>CM026068.1:2500-602500 GCA_014839685.1 Anableps anableps
AGCTATGTCAAAGCAATAAGCCATGACCACCAAACTTTGTGGGTATATTCTATGGGTCCCCCATAGTCTCTGTACCAAGTTTGGTTCAGATGACACGTATAGTTTTGGAGTTATAACAAAGCGAACATTTGTTCGCTTTGGTTTTCATCCTATACCCTAACCCTAACCCTAACCCCTAACCCTAACCCTAACCCTAACCCCTAACCCCTAACCCCTAACCCCTAACCCTAACCCTTTGGTTTTCATCCTATAACCTAACCCTAACCCTAACCCTAACCCTAACCCTTTTCATCCTATAACCCTAGCCCCTAACCCTACCCTAACCCTAACCCTAAGACCCATTCCAGTCAACTCAGAATGGCCCAAAACGCACCCTGGTAAAGGTCCCAAATGAAGCTCCACCCACCCCACACTTAGAACATTTTTTGAACATTTTTCCAAAGGTCTTCGGATATGGACGTGTCAGGTACTGTTGGACTCAGAGGGAGCCCCTGAGCACAGGGAACCTACTCCCAACTCCCTAGCACCTTCCTACTTGGACTTATACTCTGAACAAAAATGAATGGAAGACTATGGCAGCTATGTCAAAGCAATAAGCCATGACCACCAAACTTTGTGGGTATATTCTATGGGTCCCCCAAAGTCTCTGTACCAAGTTTGGTTCAGATGACACGTATAGTTTTGGAGTTATAACAAAGCGAACATTTGTTCGCTTTGGTTTTCATCCTATAACCTAACCCTAGCTCCAGATATGTGAAGAACCATTTCAGAAGCTTCCAAACACACTTTGTTTCTTTTCTCTAATGTTTTCCATTCCTGAGATATGAGCCCTTAAAATTTTGGAATTCCAGGTTTGGTGCCCCCTTCTTTTGAGCTGGAAGATAAGAGAGCTAATGTTCCTGGGAAGCAGCACTCAGCTTTTTGAGTCCTCTCTCCGTGGGTACATTTCACAAGTTTCTGTTTGTTCTTAGACCCCCAGTAATTAAATCACCTGTGAAGCAGATTATGAAGCTGCTGGGACAGCACAGGTATCCTTTTCTGGCTAGTATTTACTTCTGCCATGATATGATTCAAACAACTGTAACATCTAACTTTAGTTGGGTTAGAAAACTGCTCCATGAGTAAAACTGAACTTTCAGGTGCATCCAAAATTCGCTGCTGCTTATTCTGACCAATACAGTCCACTTTGTTTCAGAAAATTAATAAAAATGCATCAGACCTTCAGTCACAGCTCACTCAACAACAGTGAGCTTAATCGAGTGATAAAGGTGCTTTCCATATCATTGTTAATGATTTAGACAGGAAACTATGATATTCTGCAAAATACAGAGGTTGAGTGGAAAAAATATTAAGAAATACATTTGAAACAATTAAAGGAGTTATAATTAATCATTTGTGTAATTTTGCTTATTGGAGACTTGTAGAGTTAAAAAAAAAATTTTTGCAACAATTATAGGGACAAATTTGGCTTTTTGGGGTCACTTTGGCTTATTTCAATGTTTTAGAGCAAAAAAAAAAAAAAAAAAATTTGGACCAATTATCTATAATTTTGGCTTTTTTTGGGTAATTTTAGCTTCTTTCAATATTGTAGATTGATTTCAGAATTTGGAAGGTGGAATCCATATTTTGAAAAATATTCATATTAATAATCAATACTTTCATAATTTAAATAAATGTTTGGATTGTCCATAAAGGGTAGACTAAAATGTGGAAGGGCTTCCACAATTCCAAAATTCTTCAAAACTTCAATTTCGTGGATTGTAGCGCCACCTACTGTCAAGATTTAGAGTCCGAGTGCATCTTGGAATTTGCAATTTAGCCGACTCCAAGTCCCATACAAACCTATGGGACTTGGATTGGAATTATGGAATATGAGTAAATCCCATTCATTTTCTATGTGAATCCCCTACCCCTTTACCCTACCCTAATTACAAAAATAACTAAATAAATAAATAAAATAAAATATAAAACATAAAAAAAAAAAAAAAAAATATATATATATATATATATATATATATATATATATATATATATATATATATATATATATATATATATATTACAAAAATAATAAATAAATAACAGAAATATCAACAAAACATAAATACACAAAAACAACAAAGACAACAAAACAATCACACACAGAGCATGGATGACGGCTGGACCACCTACCATGGTGGACGATGCCAGCGTGTTTGCCGTTCACGAAGGGTAAGGGGTTGGGAGGGGTCCTGGGGTTAGATGGACAGTACACCTCCATCCTCCTTCGGGAGGAGGAATCTGTTCCCCTATTCTAACCCTAACCCCTTTCTTTCAGGGAGGTGGTGTCCTGAAAACGATTTGGCCTACATTGATAATTGGTCAACATTTTAGCAAATACAGGGTCATTCAGATTTATTAATTAATCCTACACCTATCAATTGCTACAGTTCTTTTGAACATTTAACCCTTAGTTTTCCTCATCCTAGTAGCAAAGCTGTAAAACCACTTCTTTTTTTTTTATCGTCCACCAGGCCTTTACTCTCAATTTTTAGATCATTTCTCTCTTTTTTTTTTTTAAATCTGATTTTGTGTTAAATACTGATAAGATCATTATAGTGGGAGATTTTAACATTCATGTAGACACTGAGGGTGATCACCTAAATGTAGCCTTTAATGTTGTCTTGGACTCCATTGGCTTTACTCAAAGAATCAACAGTTCTACCCACTCCTGTCGTCATACTTTACACCTTGTGCTGACATATGGTATTGAGTGTGAAGAAATAACAGTAATTCCCCATAACCCTGTGCTGTCTGATCATTGTTTAGTAATCCTTCAGTTTAGTTGAAAATAAGTTTTTGGGACTATGGATTGATTACAAGATCTGTTCAAAACCTCACAAACAAATTGTGTGCAATCTAAAACAGCTAGAACTATTGCCATTCTCAACAATGCTAGAAATATTCTACATTACACTGCACTTTATATTCTATGCTGTTGACTTTTTTGGCCATATTTACATTACTGTGTGGAAGTTTGGGGCAACACCTTCAAAACCTTATTTTGACGATTATACACATTACAAAAAACAGGCATCACAATAGTTCAGAAGGTAAGTTTTTATGACCATACCAACAATTTATTAATAGATCCCTGCCTCCTCCAACATTTGGTAGAGTTTCTAACCTCACAGTTGATGAAAAAAAACCAAATTGCTAACAGATAATATTCACAATATTCTTCACTGATAAAGGGTGGGGCTATGACTATTGGGACTATATGGAGGATCACTATGTGGAGGATCTTCGTTTACGGGTGCAAGTCATATTTATGGGTTTTTGTGACGCACTCCCCTCACTGCTCTCGACTGACTGAGAGGATGGACAAATTCTCCACCTGAGTGTTGTGTCTGTTCCCCTTTGTTTCCACATAAAGGTATGATGCCAATGGGATAATCCCATATGCTCACGTGGTTGGCCACGAGGCCGTCATGCTGTCAATCAAAACAAAGTTTTGCCTTGAGCATGGCAGAGCCACTGAGTGTGAGAGCTGAGCAATGAAAGGAAAAAAAAGTGCAGACCTGGATATTATTCCATGGGAATCAGCTCTTCCAATTATCTACAAACCATTGACGCTGAGAACGCAACCCTGCTTGTCAAGGTGATGACTTGATTTTTTGACACCATAACCAGTGATGGCTGATGAAAAAAATTCTTGCTGGGGCTGATGTGCCATTAGAGTTCCCTTCTTACTCCGGTATAAAGATTCAACTGAACAGCAGGAAAATTACTATAATTCCACAATTGTCAAACATTCTTTATACAGCGACATAACATGAAGAGCTACATTAGCTAAAAGTAAAAGGTCTGTTCAGTAATTTGCAAAAATGCTGTATTTAATCAATATATCACGGTCAACAGCTAATAACATGAATCGGATTCAAAACTGTGAAAAACACCTAATTAATGTATGATCGCCTAGAATTTTAACTCTGAACAGACAACAGGGTAAATTCTATTAAAACTGAATAGAATCCAGGCATCACAGTGTTGCAGGGGAGCACGTGACCCAAATATCAGCTGTCACAAGTTTGAGTGCGCCGGCTTGCTGACCTTTGCCGAATTTCTTCCTCCTCTCATAACCCACTTTTCTGTCACTCCACTATCAAATACAGGCCACTAGAGCCACAACAATCCTTCAAAACATGTACACAATGAACTAAAACCTACAGAAACTAAAACACTCTGGTACACCCAGGAATCATAAAGACATAACCTGGATCTACTGGAAACACAACACCAAGCAATCCTCTTGACTTATCTGACAATCAGGAGCTCAGCAATATTAACAAATATGAATGTTCATAGATCTGAGTCAGCAAACAGGTCTTAAGCTCATTCTTCAATACATGAAAACGGCCAGCAAACATCATATCAACCAAACATTAACATTATAACAGCAGCATAGATTAAAAAACGTAACAAGAGCATCATCATGATCAACAGTTTAAAAAAACAAATCTTTGAATTTATCCAGAACAGCATTAGCATCCAGAGCAGCATTAGCATCATGCTAACCAGAGCAACATAAGCATAAAAACACAGCAACGTTCATTACTGATAACTGATGATACAAGAAAAGAAAACAAAAAAAAAAAGAGCAGCAATATGGCAGCTAAAACTAATAAAACATGCTGAGCAACAGCAGCTGTAGCTTACTGGTCATCTGGAGAATCATCTGCATTGTCATTCAAGGTGGAAAGTTCAGTCTAAGCTTTCCTTCAGCTGCCATCATCCACATTATCAACTGTCACCATAGCAACGCAAAACTTTACAGCATCATCTATGGCATGGCGAGATTCTGAACATCTCAAAGACATTAAATTCAGCAATGCTAACTGGCCAAATATTTATCTTTCCCTAGCAACCACACACAATTAGCTGTTTAGCTTCACTACTGGCACTATCAGCAACCCCCCAGAAGAAAACTGGCAGGAGTGTGTTAGTGGAAATTCACTGTTAAATGAGAGTCATTTGGTGGAAATGTGTAAATATTTCTGATTACATTTAGGCACACACTATTAAGGAAAACAGGCTAATACAAACTTTTAATCATGTTTATAGATCATGTTTAGATCCCCCCCCACAAACACCAGGGACGGCAGCGCCCCCTATAGACCAGCTGCTACCACCCACAAGTCAAAAATGATCTGTGAAAAGTCTACTGCGACCTTTGATTTCATACATCAGTATCTGATATTGATTTAGTCTGAGATGCTAATTAGTTTTTCCAGGTCTTAGAATTTTATTCCATTTGCTATTTTATTACTGGTGAAATTGTAAAGCACTTTGGTCTACTGTACATGTGCTAAATGAAGACATTTGACACTGACCAATAGAAACATTGAATAAGCAGTTCAACAGATTCATTCTTGATTTTAGGTTAACTTTTCACAGACAACAATTTAATATGGAAACAAAAGAAGTTAATAGCAGCACACAAAACAAAACATTTCATAAAAATGTGATTATATTTTCAATTTAATTAGTAAACTGAGAAGTTTCTTGTACAACTGTCTTAGTATTTACATCTAAACTACTTTCTCCTCCCATGTGGCTGTTCATTTGTGTTTTTTGGTTAAATCTTTCTGCAGAAATCTCTCTCTTGTATTGGTTGTCTACTGTGTGGACTCTCTGGTGTGTTTTTAAACTACTCTTATGGCTAAATGTTTGTCCACAGGTACCACACTTATATGGTTTCTCACCAGTGTGGACTCTCATGTGTGTGTTTAAAGTTGTCTTATGGTTAAATGTCTGTCCACACACATCACACCGAAAAGGTTTCTCTCCTGTGTGGATTCTCATGTGTGTGTTTAAATTGATCTTTTGGCTGAATCTCTGTCCACAGACATTACAGCCAAATGGTTTCTCTCCTGTATGGATTCGACGGTGTGTGTTTAAGTTGGTCTTATGGCTGAATGTTTGCCCACAAACATCACACCTAAACGGTTTATCTCCTGTGTGGGTTCTCCGGTGTGTATTTAAATGTGCCTTTCGGCTGAACCTTTGTCCACAAACATCACAACCAAAAGGTTTCTCACCTGCATGGATTCTCATGTGTGTGTTCAAATTGATCTTTTGACTAAATCTTTGAGCACAAACATGACACCTGAACGGTTTATCTCCTGTGTGAGTTTTCATGTGTGTGTTTAGATTGGTCTTGTGGCTAAAGGTCTGCCCACAGACATCACATCCAAACGGTTTCTCACCAGTATGGATTCTCATGTGAGTGCTTACATGTGACTTTCGACTAAATACCTGACCACAGACATCACAGCCAAATGGCTTCTCCCCTGTGTGAATAGTCATGTGTGTGTCAAGATGTATTTTTAACCGAAAGTTTTGTCCACAAACATCACAACAAAAAGGTTTCTCTCCTGTGTGAACTCTTATGTGCCTGTTTAAATCGGTCCTAAGTTTAAATCGTTTTGCACAAAAATCACAAAAAAATGGTTTCTGCACATTGTTCAACTCATCCTCTTCATCCTCATTACTGACTTCAGTCTCGGAAGAGGAGGAAGTCTCTACAGGACTGTTTCCCTTTTGGTTCCTGGAAGATCCTGCTCTTCCATGGACACCTTCATCAGTTTCAGCTTTCATCTGGTCTGCTGTGCTGCTGGTTGGAATGTCTCTGTCCACAACTTGGTCATGTTGAAGCTGTAAGACCAGAGGAGTCTCCTCTTCATCTTCACTCTTAATGAGAACTGCAGTGACTTTGTCCTTCCCTTTCAGCTTTTCTTCCTCCAGACCAATCCAGAGTTCTTCCTGTTCTTCCTTGATATGGACTGAATGGTGGGCTGCAGGGGGACTAGATTCCTCTGGAGCTTCTTTTTTAATTAGCATTCTTTGTTGAACATCTGCAGGAGCCTCTGAAACACAAAGTGGACACATTACCTTTAATGTTTCATCTATGAGATCAAAACTGACTCATTAAAAACCAAAAAATATGCCTGAACAGGAAACTTCAGACAAGATGATGAAGTAAACCCCAATACATACTTCACATGAACAGTACTCAAGGTGGCGAGAACAAGAACAAAGTTCTTTCTGGCCAGGACATTTCATTCATAACCTCAAGTGTAAACTCCTCATAGGTCTGTCTCACTGAAGCATTTGTATATACATGTTGGTTGTCAGACACTAATGATGGACAATAATAATTCTCAGTCCATTCCTGTTAGGTGTATAGTCACACTGCTCGGCTTAGGGTTAGGGTAACCGCTGCTCGGCTTCTTGTCAACTGTTAACTGACAAAAAATATGCCTGAACAGGAAACTTCAGACAAGATGATGAAGTAAACCCCAATACATACTTCACATGAACAGTACTCAAGGTGGCGAGAACAAGAACAAAGTTCTTTCTGGCCAGGACATTTCATTCATAACCTCAAGTGTAAACTCCTCATAGGTCTGTCTCACTGAAGCATTTGTATATACATGTTGGTTGTCAGACACTAATGATGGACAATAATAATTCTCAGTCCATTCCT
Source organism: Anableps anableps (assembly GCA_014839685.1). Taxonomy (NCBI): domain Eukaryota; kingdom Metazoa; phylum Chordata; class Actinopteri; order Cyprinodontiformes; family Anablepidae; genus Anableps; species Anableps anableps. The sequence goes on from CM026068.1 coordinate 10,029, forward strand.
GTTAGGTGTATAGTCACACTGCTCGGCTTAGGGTTAGGGTAACCGCTGCTCGGCTTCTTGTCAACTGTTAACTGGTGTACTGCCCGAGTGCCCCTAACACTGGGCTTAGCAAGTTTTATGGGGGAAACCCTCATTCTTGTTCAGTGAAATACAGGAAAGAGATGCTATCAGGCTGATTCTGTCACAGCCTATAGGCAGGACCAGTGCTTATGACATAGATCAAAGCTCCTGCTGGCCCACTAAGTGTTTTGTTGCTATGGTAATTAATGTCCCCCTTAACATCCGACGAAAGTTCGCTCTGAAGCACTCTGACAGAAAACAGTCAGCTCTAGAGGAAATTTTAAAACATTTTGTGAAAGCCAATGGGCGGTGTGATGTCATGACTGTATATCATGCCAATAGAGCAATATTTGTAGGTGACAGAGAATTGAAAAATAACTTGGGGTCAGAAACTCCCCTGGTCCCACACTCTGAGCGGCAGTTAATTTCAGTTACACTCTAAAATCATGATTTTTCCTAAAACTTTGGGGCACTTAGAGGCATGTTGTGGAAAAAAATGTAACCAGTATCAACATACCATCTTCCCTTCCGAACAGAGCACGAATGTATCTACAAACTGAAAGTTGAATAGCGTTTCTAGGTGAAACCATGATGACACAGCAAATCCTCAAAAGTAATGTTTTTTAGAATGTCTTCAAGACCTTACTCCATTGACTTACATGGGGTTTTGGGTTTTTTGCCTAATTACGTTGCCATGGTAACTCAAAACACCAACATGAGTAATAGCACACATCTCGAGATGTGGGGGTGCACGCTATGGTTCAGGCTGCATTAATGCTGAAAGCAGTTTCGAGGTGAAGAGTAATAGGTGCCTCCATGCATTGCATGGCAGGCCCCATTAATGTCATGCAGTCAAGAATGTCGGTGCACCTAACCTATGTGCTAGTGCACCTAAGAAAAAAAGTTAGCCACAGCAGTGCAACCTGTCACTCTGCAGTAACTGTCCTGACTGAGTGAGAGTGTGCTGCCGTGAGCCCCTCTCGCTTCCCAAGCCCTGCTATCAGTCGCTCACAGTCATCCTGCTGCAAACCTCCTCCAGTCAACCAGAAGAGACATGTTCAACTCTGAATGAATCACACGAGCAAACCTGAGAAATGCTATCGAACAATGCTCGACACGCTTGCTGTTCCAACTCCTGACTCACCACCAGGGGGCGTCTGTTTAAGGGAGATGGGGCTGTGATGTAGATCAACCAAGTTGTACCGTTAGAACCAACAGGAAAATTCAACTGCAGCACCCATCCTCCAAACCCAAGAGGGCAGCGCTGAGATGGTTTTAGGCCAAATATTGCAAAATTGAACAAATTTACATGAACAGGTCACAGTTTGAACAGGAACAAAAGATAACACCCTTAAGGACCAATTTGTACAGTTTGTCTGCAACAAAAAGTTGATTTGTGGTTTTGTTACTCTTAAATTTGATTCCCATCCAATCTGATCAAATTCCTTACCGTCCAATGCAATCCAGACTAACATGCAAAGGACGTGTCCCATTCAGCATTTCTGTCACAGATAAAAGGCAACACAGAGCCCAAGTCAGATCCTACATTAAAATCAATGTCAGGTATATGAAATTAAATAACACATTTCATTATAATTAAATGATCAAGATTATTATTGTTCTTGTGTCCAGTTTAACTCACCAATGATGTTCCAGAGGCTACAGTTTCTCTCATCAGCTTTTCCTGACAGCAACAGATATTTTGTATCAACCCGAGTTTCTGCAAGGAAGCCGTAAAAAGTTTGAACACCGAGGCAATACGGTTCAAAAGACACTGTAATATCCTCACAACACATCATTTGAAAAGACACAGCTTGTTTCTCAAGCTATAAATGGGTTGACACATATAGCTACTGTCCTAAAACACATCAGGTTCTGATGTTTGGGTACAGAGAGATTTATTTCTGTTTTGATGCCTCACTGATAATTCACTAAAACATATTTCAATATGCCTCCACTCAATCATATCAAGATCAAGTTTATTTGTATCGCACATTTCAGCCGCAAGGCAGTTCAAAGTGCTTCACATCATAAAAACATCAATCAAGTATACAGCAAAATCATCAAGCAAATATAGATGAAAATCATCAAAATCGTCAAGGAAATATCAACGCATCAAGATCATGAGTATCATCAAGCAAATATAATTAAAAAATATTGATCGATGTTCCACTTACTACTGATCAAAGGCAGCTCTAAGCAGGTGGGTTTTTAGCCTTTATTTAAAGGAACTCAGTGCGTCAGCTGTTCTACAGTTGTCTGGAAGTTTGTTCCAGATTTGTGGTACACAAAAACTGAAAGCTGCTTCTCCATGTTTGATTCTAGTTCTGAGGATGCAGAGTAGGCTTGAACCAGAAGACCTGAATGGTCTGGAAAGTTGATACAACAACAGGCCTTTAATGTATCTTGGTGCTAATCCATTCAGTAATTTATAAACTAACAGAAGTATTTTTTAAAGTATATTCTCTGAGCTCTAAGGAGCCAGTGGAAGGACTTTAGAACTCCAGCAGCAGCGTTTTGGATCAGCTGCAGCTGTCTTATTGGCTCTTTAGGCAGACCTGTGAAGACACTGTTGCAGTAATCAATGCGACTAAAGATAAACACATGGATGAGGTTCTCTAGATCTTGTTGGGACATTTGTCCTTTCATCCTGGAAATGCTCTTCAGGTGATAGAAGGCTGACTTTGTAATGGTCTTTATGTGTCTCTGAAGGTTCAGGTCAGAGTCCATCACTACACCCAGATTTCAGGCCTGATCACCAGTTTCTAGCTGGAATAACTGAAGATGCGCACTGACTCTAGATCGTTCCTCTTTAGGTCCAAAGATAATGACTTCAGTTTTGTTTCTGTTCAGCTGGAGAAAGTTTTGGCACCTCCACGCATTGATTTGTTCTAAGCATCTGTTCACAGATTGGATGGGTTCAGTCACCTGGTGACATTGTAATGTAGAGCTGTTTATCATCTGCGTAGTTATGGTAGCTGATCTTATTATTTGTTATAATCTGAGCTAGTGGGAGAATGTAGATATTAAATAGGCGGGGCCACAAGATTGAACCTCGGGGTACTCCACGTGACTTTTGTCCGCTCTGATGAGAAGTTACCTATTGACACAAAGAAATCCCTGTTCTTTAGGTAGGATCCAAACCAATTAAGTACTGTACCAGAGAGTCTGACCCAGCTCTCCAGTCGCTTCAATAATATATCCTGGTCAACTGTGTCAAATGCTGCACTGAAGTCCAACAAATCCAACACTGTGGTTCTTCCACAGTCTGTATTTGTGTGGATATCATTAAACACTTTGATGAGGGCAGTCTCAATGCTGTGGTGAGCATGAAAACCGGGCCGAAAGACATCAAAGCGGTTGGTCATTGTTAAGGATTTGTTTAACTGTTGAAACACAGCTTTTTCAATAATTTTGCTGATGAATGTAAGGTTAGAGATTGGCCTGTAATTCTGCAGTAGTGATTTATCTACATTGTTCTTTTTTAACAGTGGCTTGATAACAGCTGTTTTGAAAGCCTGGGGAAAAACAGCTGATGAGAGGGATGAGTTTACTATTCGAATCAGATCAGATGCAATGACAGGTAGTATTTTCTTAAGGAAGACTGTAGGTAGGATGTCACGACACCAGTAGGAGGAGCTTAATTGTTTCAAAATTTCTTCTAAATTTTCATAGTGGAGTTGGTGAAATTCAGCCATTTTCTCTGCATTTGTCATGTTTGGGCATAGCAATAGTTCTGGATTACGTGTGGATGTGCAGATTAACCCTCTAATTTTTCAAATTTTCTCTATAAAAAAAAGTTGCCAAATTCCTTGCAGGGCCTGGTAGAGTGGAGTTCAGGTGGTAAAATCAAGGCGAGTTTGTCAGTCTGTCAACTTTGGCAAACAGGGAACAAGCATTATTGATGTTTTTGTTTATGATTTCGGCAAAGAATGTTTCCCTTGCATGTTTTAATGATGTGTGATCATCAGGCTCTCTTTGTAGATTTCAAAGTTAACGTGAAATCGAGTTTTACGCCATTTATGTTCAGCCCTTTGACAAAGGCTTCTTTCCTTTCTTACAAGTGGAACATTTTTCACTGAGATTTCTTCCGACAAGATATGACCTTCACTTTAAAAGGAGCAATTAAATCTGTGATGTCTGAAATCTTAGAAGGAAATGATCCACTAACTCATCTACTGAGTTACATGATAGGATTGGGGCCGAGGAGTAGATCTGATTTAAAGTTTCAGCTGTGTTGTCTGTAAGAGAACGTTTTGTAATAATATCTGTTTTACTAAGCGAGTCAACAGAGATTGTACTTTCAAAAACAACAGAAAAGTGATCAGAGTGACATCAATTACAGAGAACTTTGGATTTGATTATCAGTAAGGGTGTAAATATCTCAGAGTATGTCCTCAATTATGTGTTGGCTGTTTAACATGTTGAATCAAACCAAAGTTTTGAAGTACATCTATCAGCTTTTTTTCTTCTCTGTCTATTGAATTGTCAACATGGATGTTAAAGTCTCCCAAAATGATTAAACAGTCATAATAAATGCATGTCATACATAACAGCTCACTAAAATCATTGAAAAAATTTGCCACATATTTTGGGGTTTTGTATAGAGTTAGTCTCAGTGTTCGTTTGTGGCCTTTTACCTCAACTCCCACATATTCAAAACAGTCAACATTTCTCAGGGAAAGTTTTTTACAGTTTAGTCAATCATGAAATATTGTAGCAAGCCCTCCGCCCCTCTTATTCTTTCTATTCTCACTTAAATGTAAATAGGAGGCACTGATTTAATGAGTACAGGTGTTTCATTGTTGTCATCCAACCATGTTTCTGTAAGATAAATAACATCAATATTATGCTAAGTAATGAAGTCATTAACAAAAAGTAAAACAATCATATGTGGACTTCAGGAAAATCTTTTCTCCTGCTTCATAAATGTTGCTCTCCCTCCCAGGCTAGTTGGGAATATATGGAGGTCAGTTGATACCATCAGACTCAGAGTAAAGAATTAAATAGAACAGAAACAGCCTTTATTGTCACAGAAAGGGGAAATTCAGGTGTAACAGCAGCAATAGATATAAAGTTTCACACAAAAAGTTCTTAAAGTGTTAAGAACAAATTTAAAAACAATAACAATAGCAACAATAACAATAATATACTGTACAAGACTAGCAGAAAATACTCCGCAATTATTAGAAATAGTCATGTCAGACTCACGATCCTAGAAAAGCATTTAGATTATTAGAGAAAACCCACATTTATTAGTTTAACAAAAAGATCACAGACTATAAAACAGCTTAGTGAGTACTGCCCAAGGAAAGCTGAGGATGCATCTGACAGATTCCCAGACAGTACAATATATATCAGGAGCAGAGTTTCCTCAAGAACCAATCACATGAAACAATATTGATCCAGACTTTTAAAAAAATACTCAAATTCAGTCTCATCTCAGAAACCAGACAATCTGACTTGGGGGGGGGGGGGGTCCAAAGATTGAATCTTGGGGTACTCCACATGTGACTTTTTCCCACTCCGATTAGAAGATGCCTATTGACTCAAAGAAATCCCTGTTCTTTAGGTAGGATTCAAACCAACTTAGTACTGTACCACAAAGTCTGACCCAGTTCTCCAGTCGCTACAATGTACCATTTGTCTTATCTCACATTAGGGGGTGTTGAAGAGCAGTTTGGCCACGCCCACTTTTGATTCCAGTAAAATCGGTTAATTTTTCACGGGGGACAATTTTGGGTAAAGTTTGGTGACTTTTTAAATATGTTTTATCCTCCAAATAGCCAATTTATTGTTTTTAAGAATAGGAAAACTGCAGTACCACACTCGACCACTGGTTTGAAATGACGACGACTTTGATCCAAAATATCCGACTTGCTGTTTGGTTTAGACCATGGCTCCAAGAGACGTTTTTGTAGGTCCTGACATGATACATGTGTGCAAGCCTTTATGATTGTCAGTCGAAGGATGGCTTGGGGATGATTTTTTTAAAGATTTCAATTTAGCGCTGTGGAGGAATTAGGCCACACCCATCAATTATTGGATGGCATTCCTATAAGGGGCTCAATTAGGATCAAGCCTAGTGAGTTTGGTGCAGGTCATCTTAAAATTGTAGAATTTAGAGGTAATTGTATGGCGACGGCGTGATGTCTGACATCGCCACGGCCACACCCTCCACCGAAAACTCTTAGTGTTTTAAAGTAAGTGAGGTGAGACCAACTTGTTATCTGTCTTCTGATACAAGATCATCTTGATTAGGTCAAGGAGGTCAGGGATGGAGCTTTCCAAGAAAAAAAGTGACTTCCTGTTCTGAGGGGACGGGCCTTAGATGACGTCAGCATATGACAACATAGGATTGTCGGGCATCCAACATGGATGACTCATACCAAGTTTGGAGCATATCGATCTTTTTATGTGAAAATTATTGCGTTTTGTTTGTGTTGGCGAGTATGCCAAGTTCACCGATTAGCCATGCCCCTCAACATGCTCAAAAACTCAAGATTTTGATAACTTTTACTCCCCCATCTCTTAACTGTATACTGACCAAAGATGAAGCCGGTAGCTCAAAATCCCTAGGTGGAGTTTGTTAAAGTTCGAGGTGTGTAAACATGAAAAATGGCCAAAATTTGCCCTTTGACCCAAAATGGTAGCCTCTCTGTACATTTAAGACATACCCTCCAAGAGACCTTTTTTCTTGATTTGAGGCGATTTACGTTCGTACTGAGTTTCAGATCTCCACGATGTACGGGTCGGCCTATCTCATGTTAGGGGGCACTGTAGAGTTGTCTGGCCACGCCCACCTTTGATTCCATTGAAAACCTTTAATATTTTGCGGGGGTCACTTTTGGGTAAAATTTGGTGAGTTTGTTCAGGTCCCCCAATTTGTGTTTTTGGGAGCACAAATAAAATAAGAAATCATTCAATTACAATAGAAATTTTTATTTAATGCTGCAGAGGAGGATTCTGTGTATTTTGCAACAAATATTAAATCCCTCCCACGGTATAAAAAAATTCCTAGAAGAAACCCTGAAAATTTGCTTATAGTCAGCTGGTTTTCTCAGTGTTTGAGCTCATGAGCCATGCTGATGTTAGCCTCCTCTTTAAACTGGACTAAGGTCCTGTGGACCTTCCTTTTTTAAGTCTCTTTTAAAGACATCTTTTTTCCTTTGCCTTTGATCAGTTGATATGCTCTTATGTTCTCTCTGCTCTATTTTTGAGTCTTTTCAATGTCTGTTGGATGTCTTTGTTTTCTTTTGCTTTTATTTTTATTAGTATGAACAGCACTTTGGCAAACTGTTTTTAAATGTTCTTTATATATAAATTGGATTTGGAGCAAATGATGCAGTTCCCTGTGGACACATCACCACCACCACAGGGAACTGTGGTGGTGGTGATGTGTCGTGGAAGCGGCAGTGATACCATATCTTATCTGTAGTGTTTGACCTACGAACCCACTCCAATCTAACTGTAACCCCAACAGCAGGGTGGCAGGAAGTGCATGGCCTGCAGTCGCTTCTCTGACTGCAGTAAAAGGGATCTCACCAAAAACCTAAAACTAAAAATACGCACCCACTATTGAGGTCAAAAGGGCAGAAAATTAAATAAATACCTCATTAAATCATTACTTAAATGTACCATGAAATAAAAGATTAATTAAAAGCTTAAATAATTTAATGGAAAATTAATTCATTAAATATATGGGATTAAATCATTAAAATGCAAACTTATAATAGTGTACATATAAATTTAGAAAATGTGTATTTATTTATTTCATGGCTCCCGTTCCTGCAGCATCAGCATAAAATAATTTTATTTGTAAATCTCGCCCATCACAGTCGAGGGGTGTAGCTTTGGGCGGGGCTAACACTGATCTGGTCAACTCAACTAGCCTAGCTTGATTCTTTGAAAATCCCTTGTAATAGAGAATTTTCATGAGCTTCTTGTGAGCTTGTTGGAGAGATTTTACAATTAGTAGATAACAAAGAAGCAAGAGATTGTCATCCAGGAATCAGCATGCAGCTTCAGTTATTCCAGCTAGAAACTAGTGATCAGGCCTGAAATCTGGGAAGACTAGTGTCCCAACAAGATCGAGAGAAACTCATCCACACGTTTATCTTTAGTCGCATTGATTACTGCAACAGTGTCTTCACAGGTCTGCCTAAGAGTCAATCAGACAGCTGCAGCTGATACAAAATGCTGTTGCTTGCATTTTCACTATGACCAGGAAGATAGAGCACATCACCTCAGTTTGAAAGTCCTTACACTGGCTCCCTGTAGTTCAGAGAATAGACTTTAAAATACTTCTGTTAGTATATAAATCACTGAACGGCTTAGCACCAAAATACATTAAAGACCTGTTTTTGTATCAACCTTCCAGACCACTCAGGTCTTCTGGTTCAAGCCTACTCTGCATCCCCAGAACCAACCATGGAGAAGCAGCTTTCAGCTTCTATGCTCCACCAATCTGGAACAAACTCCCAGAAAACTGTAAAACAGCCAAAACACTGAGTTCCTTTTAATCAAGGCTAAAACCCACCAGTTAAGATCTGCCTCTGATTTGACTGTGTCAGTAGAAAGTTGATCAATAATTTTTAATTATATTTGCTTGAGGATTTTGATGAATGTTTTTACGATGTGAAGCACTTTGAACTGCCTTGCTGCTGAAATGTGCTATAGAAATAAACGTAACGGCCTACATGGCTTTAATGATTTTAAGACATATTTATTAATTTTTCTAGTAAATAAATTCAACATTTATTTTTTTTTTTTTAAATGACCTATGGTTTATTTGATAGAGACAAATACAAGACACATAGATCAAAGCAACAGTGTTTATAGCCACAGCTAATTTGCAACACCCGTCCCTAGGACCTTTAACAGTTGATTTAAATTAAGAGTTAAGATCAACAGTAAATACAATAAAAGGATCAAAGAGATATGAAACAATGTATTATAAACTATGGAATCAAAACATTAACATTACTTTAAAATGGAGACAGTTTCAGCCAAATCTAAAGCCTTGAAGTGAACATTTTCATGTCAGTTATGGTCCTAAAATCAGATGGTAGGAAGTTCTTACAACTCTTAATAGAGAAAGCTGTCTGTCCAAAGATCGCCTGAAAGATGGTGTTTTACAGTTATGACCTGTGGTGCTTCTAGTGACTCTATTGCTGCTTTTAGTGATTCTATTGTAGGCCTGTCACAATAACAAATTTTGATGGACAATAAATTATCCCAGAAATTATTGCGATAAACAATAATTTTATTTTATTGGGACCGTTTTTAAGTGATATATTGATAATGGCATAATAATGCAAGTTCGCCCTCACAAAGAACAATAAACTGTAATTTTGTGAAGAATACTTGTGTCAGAATACTACATTTTCACTGTTCTTAAATTTTCCATTTTATTTCCAATCCTATTGTTTTATTAGTTGCCTTTTATTTCATTAATTTTTAAAGTTATGTTTTGTATTTATTTAGCTTATTTATCTTCATTTTTTTCATTAGGTTTTGATTCTATTTTTCCCATATTCTGTATTTATTTATTAATTTTTAAAGATATTTTAAATATCCAAAATAAAACATGACAACCAAAAATTAATAAAATGAAACTAAAAACCACATACAACCAAAACCATAAATAAAAAGGATTATGACATCTCTGAAAACAAAATTGCCCTTCAAAAAATATTAATCATCAGAATGGAAATTGAGCTCATTTTAATTTACATGCGATTAAATAATTGCTTATTGCGACAGACCTACTCTATTGCTGTTCTGTCTCTCAAGTGTATGGAATGACTCAGATACCACATAATTGATGCATTTATGACATAGTTTAAGAAAACAAAATCTAATAAAGCTGTCAAAGCTCATTGGATTATATTTCTTAATAACATAGTGATAATAGCAGATTGGCTTTTTATTCATAATTTTTACAGCCCAATTGTAGAAAGAGCCGATGCCTTTGGTTACAGTTGGAGAGGCCGCCGCCCATGCAATCATGCATGGGGAGGTGCATGATGCATGGGTGCATCATGCATGGGGTCCTGCTATACACACTTGCCCGACTTAGTATGTAGTTTCTGATTAGTTTGTATTGTTTTTCAAATTCTCTTTATATGTTTATCAAATATAAGTTGAGGATCTGACACCAATCCAAGGTAATTAAATTCTGTAACAGTGACTGTTTTCATTTTGTAAATTAATATTAAAGCTGCAGTATGTAATTTTTTTTATTAAAAAAATATTTTTTTCCATATTTGTTGAAATTATTATGTCGTGAAAGTATGGTATAAGACAGATAATCTGTGAGACAAAAAAACAAAAAACAAACAAAAACAAACAAACAAACAAACAAAAAATCAAGCTCCTATGCCTTCTTCCAGTGCTATCTAGAAACAACCAATCAGACAGGAGGCAGGCCTTAGAACTGTCAATCACCGCTCAACAGTCTCTGCTGCGGTGCAGCTAGCAGAGACTATTGGGAACTCAGGCTAGTTAGCATGACCACTGATGATGTCAGATAAACTGTTTTCCTGGAACGGTAAGTTGTTTCTCCACCATTATCACATTTAGCAGTGTGTACACGAGGGTGATTGACAGCGCTAAGACCCGCCTCCTGGCTCTGATTGGTTGTTTAACGTGGGTAGCGGTCTATTTATTTAGATGGCAATAGTCGCTCAGGGAGGAGGTGGAGGTGCTCCATCTTTTCATAGATTATCTGTCTCGTACCAACCTGTCACGACATGGTGACAGTTTTAACAAATATGTAAAAAAAATTAATTAATTAATAAAAGTTACATACTGAAGCTTTAAATGTTTCTTTTAAATCAAGTTGTTATTGAAAAGCACATGGAGGGTGTTTTTGAAAGATTCAGAATTTGTTGATTTTGGATGAGCCACAGTTGGACGTCAGACATGCAGCTGGATAATACCTTGGCCACTCTCTCAGGTGACTTGGCAGGTGCATAAAGAACTGCATCAGATTCTGATTAGATTTATTTTGGTAAATTTACAACATTATGAAAACAGGAAACTAAATGAAATGCTATTATACAAACCTTTAATTTACCAAAAAAGGAATAGGCTGAAGTCAAGCCTTATACTTGCCTACTATATTTATAGACTCAGCAGTCTACAAAAAAGAAAGATATCTACTGTCTGTATACATACATACACACACACATTTACATTAAATATACATGTATATACATGTATACACATACTACATAGATACACAACTCATATCTACATAACAGTATAGGCTTCTATACTTTTACATTTTAAAGCTCACCAAAAAGCACATAATTTGAGATCATCATTCAGTCCATCCCATAGTTTCACCCCGATAGCTGAAAAGCTTCTAGATTATACTTTACTTTTCTCTTTAGCATGTTCAAACATTAGCTACTACATTATTTCCAATATTGCTTTATATACACAATGTCTTTAAATTATAACCTTGAATAAAAAGTTTATTAGTTGGTTCATGATATCCCACTTTATCAATAAGTCTAACAGCTGATTTTGTAACTCAACTAATATGTCAACAGTTGTTTTATTTGCATGTCCCAAATTTCTGAGCACAGAAATAAAGTTATGAGGGGGCACCTGAGCAGTGCAGAGGCAAGTCAATTATGAGACTGAACAACAAGGGGCCGAGTTTAGCAACTCTGCCTGACGACTAAGCCCAACACATCTCAAGGCAGCAGGATGGATGGATGGTATTCCTCTCCCCCGAAGATAAACTCATCAGGAAACATGGTGGTATCTCTATGAGGATGGTCATAAAAACAACAGGGAAAATCCTGCGTATTGCTTAATAACGGAGCAGCAGCATCAGGCCTTCTTCATGATGAAGCAACAACCTGAAAAAACTACAATTATTTTGGACACATTATTAAAATGGGATGGGAAACTAACACTGGACTGCAGAAGCATTTAAAATGCTGTAAAAGAGTCGACAGAGAGCCCAGTGGTGCTGCTGACATGCAGGTTAATCATCTCCTCAGGCTAGAAAATGTTCCTCAGTCTTGATTTCATGTTGTCTACCTGAGGTTGTGAGCATAAAAAGTTTCTGCTGGAGATGATGATGATGAGCCAGGTCCTCCTAACCCTCTTCTGAAGCAGTGGTCTTTGGAGATGCTGCTGAGGTCCCACAGGGATGAAGGGGGTCAGGATGCCATGGATGGTGGAGCTATTCAGCCTGATGCTTTTCTTCAGACATCCTCAGTCTCTTTAGAAAGATTAAATCCGCCTGATCTTTCTTGGTTGAGGGCCTTTTCCAGTTAGTGAACACATGGAGATCTTCTACAGTCAACCATCAAGCACTGACCGCCCAGCTTTCTGCTGTTTCCAACAAAACATCATTTCAATTCAATTCAGTTTATCTAAAGAGCGCCAATTCACAACAAATGCCATCTCGACGCACTTTACAAAAAAAGTAATTCAAATCGACCTGACCCTCCCCACCCGATCCAAAACTTGGCACCGCTGCTATCTCAACCCCCCCAGTAAATATAAACAAACCTGATCGGTGGAGCCGAGGTTCTGGATCGAAAGATGGATCTAGATTGTCGTGTCTCTGCTCAGCTACTGCATCCAGACGGTGCTTGACCCGCTGGGTCCACATCACTGTCAGCTACAATCCGTCCAAATCCTCCGCTACCAGTGACAAAACCGAACCACAACCGTCTCACTACTTCCCAGCGTTGAACTCACGCTGCTAATGCTATCTAACGAGTGAGCTAACGTTCTTCCGGGGCGGGAATAGCGGAAGTGCCACTCTCACATGGGGAACAGCTTCCCGTTAATCCGCCTTCCATGTTGGTAAAGGAGAAGTGGAACACTGCAGTGAACCGGCAGCTGTAGTTTAACAGCTTGAAAACCTGTTTCCTGATTAAACTTAACAAGCTAGATGTTTTTAACATTTAGAGAGCTATTAACTGTTTGACTTTAAGTCAGACTTCTAGCTTTGCGATTATTATTTTCATAAATGTTCTAAAATGTTAAATATAATATGGACAAAATATTAAACAAAAATACAGAGCTATTTTTAGTTTTCTAAAGCACACATTTATGTAGAGTAATTTAAAATACTTTCTGTGTGAAGGAGGACTTTATTGAGTGGTGAAAACATTGCATTGCTGTAATTGGTGCAGGGTGAGATGAAAGGCTGAATAAGTATCTCCATATATGCGGGAAGAAGCTGCCATTATCAGTTTCCAGATGTTATGTAGGTGAACCAAAACAAGATTTTGCCAGTGATTTTTATGTAAGTTTTAAAGGAAAATAGCTTATCAAATACAGCTTTAGGTTTCAACAAACTGCCATTGACCAGGGACTGTGTTATGTGGGGCTATGATTAAGACCACAGACTGGAGGAAATGATCAACCATGCAGCCTTTTCATTACTTCAAAAAATGTTGGTCTAGTTTAAATATCACTTTGTCTGAAAAGTCCCTTCAAAACACTTGAGAACAGCTGTAAATATGGAGATTTCATTCAAAATTAATTCAATAAATAAATACTGTTATTAATAAGTTATTAACTATTCCATGAAATAAATTTCCCCATGAAATGAAGCAAAATAAATATTTAAAGAAATGTTTATCTTATTTTTTTATTTATTTGAAGACTTATTTGTTTAAAGATTTATTTACGTATTTATTTAATTGTTTATTCATTTCATAAAGGTGTTTTATTTTGTGACACTTATTTTGTAAAGCTACTTTAGATATTTCATGGACTTTTAATTTTTAATTCCATTTCTATTTCAGGCTTTTTTATTTCAGGTTCTTACATTCAAATGAGGGAGTGGAGTTTTCTCTATGGAGCTGCCACTGGTCAGAGGGCTGCGAGCTGAGAGACAACGAACTTCAGTGCATCTGGATGAGGGTGGAACATGAGGCTGTGAGCTATAAGAACTGAACTAACTACTAGAAATCCTCTAAAAAGGAGATATATCGCTCGCACACACAGTGTTATAATTGTACATTTATGAATCCATATGCTATGTTACTGGTGTTATATTAAGTATGTAACTGTTTTTATAATAAATGTTTTTTTTTTATGATGTGGACCCCAGGAAGAGTATCCATTGTCAATGCAATGGGTCATGGGGATCCAAATAAACAAACAAACAAACAACTGTAATCATTGCAGGACAAGACCAACAACATAAGGTTGATAGGCCTTTAGGAAATAGGAAGGAAATGGCAGTAAATTATTAAACTTAATCGACACTGTAGTCTTTGGCATGAAGATTAGCCTCTATAGTTGCTATACTCAGTGATGTTTTATCCTAACATTCAAAAATCTTAATGTTTCTAAAAATAATTTTTCCTCTTACAAAATAGTTTCCTCTTACAAACAAGAAGGCACTGGTTTTGATGTAAAGTGGGAGATTCCTGTCATAATCTGTTAGAAAGGTTTTGCACTTGAGGGTTTGAAGCCCCTGACTCATTGCATGTTAAGTGTGGTTGAGAGAAACTTTTATTTCTTGCCATGATCTTAGTGCAAAAGTGATTTTGAATGTCTATGAAAACCCAGGTATCACTGCAGTATTGATTACTGGTTGATGACTGGAAAAATGCTATCTTATTGGAAATATCTGAGGTGCTGCTCTCATCTGTAGATCATCAACTAATCATGTCATGGTGAAAGAAGACCAGCTGGATTTGCATTCAATGTTAAATCATTCTTTTTATTCTAGAATGACCAACAACAATATTATCTGTTGCCTCGACCAGAGTACATTCTTGGTCCTTTGGGTACTTTCTGTTTTGAACTTCTTCGCCCTCTCAGCTGTGAAACCCAACAACCTCCACAAGAACTCACCATTGGTCTGACAGTCATCCTCAACACCTGTTTGCCTTTTGCCCTCAACAACATCAGCTGCAGATCACTCAACGACACGCAGCTAGAATGCAGCACAGGATTTGTCAGCATCAGTCACTCACCAAACTCACCTGCCATTTGTATTAATTGGCTACTAATCTGCTACAGTGGATCTGCTGAATCAGATAACATCTCTTATCTTAAAAGTTTGAAGCAATCCTCCCATAACACACTGATCTCTGCTAACCATCACTTCCTCCCTGAAGATGGTTGGAGCTGATGGGAGATAGAGCTAAATAATGAAGGTGCAAAAGACTTGAGACTTTAGTTGAGATTCACAATAAAGCAGGACAGTGACCACCCTTCCATTACTACAATGGAAAGGTTAAAATTAAAATGAGAAAATATTCTAGGGTATGAGAACTTGGGCACGGTACTTTGTATTGTCATTGTTCATGCAGCATCAGCTATAATTCAGAGTTGCTGATAAGGCCCTGTACATGCACCTGTATGAACACCAATATTTTTTTCTTTACATATTGAACCAGATAAATATGTCATCAATTAAAACTTTAATGTTTTGGTTAAAGTTTGGTAACAGAAATATAAGTGAGTGCAGTAGAAATGCTGAGTTTATAATTTTTGTCAGGTAATATGAAGACCTATGACTGTATTTTTCTGACTGTCACTAAATTAACTCATGTTGTTGGTTCAATAAAGAGTTCTTCCTTCCCCTAAATCCTTTATCTCCTTACTATTGCTCCTTTCTCATGTGATTCCACATCTCCCGCCACCTTTTCGCCTACTGATAAAAATCAACACATGGATGTTTCAGAATTGTGCTGAAACCCTGAGGATGTGAAGTTTGGCTCATCTTGCATAATTCCTTCTTTCTGTGGCTCAGAGGAGTTCTGAACAAACAACAGGAAGCTGCTGCTGTGGAAGGAAGAAAGAGGAAAAAAGAGGAGTGTAGATGAAGATTAGTACAAAACTGTGAACATGCTCATTGAAAAGCTTGTTTTATTTCAATCATGTTAAACTTTTTACATCTGTTGCTTCCTTCTGAGCTGGAGGTGAATTGTTTTGTTTGTTTTACTTTTAAAGAGCTGACTTTTCGCCTTCAATGTTTGAAAGGAGATTAATTTATGCTTGAGTCTAAAAGAGGAATGTTAGAATCGTTCCTGTCTTTCTGCTGCATCTGTCTCTAAGGTGAAGGACATTTTAGAAAGATAACTTTGCATGTGTTGGCAAAACCCTGAATGATGAAGATGCTTTGAATTTTTCATGAAGATATAAAACTGAAATAACCCTTTGAGTACCTGTAATATTCCCTCTTCTGCTCCATGTGTGCAGCAGCTTGAATAATGCAATTTAAAATCCCAGAACATCCTACATGCTAGTGTCTGCTTGTAGAAGTTGAGGCAGAAAACGAACCAGCTTATGGTCCCAGGAAGGATGCAGGGAAGTGTAAACAAGGCAAGAAGGGGGAAAAGGAGAAGGAGAGAGGAGAATTAAATGAAGGTAAGCAGAGAGAGGTGGAAAATAGAAGAAAGAATTGGGGTAAAATGAAGGAGGAAGGGGAAAAAAGGCAAATAAAGATAGAGAAGCTATGGTTATTGTTCTGAAAGAGCCGTTTGAAAAGCAATTTAATTTTTCACATAACCTAAACTTCCAGTCAGGAAAAGTGACAGTGAAGAAAAATCTGAGCACACGTTTAGATGTCTGTTAGAAGATGCATGATCGTCACATTCCTCATCACTATGTAACAAGGCTCTGCAAGCAAAAGAGGAGACAATGTGTCATTTCAACTCGACTGTACAAAAGATGAAGAAGGCTTCAGCTGCAGGGAAATTAACCTGTCTGCAGCTAATGAGACAAACCTCTTCGGCTGGGCTGTCATTCTGATTAACAAACTATATTTCATAATATTTCTGTCTGGGGTTTAGTGCTGGTCCAAATCATGAATTCTGTGATGGCTGCAGCAGATTAATCAATACGAGTTCTTTTCATTGGCCCCACAGCAGGAATGAACAGTCAGTCAAGCACTTTCATCATTAAAAAAAAAAAAACAAACAAGCAAAACAGTAAAATAAATACCACAAAATGTATTAACTTTCCAAGACTGTTTTCTATTCAGTTGCTGCTGTAAATATAATTCCTGAGTGATCCCAATCATTTTACTGTAAAATTGCCGGTTTCACATGTTTTACACTGAAAGTAATGAGAGAAGATGGCAGGAGGGAGAGATAATATGAACCTTGCCTCAGAGATGATGTATCCAGTGTAAATCTATGGCTTTTCTAGTACAAGACTGGAACCCCATTTGTCATGAGAACTGCCTTGAATCTTTGTGTAACAGATTCAACAAGGTATCAGACACATTCCTCCATACTGACATGATATTCCACAAAAGACTCCAAAGGTGTTTTGTTGAACTGAGATCTTCTGACAGTGGAGGCCACTGGAGCACAGTAAACTCCATGTTCATGAAACCAGTCTGAGATGAACAATCTCTAATCCTGAAAGCAGCTATCAGAAGATGGGTCTGCTGTGGTTGTAAAGGGATAGGGATAATGAACCCAAAGGCTCAGGTGGGTCTAAGGGACACAATGAGTGCTCAGAAAATATCCAAACACCATGATCCCCTCAAAACCATCCTAAAGTGTTGATACAATCTTGGAATCCATGGTTTCATGTAATTTACACCAAACTCTGACCTGATCATCTAAAGGTTTAGATGTTTAGAGCTGCAAAGTGTTTTATTTACTACCTGTTTCCTTTTACTCCTGTTTCTGGGTGTCTTTGTGTGCTTTTGGATTTGTATTTTTAATCATATCTGTGTTAGACTGTGTTCTGCTTAGTGAACATTTATTTTAATTTTTTTTCTGTTTTGTCATTCAGTCCTATGATTTTTTTTTTTCAGTCTATTGTTCCTACTCAGCCAATAGCCTAACTTGCTCCTAATCCCAATAGTCCTGGTCCATCTGTATATCTACTTCCAGTTTCCTGTTGTTCCTAGCAACATACTACTGTTATCTAAATTCATACTGATATGCCATATCAGCATGAATTTGTTTCTACCTTCTCACTTTACTTTTTTCTCTTTTTTGATCTTTGGGAGAAAGTTAAACTTTTTTGAGATTTTAAATCTGCCTTCTGACTAACTAACTGCAATTGGGTTCTATGCTGAAACAACCTTGACATAAACACTGATGATCATTAATTTGGAGGTTATTGTAAAAAAATTATTAGTGGTCAGTTAGTTCAATGATAGGGACATTCAGAATAAGTAACTATTAAATATAACTGCTAGCTAATATAGAGCCAACCTGCAAGTTAGAAAGCATCTGGTCAGTAGGTATCAGTATCAGGTATTAAATAAAGAGAGCAGTAATTTTGATTGACTGACATCAGATCCTCAGACTAAAACAGCCCTAAAATCTCTGCTGTTGGTATATTGTCGATAGTTTTATGTCAGCAATGCTGGAAGGCCCATAGGAAGTGGTTGTGGCATTCTTGTGTATGTGCTGATCAGAGTGGGATGAAGAAGAACTGAACAGGCATAAGGCATCACCAAGAGGGCTGTCCTTTTCTCTGAGCCACAGTTACAATAATTCAGTCTGACCTGTTTATTGACTCACCTGTGCTGTTTTACATTGGAGTTGGTCAGACTAATTTTAAGGGTGTCCTTGGTAAGTAATTTCAGCTCAGATGCATATGTGAAAATTTTTTTAGATTCTGAGACCAAATTGCAAGAAACATTTTTGTTTGAAATTAAAACACATCAGTTATACAGTGCTGTGTAAATTAGACATAAAACCCAAACAAATGTGTTGAAAGCAGATTTGTGCCCTGATGAAGCACAAATAGAGAGATGAAATAAAATATCAGAAAAAACATTAAAACCAGAAAGGGTTTTAGTGTCTGGATAGATTTTTTTTATCTCCTCATTAAAACTCTGAGGCTTGGTTCAGGACAGTTGTGAGCTCCCCTGCTGTTTTCACTAACATCAGTATAAAGAGAAGGGCAAGAAGGACTTGATGGGTTACTGAAGCTAATGGGTGGCAGCTGACTTCTTATGTCTTCCACATCAGCTATCTGTTAAATCTGCTTTAAATAGGCGTGTTTAGCTACTTTTCTAACGGCAGGGGTGATAGCTCTCTGCTTACACTTCATTCAGTGAAAGAACTGCTTCCATCTGCTGTATATGATGGGATGTCATCTTGAGAGGAAGTACTTTGTTCTATATCCACATGTACAGTAAACCTTCAGTTCTTGATGAAAAGGAAAGCAGTTAAAAACAGCACACACCTGACTTCAAAGCTGCCAGATAAAAGGCTCCAGACTTTGATTAGAGATGAAAGTTCCTGTTTGTGTTCAACATTCATTCAGCAGCATCTCTCAAGTCTGCTGCAGGCTGACTCTTTGCACAAATGGTCAGAAATAAATAGACACTGCAACAACACATTTCAGTAATTATTTTTCATTACAAGAGGAAGGTATTAATTAGTGCAGTTAGCTGAGTAATCTGAAATTTTGAAACTACCACACAAAGACAGCAGTGAGCACTGAGCTGAGATGGAAACTGAGAAACAGGAGACTGAAGTCAGCAGTGCTACTGGACCACTGTTTTCAAAGTCATCATGTAAAATTACTTTTATTGAGAGGAAAGTGAAACACCAAGTCCTGCCATAAATATGAATTGTGTGTGTTACTTTTGACAGTGTGTGTAGAGAGTGAAAAATTCACAGTGATCTGGAGATAAAGGTTTAATGCCCTATGAGTCCCCCTTGTGGTCAAATAATAGTTAGCTGGATGAATTTGAAAGTAGGTCAGCTGCCATTGCTTCAGGCATTCAAACATCCCACTAAAAACTAGTTTCTTCACATAAATGGAAATTTTGGGGATTACAATATTGTTAATGTTGCTCAAATAACATTTAATGTTACAAATAATCTGCTGCCAAACTGTGACCAAAGGTTGGTTCAAATAATTACAAAATGCTCCATTTGGAGGAAGCTGTTTGTTTACAAATGAAACCAAAAAGTAAAGCATATTTTAAAATAAAGGTGCATTTATTTATTTATTTAACAGAGACAAATCAATGTAATGAACAGCGTTTATGGCTTGAACATCTCTTAAATGTTTATTTTATTGCTTTTACTGTCTTGTACTATTTTTACTGTGAAGTACTTTGTGACTTCTCTCTAAGCTAGCTAGCTAGCTAGATAGCTAGATAGATAGATAGATAGATAGATAGATAGATAGATAGATAGAAGTCTTTCACTATACTTAGTTGGAGCCTCCCAAAAGAAGAGGAAGGAGAAGAAGAACAGGGGCGTATCTACTGGGATGGCATAGAATAGCAAAT
Organism: Anableps anableps; assembly: GCA_014839685.1. Lineage (NCBI taxonomy): Eukaryota > Metazoa > Chordata > Actinopteri > Cyprinodontiformes > Anablepidae > Anableps > Anableps anableps. The sequence goes on from CM026068.1 coordinate 30,307, forward strand.
GCCACCTTTAAAGAAAGCCTTGCCACCCCTGTTGCCACCCTAGCTGGCAGCTATTAATTCAAGAAATAGTTATGGCAATTCAGACAAAAGGAATGCAAACCTCTTATTTGTGACTACATTGAATGCAGCACAATGTAACCTGATATTGACTTGAGACTGTTCTGGCTGAGTAGCGGGAAGTGAGAGAGGAGCTGCAAGGACAGAAGGAAGCTGTACTAAAGGAAAGAGGTAAAAACTAATTAACTGTGCCACATTAAGAAATGTAATGATATTTCAACCTCCGTGCTTATAGTTGTGAAGCTGATTTTGAGACGATAGAAAATGTAAAAATATTTTGCCACATGTAGAGTTAGTCCAATGTTAGGTCTCTGTAAACTGAGACTTCATCAAACATATCCAGTCGAGCTGGTCCACGTGGTATGGAAACATTATTGAATTCTGTGTTACATCTGAATAATTTTGAGTTAAATTCCAAAATTTAACAAAAAAAAAACAAAAACAATTTAACCTAAAAATTGCTATGCTGTGTGTGTTAACACAGTGTGATGGATAACTGATCAGTGACTGTTCCAAATTGTGTTCTATTTGTTAAATTTCATAAATAGTTAAGCTATGTTTCACTGTGTATCTGTTTACCTCTTTTAGACATATCCAAGTCCTGGTGCGAGGGCCCAGCACAACCAAAATGTGAGAGTTTACCCAAGACCTTGCAAGGAGGAGCCAAAAGAAGATTTCAAAGTGACTGGTACAATTCCAATCCTTGGTTGGAGTACTTGCAGCTGAAACATTCAGCTTGCTGTTTTTCCTGTCGGCATTTGGAAGTGAGCCAATTGTCAGAGCTCCAAAGAGGTGCACTCAAAAGACCAGTACCCAAGTGGTACAGCCAGATGCCCATACCTGAAGCGCTCGAAACTGCCAAACAAAGGCTCCAAGCCTTGGCCAGTCGCCTAAAGAGGTACACAAGAGAAAATGAAGCCAGGAGGATTAACCGGCTCTTCTCCACCCAACCAGCTAAAGTGTACTCTCAATGGCAGGGTAATAACAACAGAGCAGACCCACCAAGGCTGGAGACCCAACAGTACTGGAAAGGCATATGGGAAAGGGAGGCGACCCACAACAGCAATGCACAGTGGCTAATCTCTCTACGAGATGACCACAGCAACCTCCCTGAGCAAGCCCCAGTAACTATCACAGTGGCAGATGTCCAAGAAAGAGTCTCAGGTATGAAACACTGGACAGCACCAGGTCCTGACATGATCCATGCCTACTGGCTAAAGAAACTCACTGGCCTCCATGAGCGACTGGCAGCTCAAATGAACCAGCTGCTACAAAGTGGGACTCACCCTGAATGGTTAACTGAAGGGCGCACAATCCTGATCCAGAAGGATCCCTCAAAGGGTTCGGTCCCATCCAACTATCGGCCAATAACCTGTCTCTCTACAACATGGAAGCTCATGTCAGGCATCATAGCAGCTAAGATAGGTGGGCACATGGATAAATACATGAGTACAGCACAGAAGGGCATCGGCATAAATACCAGAGGAGCCAAACACCAACTCCTGGTAGACCAAACAGTCGCCCGAGACTGCAAAACCCGACACACCAACCTGTGCACGGCTTGGATTGATTACAAGAAAGCCTATGACTCAATGCCACACACTTGGATCATTGAATGCTTAGAGATGTACAACATCAGGACTCTAAGATCCTTAGAGCCACAGCCAAATACCTCCAACGAGTAAGGCAAGTCCTGAGATGCCAGCTCAATGGCAAGAACAAGATCCGTGCGATAAACAGCTATGCCTTGCCAGTAATCAGATACCCTGCAGGAATAATAAGCTGGCCAAAGGAAGAGATAAAGACCATGGATGTTAAAACTCGGAAACTACTAACCATGCATGGAGGGTTCCACCCTAAATCCAGCATCCTGAGACTATACGCGAGCCGTAAGGACGGAGGCAGAGGACTAGCGAGTGTGAGAGCCACTGTCCAGGATGAAACATCCAAGATCCATAAATACATCAAGGTCAAAGCCTCAACCGACGATGTGCTCAGCGAATGTCTCAAACAATGGGGACCAGAGGATGAGGTGCTGGAGGAACCATCATGGGAGGATAAGCCCCTACATGGGATGTACCACCGACAAATAACTGAAGTGGCTGATATCAGGAAATCCTACCAATGGCTGGAAAAAGCTGGACTCAAGGACAGCACAGAGGCACTCATCCTGGCTGCACAGGAACAGGCCCTAAACACCAGAGCGATAGAGGCTCAGATCTACCACACCAGACAAGATCCAAGGTGTAGATTGTGCAAGGAGGCCCCTGAGACAGTCCAACACATAACAGCAGGGTGCAAGATGCTGGCAGGGAAAGCGTACATGGAACGTCATAACCAAGTGGCGGGCATAGTGTACAGAAACATCTGTGCAGGATATGGACTGGAAGCCCCGAGATCAAAGTGGGGCACACCCCCAAAGGTGGTGGAGAATGACCGAGCTAAGATCCTGTGGGACTTCCAGATCCAGACAGACAAAATGGTAATGGCGAACCAACCGGACATCGTGGTGGTGGATAAACAACAGAGGAAAGCCGTTGTGGTGGATGTAGCAATACCAAGCGATTGCAACATCAGGAAAAAGGAACACGAGAAACTGGAGAAATACCAGGGGCTCAGAGAGGAACTGGAGAAGGCCTGGAAGGTGAAGACCACAGTGGTGCCTGTGGTCATCGGGGCCCTCGGGGCAGTCACCCCCAAACTGGAGCAGTGGCTAAAACAGATCCCAGGAACAACATCAGACATCTCAGTCCAGAAATGCGCAGTTCTCGGCACAGCCAAGATACTACGCAGAACCCTCAAGCTCCCAGGCCTCTGGTAGAGGACCCGAGCTCAGAGGTTGAGAAAGACCACCCGTGGAGGGTGAGAAGGGAATTTTATATATATATATATATATATATATATATATATATATATATATATATATATATATATATATATATATATATATATATATAAAAGAAAGATTTCTTTTCAGCAGCTCTGAAAGTCCACTCAGGGGTTCTAATATACAACCAGACATCAAACCACATGTGTATTCACTTTATGTCTGCATAACCTGTTAGGTTTTAACCTCTCTTTCATCTCCCGTAACCCTTTTCATAATGTATTCTTCAAGATTGTAAAACAATCTTTTTGTTTCTAGCAAATGAGAGCAGTGTTTCAAAAAAAAAAAAAAAAAAAAAAAAAAATCAAGCCTCCTTTAAAATCGTTTCTGAGGCCAATCCCCAGCAAGCTGTGCCTGATTTGAAGCTCTTCTCAGCTGTGAAGCTGCAGCACAGTATGCTTCTTTTACACCAAGCAGTAACATTAAAACCCTTCCCCTCCACAGCTTCAAATCAAATCCATTCAAATCTAGGAGATGAAGTGGAAGCAAAACTCCAAGGCATGATTTTAACCTAGTGTGAGTCTGCACTTTCTATCTGAGCCACCTCCAGCAAAGCAGAGCTGACATTTGAAAGGAGCAGTTTGCTCATTTAATGGTCTGACAAATGGGAATGGAATGATTGGGCAGATCATGTTTAATGAGACCTTCTGATGACAACACAGGAGAATTTCTACCCAGGACAACTTGAAGTTTGGGCTTGTTTCTAAGTCATCACCATGTTTTTGTCCCCTTTTAAATGTGAATGTTTAAAGAGTCTCTTGCAGCACAGAAAGCATTTACAGAATCATTCTTCTACAAATCTCAACATCCTTGCTGCCTCAGTCCACACAGTACAAATGAGATAAGATTATTATTCCTGATTAAATCCTGAATTTCTTTCTTACCTCCTGGCTCTGCTTCTGACACTAAATCACATTTTAAAAGTCGTCATAATTCTCAGCAGAAATCTCCCGTTTTTAGAAACTCAATGAGTAATCCTACTTCTCCACTCTAGATGTGTGGGCTCATGGCTGCTTCGTGCTGCATCTTTCTTCTGGCTATTAGACAGTTATGGGGTGTCTCATCATAAAAATATTTAAATCAAGCTTAACATGATATGTAGGTCAGGACTAACTAGTAATCATTTAGCTAACTCTATCTGCATCCATCCAGCAGCATTATTCAACTTTGTTTGGAAAAAGCAGCAAAGTTATTTACCTTTGGTTTTCTGCCATGATTCTAACACACACCAGTGTACAGCTCTGGCCAGCAGCACGTCTCCATCATGTATAACTGATGTTAATGTGTGAACGCTTATGTTGCGTATGAAGATGGCTTGGAAAAACAATTTATGGCATGTTAACAACGGATTAAACAGCTGTAATAATTGAAAATAGTGTGGGGAACATGTCCCCATTGTAACCTGTCTTGAGAGGAGCTGGGTACCTTAATGTGCTGGCACGGCTCACCTTCTGGCACCGGGTCTGACCAGTGCAATCACTACATACTAGCCAGATCAAAAAACAGAAGATAAAACTGGCCCTTGCAGCCCAAATGTCAAACCGGCCCTTCTGGATATGTCCAGAATCACCTGATTAGCCAATCCAAGTCTGTTGTGAATTGGCACTATAGAAATAAACAGAACTGAAAACTGAATAGATTGCATTGAGTCATTGACTTGCAGCATTCAGTCCTCCTGGAGGAGAATGTAAATTCACTTTTCTTCCATTCTACAACTCTGCAGTACTTTGGGTTGGTCTCATAACATCCTCACACAGAATAAATACTTTGCAGTTTTTGTTCAAATTTGACAAGCTTCACACTCTTAGGCTGAATCTGAACATCTGTTCCTGAAAAGATTGGTAGCTGCTTTAATTCTTTGTACAATTTTCTCTCACTAAAGCATATAGCATGCATTTCATTCTTGCCTGATGCTGAATCCCATCTTTATGTCAATGATATGGTGATTTTTTTTGTTCACATTCTCATTTAATGTTCTGCATTTGACACATCTGTCCTTTCTGAGTAGGCTTCAGCTTGTTTTGAAAGCAGAAAAATCAAAGGCTATGTTCAAAAGGTAAGCAGCTCCCACCTCTCCTCCCCAGCTTGTTAACTGTTCAAGGGGTTGCAATTGAAATTGTCAGATGCAACAAATATTTCGGTAATCTGATCGATGAAATTCTCTCTTTTAAATCTCTTTGAAAATTTGGTCTCTAAGCTCAAATGTGATTTGGGATTTTTTTTCTCCCATCAATTCAGAAGGCATCTAATTACTTCAACAGTTCTGCTTCTGATGCATTATAGAGAGCTGCTATTTATGAACTCTTCACCCCAGCATTTGTAAAAAATGAATATTGTATGTCACCGTGCTCTGCATTTTATGACTAGAATAGAAAAAAAACCCTTCATTGTTCATCAGTAGGGAAATTCTGGTGTAACAGCACCAAAGTGACAGGCAACTAAAGCATGTAGATTTGTACAAAAATAAAAATATAAATAAATACAGGAATAATAATAAAATTGTAGAAGGACAAGCACAAACCCAGCAGGCGCACAATGTTCCAAAACAAGCCGATAGGTATCCATCTACTCCAACTGGAAATGGTGCTGTGAGGGGAGGAAGCCCCCCTACCCTATCAACACCTACTGGGCGCCAAGACTGCTTATCGGAGATCCCACCTTCTCAGATCCAAAACAGTACTGGAACACAGAATAGCTCAGAAAATTAATCACCAGAAATGATGTCTCTCAACTTCAGTGATAAAATGGACCACCAGGTACTGCTAGGAACTTCCCTCTTAAGTTCTCAAAAAGCAAGCTTTTGGGTTTCAAATCACTGGCTTCTGGCAAAAGAATCTGAACAACATCGACTGTGTATTTCTGAAGTTTGAGACGGGGGTTCAGACAGTAAATCTGTCTGTGTCCAGAAAGCGTCTGGCCCCCTGGCAACAAGATACAGGAGCATCCCTGTCAGAATTACGAATAGAAAAATAGCAAGGAAATGCAGTGGTTTAAAATCAAATCTCAGATTAATCCCTTGTCTTAATCAACGTCAAGCTGTCGAATTATCGACCCCCAAGACACTTGAACTGGCTCTGCTAAAAATAAGATCACTATCAGCAAAAGGACTTTTAGTTAATGACTTCATTACTGAGCATAATATTGATGTTATGTATCTTATAGAAACATGGTTGGATGACAATGAAACACTTGTACTCACTGAATCAGCATCTACTAATTACAATTTTTTAAGTGAGAATAGAAAGAATAAGAGGGGCAGATGGATTGCTGCAATATTTCATGATTCACTAAACTACAAAAAGGTTTCCCCTGGGCAATTTTGACTCTTGAATATCTGGGAATTGAGGTAAAAGGCCATAAACAAACTCTGACACTAATTCTACACAAAACTCCAAAATATGTGATAAATTTTTTCAATGACTTTCGCGAGCTGTTTTGTATGACATGTATCGATTATGACTGTTTAATAATTTTGGGAGACTTTAACATCCATGTTGACAACCCAGTAGACAGAGAGGCAAAAAAGCTGAATGATGTACTTCAAAACTTTGAAGTACATGTTAAACAACATGTTAAACAGTCAACACATAATCGAGGACACACTCTGGAACTGATTATCAGCAAGGGTGTAAATATCTCCAAGGTCTCTGTAATTGTCACTCTGATCATTTTTCTGTTTTTGAAAGTACGATCTCTGTTGATTTACTTAGTAAAACAGATATTATTACAAAACATTCTCTTACAGACAACACAGCTGAAACTTTTGATCAAATCTACTCCTCCACCTCACTTCCATGCTGTAAACCAGTTGAACAGGAAGATAACTTATGCTCTAAAATCTCAGAAATCTTTGATGTCATTGTGCCTGTTAAAGTGAAAATTGTGTCTGGTAGGAAGAAATCTCTGGATAAATGGTTCACTTGTAAGAAGCAAAAGAAGCCTTTGTCAAAGGGCTGAACATAAATGCCATAAAACTCTACTTCACGTTTACTATGAAATCTACAAAGAGACGCTGTAAAGCTATCACTTATCACTGAAACATGCAAGGGAAACATTTCTTGCAGAAATCATAAACATCAACAACACTCTGCCCTGTTTGCCACAGTTGACAAGTTGACAAACCCCCCTGTGACTTTTTCCACCTGAAATCCACTCTACAAGCAATAAATTTGCCAACTTTTTCAAAGAGGAAATTAAAAATTAGAGGGTCAATCTGCATATCCACACCAAATCCAGAAACAATGCTATGCCCAACCATAACAAATGCAGAGAAAATGGCTGAATTTCACCAACTCAACCATGAATTGTTTTAAAATCTTCAAAGAGATTTTAAAACAACTGAGCTCCTCCTACTGCTGAGTTAATATCCTACCTGCAACATTCTTTAAGAAAGTTCTGCCTGTCATTGTATCTGACCTGATTCAAATAGTAAACTCTTCCCTCTCATCAGTTGTTTCCCCCCAGGCTTTAAAAACAACTGTTATCAAACCACTGTTAAAAATGAACAAGTTAGATAAATCACTAATGCAGAATTACAAGCCAATCTATAACGTTCCATTTTTCACCAAAATTATTGAAAAAGCTGTGTTTCAACAATTAAACAGATTCCTAACAATGACCAACTGCTTTGATGTCTTTCAGCCCAGTTTCCATGCTCACCACAGCACTGAGACTGCCCTCATCAAAGTGTTTAATGATATCCACACAAATACAGACTGTGGAAGAACCACAGTGTTGGTTTTGTTGGACCTCAGTGCAGCATTTGACACTGTTGACCAGGATATATTATTAAAGCAACTGGAGAGCTGGGTCGAACTCTCTGGTACAGTACTCATTTGGTTCGAATTCTACCTTAAGATAACGGATTTCTTTGTGTCAATAGGCAACTTCTCATCGGAGCGGACAAAAGTCACGTGTGGAGTATCCCAAGGTTCAATCCTGGGACCCCTCTGATTTAATATTTATATCAATCAATCAAACTTATTAATTTAGCACTTTTCATACAACCTAGTAGAACACGTCTGCTTCATTTTTGTTTAATTTCTGGCAGACAGTAACAACTCTGTGATGGGTCCGATATTTAGTGATCATTTGATGTTGTACTTTAACTAAACCATATGACTTTGAAAAGATTACATGATTTTTCTAAAAACCTAATACATCAAACCTTAAAAGAAGTTTTTGCTTGATCAGACCAGTGACGACATGTTTAGCCACATCCTATCTTTAAAGGCATGGTGACATCACTGTATAAACTATTTCATGTAGTTGATATTGTTGCATATGTTAATTCTCCAAAGAGTTTCATTTTTAAAAATGTCACTTTTTGTTCACTGTTTGCTTGATGGTGTGCTCGTATTGGAGAATATGAATTACACAGAAATATGAACTGTTCTCTGATTTGTCCGTTTTTGAACTGAGAAACAAAGCTGACTGCCTATGAGCAGGGCTTTTGATACCAACTCTTGACATTCAGATGGCCTCATCAGTGCACAACAGATCATATTATACCCCCAAAACCACAGAGAAATGAAATTTGTTGTCATTACTCCTTCAATCATTGGTTGTCGAAACGATAAGGGTTACATTGATATTTGGAAAATGTTTTGGGGAAAACAAAAACAAATATAAAAATAAATCCTACTCCAACTAAACAGAAAAACAACAGTGGGTGTGAGACACTGTAGATTGTAGGCTCTCTATCCAACTACCAGGCAAGCAAGTGTTGAACCAGGCTGTGGAGTCACCAAAGAAGATGACCTTACTCCAGTTCTCTGTGAGCCAATCCTCCTAGTCTTTTGCAAGCCAATTTGAACTTCAATGATGAATGCCTTTTTTTACTTTACACAACTGGAGCCCTGCCTCTAGGGTTTGTTTTTACCTCTTCACTCTAACTCTTGTTTGTTTATAGGTCATGTGATGTCACCCTGAAGGTTCTCAGTGACATTTGAATGAGTTGAAGTTCCTTGTCGTCAGTGGAGAGTATGTTCTCCCTCTGCCAGCCTGTAACTTCGCTGTCCCAAGACATTTTAAGGCTGGAATCAACCAAGTGTTCCATTTATACCTATATTTATAATAAAGCTGGAATTGAGCCCTTCTTCTACTGAAAACCTATGTTTTCAACTCTTATCTGAGTCAGTAATTATTGAGAAGTATCAGCATGGATTTTCTCATCCAGTTGGTACAATTATAGAATAATAGTTATTAATTTTATACTTTTCTGTTGTTAAATGGGATTGTATCCAGGTTATCATCTGCAGACTCCAGGTTTCTTGTTTTAGAAAGAATGAATAGAATGGCTCTTACAGATGTCAAGATGCTGATTTTAAGAAAATCTGTGGTGGTGTCTCAGTGTTTTTCAGAGTGAACAAAAATTTTGATGCTTCATTTGTGATCTCTTATGCATAACATACCCCTTTCATCTAAGTTGTCTATTCTATCTCTAGACTTTTCTCCTCACTCTGCAAGTTTTTGCTGCCACTGCTTCTTTCCTGCACGTTGCTTATTTCTCTCCTGCACCAAGAAGATGATGCTTGGAGTAGCTCTCATCACTATGCCTTCATAGCTATATGTCTGGAGTAAAGAATCTAAACTCAAATAAACAGTTTAATAGACAAAACTGCAATGGTGTACTCAGTGAGCAAATGCGAGCCACTGTTTTTTGTATGGCAAAACAACTCCCCGGTGACAATGCGCTCCAGGCAGAGTAATAATAAGAATTGCTTAAAACAGCAAAATGCCCATCACTTGTTGTGAGGTTCTACAGGATTCCAACTCATGATGACAAACAATGTGATTCTTGGATCAGAAATATCCGGAGAGTTTGTCCTGAAGAACCATATGTATGGACACTTTAGAGGACACTTTATCTCAGGTAGGTGCTGCACCTGTCGATTTATTAATAAATGCACATGCACACCATTTTATGAAGTTACTTCTTTGATCCAGTTTCAACATAAACACATCACAGGCACACAATATTTATAAATGCTTTTTGTGATCTTTAATATGTTTTTTTTAAAGTTAGACCTCACTTATGACGTTTCTGTTTTTCTAAGACTGAAATATTTGCATATTATTTTTGACAACTGTCTTTTCAATTAAAATGAAGTCTAGATCATTATTTGATTTTCAGTGTCTATTTATCTTAATGGATTTGGCATCAGACGTTCCCTTTTTATTTTGCTTTAGGTTGTTCAATTTTATTTATTAAAGAAGCACACTTAGAGATTAAACATCACTTGTGTCTGCCTTAACACAGCTGGCAAAACTAAAAACACAATAGCTTGATGACTGAAATTTAATTTACTGACAAATACCTATAATGAAATTTCTGCCCTTCCAACTGCCCGTTATGAGCTCTTTTTACCTGTGCAGTGTTAGTATTTTACCAACATCTGTAATCAATGATATGCTCATTGTTTTTTTCTTCTTCACAGGTTCAAAACCAGATGATCCTGAAGGTCCTGACTATGTGCCAACCATCTTTGATGTCCCACACACTCCAACACCATACAGTGTTCAGTCAGAGAAGTAGATAATTGCAGATGGCCAAAAGAAGAAAAAGTCTTGGATTAGATGAAAACAATAGCACAGAGACTACAACACACACACACACACACACACAACACACTATTATGGTTGATGACTCAATGGAATAATGTACACAGTGTGATGCTAAACTTTAAGAAATTTACAATCTGAGACAGTCAACAACAAACCTTGAAAGAAAAATTAATGAAATAAATGTTGACATAAAAGATAGTTTTTGGAAACTACTTTTATTTTTTTCTGAAATGAATCTTCAACATACAGCACCACAACATATTTTGCTAAACAACTTAACTCCTAGGTTTTCTAGAAATACTGACACAACCGTAATTGAACCACTTCGCAGGGTTCCTGGTATGTCTCACATGGTGCATGATGCTGGAGGTGATACATCCAACACGCTGCTGTTGTCATAAAGGAGAGTTGGCCTGTCCAGAAGTAGTTCTACCTAAGTTTTGCACCTGCTGACTGTTTGGCTGCAGGTATACCTAACAGAAGTGTTCATGAGCGCTGTCTGAGGCTGGATCTTTGTCACTGTCAGATTTTGCAATTTAGCCAGCAGAGGGGCAGAACTTACTTCTTTTCATGGAGCTCTGGCTTCAACTACCTGCCTGAGCCTAAAAGACAGAGACACAGAAAATAAATTTATTATTACTAAATGAAATTACAGACCATGCTCCTTATGAAAAGAACCATTGGAATGATTATTAGGTTTATTATTATGATTATAATTATTAGATTAATTTGGGTTAGATAGAGAAGGTGATGCTTTTTGACTTTAAAGGGCATTTTCCTACCATTGGGTTAGGGTTAGGCCTACTATTGGGATCAAATGACAGGAAATGGGATCACAGGTGCTCCCTAAGGAGGTCAGGGGTTAAAATCTATCAGCCTAAAAGTAGCCACATCAGGCTGCAAAATACATAACTTCATTGAACCACTAAATAGTAGTAATAGTAGTATAAGTTTGTCAAACATGTAAAAAGATAACAAAATGAAACATTTGAAAACTAATAGGAGGATGTAGAAACTTATTTAGTCCCACTCTTCTCCAAAACTTGATTTCTTCTTTTTCCTTATTCTAAATGAAACAGTAATGATTTCAAGACTTAAACAATAATCAATTTATCTACTATTCCATAGAAATTGTGAAATTATAGCATCATTGATGTATTACTTTCTAGAAATAATTATCATGTTTTTCTAGTCAATATATACAATCCTACCATTATATGTACACCTGCACCTTATTACATAGATACACAAATCTATATAAAATTATACATTTCTGTAGGCTATAATGTGCTTACATAGCCTACAGCTAAATAAATACTAAATACAGGTAAAACACTTTATTTGGACCATATTTCATGATCAAATTGGATACAATATACCTAATATTTGACTTACCTGCCACAAAGGTGCAGTGTTGACACTATTCATGATCATGCAGCAGGTTGGTGATTCTCTGCCCAGGCTTATATCCTGGGATAATAAACTTTTTACGTCCACAAGCAAAATATTTGAAAACTTATAGCGACTTGTAGGCTCCCAGTATCTCTCTATTAAAGGGGCCAGGTGTTTGTCCGCTTGTTGGTCCAGTCGGTCAAAATAGAGGTCCGACAGGCTGTATCTATCATACTCAAATTTATTCTTATACAGTTGCAAGTCCTTGAGTTAAAGGACTAACACATATGAAGAGTATGAACTGATTGTTTCACTAAAAAGAATGGTTCAGTTCAGAAGCAACAGTAAAACCCTATAAAAAGATCACCAACCAGAAGTTGTTTTGCCACACATCGAGAATGCATGCTCATGAGTGGCAAATGTAAACAATAACAATTAACTTGTCTATTAAGATGCATTTACTTTCTGAAACAATTTTTTTTAATATACATTTTTGGGGGCTTTTTTTACTTCTGCAGTGATAGCACTGTTAACCTGCAGTGAAGAAGTTCATTAGAGATCCACCTGTCCATACATTTCTAACCACTATCTCCCCTCCTTTCATCTACCCCTCAACCAGGTATCTGTATTCATGTATTCCCGGCTTTTTCAGTGCCAGAGCTGCCGTCCGTTTGATCTCCACTGTAGCACCCCAGGGTCCCTGAACTCAAATCTTTGTTGTCTGACTCTTCTAACTGGAATCACAGTCCCTTCACAAAGCCTCACCTCATATGTGTCAACATTGGTACTGGACAACATGTTGGATCTATTATTTAAGCACCTCTACAAAACAGTGTGGCTGTAAATAATGAGCATGCAGCTGATGGACAGGTGGAGGGCTGATGAATATACTGTACATACTAAAGCAACCAGCTCATTTCTGTCTGCAGTACCTCGATAAACAGCATTGAGCAAGATTTCCTTTTAGCTCAGATGTGTGACAAAAACAAAGCATGTAATATTTGTACTCCATTAACAGGTTTCCCCAGTAGGAAGATATTTTTTAAGTTAGCTAAGTTCTAACTATCAGGAAAACATCAGATCAGGAGAGGTCACAATTAAACTGCCAACCTTCTTCTAAATGGATCAATTTATGCCTTCATCATTGAAGTAACAAGATAAAAAAATAACAGTAACCAATTATATGGATGTTGATGAAAATATCAAGATTAATTATCTCCCTATTTCAACCTATGGAGACTCACACAAAAACATAGCATCAATTAGAAAGTTTAATTCATATGAATGAATAAAAGTTTTGGTGCTTGGACCCTGGTTCAAGATGTATAAGCTGTGAATTGTGATGAACATGGATGGGTAGTTTAAGATTAGGGATGTCTCCCCCGCCGGGGCCTGGACACTGGTGGTGGAATGGAGGCCGAAGGAAGGAAGGAAGCCTGATGGAGTTGTGAGAGAACAAGGGTGGAGAAGGGGCGAAGGTGGGTAGTAGCTCAACAAGGGACCAGGTGGAGCCATGGGTGGAGAGCCTTCTAAGCAGAGACTTTCATGATGATGATGAAAGCTCTCTCTTTCTTGTTTTGGTTAAATGTTTATCAGCAACATTCTGTACTGACTAAAGTTGATTAATGTCTTCTTATTTAAGAAGTGAAAAAGACAGTTTATATATGGAGAGGTCTGTAATTTTCATCATAGGAGCACCTCAACTGCAAGCAACAGAATCTAAAAAATGATCCAGAAAATCACATTGTATGATTTCTAAATAGTTATGTGAGCAGATGTGGTTGCACTACAGTAATCCGATCTGTCATTCTAACTTACTTTGAATAACAACATCATACAGACTTGAACTCAAACTTGGAGTGGGGTGAGAGAGAGTCCCACCTGCAGTCATTTCCTTTTATTAACAATCTTGCGTCACAGAACAACAACACATTTCATTGGCTCATGCAGTTAACATGTCATTTCCCCCTTCTGACTTATGGAAATAAATGTATACACACACACACACACACACACACACACACACACACACACACACACACACACACACAGTATATTGATGTAGGAAAAATAGTAAAGAAATGGTCAACACAGAAACAGCTGAAGCTAAATGTCCAAACAAGGAATCATAACAATCACACCATCCTAAAATTAGAATATGGCCTGGTAGCTTTTACTTCTTGAGTCTGTCTGAAATAACTCAAACATCTTGTTTTGGTGGGAACTGGTTGATACATAAAACAAAATATAAGCTAGAACAGGGGGACCTTGCTGCAGAATATTAATCTATGATGACATAGTAGGTTACTATGGTAACCTTTGAAACTGTGTTCCCAGCTCTCATCAGGTCATTGAGCTGGTCCTCCTGTGTAATTCTGACACACATAATGCTGACCCCTCACTTTTCTCATGATCATTGATGCTCCACCAGGTGAGATCTTGCATGGAGCCCTAGTTCAAGAGAAATTCACAATCATCTTGAGTTTCTTCCATTTCCTAATAATTGCACCAACAGTTGTTGCCTTCTCATCAGGTTTAGGGTCAGGAAAAGAGCAGTTAACAGACATTAAGGCAGAACCCACACGTCCTAGATTCAAACTGTTTAGACTTTTATCTGGAGGTTGATACCAAGAGCAGTAATTGCAAAACCAGCCAACGAAGAGACAGCTTCTTCCCTCAGGCTGCTTCTCTGATGAACACAATGAGGACTTTGTGGTTTGCCTTCCAAAGGAAAACAATTACAGCAAAGGGGTTAGTGAAATAGTGATCTCAAGGAATCAAGGCTACAATACTTTCTAACTTTACCCAGATAAAATAAACTTAGGCACCCACCTGGGGGGAGACTATCTGCAAATGCATGGTGATCAAGCATTGAGTCAGGCCCAAATTGATAAAGGAGCAGGTTTGAATCGGTGGGTAGGGATATCAAGGTTGGCTACTGTGGAATTTAGGTACCAGGTGAAAGAGAGGGCCTAGGCATCTCAATTTCTGGTGTCATAATGTGGCTTTTAGGAAGTGGAATATCATTTCACTGGTTGGTTAAGAGCCAGAAATAGTGTGTGTGGTTGAAATAATTTCAACTAAATATACTCAGAATCATTGAGCCTAACAGAAAAACAATGTGGGCTTTTGAACCCTGCTCCTGGGGTAGTGCTGGACACTCTCCTACTCCAGATTTCCCTGACTCTTGTTGTTGCGCATAAGCCAACCCCTCCTTCTCCTTGCCCAACCTATGAGACTGACCTATGACCAGCTCTCCATCTAACGGGTCCGGAAAATCTTAGAACTTATTGAGTATTACCCTACATTAAGATTTCCAAGATAATCTATTTAAGCTGGTGATGAGGAAAATATGTCTAGCCTCTCACTACCTCCAGATCCAGATGCCACACCCCTTTTCAGTTCACAAAGCGACCCACCAAGTAGCCTAACGGCAGCTCAACCTCATAAACCACACCTGTTAACGGTAGCTTTTCCTCTAATAACAATGTGCACTTGTCACAGACTAGATAATTTTTAGTAACTCGGTCTGAGTTCCAGGGGTATTACTATTCCACTAAGGTAACCATTAAAAACCTCCCAACATTATTAGAACCATGTACCATAGTATATTTTACACTCATCACAGAACTTCAATGACTCAATCAATTTGAATGTCCACAACTTTTCTAGAATTTTCTATGCTTCTTTATTTTAGTGTGCTTTGGCAGGGTTAGGCATCAGCAGGAAATCAAACATAATCATCATAAACACTCATATATAAATCAATCTAACTATTCTTCCCTAACACTAACACCCTATATCTAAAAGGGAGAGGCTTTTGGGGGGAGCAACTCCAGTTCATAACCCGGATGGAACAGTCCTCATGACGGCTGACTCCTTGAAGAAGTCCTTGGGTGGAGGGTGCCTTGGTTAGACGATGTCCTCCTCTCAATGGGTGCGTGAAGATCCGATGTTGTAGATCAGCAGCAGGCAGTCCTCCATCACATGCTGCACACAGTCCACCGACCAAGTCTGTCAGAGGTTGTTGGGGTGTCTTTTAGCAGAAGTCCAGGAACAGCAGCCCGATCTGGAACCACGGCTGAGGGTGTTGGCTTTTCCCCTGGTCCAGCGGTGCAGAGTCCTCCGTCGCTCCGTGGCTCCTGGGTGCGGTCCCCTTGGTTCTTCTTTCTGCGCTCCAAGTTGACTCGACTCTGTCCGCGGAGAATAAGCGAGCTCTTCCTCTTTTTCATGGGCTTTTATACTTTTCCACCCCATTGTTGTGTATGGCAAGGTGCTACGTGACTTGCCGCATGATTTCTTGGGTGCCTTACTGCATGATCTTTTGCACAACTTTAGGCGTTCACCCTCAACGGTCGGCCAGAGTTACTTCCCCAATTTGATCCTAACGCTCTCTCCTGTTCCTTTTTTCCTATGCCGTTGACCTGAACTGTGATTAACCTCATCTTTAACTGATCACATTCATTGTTACACTCATAACCTCATCTTTAACTGACCACATTCATTGTTACACTCATAATATTCTCAATATGATTTACAATCATTTAATATATCAGTAAATGCTTAAAATCAACATCAAATCATTATTCAATCATCACAATACTGGTTACATACACTGTATTTCAATATTTGTTATTTTTAATCACTCATGAAAAAAGGGGAAACACATTTCAAATGTGCAGATTCTGTGTTCATTTATTTATTCAGTCCCTTTTACTTCTGTGGAAAAGAACTATTAGTTATTCATTTATTCAATTTATTATAAGATTGCATGAAACTGGAATGATCTCACCATACTTCTCCAGTTCATTCAACACTCTCCAGACACTTCTTTGGAATACTAAGCAGCCCCTAGCTGAGTTCCTATGTGAGCCAGAGGGTTGTCTGATTGCTACTCTAAGTTAAAAGATGTAAACTTCTGACAGGTTATCTGTGGTTATCTAGCAAACAACAATTCCAATTGCCTGGCTTACAGATAGTGTTCTTGAGGAGGTGGTGTTTGAGGATTCTGGGATGCTCCTCACAGACTTCATTGCTCATGAGGGCAACAGTGTTGTTACTTATTGGGCTGCGATTGGGAGAAATGGCATCATTGATCTGAATCCAAGTGGTGTTACACTGAAAGTTGCTCACATTAACCAAAGTATTAAAGAACGGGTCGGTTACAACCAAGTATGTGCAGCCTATTAAGAAGATGGTCAATCACCCTCCCTGTTCTACTGATGCTGTACCTAATGAGCAAGGTCACTAAAAGAGAACCCCCCGCAGCACATACAACCTGCTCTCATTTAAATTCTCCAAACCATGTTTCCTCCAGTGTGGCTGTGAGAAAGGAGCTGCAGCTGATCGGCAGGAAATGACTCATTATTGCGT
The DNA here is from genome assembly GCA_014839685.1 of Anableps anableps. NCBI lineage: Eukaryota > Metazoa > Chordata > Actinopteri > Cyprinodontiformes > Anablepidae > Anableps > Anableps anableps. The sequence goes on from CM026068.1 coordinate 47,582, forward strand.
GCAGAGAAAAGTCGCTTCTCTGAAATCTGCCACATGTCAGGAAAATCACAGTAATTAGGAAAGCAACATTTTGACAGCTAATACAAGCTCATTTTTACATTTGCTTACTGGTGTAAATGCTGTCTCTAATGATTATCCAAGTCTGGCTGTAGAATAACAGAAAAAGTGTCAGGGCACACTAGCTATGAAATTTAATTTGCTGTGGTTAAATTCATTCTGCAGTGTAAAGTTCAGCATCAAATCCTAATAAACTCAAATGAGACAGGTCTAGCAAACGATGCTGACCAAGGCTTGCAGAGCTCTGCTGAGTTAAACACAAACTTGAGCTCTTCACAGTAATTTTAAATAGGTTCATCTAAACTGAAGAGCTGAAACCAAATTTAGGACCAAAAGCCAGAACCAATACTTAAGAAATATGACCAGTCATGTCATTGCATTATTAAAAAGGAGCACCAACGAAACATCTCAGGTCTATTCTTTCCAATTCATGCCTTGTTTTCAGCACTTCAGGTAGTATTTTATCAAATTAAATAAAATTTTATGAGAAAAACTAGGATGAAAATGTTTTCATTTCAAATGAAGGTTCTTGATTTTCACAGATTGATCCTGGCAAATACAATCAATCCACTAAAAGAAGCCAGTCAGAGGTTGACATTAATGACTGTTTTAAGGTGTTGGTGAGTCTGCAGGAAACTTTGCAGAACAGCAACATACACAACCAATCAGAATATACGACCACTTATAAGTGGATACCCAAATGTGAATGATTCAGTTAATGCTTTATCTGGGACTGTTTAGGACATGTTAGACATCAACTATTCTAAAATTTGCGGTCCAGCAATCATTAATGAACTAAGGCGTGGCTTATGGTGTCCAGTCCAAAAAGAAGAGATACTGTTAGACTGCTAGAAAATGATAATAGAATAGAAATAGACTTTATTGTCCAACAAAAGGGAAATTCAAGTGTAACAGCAGCAAAAGATATAAAGTTTTACACAAAAAAGACAAGATTAACAACAACAACAACAACAACAGCAATAATAATAATAATAATAATAATAATATACTGTACAAGACTATAGCAAAATATACTGTGCATGAATTGTGCAGTTATTAGAAATAGGCATATCAAGCTCACATTCCTTGGGCTGTGCAAATGAGTTGGAGAGTTGGATCACTTTTTCCAAGAATGTACCTAATGCACATATGTATTGAACACTGAAAAATGATACAGACTATTTACAATACAGTATATCAGTGAAGAAAACCAGATATGCAATGACAGTGGGAATGTTATTCAAAAATGGGTAAGAACAGAGAAGATGATTGTGAAAAAGCGAGCAGGGATGTAAACACATTGATTCTGTTAAGAGCAGTGATGATAATAAAATCTGCTAAAATCTAATAAAACAAGCTGCTGGGAGGAAGGATCTACGATAACACTCCTGTGAGCATTTGGGATGCAGCAGTCTGTCACTGAAGGAGCTCTCCAGCTCAGCAACAGCTTCATGCATGGGGGGGACGTTGTCCATCAGTGATGTTATTTTAGCCAGAGTCCTTCTGTTTCCCACCACCTGCACTGGGTCGAGGGGGCATCCTAGCACAGAGCTGGCCTTCCTGATGAGCTTATCTAACCACTTCCTCTCAGCTGGAGAGAAGCTGCTTCTCCAACATACAGTCCCATAGAAGATGGCTGATGCCACCACAGAGTCAAAGAAGGCCTTCAGGAGCTCCCCCTGCAGTCCAGAAGACCTCAACCTCCTCAGCAGGTAGAGTCTGCTCTGTCCCTTCCTGTAAAGAGCATCAGAGTTATGAGTCCAGGTTATTGTTCAGGTGAACACCCAGGTAGTGAGAAGAGTCCACGGTCTCAATGTCCACTCCCTGGATGTCCACCAGTGTCAGTGAGGTGGGTCTGTGGCTGTGAAAAGCCACCACCAGCTCCTTGGTTTTAGCAGCATTGATCAGGAGATGGTTCTGCTGGCACCAGTCCACAAAGTCCTGAGTCCACTATCTGTCCTCTGAGTCGTCTTCACCTTTGATGAGGCAGACTATGGCAGAGTCATCAGAGAACTTTTGCAGATGGCGGCGTGGGGAGTTGATGGAGAAGTCTGCAGTGCAGAGGGTGAAGAGGAACTGTGCCAACATGATTCCCTGAGGGACCCCTGTACTTCAGACCAGCTATGTGTCCCCACATACTGTGGGCCACCAGTGGAGTAGTCTAGTATCCACTGGCACATATGGTGGTTCACTCCTGACAGCTCCAGCTTGTCCCTGAGAAGTTCTGGCTGGATGGTGTTGAAAGCACTGGAGAAATCAAAGAGCATGATCCTCACAGTGCTTCCAGGTTTCTCCAGGTGGGTCAGAGCTTAGTGCAGGAGGTAGATGATGGCGTCATCCACCCCGATGCCAGGCTGGTAGGCGAACAGAAGCAGATTCAATGAAGACATCACCAGAAGGTGTAGATGTTTGAGGACCAGCCTCTTGAGGGTCTTCATCAGATGTGACATCAGGGCCACTGGCCTGTAGCTGCTGAGGTCCTTTGGATGTTTGGTCTTTGGTACTGGTACCACACAGGAGGTCTTCCACAGCTGTGGTATTTTCCCATCTTCAGGCTCAGGTTGAAAATGTATCCCATGTGCCACACAGTTGATCTGCGCAGCACCTCAGGAGCCTGGAGCTGATGCCATCTGGACCTGCAGCCTTTCGCACATTGATCTTTCACAGGTCGCTCCTCAGCTGAAGTGATGAAATGGAAAAGATGGAGGTGGGGGTGTGGGGCTGTAGGATGGAGTCCTCTGAAGTGAAAGGGGTGGATGATGGCTGAGAGCTGAGAGGTGTGAAGTCCTGCCAAGAAAAGCTGGCAGTCTTTACAGATCATACTGTCATGATGGGCACAGTGTTGTCGACACAGAAGTTGATATAGTCCGTGATGCAGTATGTGATGCTTTTGATGTCCTCCCCATGAGAAGCACAGAGCTCTTCCCACACAGTGGAATAGAAACAGTCCCTCCAAGCTTCCTCAGTCTTCTCAGACCATCTCTTCACTGTATGTCTCACAGCTGGTTCTGTGTACTAGGGGCTTATACACAGGCTGGAGATGAACCAGGTTGTGATCTGAGCCCCCCAGAGGAGGCAGAGGTGATGAACTGTATGCCTCCTTGGTGCTGGCATAAAGTAGATCCAGGATTTTGTCATCTCTGGTGACATCATGGGAACATCATGGGGAAAGCCGTAATGCTCCACTTGTGAAAGCATATCTGTTGTGCCTTACCTTGATATTCAGATGACAATTCTGAGTGCCACATTGCCAGACAGGACACATAAAAAAAAAGAAGTAAAAAATGATGATAAAAATAGAGCTGTACAGATAAAAGTCAGCTCCATTGTGAAAAAACAGAAGTGTTTAGAGAAACACTAAAACACATAAAAATAGATTTTAAAAAATGAGAAACACTAAGGAGTTGACAGAGAGCAGTTGAAACTGGCTGCCAGTTTGTACAGCACCAGAAGTAACATATAATGTTCCTTTTGCTACATTTTTAATGATCCTCTTTTCCTGCTCATGTTGAAACTTTTTTTGACTCTTTATCCACTTCAAATTTTTGACAAATTTATATTTTTTTCCAGAATCTGAAAAAAAATCTTTCAAAACAGTGGGGTTCAACTCTAATCCTCAGGGTCCCCTGTTTGGGATGTTTTGGCAGTCCACACCTCATTAGTTAGTTTGCAACATGAAGTTGGCTAACAAGATTCTAATCTGGTGTGGTTCAGGTAGAGTCATGTTGAAAATAACCACAGGAACTATTTTACATAATCTGATTGTAATCTAATCTGTAATTGGCTATAATTCTCATATTTTGGAGTGTGAGTCTACTGCTTACCTTGTGCTTCATCAAGGGAAGGTTTGGAGCAGTGGTTGCTCCCACACCTGAGAGTAGTCTCCTCATCTTCTGGTTGGATTCATGACATAACAACCACTTGACACCTGATGGTCGACTAAACTGATAAAAGTCAAAGAAGGTCGTCTCACCTGAACATTTTACCTGAGCACCAGCTGGATTCTCAAGTTTTGGAAACACTCATGGACTCGTCCTCTCCAGGTTCCAGCACTCTAAATCCCAAGTCTGCCATGAGATCTCCAGAAAAAGCTCAAGCTCCAGGTTATCATCTTCAGCCCATCTCCCATGAATCCACCAGTCAGTCTACTCTCCAGTTTAATTACCTTTCTACCCACAAGCACAATAGTGTTTCCCACTTTGGAACATCTGCACACTTGCCTCTGGACCAACGTGTTCACCTCCTGCTGCTTTGCTATTTCTTATCAAGATCCATAAACCGTCTCTCCTCACATTTAACAAGTCTTATTTCACTTCTCTTCCACAGTCTGCCTAATTCCTCTCCCTCTTTCCCGTCCAGAGAAGTTGATCCTACCAGAAAAAGAAGAGTACCATCTTAATAAACACCAAAGCCTTATTAAGGTCTCTGAGTGGTCTCTGCATGTGGGTCAAATAACTTACCTTAAACATAATATTTCATCAATAAAACACACTAAGAATCTTTGTGTAGGAAATTAATTACCCTCACTCCATTAAAACCTTGTTGCTGTCCACTGTGGAAGATAGTTAACACTGTAACCCAAAAACTTTAATCACTTAGGCTCCAAATGAGAGAAAAACACGATTGTGCTAAAACCTTCCATTCATCAAACAAAACAATCCTATTCACTGAAAATTCATCCTTGTTTCCTGTTTTCAATTTCATTCTTTAGCCCATCTGTCATTTCCAGTCATTTAATAATCATGAACTGAGTCACATCATTAGCCTGAAGCTCTGCAGAGAAACTTTGACTTCAAACTTGTTTGCTGACTTGTTTCAGGATGTTGGTGTAATTAAAATGTGCTCCACTTGTGTAAGTTACAGTCTGCAGTATGTTTGAGTGTGTTTTCTGTTCATTCTTAGACAGACAATACAATGTTTTGTCCTAAAACTTGTCACATGATCTATCAGTTCAGGAAATAGCCACAAGAGTGTAATGTAAATGTGGTTCAGCTTGGCTTTATCTTTTTTTTTTTTTAAACTTTAGAATAATAAGCCCTAATATTTTCATTAGGAGTTAATTTCATTTTAAAGCAGGCTTCAGTGAAACTATATACTTTTGCCCTTGAAATGTGGCTATGATTATACACACCTCCATTGAAATCCAGTGTTTTGTGATACTTAACATCAGGCCATGATGAATAATTTCCAAGCTTTTTCCATTTTTCTTCAGAAATATGCTAAATTCAACAAACAAACAAACAAACAAAAAAATAAATAAATAAAAAGCTACAATACTCTGCTGGTAAAAATATGCACACACTTAGCCAAACCTTACAGCTGAATTATTCTGCAAATAATCTTTTCCTGTAACTACTGGCATGCACTCTAACTACTGATGGAACACAAAAAGGGGTATACGTTGAATAATAAAAATGGGAATCAAATCAGATTAATGAACGAACTATGACAAAATGAAATGGAATACTGAAAAAGTGACTTCAAATTGATTAACTAACTATACAAGAAAACACTGGAAAAATCAGATCTACAGAATGATACAGATACACAATATGAAAGTGTCAAAAAAACAGAAAAAAGTAGACCCCTCTCTGAGAGTGTGGGGTAAAGGAAGCAAAAGAGGAGGGGGTCAGGTGACTTTCAGTTTCTGACCCGCCTTCAGCTTTGTAACAAAGAGCAATAAAACTTTACTCTATGCAACCATAAACTAGATATGTATGATGAGATCAAAAAAAGAAGAGAAGGGAGAAAATAAGAAGCGAGAGACAGAAGAAAATGAATATCAGAAGTGCTGAATTAAATTCTTCTGGATCCAGAGAATCTAACATGTGGTAATCTTAGGTCAACACAGCAACAAAATATGAAAATATCACAGCATACAGTCAACAAAGCATTAGCAAGCATGCAACAGAAAGGCAATTACAAATACCCTTATTTTAAACACCTAATTCAGCCCAGATAATGGAATGGTCTCATTTGAATCAGTCAGTCACTCGGTCAAGGCAAAATGTCCAGAGGGTCAAAGAAACATGATGAAAAAGGAAAGACTCATCCTCAGGCAGGTGAATGAGTGAGCTGGCGTCCCGGCTGAGTGTTCTCAGCAGAACCAGTGGTACTGTTGCTTTAAAAAAAACAAAAAGATACCTCTTTGTTGATGGATACAGAGGCCTGGCTTGAGCAAGGCGCTGGAAACAGACGTCAAAAAGGATTTTGGACGTCTAAAGAACTTAAAAGCTGGATACTCTGACAGCTTCTTTAAAGTTCTCCAGTTAACACTTTGAAGGTTTTAAAGGCGCTTTTTCCTGGCTAGAAGGTTAGAAGGAAACATGGACAGACCTGTTGTGTCTCTGTTGGAGGTTGGCTCCAAAAGACTAGGGCTTTGGATTCAGTGGTTAGTTTTGTGTTCCAGTTCTTAACTAATCAGATCAGATAAAGTCAGTTTTATTGCACAAGGGTAGTTTTGGCAGTGAGGTCTCTAGCACAAAGAATATGATGCTTGGGAATGCAAGCTGATCAGTTTGTGAGTAAAAACATGGATTCCAACACAACAGAATCAAGAAAATCACAATCTAAAAGCTCTCTCCCAGAGCTGATCTTAACATTTTTGAAATACAAGTTTTGTTATTACAGCATCAGTGTCATAAATGCTACAAACAACCCCCATTTAACAGGAAGAAACTTGCAACAAAACCAGAAGCAGGCTCAGGATGCTTGGCTATCTGTCTTGAAAGCACTGGAAAGAGACAGACAGAAAATCTGAGCCATGGAAAGTAAAATGTAAAGACAAGCTGCATCTGATCCACCAGAAGTCTGGCATATTGCAGTTTATCCAAACAAATAGCTACTGAGGTCCGAGAGACTAAAGAGTAAAATCATTTCACTTCCAGAATCATAAAATTATTTATCTGTAGAAACACCTGCTCTCTGAAGTAACTAGAACATTTTGTCTTGCTTCTCTGCTTTTCTGTTTATCCCTAACATTTACCTCACATGTGCTCTAATATCAGTATGCTTTATTCAACATAAATATGAAATCCAAACAAAACAGTTTGGAAGGTAAAGGTTGTTTCTAAGGCAATGAAGTTTTGCTTTTCTCATTTGTTTATGGTAAAGAAAATTAATTATAAACACAGCAGCCAGAAGGTTTTTCAAATGAACTTAAAGGATAAAGTAACAGAGTATTCCAGCTTTTTGAGGGATTGAAGCAGTAACATGATGGTAGCCACAGGAGAGGGATGAAAAACAGAAAAAAGCTTAAAGATCTCTGAGCTATACCAGAGTGCTGTGCAAACATATATCTCTTGTTTAATTTAGATCTGCTGGGACACAACATCAAGGGAAAGCTCATCCACATCCACCATCCAGGTTCAGGAACGGGTTCAACCTGAGGGCAGCAGCATTGTGTTGCTTCTCTTTGAGAAGCTGCATGGGAACAGAAGATGGCTGAAAGGAGTCCTTAAGTATTTACAAGAGCAAGTGGTTTATTTTTCATATAAATATATAATGTTGTAAAGCTGAAACATGATGACATATAGAGGCTCATTCTATGCTCTATGACTGAAGCAAGTCATGCTGTTTAAATTCATTGGTCTCTGTTCCATACAAAATAAATAATGTTTTTATTCATCTCCAGTGTTTTTCTTCTTGAACAAGAACCAAACCATTTGTGGCCCTCTGAATGATTTCATACGGCCCTCAACCACAGGTTTAGAATGGTTCAAATCTAGCCTGCAAACAAAGGAGGCTGATGGAGATGGACACTGTTTTTAATCTTTTAGGGCAACATGCTCACAGACAAATGAAATTATCCTGAAATAGTATATAATATTAGGCATCACTATATTATTTTTTAATTATTTTTTAACTATTGATCAAGATTCTTCATTCATCTTGATTATAAAAGTTATATATACTTAGAAAGGTTTAAAACAAAGCATGAATCTGACAGCAGCGGATTTTAAAAGATAGAAGGAGGGGAATGGTAACAGGCTGAAAGTGAAGCAGGAAAAATATGAAGCGATTAAGCAGAGACCTGCTCTGAATTATGTTTTAACGGTTGGAAGAAGCCATCTTGTGCGTCCTATTTGCTTAACACTTCAAGTGGATACAAACAGGTGTACCTCCTCTGGCTTATCTTCACAGCTTCAGTAATGCCACACATACTTCATTACAACCATTCCCACACAGGTTTTCACATCATCCCAATGTAAAGTTTGACAGTTCATTAAATCTTGCCGTTAATACTGAGCGCTTGGGCTCACCAAGGTTAATGGGGCCATTCAGGCTGAAATAAAGGTTTGATTACTAGCTGATAGAAGCCATAAAATAATCCGTTTGGTCTCCCAATGCATTCCAGGCTGTAGAGCAAACATCATAACACAAAGAACATTTCTAAATTCTGTCAAGGAGAGACATAAACTGGGCTTATTACAATCACATTGTAGTTTAGATTAAAACAAAGGCAGAAGAAACTTTTAAGAGGTAGTTTCATCAAATCTTAGGGGAGAGAAAGCTTTGTGTGTGGCGGCACCATCTCACAGTGTGGATTTAGTTTTTCTTATTTCAGTTATTTGTACTTGTTGTGGGCTGTGTGTTTGCACAGTTTGCAGGGCTGTTGCCTTTGAGTAAGAGGCCTGGGGTCTTTCTCCATGGACTTTGCATGTTTTCCCCCTTTGCCTATGTGGGTTCTCTCAAGGTTCTCTTGCTCCCTCCCACACCCCAAAAACCATGCATGGTGTGCATAGGGCTTCTAACTATCTGGGTTTAAAATTGAAGTTATTAAAATTATTGTGCTCTAAGCCCCCCCATCCTTTATTGTCCATACACCAGTAGTTTTAGATATAGTGTCAGACTGGTTGGTCTGAAAGATTGGCGATAGAATGTGGGCATATTGTTTCAAAGTAGCTTGGGATTCAATGAAGCTACATGACACTCCCTGCATATCACAGGCTCTGGAAAACCTTTCCTCAGCAGGATTGGTTGAATGAGGTCTCAAACTAAATTGGGGGAAGGAGAGGAGCTTAAATACCGGGGAAGTGAATGCTGGAACAAAGGCTGGGGCTCATGACTAAATGATAGTAGGTGTGGGGAATTACCAGAGAATAATTAGACATAAGGAAATAACTAGAATAACTAAGAGAAGACTGAAATAAACAAAACAACAAGTAATAAATATAATGTAAAACTAACTGAATACTCAACTAAGGACTGGACAAACAAGAAGTAAACCGGAATGTGGGAAAATAAGACATCAACACAGAAAAATAACATTAACAAAAGTCCAACAGAAACAGATCATGACACCTATTTTCTGGTGGAGCAGTGATTGATAACGTGCATTATTCAGGATGTAAGATGACGCTTCAGGATATATGGTGGAATATATCATTTTCAATCACTTTGTTTGGTAGTGAATCTGCACACACATGCACAGAGCCATGGGAACAAGCAGATATTTGAAAATAATTTTAAGAGTTTTTAAAGGGGTGGTGACAACACTGTATAAAAATTCTAATACATAATTCTGATGTATTAGGTTTACATAATAAACCTAATACAGCAAACCTTAAAAGAAGTTTTTGCCTGATCAGACCAGTGATAACATGTTTAGCCACATACTGTCTTTAAAGGGTGGGGACATCACTGTATAAACTATTTCATGTAGTTCATACTGCTGCATATGTCAATTCTCAAAAAAATTTAATTTAAAAAAATAATGTCACCTTTTAGTAGGGGGTTGTTTTGGCAGGTCAGATTTCTTTCCTTGGTAAAAGGGTTGGGTACAGTAATGATATGTGGCTCTACCTTGCTGACTTCACTCTGATTGGCTACAACCACATTTGGGAAACTATTCAGTAAAATGCGCTGAACATCATCTCAAATTGAGGTTATAATTGCATGCTACTTCCCCATAAATGAACTTCAGCCACTCTTCTCTGGTTCTCTCATCCTTTGGGAGGAAGTGGAAACTTCCAGGTGTTTTTGACCCTTGGGCATAACAGCTCCACTTTTTAGTAGCCATCTTCTTCTCAAGTGGAGTAGCCAGACATGCTAGCACAACTTAGCCCTTAAATTAGCCAATGTATCAGGGGAGGGGAGGGGAGGGCTGCTTGCTTGATGGTGTGTTCTGATTGGAGTATAAAAATTACATAGAAAGATGAAATGTTCTCTGATTCGTCCATTTTCAGCAAAGAAACAAAGCTGACTGTCTATGAGCAGAGCTTTTGACACATTCACACAGCCTCATCAGAGCACAACAGATCATATTAAACCCCCAAAACCACATAAAAAATGACATTTGTTATCATTACCCCTTTAAGGACAGGAGAGTTTCCTTATAAACACATGAATTTAGATGCACTCTGGAAGAACATGAATCTGTGGTACTAAAACACACTGTACCATATTTGGTAGAATTGCTTTTTAAACTTTGGGTCAATCATGTTGTTTTCCTTTCACTAGCTTCTCAGACTGGTTTTCTGGAATTTCGGCCCATTCCTCCTGGTGTAACAGGGTCAAGTTTGAAGGCTTTCTCACTCACTCACAGCTCTATTCAGCTCTGCTTACAAGTTTTCTTTGGGATGACATCAGGACTGTGATGGTGTGATGGACCGAGCAGTAAAAGGACAGTCAAGCACAGGTTAAAGTTAAAAAAAAAAAAAAAAAATTATTTAACTCAAAAGACAAACTTGCATAAATAATACAAAACAACAATATTATGCCCATAAAAGAGGTCAAAGTAACTGAACTCTATTCAAAAAACTGGCAACAAAACACTAACTCAAACAAACTGACAACCTACCAAAATGAGAGAAAGGGGAAACTTAAATACTCCCTGATCAGCCCACAGAGACATACAAAGTGGAGAACATGCAAAAAAATAAACTGGAGCTAACATAAGGAAATCTCACCACCACCACCATGATCCTAAGTGGTGGTAAGAACCAATTTGCAGGTCTCCATAGGCGTGCTCTGCCACCTCTTTGTTCACTCAAAGGACTGGAGCAGCTGGCACTGAGGTAACTCAGAAAACAGAAATGATTAAATCAAGTTGAACTCACATAGCAGTGTAAACTAAAATGTATGCACTTATTTTAGGATACAGTGTTATATGATTGTGTAAATTAATTCCAAAACCAATTCTTTTTTACTTTGTAAATTAAATCCTGTATTTAAAAAAAAACTAGCATGCAATGTTTAGATGTCACCCAATTTGTGTGGCTGTAATTGCAGCCATCACAAAATGGCCACTCCAAAACATTGATTTAGTCTTCCAGAAGGCACTTAGTTTCTTTTTTTAGAGGGATGCTCAAAGTCATTGTTCGTTCAAAAGACCCATCTGTCCATAAACTTTAAAATTGCTTCAATATTTCCACATAATCTTCCTTTCTGATGATGTCATCTATTTTGAGAAGTGCATCAGTTCCTCCTGTAGCAAAAGACCCTCACAACATGCTATAGCTACCCCCTTACTTTACAGTTCAGTTGGTTTTCTCAAGGGTTAAGCGTCCCCCATGTTTCCTCTAAATGTAATGATCATAATCATGTTGAAACAGCTGAATTTCAGTTTCTTCAGCCCACATGACATGTTTGCAAGAAGTAAGGTATTTGTCCCTTTCTGTATTTTCAGACTGTAAATCTGTCTTTTTCTGTTGCTTTGAGAGTAATTAAAACCTAATAATATGTTTCACAAATCCCAGTGTTATTTTTAAGACCGTTTTATTGCTGCTATAAGAGCAGAAAACTGAAACCTCTGGTGATTCCAAAGCTCCTGTGTGCTGTACGCACCTTGTCATTCTTGGACTGCAGTGCATGAAAACTTCAGAAAATATCACTAATTTTGGCATGTATGCTTGTACTTTTGCACAAATATATAACATCATTGTGCCTTTGTTGTTATCTGTTTAAACTGAATGCAGTAACCAAGAAAAGAGGATGTCTGTGTGCGTCATCCATCTGTTTCTTGAGTGAAACGAAATTGTGATGCTAAAGCAGCAGCTGCCCCATCCTATAAATGAGTTGATTGTATAATTTGGAGCATGTTTTCAGCTGATGGCTCTTGGAATCATCTAACTGCTGGTAAGATATCTGACAGATGTGTTGTTAATGGTTTTAACACTGATATTAGAGATATTGGCAATCCTGTCACAGTCTGGCATTTTTCTGAACAAATCAATGATTTCTTTCAAGTTGATTTTCCGATGTTCTATTATACAACATCATCTCTCTTTGTAAACACTTGAAATTATTTTCCTTTTCTCCTTTCTGTATTTATGGGTCTGGTTTGAGTCTGCTCTGATTATTTCTCAGTTTTTCATAGATTCAGAACAAATTTAGTCTTTGAAACAAACTAAGGATAATACAAAACCTAAAGATCCAATTTAAAACATACACTTTCTTCATTTCTTTATTTATGGTTAATATCCCAGGACAGGGTTAGTTTTAATATGGATTATTTTCCTCTAAGCATTGAAATGTCATTTTTTGTGATTTGGGTGTGAATTCTAGATTCAGTATAGATTCTATAAAATAAATTTTTGATTTGTGAAATGAGTCTTGATGTAACTGCCCTAAAAAGTTACAAAGGCAGTTATTTATGGGCTATAATCCAGGTTTAAAAAGGGAAATACAGAAGAAAATGAAAAGAGCATTTCTTATCAGCTAAAGTATAACATATATCACTGGATTTATTTTGAATGTCAACTGGTCTTTACTAATTAAAATGGATTAAAAGTTAAATGTCTTGGGTTCCAGTGTATTCAGGGTATTTTTAACTTAATTGTAAAGTGTAATGACAAACCAGAGAGTTTTTCCTCATAAAACAGAGGTTGTATTTTTTCACACCTTATTTTAAAAGATTTTGCATATATATGACAAGGATGTTCAGCATTATTGATGAAGGAGAAGTTTATTTACTTGGATCCTGAATTTTCCCTTGATGGGATTGTAAAGGCTGCTTCTATTCTACTTGTATTTACCTTCAGTAAATATAAGTAGTGATTCTTGACCAATGTATCAGGATAAAGAGAAGGTTGCAGATAAACTATTCCAGTATGAGTCAAGATGATAACCTGCAGGTTTCTGTCTGATGTGTGTTTCTCTAAGACACTAAGGCAGTTTTACACCACAGAGTTATGAGTGCTTTCCTCCCACCAGCTATTAAGGCCTCTGGCCATTTTAGAGGACGTTCAGAGGTTTCACTTATTAGAAAAAGTTCAATAACATTAACTGTAAGACATAAAACACTGGCCTATGATTTAATTTGACCTTATTATCAAAAGCCAGTGACTGTCTGGAAGCTTTAAAAAAACTATAATAGAGTCTTATAACCATCATTTAGCCAATTCGGTGCTTTGATTTACTTCTTTTGGTTATATTATATACACTCTGCAGAGCTAGATCATAATTACATTATTGCTTTCAGTTTTGAGCAGAATTTGTCACTAGTTATTTAGATCATAAACAGTTATTTCGAGTTCTGATGAAAATTAAAATGAGAGATCATATTTCTTGTCATGGCTTTGTTAATGCTTCTGACACACATGCAGAAAAAAAAAACTCAGGAGGAGTACAGAAATCAGATAAATTATGTTTATTTCAAAAATAGTTATGTGCAGAGCAGGTGGAGATCCAGACTTAAACGGCAACGAGAGGAACCAGGAACTCTAGAATAGATACCACAGATGAGAATGGAAAATAGTGGAGTGAATGAAGCAACAGGGAGCAGTCTTACTGTGAGTGATGAATTGTCCGCTAGGGAGGGGAGAGTGGAGGCCAGGATTGTGGGTCTGTGGGAGCAAGGTGGTTGTTCTTCCACTATGAGTGGAGGAACTTGAAATGAGGCAGGTTGAGTGGAGCTGGGCGGACAGGTCGTGCGGAGAGGAATGGAGATGAGATGCAGAAGAGAGGAGCGGTTTCCAGTTGTAGGAAAGAGCGTCCAGGTGAAACAACGGTGAGGATGTAGACAGCTCAAATTAACCTTGGAAACACGAAATGGTCCTTGGAAAGCTGACATGGAGAGTCGGTACACAAGCGATTGATGACTAAGGACAGGAGAAGACACATTACAAGAAATTCAATGGGGGCTAGAAATTATCATGTGTAGATAAGAATTAAGCGAAGAGTGACTGGTGACCTGTTCCTTAAAAGCAGCTCAGGAGATAAGGCTGACGATCTGCACCTGTGTGGAAAACACAATTGCAGCTGATGCGCCCACCCCAACAACAAGCCTCCAGGATGCCCTCTGGTGGAAAATTTGAGGAGGAGCAGAACCAACCCAGCCACAACCTAATTCCTGACATTTCTCCTATTTCAGCTTCCCTTCATTGGCTCCCTGTTAAATCCAGATTCTCCTTCTCACATATAAAGCCCTTCATAATCAGCTTCATCACCCATCAGAGATCTGAATGGTCCAGATGTTCCAACCAGAGCACTTCGCTCTCAGACTGCATGTTTACTGCTGGTTCCTGGAGGTTCTAGAAGTAGAACAGGGGGCAGATCCTTTAGTTATCAGGCTCCTCTCTTCTGGAACCAGCTCCCAGTTTTACTCCGTGATGCAGACACCCTGTCTACTTTCTAGACAAGGCTTAAAACTTTCCTTTTAGATAAAGCTGATAGTTAGGCTGGCTTATCTATTTCTGTAGCCGTGCTGCTACAAACTGACCACTTTTTCTCACTTTCTTCTTCTACTACTCTCCAGTTTGCATTATTTACAGTTATTTCAACTGTTAACTTTTTGTTTTCTCTCAGTTATTTTCTCTCCATAGAAGCTACGTCTGATCTGGCGTTCTATTTGGCAGTGATGCCTTCCTGGAGAATGGCTTCAGCTGAGATAATGCTGCCAACAACTAATTATTCTTCTTCTCCTGCTATTAACTTTTTACTTTCATGAACATTGAAAATAATCCTACATCAGTTCATCTGTTTTTCTTGTGCACTCTGCTCTGTCTTCTCAAACCTCCAGTTTGTCTCAAACCCTCCACCCTCATGCAGAATCGCTGAAGTTTGGGGTCTCTCAGCTTGCAGCACTCTGACCAGTGACTGAAAATTCCGCCCCCCCTCATTTGAATATAAGAATATGAAATAAAAAGAGCCTGAAATAAAAACGGAGTTAAAAAATAAAAGTCCATGAAATACATAAAGTAGCTTTACAAAATAAAAGTGTCACAAAATAAAACACCATAATAAAATGAATAAACAATTAAATAAATAAATAATTCTTGAAATAAATCAATGAAATAAATAAACTCTTGAAAAAAAAAAAAATCATGAATAACATAAATAAATCTTGAAATAAATAAATAAAATAAATCTTAAAATGAATAAAACAATGAACAAATAAGGTAAACATTTGTTTTTTAAATATTAATTTTGTTTTATTTCATGCGGATATTTGTTCATTTCATGGAATATTTATTAATAATGTATTAATAACAGTGTTTATTTATTTAATTTTGAATGAAACGCCTCTCCATATTCCAAAAGTACGTACTTATTTTAAATAACAAAAATAAAATTCCAGCTTTGCCATACAGTACTGAAGAGCATGCTAGCCCACATACACATGGAGGAATCCATTTCAGGAAGTACATGAAAAAGAGTAAAAGGGTGACCTACTGATCATAATAAGGGAAGTGGTGCCAGCATGTGGTGATACTGTATTACATCAGTAACAGTAGTAACTGCTCTGATGTCAGAATACATTCAAAAGAAACATCTGTTCCTTCAGCTCCACCATGAATGTTTAACCCTTCCTATTATCTTATTTGTTAAGGACTCAAAATTGTCATCACTGTGGGATAAAACAAAAAGCATTGATTTATTAATATGAATGTGGATCAGTTATCATTATTCTGTTTGTGATGGAGAAAACTGTTAGATATATTTAATGATATCCACATAAATACAGACTGTGGAAGAACCACAGTGTTGGTTCTGTTGGACCTCAGTACAGCATTTGACACTGTTGACCATGATATATCACTGAAGTGACTGGAGAGCTGGGTCAGACTCTTTGGTACAGTACTTGATTGGTTTGAGTCCTATCTAAAGAACAGGGATTTCTTTGTGTCAATAGGCAACTTCTCATCAGAGCAGACAAAAGTCACATGTGGAGTACCCCGAGGTTCAATCTTGAGGCCCCTCCTATTTAATATCTACATGATCCCACTAGCTCAGATTATAACAAATAATAAGATCAGCTACCATAACTACGCAGATGATAAACAGCTCTACATTACAATGTCACCAGGTGACTGAACCCATCCAATCTGTGAACAGATGCTTAGAACAAATCAATGCGTGGAGGTGCCAAAACTTTCTCCAGCTGAACAGAAACAAAACTGAAGTCATTATCTTTGGACCTAAAGAGGAACGATCTAGAGTCAGCGCGTAGCTTCAGTTATTACAGCTAGGAACTAGTGATCAGGCCTGAAATCTGGGTGTAGTGATGGACTCAGACCTGAACCTTCAGAGACACCAAGACAGTTACAAAGTCAGCCTTCTATCACCTGAAGAACATTTCCAGGATTAAAGGACTAATGTCCCAACAAGATCTAGAGAACCTCATCCATGCATTTATCTTCAGTTGCATTGATTATTGCAACAGTATTTTCACAGGTCTGCCTAAAAAGTCAATCAGACAGCTGCATCTGATCCAGAACACTGCTGCTGGCGTTCTCACTAAGATCAGGAAGATAGAGCACATCGCCCCAGTTCTAAAGTCCTTCCACTGACTCCCTGGAGCTCAGAGAATAGACTTTAAAATACTTCTGCTAGTTTATAAATCACTGAATGGCTTAGCACCATAATACATTAAAGATCTGTTGTCGTTGTATCAACCTTCCAGACCACTCAGGTCTTCCGGTTCTGGTCTGCTCTGCATCCCCAGAACCAAAGAACCAAAATAACAATTGATGTTTGCTTGATGATTTTGATAATTTTCATATGTATTTGCTGCTGAATGTGCTATACAAATAAACTTGACAAAAAACTTTACTTAATATGTGAAAAGGAGAATCTGAGATTATAATCTGGATTTAACAGGGAGCCAATGAAGGGAAGCTAAAATAGGAGAAATATGATTTCTCTTTTTAATTTTCATCAGAACTCTTGCTGCAGTATTTTGGATCAGCTGAAGGCTTTTAACTCCATTCTGTGGACTTCCTGATAGTAAAGAATTACAGTCATCCAGCCTTGAAGGCATAAATGCATGGACTAGTTTTTCAGCATCATTCCTGGAGAAAATATTTCTAATTTTTGCAATATTCCGGAGATGAAAGAAGGAAATTCTAGAAACTTTTAAAATGGGACTTAAATGACATATCCTGGTCAAAAATAACACCAAGGTTCTTTACTTTTGATCTGAGGCCAATTTAATGCCATCCAGATCAAGTGACTGACTAAGCAATGTCTCTTTCAGAGGTACTGGTCCAAAAACAACTTCTGTCTTGTTAGAATTTAAAACAAGAAAATTTAGTGTCATCCAAGTTTTAATGTCCTCAAGACATGCCTGTAATCTACCTAGCAGATTGGATTCATCAGGATTCACGGATAGATATAACTAAGTATCATCAGCATAACAGTACAAATTTATCCCATGCTGTCATTTTTCCAATTGGAAGCATACATATATAGTAAACAGAATTGGTCCAAGCACAGAGCCCTGTGGCACTCCACCAGTAACCCTAGAGTGAGAAGATGATTTATCATTCACATGAACAAACTGGAATCTGTCAGACAGATCAGATTTAAACCAGCCTAGTGCTGTTGCTTTGATACCCACAACATGTTCAAGCCTTTCTAAGAGAATATTGTGGTCCACTGGATCAGAACCAGAACTGAGGTCTAACAGAACCAGAACCAGTCCTGTATCTGAGGCCAAGAGAATGTCATTTGTAACTGTCACAAGTGATGTTTCAGTGCTATGATGAGCTCTGAAACGTGACTGAAACTCTTCCAACAGGTCATTACGTTCTAGATGCTCACACACTGGATCAGCAACGATTTTCTCCAGGATTTTAGATCAGAAAGGAGGATTAGATATGGGTCTGTGATTTATTAAGTCATCTTGATTGAGAGGTTTCTGAAGTAAAGGTTTAATTCCAGCTTCCTTAAAAGCCTGTGGAACGTGTCCATTTACAAGGGACAGATTAATCACATCTAAAATGGAGGCAGTAATCAGAGGGAACACCTCTTCAGATAATCTGGTTGGGACGGGGTCCAACATGCAAGTCGCAGGTTTGGAAGAAGCTAATAATTTTGATAACTCAGAAAGCTCAACTGACTCAAAACAGTCCAAACACATATCAGGTTCTAGATTTACATTCAGTGCTGCCTCACTTGTTGAGGATGACGTAATCATGTTCTGGAGGATGCCAACAATTTTATTTCTAATAGAATAAATTTTATTTATGAAGAATTCCATAAAGTCATCACTGCTGAGATCTGGGGGATTGATGGCTCAACAAAGCTATGATTCTGTGAAAGTAGTTGTTCTAAAAACAGCTTCTTGATCATTTGTTCTTTTTTGCAAAGGCTGTTGGCTTCCTGTAACAGACGGCAGCTATTCTACTTGAAATTCTACAACAAGCGTTTACATAAAGTTCCTTATCTCCAGTGGGACCTGGTTCCGTGTGTGTGTGTATGTGTGGGAGTGGGGGTGATTGGAGGTTTGACCATGTAGAGGACAGGACTAAACTGGTGGGTTTTTAGCCTTCATTTAAAGGAACTCAGTATTTTGGCTGTTTTGCAGTTATTTGGAAGTTTGTTCCAGATTAGTGGAGCATAGAAACTGAAAGCTGCTTCTCCATGGTTGGTTCTGGGGATGCAGAGTAGGCTTGAACCAGAAGACCTGAGTGGTCTGGAAGGTTGATACAACGACAACAGATCTTTAATGTATTATGGTGCTAAGCCATTCAGTGATTTATAAACTAGCAGAAGTATTTTAAAGTCTATTCTCTGAGCTCCAGGAAGCCAGTGGAAGGACTTTAGAACTGGGGCGATGTGCTCTATCTTCCTGGTCTTAGTGGGAACGCCAGCAGCAGCATTCTGGATCAGCTGCAGCTGTCTGATTGACTTTTTGGGCAGACCCATGAAGACACTGTTGCAATAATCAATGCAACTAAAGATAAACACATGGATGAGTTCCTCTAGATTTTGTTGAGACATTAGTCCTTTAATCCTGGAAATGTTTTTCAGGTGATAGAAGGCTGACTTTGTCCACACACTGAATCCAAGGGACCAATAAACACAGGATCAGTCTTGATTAAGAAACCCCTCTGAGTGGAAGTCATGTTAATCTGATTTTGAGTCAATCCTGCAGGCATTCATGGTTTTATTAATTTATTCATAAAGATATTAATTTTAGTCAATGACCACTTCTTTGCTCTTTTATCATGCATGGTCATTATTACTTCTTGAGTTATGAGACCATCAATAATATTTCTTGAATCAGATTTTTGTTCTAAAACTGCAGCAGTGAAGTTACAAATTGACTTCATAAATCAGAAACACAAACACACATCTGGTCTGAATCTGTGTTGTGGAACTCTATAACACACACGCTCCATCCATCACACATACGGATGCATCCTCTCACTCTCCATCCATCACAGCGCAGTTTGAAGCCATTCCCTGGATGGTAAAATGTCAACCTATAAATAGAAAGAAATGGGTGACAGAACAGAGCAGGAACACAATTACACTTCTATCCCTTCCACTGTGTCCCTTTTAATTTATTCATTATGTAGTTTACCATTTATAAAGGGGTCACATTTTCAAATAAAAACAGGCTTCTTCCTAGGCTGTGAGAAACAGACAACATCTCATAAATCAAACAATGCATACTGACAATGTTCTCAAGTTAAAAGTTTTACATCCAAATAAATGATATATAGAACTCCATTTGCAGAGTTTCACTTCACTGAGATATATTATAAAAAAAAGTATCTGTTTTCATTAGAAAGCACTTCGACACATGCTGCAGTTCATTCAAGGGGAACTAACCTACAGCACGTTGTGTAATTCCTATTCATACCTCTTCTAATATTGTAAATGTTGTTAAATGTTAGAATTTTATCTGACAGAGCAACACAAAGCAGGGCATAATTACTAAGTGGAGGAAAATTATTCTGTTCAACATTTTTCACAAGCTAAAATCTAAAAGTATGGTGTGCATTTCTGAAAGTCCCTTTTCTCAAGGCCTTAGATACCGGACGTGTCAGTTGTGGTTCTGTCAGGAAACAGGCTAGTTGCAGTAACAGGATGATCTGACACTGGAAAAAACAAACTTTTAACCAATTCAAATAAAACTGAACTTGCCTTGTTTGATAACTAGGATCAACTGGAATGGATGTGTGATTGGATTGAGTTGAGTTTTTTGTGAAGTACCTTGAGATGATGTGACACTATAGAAATAAACTGAATTGAATGAGAAAACCAAGTAGTATTTATACTGAGCAGCTTGATTAGTGGCTGGTTGACAGGTAAGTTAAAGAGCAGATGGGAGACAGCTTTGGTGTGCAGCCAACTTAGATACTGAGGGAATCTAGTGGGTAGATCTGGAAACACAGACACTAACAGAAGTAAATAGCAGAGACAAACCTGGGAGTCCACAAAAATTTAAATACTACAGATCGTGAACCACGAGCTAACAATGAAACAGGAAATCAGGAACTAAGATCAAGCAAATTAAAAGACTGACTGCAACTTAGATCAGACTAAGAATTGTGTATTAAATACTAGAGTAAAGAATAAAACTCCAAAAAATATCTTTAAAGTAGGAAAAACACAAAACCAAAATTGTAAAGATCCTGACAGACAGATATTTCTTTAATTTTAGCCTCCCTTCGTTGGCTCATTGTTAAAAAGATAGGTTCAGCTGAAAGTTTCTCCCTTTTTAAAAGGGACTTTTTTCCTTTCTAATATTCCCTTATTATCATTATGAGAAATTGCTGTAGTTGTCGACTTGATGCAGTCAACTGTCCACCTTCACCACATGATTGATCAGGAGGACTGATTTCAAAGTCAGCAGCTTGATGCAGTCAACTGGGTTTCCTTATGTAGGAATCCTTTTAGAAATCTGAATAATAAACAGGACTTGACTGCATTGTTCCATAACTGGGGCCAGACTGGAATGGATGCAACTGACTTTGATTCTGTATCTTTGAGTTGAACTGACTATATATTTGTCATGAATCATTGATATATATATATATATATATATATATATATATATATATATATATATATATATATATATATATATATATATATATATCAAGGTAACAAGGAGGGAAGTGAGCCAATTGTCAGAGCTCCAAAGAGGTGCACTCAAAAGACCAGTACCCAAGTGGTACAGCCAGATGCCCATACCTGAAGCGCTCGAAACTGCCAAACAAAGGCTCCAAGCCTTGGCCAGTCGCCTAAAGAGGTACACAAGAGAAAATGAAGCCAGGAGGATTAACCGGCTCTTCTCCACCCAACCAGCTAAAGTGTACTCTCAATGGCAGGGTAATAACAACAGAGCAGACCCACCAAGGCTGGAGACCCAACAGTACTGGAAAGGCATATGGGAAAGGGAGGCGACCCACAACAGCAATGCACAGTGGCTAATCTCTCTACGAGATGACCACAGCAACCTCCCTGAGCAAGCCCCAGTAACTATCACAGTGGCAGATGTCCAAGAAAGAGTCTCAGGTATGAAACACTGGACAGCACCAGGTCCTGACATGATCCATGCCTACTGGCTAAAGAAACTCACTGGCCTCCATGAGCGACTGGCAGCTCAAATGAACCAGCTGCTACAAAGTGGGACTCACCCTGAATGGTTAACTGAAGGGCGCACAATCCTGATCCAGAAGGATCCCTCAAAGGGTTCGGTCCCATCCAACTATCGGCCAATAACCTGTCTCTCTACAACATGGAAGCTCATGTCAGGCATCATAGCAGCTAAGATAGGTGGGCACATGGATAAATACATGAGTACAGCACAGAAGGGCATCGGCATAAATACCAGAGGAGCCAAACACCAACTCCTGGTAGACCAAACAGTCGCCCGAGACTGCAAAACCCGACACACCAACCTGTGCACGGCTTGGATTGATTACAAGAAAGCCTATGACTCAATGCCACACACTTGGATCATTGAATGCTTAGAGATGTACAACATCAGGACTCTAAGATCCTTAGAGCCACAGCCAAATACCTCCAACGAGTAAGGCAAGTCCTGAGAAGCCAGCTCAATGGCAAGAACAAGATCCGTGCGATAAACAGCTATGCCTTGCCAGTAATCAGATACCCTGCAGGAATAATAAGCTGGCCAAAGGAAGAGATAAAGACCATGGATGTTAAAACTCGGAAACTACTAACCATGCATGGAGGGTTCCACCCTAAATCCAGCATCCTGAGACTATACGCGAGCCGTAAGGACGGAGGCAGAGGACTAGCGAGTGTGAGAGCCACTGTCCAGGATGAAACATCCAAGATCCATAAATACATCAAGGTCAAAGCCTCAACCGACGATGTGCTCAGCGAATGTCTCAAACAATGGGGACCAGAGGATGAGGTGCTGGAGGAACCATCATGGGAGGATAAGCCCCTACATGGGATGTACCACCGACAAATAACTGAAGTGGCTGATATCAGGAAATCCTACCAATGGCTGGAAAAAGCTGGACTCAAGGACAGCACAGAGGCACTCATCCTGGCTGCACAGGAACAGGCCCTAAACACCAGAGCAATAGAGGCTCAGATCTACCACACCAGACAAGATCCAAGGTGTAGATTGTGCAAGGAGGCCCCTGAGACAGTCCAACACATAACAGCAGGGTGCAAGATGCTGGCAGGGAAAGCGTACATGGAACGTCATAACCAAGTGGCGGGCATAGTGTACAGAAACATTTGTGCAGGATATGGACTGGAAGCCCCAAGATCAAAGTGGGGCACACCCCCAAAGGTGGTGGAGAATGACCGAGCTAAGATCCTGTGGGACTTCCAGATCCAGACAGACAAAATGGTAATGGCGAACC
This sequence comes from Anableps anableps, assembly GCA_014839685.1. Lineage (NCBI taxonomy): Eukaryota > Metazoa > Chordata > Actinopteri > Cyprinodontiformes > Anablepidae > Anableps > Anableps anableps. The sequence continues at coordinate 70,666 of CM026068.1, forward strand.
AACCGGACATCGTGGTGGTGGATAAACAACAGAGGAAAGCCGTTGTGGTGGATGTAGCAATACCAAGCGATTGCAACATCAGGAAAAAGGAACACGAGAAACTGGAGAAATACCAGGGGCTCAGAGAGGAACTGGAGAAGGCCTGGAAGGTGAAGACCACAGTGGTGCCTGTGGTCATCGGGGCCCTCGGGGCAGTCACCCCCAAACTGGAGCAGTGGCTAAAACAGATCCCAGGAACAACGTCAGACATCTCAGTCCAGAAATGCGCAGTTCTCAGCACAGCCAAGATACTACGCAGAACCGTCAAGCTCCCAGGCCTCTGGTAGAGGACCCGAGCTCAGAGGTTGAGAAAGACCACCCGTGGAGGGTGAGAACGGAATTATATATATATATATATATATATATATATATATATATATATATATATATATATATATATATATATATATATATATATACACACAGAAAAGTATGGGGGCATTGGCTATACAGCTCTAGATTGGTTTAAATTTTATTTGGCCAAGAGTACTTTCTGTGTCTGTCTTGATGGCCACGTCACCTCCGCTGCTCCACTTTTGTGTGGTGTCCTGCAGGGCTCAGTTCTGGGCCCTTTCATGTTGTACCTCCTCCCTCTTGGCTCTATTTTTAAGAAATATGGGATTTCTTTTCATCGTTATGCAGACAACACACAGATTTATGTCCTGCTAAAGAAAACTGACTCTACCTCTCTTCGGTCTCTGTTATTATGCTTGGAAAACTTGAAACCCTGGATGGCCCTACATTTCTTAAAACTTAATGAGGACAAGACAGAGGTGGTGATTTTTGGTAGTTCCAGTGAAGACTCCCTTACTGATGTTGGCTCCTTAGCCCAGCATATTAAGCCTATTATTACAAATTCAGGGGTTAAAATCGATGCTGGACCCACAATAGAACAGTTGTATAATCCATCTTTTTCCATTTGAGGCAGCTCATGAAAGTAAAGCCTATTCTTTCTAATCAGCATTTTGAAACAGTAACCCATGCCTTTGTAACCACTTAGCTGGATGACTGTAATGCACTCTATAAAAGAGTCAGTGATTCATGCATCTCCCAGCTTCAGAGGGTACAGAATGCTGCTGCACGTCTCTTAACAGGTACAAGAAAATATGAACATATTTCCCCTATTTTAGCTGCTCTGCACTGGCTGCCAGTGTATTTTAGGATTCATTTTAAAATCCTTTTATTTGCTTTTAAAGCTCTTAATACCCTTGCCCCATCCTACCTGTCCGAGCTGCTACATCCCTATGCACCCTCCCGTTTCCTTAGATCAGCTGACCAGTTGTTATTGAGGGTGCTAAAGACGAAGCATAAAGTCAGAGGGGACCGTACGTTTTCTGTAGCAGCTCCCAAGCTGTGGAATGACCTTCCCTTGGGCATTAGACAGGCTTCTTCACTTTCTGATTTTAAATCCCTTCTTAAGACCCATCTCTTTCCCTTGGCTTTTGACACAATCTGAGATGTTGACTTTGTCATACTATGTTTTATTTTGTTATTTTATTACTACTTTTATACACTACTTTGTTTATTGTTTTATGATTGATCATTTGTATCTTGTGATTGTGTACAGCACTTTGGTCCTGTGGGTGTTTAAAGTTCTTTATAAATAAAATTGGTAGGGTAAATACTTCAGGTTACAGTCTAAAAAAAAAAAAAAACCCAAACAAAATAAGATGGCCTAAAGCTGTATTTAGCCATCTACTCACACAGGGGCTTTCAAAGAAAAAAAAAAAACATGGCATCATCTGCCTCCCAGAGAGCTGTATTTAACTGCAGGTGAACAGGTGCATGGCATGAGCCTGTTTGCACTGCAGAGCAGCAGTGTGCAGGTGAAAAAAGACGAGCTTGATTGGAGAGCTGGAGAACTGAGGAGGAACACAGAGGAGACAGACAGGTCACAGTAATAATGGAAAGATCCTTTTAAAGGTGGGCCAAAATGATTTGGACAGCTCCACCCACTATTAACAAAGTGCTTTAGCAAACATGCAGTACCTCCCGCATTCCCATGCAGATGAAGGTCTTGCTTTCTTTTCCCACATGATTTGTTCAAGGGTGACACATGCTCATCTTTTCTCTTCCTGCTGTTCATGTTGTGTTCTCCTGGCACTTTAAAGTCAGCTTCAGTCCTTTGCTTCTCGCCCTCTCCTTTTTGACTGAAGTTTTTCTGCAAGCGATTTGGTGTCCACAAATTAAGGAACTAAAGGTTTTTAGAGGAAGGCTTTAATTTCTTCATTTCTGCCTATTGTCACATGTGAAGGTGGTTTTAGTCATACCTTCTCACAATGCCATTAAAGACTAGTTGTGTAAAGTTTCATTATTTCAGAAGAATTTTTTTGGTTTCTGCAACCAAATGACCCTAAAATAAGATCAGAACATTTATGATATTCCTAATTGAACATCCATCTAGTCATGGGGGCCTATGTCCAATGGTCATTTGGGAAAAGTAGAGTACACCTTGTGCACTATCTTACAGGAGCAGGTTTCCATGCTGATGGGCTCATCTAAGAGCAAAGGAAACTGTGCTTCACAGAAGGTTGGTAGGAACAGTGGTCCGGAGCTTTATGCATGAAAGAGAGAGCAGCTTTCATACTAAAAGTTGACGTAGCGAGAAATATTGCAAGGTGTGGTGTATAAACAAATTCAGATGTATAAAACCATGTGCACGCATGTGGATGTGCACCTTTTACATCAAAATCAGCTTGAAATAGAGTTTAGCTGCAGGTTCTGCGTGGACTGCCCTGTCCCTGCCCAGAAATAAATATCCAAGGTAGCAACAGGAAGGCTCCCACCATTTGTCCAAATAGCCATGGCAACAGCCCCTGATTTCTAACAGCACCACAAATAATAATAATAATAATAATAATAATAATAATAATAATAATAATAATATATTCTATTTAAAAGGTACCTTTCAGGGCACACAAGGTGTCCTCTAGCGGAACCAAAGCTGTCATTGTTCGACTTTTACGTAGCCATTTATGGACATGTATGATTGTCTCCACCTGGTCCACCTTAAGAATCATCAAACCTCACCTGTTTGGAGCTCATCTCTTGATCCTACCCCGTTTTCTTTTTCAGGGAGAATGCACCTTAGATAATTTACATGCATTTCATAAGCATTGATGCACAGACTGATGAACATTTATATGTACATGAGACCAAAACTGAGGAAATTTACTATTTACATCTGACTGAGTTTTTCACAACTTTTTAATTTTTTAAAATTTTTTGGTATGTGTTACATTATTGTGTGAGGCTAAATGTGGTTCAGTTTCATCATTTAGGTTTAAATAAAATACCAAAATCATTAAAAGAAACATTGGGTTCGATGCTCCTTGAATTAACTAACACTGAATGGAGTCAGATTTGTGGATTTAGGTGAGCTTTAGTGCTTTGTAGTTTATTGTTGACTGGAAAAGTTTACATGGCTGCTGCACATTTTCACAGCAGGTAAAAAGTTCATGTATTTTTTTACCGACAATTTCACACCATGGTCATTTCTATAAATGTCAACTTGTGTGTGAAACATCGCACTGCAATGGTTTTTGTGTGTACACACTGTATATACATGAGGCTCCTGATGATTTAGTAAAATTCAGCCCTGCTGTTCAGGATCACTGGTATGTCGCTAGGAGGTGGTGAGTGGTTGGTTCAGCAAGAGGAAGGTTTCCTGGCAAGCGTTGGACCAGCGGGTAAGTAAAGAGTGGAAAGAGGAAGCATGGAGGAGTGGAGCTGCTGGGACAACCGTGGAGTGGACTTGATTTCAGATGGGTCTCAAGTATTTGGAGGTGAGAGTTTAATCCAAGGTCTTGAGGAGAAGTTATTGGGACTTTGAGATTCTTCTGAGCAGTAAAGTTCAGCAAAGGTCAAGATTCTAGCGACACAGAAGTTTTTTTAGAGACATCCATGGAAGGATGCAGAAGATACTTGAATACAAATTCTCTAACAAATGTCTTGAATACTCAAATTGGATTTTACTACCAGTAAGGTTGACCATCATCATTTAGTTGTTGCAAGTCAGGTCCTTAAATCCCCCAGCCACTGATGAGGAGCTCATGAAAAGGTGAAATTCCTGCAGATCTTCTTGACAATGCCCACTCAGTGGAAGCCTGCAGCTCGAGAAGAGGAACACACACCCAACCCAACACATTCACACACCAATCATGATAAAAACTCTGAGCAGCTACAGTTAGCTCTGGTCTTAAGTTAAAAACATATGAATGACGTTTGGCAGACCAGCTGTCAGATGTTAAAATGGGAGCACTGGCTAAAAACGTATCTTTAAAGTGTAACTAACCCCCAAACTAACTTTTTCCCAGATAAACTCTACAAATAGGTTATTTAGGGTTCCATCTTTATGTTTCTGTGCCAATTTTGACATTTCTGTGTACATTTGTTTAGTTCTGCAATATTTTGCCTAAAACCGTCTTCAACCGTTCCTGAGCAGTTGAGTTTTACTTTTGGTTACAGCAGTACAGCTTAGTACAACTATGTCACAGACCTGCATTCTGGTATAACACCATCCCAATCAGACATATGGCCCTGCCTGGTGGTGAGTCAGGAGTTGGAACCGCGAGCGTGGCTGCAGTGAGCATTGATCGATAGCGTTTCTCAGCTTTGCATATGTGATTCATTTGCAATGTTGACATGGAGTGGAAAGGGTCTCCACTCTGCTTCGGCTACTGGTGGTGATATGTTGTAGGATGGATGACTGTGTCAGACTGACTGCAGAGCTTAGGAAAAGTGAGGGGCTCATGGCAGCACTTGCTGCTCTGCTTAGGACAAAGCAGGAATGCAGCTGAACTGCAGAGATTGTTGCTATTAAAGTCTCCAACAACACAGAAAAAATTCTCTAGATGGTCTGAAAAGTCGCTAAATATAGTGACAAAGTGGATAACTTGGCAACAGTTTACTTTTATCCTGACCAGAACCCCACTTACCCTCTCCACTCATCCTCACACTTGGCCACACTCATCATTGTCTCCTGACTCCACCCACTTTGGTGGAATTTTTCAAATCCTGGCAGGGGCGGGGTTTAGCTTTCAGAGGAGGGTTCGTAACATTTTAAGCAGAAAGTTTTCAGAAGCTTTGCGTCGATGCTATTGACAATCTTCAGATGAGGAAGTTAAGGAGAGGAAAGTTGGGGTCATCAGACTGCTGCTCTGCTGTATTTCTTGGCATTCTGTTTGGTTTACACTGATTATAATCCTTGAAACATACATTTTCAATTGTCTCCTTTTAAAAGCTCTGTTTTTAAATGAGAAGCCTTTTCCTACTGAAAATTATGCACAATGCACTTGCAGAGACATTTTGTTTTTCAACTAAAGCGATGGGGAGATTAAGTTGGGTCCTAATAAAACTGCCTATTTTATTTGAATCTTTCAGCAGGAATTATTTGCTGTATAAACATTCTACAGTAGCATCTGTAAAACCTTTTAGATATTTTAAGTCCCTCCTGGGCAGTGAGTTGAATTTTGTTTTTTCTTCAGAGCAGTGGCACATAATCTGAAAATAGTATTCATTGTTTTAAGCTGCTGGCCAACATGAACAAAAATCAGGAGAACTATGACCAAACAGGTTAAAATCAGTTCTGCTGCATCTGTGAGAGAATAAAACTGACGAAAACCTCTCCCAATGTGTAAAAGCAACTAATCAAGATTCTTTCTTTCTTCTCAAATCCTGATGTGCAAATTTCTCTGCAACGACATGATTATTATTATCAGAATTAGAAGTGTCCTCAGTGCAAAAAAGTTTTCTTCAGGCACAACAAACTGCCTTGATTTAAGCCCAAGATGTGGTCGATGCAGTAAAACAATCCAGTTTTTCATGCAGATTTGTTGTGACTGAATCTGTCTTTAAGCATCCATCGTGCTGAGCTGAGTGAATCTTCATCAAGGCAGACAGAGCGTCAGCATGGTACAACATGAGACTAAATACCATTGTTCTTAGCTTCTTGCAGTGAACATTTGAGTTGCTCTTACTTGCAGGAAGCCCAGTGGGGACAGAAACTGTTAAATTAAAGTGTAACGCAGTCTGACATTACCCTAAACATAATTCATGTAAATAGCTATTAAATCTGTTCTTATACAATGCTGAGTCATACTTCTGTCAGCCTGACCGCTTCACTAAACTTTCTGACCTTTTATAAAAGGGGTGAAATCTTAAAGTATCCAACTATCCTAAGCAGAATCACTTATTTACATTGGGAGCAGGTTTTCCAAGTTTTATTCTCTGTTTGTCCAACAAGGAGCCAATGTCCACATCTGGAGGGAAGGTTGGCTTAAATACTTTCATCTATGAACAGTGTCTTGTGAATGTGCTGAAGCATATCTGCCTCAGAGTATGGTCTCAATGCAAAGCTGCACTGCTGAAAGTGACAGGACTGCTTGCGAAAAGGGCCAATGACATGGACAGGCGATGACATGAAGCTGTTGGAAGGCAGATACTGGCTGACAGGTTGAGCAGTTTCTGTTTTGTGGACTTCTGGAAAATTGTGAAGTCATTAATACTCTGAGAACATTTTAAACTACCTTGTGTGTTTTTTTTCTTTTCCCTCAAGTGCAGAAAGAAGGTGCCATCAGCTGAAAAATGTTGTGTACCTGAGTAGATGAAAGCTTTGACTTAATGCTGAGCAGAGTTACATGAAGAGTTTCTGATAGGGAACTAGAGCAGATATTAACACTCAGATTTCGATGTAGTACAAACCCAGTCAGTGGAGAAAATGTTATGGATTATAATTTTTAGACTTTTGTTCATCTTCCTCCTTTAAATCTGACACAAACACAGATTTACATCAATTATAGTTTTATATTTTCTCTACAGTTCAGATGTATTCATCTTTCATTGGTTTTCTCTCTTTGATTCTAATGACTAAAGTTTTAATAGATTCTGATTTTTCTCTTGCCAGTTGTGACATAGCGAAGTTTAAACAAGGTTATTGAAGCTGTTTACATTCAACACAGACCTGGAACTAAAGGTTTATCTCAGATCAACAGCCCTTTGAGACTTAAAACATTTTAAGAATTAGGTACAGACGAGTTTATGTCTGTGACAAATGGTCAGCTCCAGTTAGATTTCCTTCAGTACATCACATACAAGTACTAACATTAAAGGCTCCAACATACTTCATCCCAAGTGCCAAAACCGGTTCTCATTGACGTAGACACATGACAAAAACTGTATCATTTTGTTTGCAGAGAGCCATCTGCGTGCTGAACTCAACACCGGGTCCGGGTCAAACTATTTCCACAGAGCTCTGTGCGAAGTTTCGTATGATTGGTCAGATGTTTCCTACCGTGTTTTATGCAGAAATGATCTCAGACAACAGCATTGATATTTCTCTTCAACTAGTCTGCTTCCACTATCCAGTTTTGATATCTGCAGGAGACATGAATACTGCTGAGGAATGTTTATCTGATGCGGTGAGGAATTATGTACATTTCTATGATTCTTCACTAAATAATCAGACTGGCAGATGGTTAATAACTCCTGAATGGAAACTGTAATGCTCTTGTCCACAGAGGAGCAGAGGAGGCTGTCTGCACTAAAGTGTGTCGCTCTCTCTGTGAATGTTTTGTAAAAGCAAAATAGAGGATGCAGGAGGGAGGGGGAACCCTGGCGGGTAGAGGTGTGGCGAATATTGAAGTGTGGGGGGGAAGCGTCCCCCAGGTGGTCTGAGCTGTTATGAAAGGTGTGTGGGAATATGAACGGTTCGCAGCCATATGACTGTGTGTTGACTGTTTAGCTTTGGATGAAGTATGTTGGGGCCTTAAGTTAAGGAGCCACAGTGAAGTATTAGCAAACCTAATTAAATCACTAAACAAAAATATCTCAATAAAAATATGGTTTCTAGTTGAGGAAAAGTTAGGACACAAAGAATTAGTCCCATCCCTGGTAATAATATCAGTGAGATGCTTCTTAAGGCCATTTACCAGTATGTGACATCTGAAATTCGACCGGTTACTCATGTGTTCAGAACCCCCCTACCAGGTGGTGATAATTTCACAGCTCTGCATCTCTCTCTTCACCCAGGTGTTCAAGATGTAATGCTGCTGGTCATGTAAATCAATCATAGACCTCTGGGTCATTGTTGCTTGGCATAAAGTACACTAATAAGCAATGTGGTTCTTGAGCATTGTTGTTTGTTCTGTACATCCTGTACCTACCACAGAAGTCCAATAACGAAACAGAACTTGATTTCTAGGGTTATTTCATGAATGTGTGCGTGCATACCAGATCAAAGTTCAACTCTTTTATTTCCCCTTGATTCATCTGATTGAGAGAGTCAAATCCATCTTTTTGTTGTCCTTGTGTGTCCCAAAACTGATGAGGGGACAAGGAAGGAGCGTAAACAAAACAATCTGCCTCTGACTGGGGAACAGACTAAGTAACCTACCATAGTGGAAGAATATATCAGCTTGTTTTCTCTGTGATCTTTCATGCATGTAATACCAGGTCAGCTGTAATATCCATCCACTGAATGTAGCTACACTCAGTCCAAAGCAAGTGTCTGTGAGTTTGCAGCTGGAATTTCCCTTTGGAAAAAATGTTTCAGTGAATTTTATCTTCTGTCAGAAAAGTGACCTGTAAACACACTGATCAGCAGGAAGAGGGCTCAGGCAGGGGAGGTTTTATTTCTTTTAAGCACATCAAGTCCTGACTAGTAAAAGCTCTGACCTGAGAGTGCTTCCTCACTCTGCGAGTGTACTTTATCTTCACACCAAACAACTCACCTCCTGTGAAATTTCAAAGCAACAATTCCTCCCATTATTGGTTCAGACATGTGTAACAGCAGTCTGAGGCACTCAAATACAAACTTTTTAGATTTGCTGCATGGCTTACATTTGGCATTAACTGGCTGAGGTCTCTGGGTTTCTTGTCAAAATGTTTACAGACAACATTGCAGTTCCAGATGTGTTTTTAGAAATGCATACTGACCAAAAATATAAATGCAACTCTTTTGTTTTTGCTCCCATTTTTCATGAGCTGAACTCAAAGACCTAAAACATTTTCTGTTTACACAAAATAACCATTTCTCTCAAATATTGTTTACAAATCTGTCCAAATCTGTGATCGCAAGCAGTTCTCCTTTGCAGAGATAATCCATTCGACCTTGCAGGTGGGGCATATCAAGATGTTGATTAGGCAGCATGATTATTGCACAGGTGAGCTTTAGGCTGGCCACAATAAAAGACCACTCAGAAATATGCTGTTTTGCTTTATTGGAGGGGTCTGCAAACCAGTCAGTGTCTGGAGTGACCACCATTTGCCTCATGCGATGAAACACACCTCCTTCACATAGAGTTGATCAAGGCTATTGACTGTGGCCTGTGGAATGTTGGTCCACTCCTCTTCAATGGCTGTGCGAAGTTGATGGGTATTGACAGGAACTGGACTACGCTGTTGTATTCTCTGATCCAGAGCATCCCAAACACGCTCAATGGATGATATGTCTGGTGAGTATACTGGGCATGCAAGAACTGGGATGTTTTCAGCTTCCAGGAATTGCGTACAGATCTTTGCAACATGGGGCCGTGCATCATCCTGCTGCTACATGAGGTAATGGTCGTGGATGAATGGCACAACAACGGGCCTCAGGATCTCATCACGGTATCTCTGTGCATTCAAAATGACATTGATAAAATGCACCTGTGTTTGATGTCCATAACATATACCTGCCCGTACCATAACCCCACCGCCACCATGGGCCACTCAATCCACAATGTTGACATCAGCAAACTGTTCACCCACACAATACCACACATGCTGTCTGCCCTGAACAGTACAAACCAGGATTCATCCATGAAGAGCACACCTCTCCAAAGTGCCAGACGCCATCAAATGTGAGCATTTGCCCACTCAAGTTGGTTACGACGAGGAACTGCAGTCAGGTCAAGACCCCAATGAGGACAACAAGTATGCAGATGAGTGTCCCTGAGACGGTTTCTGACAGTTTGTGGATAAATTCTTTGGTTGTGCAAACCGATTGTTTCAGCATCTGTCCGGGTGGCTGGCCTCAGACAGTCTTGGAGGTGAACCTGTTAGATGTGGAGGTCCTGGACTGGTGTGGTTACACGTGGTCTGCAATTGTGAGGCTGGTTTGTACTGCCAAATTCTCTCAAACGCCTTTGGAGACGGCTTATGGTAAAGGAATGAACATTCAGTTCATGGGCAATAGCTCTGGTCAACATCCCTGCAGTCAGCATGTCAATTGCATGCTCCCTCAAAGCTTGCAACATCTGTGGCATTGTGCTGTGTGATAAAACAACACATTTCAGAGTGGTCTTTTATTGTGGCCAGCCTAAGGCACACCTGTACAATAATCATGCTGTCTAATCAGTATCTTGCTATGTCATACCTGCAAGGTGGGATGGATTATCTCTGCAAAGGAGAAATGCTCTCTATCACAGATTTGGACAGATTTGTGAACAATATTTGAGAAAAATGGTTATTTTATTAATATAGAAAATGTTTTTTATTTTTGAGTTCGGCTCATGAAAAATGGGAGCAAAAACAAGTTTTTCATTTATATTTTTGTTCAGTGTAGCTGTAATTTCAAGGAGATACAACAAACAATTTGACAAATTTTAGTCCTATTTCTTTTTCTTAGATTACACTATGATCTTATCTAAAGCAACATTTGAGATCTGTGCCTTGCTGAAGTGCTCATACCCCTTTTTGTCATGCTGTCACATTTGTAGCAATACCTTAATTTGATTCTTTAAATGCTTTTATTTGTTTAATTTGATCTAAAGTTAAGCCTCTAGATCTCAGGAAGTGAGTTACGTAAGTCTGTTGGTTCAGTTCTCATTTCAAAACTATTGCAAACATCACTTGATTTTAAAGAATTTATTCTTGCAACTTTAAAACAGATGATTATACAACAGTAAATGGTTGAAAATTTGGATTATAAATTCCAATAAAATTACTGAATACAAGAGGATTTTTGAACAACTATGAACAATTTGTGATCAGTGATGAATTGAGTTATGACAGAAGTACCAAATTTTGATAACCATCAGGAGGACTGTTTACGACCAAACAAATAACTGAATAGGGCTCTAATTAACTACAAAAACAATAGGAGATTCCTTCTAAGTTCAGAAGTATGGACATGGTAACATCATGTGTTCTTTATTTTTAAAATGGGAAAATAATAGTTCATTTTCCAAGTTCCCTTGCTTTCTCTCCCTCACCTGCTGCTGCCATTCTCTCACTCTCTCCCCTCAATCTGCCTTCTGCTCTCTTCTCTCACACCTACAAACTGTTAGCTAATCAGCCCAAGTCTATTGTTCCAGCATTCACACTCCCAGTGTTTAAACTACTTTCCTGCTCTCACTCCTTGTTGGTTTCTCCCGTTACTTCCTCATCATACCCTGCTTCTTTTTGCTCCTGGAATCTTGAGGGGGTTTTTTTCAGCTCTGGCTCCCTGCGTTCCCTGTGGTTTTTGTAAGTTGCTTGTTCTTTATTTTTTCATTACAAAAATTTAAAATCTACTCGTCACATCTGCCTGTCTGTATTTGGGTCCATTCAACCACAACCACACATCAAGACAGAAAACGTAAAAGAAAGCGATGCAAAAAAGAGTAACTAGTAAGCCTGACACCAGTCCACCCCGGGAGGGGTGGCTTAATTTTTGCATTCAATCAGTATAGCTATAACCCCAATTGTAAGCCAATAGAGCAGACATGTCTGGGTGTAGTTAAAAACACCCCTTCCTTCACTGTGAGGCATTGTTAGAAACATTTTCCCTCTTTCAAGATTTCGACTCATTTCACATACACAACTGTGCATGGTAATCAAATGATTAACGAACTGTTTGAATAAAGGAAGGTTAGGACACCTTATTTTTACCACAATAAATGTCAAATATACGTACAGTGTGTAAAACAACAGTTTACCATTAAAGCTGCAGTATGTAACTTTTACTATAGCCGTCTAAAGAAATGCATTACTCTTGACCAAAAAACAACCAATCAGAGCCAGGAGGAAGGTCTTACAGCTGTCAGTCACCCTCATGTATGTGCTGCTAAATGTGATAATGGTAGAGAAACAACAGGAAAACTGTTCTGTTTACTCACCGTCATCAATGGCCATGTTAACTAGCCCTCAGCATTAGTTGCAGGCTATGTTGTGGTGAACCAGCTGTATTGTAGCAGAAAGCAAGGGGGAGTGTGTGAGTGGTGCGTACATGAGGGTGACTGACAGCACTAAGACCATCCTCCTCGCTCTGGTTGTTTCTGACTGACTGATGCATTTCTGCAGTTAGTACTGGGAGCACTGGGAGAAGGCAGAGGAGCTTGATTTTTTTTTTTTTTTTTTTTTTTTTTTTTTTTTTTTTTTTTTACAGATTATCTGTCTTATATTGTCATAACATGATGATAATTTTAACAAATATTTGAAAAACATTTTCATAAAAGTTAAATACTGCAGCTTTAAGTCTTAATTCTTAAGAGAAGTTATTGAGCCCATTATAATACTGTCTCTGGCCCAACATACTACCGTCCTTCAGGGTGGTGCTATTAATCCATTACAGCCAGATCCTCAAGGGTTCAAGCCATCTGGGGTTCCTATCTATGGATATTCAGACATTGCTGTGAGTTGTGACTACAGGGGAGTAGTCCTGAGATGATATTTCAGGCCTGAGACATAAAGAGGTTTTATTCTTCAATCTCTTTAGAACTGTGGCTCTTCTAGTTGTGTGGGTTTATGACCAAGAGGGTCTGTTTGGTATTTTGACAATTCACTGCCTCTCACAAGAAGGGAGGTCAGTTCATGCTCCACTCCTTAGATATGTTGAGACAATCAATTCCTTCAACAGAACCAGGTGTTCTGTTCTTAGGGCTTGTGCTGTAGTGTGCTACACATTACAGCCATGAAATTCAATTCAGTTTGATAAAGTTTTATATATATATATATATATATATATATATATATATATATATATATAACTTTATATATAAATATTTTTATATATAAATATTTTTATATATATATATATATATATATATATATATATATATATATATATATATATATATATATATATATATATATAAATTCCCTTCTCACCCTCCACGGGTGGTCTTTCTCAACCTCTGAGCTCGGGTCCTCTACCAGAGGCCTGGGAGCTTGACGGTTCTGCGTTGTATTTTGGCTGTGCTGAGAACTGCACATTTCTGGACTGAGATGTCTGACGTTGTTCCTGGGATCTGTTTTAGCCACTGCTCCAGTTTGGGGGTGACTGCCCCGAGGGCCCCGATGACCACAGGCACCACTGTGGTCTTCACCTTCCAGGCCTTCTCCAGTTCCTCTCTGAGGCCCTGGTATTTCTCCAGTTTCTCGTGTTCCTTTTTCCTGATGTTGCAATCGCTTGGTATTGCTACATCCACCACAACGGCTTTCCTCTGTTGTTTATCCACCACCACGATGTCCGGTTGGTTCGCCATTACCATTTTGTCTGTCTGGATCTGGAAGTCCCACAGGATCTTAGCTCGGTCATTCTCCACCACCTTTGGGGGTGTGCCCCACTTAGATCTCGGGGCTTCCAGTCCATATCCTGCACAGATGTTTCTGTACACTATGCCCGCCACTTGGTTATGACGTTCCATGTACGCTTTCCCTGCCAGCATCTTGCACCCTGCTGTTATGTGTTGGACTGTCTCAGGGGCCTCCTTGCACAATCTAGACCTTGGATCTTGTCTGGTGTGGTAGATCTGTGCCTCTATCGCTCTGGTGTTTAGGGCCTGTTCCTGTGCAGCCAGGATGAGTGCCTCTGTGCTGTCCTTGAGTCCAGCTTTTTCCAGCCATTGGTAGGATTTCCTGATATCAGCCACTTCAGTTATTTGTCGGTGGTACATCCCATGTAGGGGCTTATCCTCCCATGATGGTTCCTCCAGCACCTCATCCTCTGGTCCCCATTGTTTGAGACATTCGCTGAGCACATCGTCGGTGGAGGCTTTGACCTTGATGTATTTATGGATCTTGGATGTTTCATCCTGGACAGTGGCTCTCACACTCGCTAGTCCTCTGCCTCCGTCCTTACGGCTCGCGTATAGTCTCAGGATGCTGGATTTAGGGTGGAACCCTCCATGCATGGTTAGTAGTTTCCGAGTTTTAACATCCATGGTCTTTATCTCTTCCTTTGGCCAGCTTATTATTCCTGCAGGGTATCTGATTACTGGCAAGGCATAGCTGTTTATCGCACGGATCTTGTTCTTGCCATTGAGCTGGCTTCTCAGGACTTGCCTTACTCGTTGGAGGTATTTGGCTGTGGCTCTAAGGATCTTAGAGTCCTGATGTTGTACATCTCTAAGCATTCAATGATCCAAGTGTGTGGCATTGAGTCATAGGCTTTCTTGTAATCAATCCAAGCCGTGCACAGGTTGGTGTGTCGGGTTTTGCAGTCTCGGGCGACTGTTTGGTCTACCAGGAGTTGGTGTTTGGCTCCTCTGGTATTTATGCCGATGCCCTTCTGTGCTGTACTCATGTATTTATCCATGTGCCCACCTATCTTAGCTGCTATGATGCCTGACATGAGCTTCCATGTTGTAGAGAGACAGGTTATTGGCCGATAGTTGGATGGGACCGAACCCTTTGAGGGATCCTTCTGGATCAGGATTGTGCGCCCTTCAGTTAACCATTCAGGGTGAGTCCCACTTTGTAGCAGCTGGTTCATTTGAGCTGCCAGTCGCTCATGGAGGCCAGTGAGTTTCTTTAGCCAGTAGGCATGGATCATGTCAGGACCTGGTGCTGTCCAGTTTTTCATACCTGAGACTCTTTCTTGGACATCTGCCACTGTGATAGTTACTGGGGCTTGCTCAGGGAGGTTGCTGTGGTCATCTCGTAGAGAGATTAGCCACTGTGCATTGCTGTTGTGGGTCGCCTCCCTTTCCCATATGCCTTTCCAGTACTGTTGGGTCTCCAGCCTTGGTGGGTCTGCTCTGTTGTTATTACCCTGCCATTGAGAGTACACTTTAGCTGGTTGGGTGGAGAAGAGCCGGTTAATCCTCCTGGCTTCATTTTCTCTCGTGTACCTCTTTAGGCGACTGGCCAAGGCTTGGAGCCTTTGTTTGGCAGTTTCGAGCGCTTCAGGTATGGGCATCTGGCTGTACCGCTTGGGTACCGGTCTTTTGATTGCACCCCTTTGGAGCTCTGACAGTTGGCTCACTTCCCTCCTTGTTACCTTGATTTTAGCCTCTAACCGTCTTTTCCATGGTGGGTATTGAATCTCATGGTTGCTCCTATAGCCAAGCATCTCAAGGATCACTGATGCTGAGTTGTACATCAGCTCATTGGTTTCCGTTATGGTGTTGGTAGGGATCGTTCTCAATGCTGCATTCACATCTTCAATGAGACTTTCTGATGGTACTTCACTCAGCCATTGTAATTGGCATCGGGATTGCCTGGTGTTCATTCGGGCCACGATCCTACCTCTCAGGTCACTTGCTGCCTCATTCAGCTGTGATGGTTCGTTCATTATTGGGGCTGCATACCCAATCTCCGGGTGAGGAGTTGAAGCTAACTCCCCTCTGACCTGGCGTCCTGGCTCCCCCTTGCCGTAGCATTTGTGTTGTACCTCGTCTATCTGAAGTTGTGACAGCATTTGCCGTTTGCGGATGTTGGAACACTGAGCTACTAGTTGTTTGGCAGTTAGTGTTGAATGGGGATGTCGACGTAACCATTCCTCCCACATTCTTTGCATGTAACCCCTCTGACTAGGGTTACTTGAGTAGTAGCATTCCAACAGATCCAAGTTTTCACCTCTCGCCCAATTCCGTCTTGTTCCAGTAACCCATTTTTCGTGAAGGTGCCCTGGTTCCCCAGCACCTGACACAGACCTTGTTTGACCGGGCGACGTCTGAGCCGGCATGGCGTGTATTCCTTTGTCACTCATCATGAGGTAGGCAGTAGCGCGAAGGATCTTGCCTAAGGACCCACACTGGATATCTCAACAAAGCGACCCGGCCTGGATCCGAACCCCGGTCTCCTGGGTGAAGGTCGGGTGACTTACCCATTGAGCTACCCAGCCGCTTTTATATATATATATATAAAAAATAAAAAATAAAAAATTCCCTTCTCACCCTCCACGGGTGGTCTTTCTCAACCTCTGAGCTCGGGTCCTCTACCAGAGGCCTGGGAGCTTGAGGGTTCTGCGTAGTATCTTGGCTGTGCCGAGAACTGCGCATTTCTGGACTGAGATGTCTGATGTTGTTCCTGGGATCTGTTTTAGCCACTGCTCCAGTTTGGGGGTGACTGCCCCGAGGGCCCCGATGACCACAGGCACCACTGTGGTCTTCACCTTCCAGGCCTTCTCCAGTTCCTCTCTGAGGCCCTGGTATTTCTCCAGTTTCTCGTGTTCCTTTTTCCTGATGTTGCAATCGCTTGGTATTGCTACATCCACCACAACGGCTTTCCTCTGTTGTTTATCCACCACCACGATGTCCGGTTGGTTCGCCATTACCATTTTGTCTGTCTGGATCTGGAAGTCCCACAGGATCTTAGCTCGGTCATTCTCCACCACCTTTGGGGGTGTGCCCCACTTAGATCTCGGGGCTTCCAGTCCATATCCTGCACAGATGTTTCTGTACACTATGCCCGCCACTTGGTTATGACGTTCCATGTACGCTTTCCCTGCCAGCATCTTGCACCCTGCTGTTATGTGTTGGACTGTCTCAGGGGCCTCCTTGCACAATCTACACCTTGGATCTTGTCTGGTGTGGTAGATCTGAGCCTCTATTGCTCTGGTGTTTAGGGCCTGTTCCTGTGCAGCCAGGATGAGTGCCTCTGTGCTGTCCTTGAGTCCAGCTTTTTCCAGCCATTGGTAGGATTTCCTGATATCAGCCACTTCAGTTATTTGTCGGTGGTACATCCCATGTAGGGGCTTATCCTCCCATGATGGTTCCTCCAGCACCTCATCCTCTGGTCCCCATTGTTTGAGACATTCGCTGAGCACATCGTCGGTTGAGGCTTTGACCTTGATGTATTTATGGATCTTGGATGTTTCATCCTGGACAGTGGCTCTCACACTCACTAGTCCTCTGCCTCCATCCTTACGGCTCGCGTATAGTCTCAGGATGCTGGATTTAGGGTGGAACCCTCCATGCATGGTTAGTAGTTTCCGAGTTTTAACATCCATGGTCTTTATCTCTTCCTTTGGCCAGCTTATTATTCCTGCAGGGTATCTGATTACTGGCAAGGCATAGCTGTTTATCGCACGGATCTTGTTCTTGCTGTTGAGCTGGCTTCTCAGGACTTGCCTTACTCGTTGGAGGTATTTGGCCGTGGCTCCTTTCCTTGTGACCTCATCGAGGCTGCCATTTGCTTGTGGTATTCCCAGGTACTTGTAACTGTCCTCAATGTCTGCTATTGTTCCCTCTGGGAGTGAGACCCCTTCTGTGTGGATGACCGTCCCTCTCTGTGTAACCATCCGACCACACTTCTCTAGTCCGAATGACATCCCAATGTCAGTGCTGTAGATCCTGGTGGTGTGGATCAGTGAGTCGATGTCTCGTTTGCTCTTAGCGTACAGCTTGATGTCATCCATGTAGAGGAGGTGACTGATGGTGGCTCCGTTCTTGAGTCGGTATCCGTAGCCAGTCTTGTTGATGACTTGGCTGAGGGGGTTCAGACCTATGCAGAACAGCAGTGGGGACAGAGCGTCTCCTTGGTATATGCCACATTTGATGGACACTTGTGCAATTGGCTTGTAGTTGGCTTCAAGGGTGGTTTTCCACATCCCCATCGAGGCTGCAATGAAGGCTCTTAGAGTCCTGTTGATGTTGTACATCTCTAAGCATTCAATGATCCAAGTGTGTGGCATTGAGTCATAGGCTTTCTTGTAATCAATCCAAGCCGTGCACAGGTTGGTGTGTCGGGTTTTGCAGTCTCGGGCGACTGTTTGGTCTACCAGGAGTTGGTGTTTGGCTCCTCTGGTATTTATGCCGATGCCCTTCTGTGCTGTACTCATGTATTTATCCATGTGCCCACTTATCTTAGCTGCTATGATACCTGACATGAGCTTCCATGTTGTAGAGAGACAGGTTATTGGCCGATAGTTGGATGGGACCGAACCCTTTGAGGGATCCTTCTGGATCAGGATTGTGCGCCCTTCAGTTAACCATTCAGGGTGAGTCCCACTTTGTAGCAGCTGGTTCATTTGAGCTGCCAGTCGCTCATGGAGGGCAGTGAGTTTCTTTAGCCAGTAGGCATGGATCATGTCAGGACCTGGTGCTGTCCAGTTTTTCATACCTGAGACTCTTTCTTGGACATCTGCCACTGTGATAGATACTGGGGCTTGCTCAGGGAGGTTGCTGTGGTCATCTCGTAGAGAGATTAGCCACTGTGCATTGCTGTTGTGGGTCGCCTCCCTTTCCCATATGCCTTTCCAGTACTGTTGGGTCTCCAGCCTTGGTGGGTCTGCTCTGTTGTTATTACCCTGCCATTGAGAGTACACTTTAGCTGGTTGGGTGGAGAAGAGCCGGTTAATCCTCCTGGCTTCATTTTCTCTCGTGTACCTCTTTAGGCGACTGGCCAAGGCTTGGAGCCTTTGTTTGGCAGTTTCGAGCGCTTCAGGTATGGGCATCTGGCTGTACCGCTTGGGTACCGGTCTTTTGATTGCACCTCTTTGGAGCTCTGACAATTGGCTCACTTCCCTCCTTGTTACCTTGATTTTAGCCTCTAACCGTCTTTTCCATGGTGGGTATTGAATCTCATGGTTGCTCCTATAGCCGAGCATCTCAAGGATCACTGATGCTGAGTTGTACACCAGCTCATTGGTTTCCGTTATGGTGTTGGTAGGGATCGTTCTCAATGCTGCATTCACATCTTCAATGAGACTTTCTGATGGTACTTCACTCAGCCGTTGTAATTGGCATCGGGATTGCCTGGTGTTCATTCGGGCCACGATCCTACCTCTCAGGTCAGTTGCTGCCTCGTTCAGCTGTGATGGTTCGTTCATTATTGGGGCTGCATACCCAATCTGCGGGTGGGGAGTTGAAGCTAACTCCCCTCTGACCTGGCGTCCTGGCTCCCCCTTGCCGTAGCATTTGTGTTGTACCTCGTCTATCTCAAGTTGTGACAGCATTTGCCGTTTGCGGATGTTGGAACACTGAGCTACTAGTTGTTTGGCAGTTAGTGTTGAATGGGGGTGTCGACGTAACCATTCCTCCCGCATTCTTTGCATGTAACCCCTCTGACTAGGGTTACTTGAGTAGTAGCATTCCAACAGATCCAAGTTTTCACCTCTCGCCCAATTCCGTCTTGTTCCAGTAACCCATTTTTCGTGAAGGTGCCCTGGTTCCCCAGCACCTGACGCAGACCTTGTTTGGCCGGGCGACGTCTGAGCCGGCATGGCGTGTATTCCTTTATCACTCATCATGAGGTAGGCAGTAGCGCGAAGGATCTTGCCTAAGGACCCACACTGGATATCTCAACCAAGCGACCCGGCCTGGATTCGAACCCCGGTCTCCCGGGTGAAGGTTGGGTGACTTACCCATTGAGCTACCCAGCCGCTCTATATATATATATATATATATATATATATATATATATATATATATATATATATATATATATATATATATATATATATATATATATATATATATATATATATACATACACACACACACACATACATACATACACCCTGAGATTACACACACATACACCCTGAGATTACACACTCTGGTACAGTAGGTGGCAATATGCACCTAAAACATTGGTTGTAATTTACCAGTTCAATCAGAGATGAAGAAGAGTAGATGTCCAGTGTTTCTTCTTCACCTGCCTGCCTCTTCATGGTCACTTTTTGTCTCCTGGATTCTCTGCCTTGCCTCTATTGGATACTTGACTTCTGCTATCTAGATATTAACCTTGTTTCTGTCCCACGACTCCTGTCTATTGCCAAACCCACAGATCTGCCTGCTCAAACCTGTCTCTACGGTTCTGGCCCAGTTTCTGTCTTTCTGCTTGGTCTCTGGGTTTGTAAACCTGAGTCAGTCCCTTTCCAGTTGGATCCCTGCTCGTCTACCTAACTGTTTCTGTTTTATCTAAGAGAAAATTGTCTTAGAGTTCCTCCGACTTTGACATCACTACCCCACTGCCTATTCTTCAATCCACTGCTGAGGAGCTGAAGTTCAGATTCTGCTGTTCACAGATTCTGAGAGGGTTAGTGGATTTAATTTTGAGTTTCTTTGAGACTTCTCTCTCAACAGCCACTAACTTGTCTCTTCCTCCTCAGAGCCTCCTGAATCTGCTGTTGGCGGTTTCCTGCTTTTCCTCGTTCAGATTCAATAAACCTTTTAATGTTCAGATTTTCTAGCTGAAACTTTGGGTCCTCAGTTCTTTGCATTACACTTTCTAGGGGGGTGAATACTTTACAATAAATTATTTTTCTAAAATAATATTCAACACTCTTTGGAATATCTTGGTTCTGCAGCTGTTTTTTTTGTTTTGTTTTTGGAGTGCCTCCAAGTGGTCTGTTATACAGCACAAGATAAATCAGATTGCTGTAAACATTTGTCGATCAAAGCTTTTTTTTTTTTTCTTTTGTTTTTTTTTTTCTTTACATCTACCTTGTTGACAATAGGAGGTTTTTCACCGGACAGCCAGGAGTTTTCAGAATTGGATCCAAAGTATTTTTGTTTTTTTTGTTTTTTTGTTTGTTTTCCATGTTGCTGAAATCTAATATTCGGGTTCTTCTGGAATAACAGTGACCAGCAGTAGAACATCAGTGTGCCAGAAAACTCATTCTATCTGAAGTGCAAATATTACACAGAATTTCTACAGCAGGAACTTTTCCCAAAAGCCAACTAACCTTGATCTTTGGAGTTCCTTTTTCTTTGTATGTGAAAAGAAAGTACTGATTCAATCAATTCAGTTTATTTATATAGTGCCAATTCACAACAAATATCGTCCCGAGGCACTTTACAAAAAAATCAATCATACCTACATTCCAATTGATCCTAGTTATCAAACAGTACAGTAAGCTCAATTAATCATTCAAAGTAGTTCAAAAAGTTTCTAAGGAAACCCAGCAGAGCATCGAGTCATTGACTTGCAGCATTCACTCCTCCTGGTTCTGCTTCTTTAACTTCTCTGAAGGGTTTTTTTTTTCATCCATTTTGAAGAAGGCACTATGTGTGCTACCAAGAAAGAAATATGCAGTTATGTCAGAGATGAAATACAATTGGTTTCTGTTGCTTCCTTTGTACCTTTTTTCTTTTTTGGTAATGCTCTATTCTCCACCAATACTTGACAGAAGCTTCATTTGCATTGAGAGGAGCACCCCTGTGATATTTTGTACATGTTCCTCTGCCATCCTTGCCAGCCTGCTGAGAATAAATCAACATGCCTCACTTATTGAATCAAAACCAAGATTTTGTCTCATTTCTGTCCTTTGGTTCTCCATGACATGTTTATTTCTATATTTGCCTGTAGAGATGTTTCTCAGTGAGAAACTGAGTCAGATGGATGAAAGCAACCCAATTTGAAGTTTTGTAAGGAAACCTTTTGCAAGAGGCAGATAGCCTGCGTCGCACATTGCCTCTATTTAGGGAGGAAAACGGTTCATGCAATGCAAATGATTGTTCAGTGTTCCAAAGTAACGGAGTCTAAGTGGTATTTCATTTCAAGAGAACCTATTATCAATGAAGCATAAGTGACACAAAATCCATCACTGCATGAAATATGAATTGAGCAAAAAGAGCTAATAGATGCTATATATTTCTCAGCTGATCAGAAACATTGAAGTGATCATTATCAGCATGAGCACTTCTATAACAGTTTTACTTGGACAGAAAATGTTTTTTGTTTTTTTTTTTTTTCCAATTGTAATGAACTGAAATTTAGTACTCATTCAAGATGGCACCGTGGATGGCACCCTTGCTGCCTTGCTCACTAGTACTTTTCCCACGTTTTTGTCTGTTCTGCTTTGTCCACCATTCTCTGGGCACTTTCACTGGATAGGGGCTCTTAAACATCAGTCTTCCCTAGACATGTTTTTTTCTATTTATCGACAACTCAGTCATAATCACTTTAGACTTTAATTTTATACAGAGACAATGTACAATATTTCATTGACCTTTTCAAAGGAAAGATGCACGGTACCAGGGTGTAACAAAAAAATACTAATTTACACCTGACGTCCCTGGACAGGTTGATAGCATCAAGTGTAATTTAACATAGATTGTGAATTGATGATAAACCAGGATGAAACATATATTATTGCATTCTATACATATCCAAGATCCACAGAAATCAAGAGTATTTTAAATTATCTTATTCAGGAATGATAGATCTGGACTCTGTGTATTCTGGGTTTTCCTTATTCCCTTCAGGATGTTAGAGATCGGGCCGTCCCCGATTTCACTGAGTATATTGTCATCATTTCTGTGCCATTATCCTAATCTAAAATGATTTATGTTTCTGGAATATCTATAAAAATAGATATTTTAAATGTCAATTTGCAGTACTCTGCCAACTCTAAAACTATTCTCAAAATCATATTCTTATATCTTTATTGAGATAATTAAGGAACAAAGCACTTAGAATAATGGAAATGTTCTAACATAAAAATCTCATAGGGAGAAAAATATCTTGCCAGAAAAAACAAGCAAATCTCACCTTAATCTAAGATATTTGATCTTATTTAGATTTCAGTTTCTGCAGCGTATATCATGATTCATATCTCACTAAAACCAGTCAAACCACTGAAGCTCTAATACTACACACACTTAGTAAAACCACTGCTTTACTCACATTTCTTCATCATTAATGAGTACACATCTACTTAGTAAATAGCCATTTTCTGATGTGCAAACATTTTGAAACTATCACATATTAGCCTGGTGTTGTGGAAAAAGTAATTACCAAGCACTGTTAGGTGAAAATCAATGTCAGGTTTATTATACTGTGCACAATACAGAGAGCTTAAGATAATCAGTAATGAACAAGTCAGAGTAGCAGCTCTGAAAGAAAGCTCCAAATTGCTCTGCCAGGCAGAGTCAACACAAAGGTTTTATACCAAGGATAAGGAATCCATAACATGGGAGAGTCAGTCTAGTTCCCATGCAGCTGCAGGAAAACAACATCTAACCTTGTGTGTGTAACCCAAACAGGTTCATTTGGTGAGAACTCATAAGTACTTAGAATAAAGACATAGCATAACATTACCAGCAGATTAATATAATTAAAATGTGTTACCTTATGATAAAATTTCCCATCACACGAGTGAAACTCAGTCCCTTGTTCTCCGCTTCGTTCAGAGGCGAGGCCCTTGGCTGCTGAGTAATGATTTCTTCCTGGAGGCATGGACTCTGAAGTTTGAAATGATTGGATCTGATTTTACCCAGTCACTAATGTTTGGCTGTGATGTATGTAATGGGCCAGTTTGACGCTATTATAGACAAACTTATCACACTTTTATGTATTACAGCAGCTTCTCAGCAGATGACCCAACATCAGTTTGGAGGAGCCTGCACAAGATCCCTGATTACAGAAGCTCATCTCCCCACACTGTGATGACTCCCTGTCTGGCTGAAAACCTTAACAGCTTCATCTGTTGGTCTGCCATTTAAAACTCTCAGTAGCACAATAAAAACAACCTGCACCCCACACCAACACTGTACACCCATCCCTTCACTCCTCTGACCCTCTGCCTGCACTACAGATATCTGAGGAAGATGTAAATGGTCTCTATCAGCATCAGAAGACCAAGAATGCTCCGGGACCTGATGGTGGTGTTGGCATATTACTCAACAGGTTGGTGCTAGGTAACCACAAAGTGAGGGAGTTAGCTGAAGCTGCCCACCTTTCTTAGCTGGCCGTGAGAGGTTGATCGGCTAAAGGTTTTTCTTTCCCTACATTCCCCAGAATGCTGTACGGTTCTGGATCAGAGTTCAGTGAAGTTATCAACATTCTATCGGACATATTTTCTATTGATATTGATCGCGTGTCTATCGTGATCAATATCATTCTTGTTTTATCGCCCAGTCCTAATACATGCTATTCTTCTACTTCCTTTAAAATTAGGATATTTATACTTAATGTCCCTAGTTGTGAATGTGAAAAGCCAAAGTCAAATCCTTTGTTTTTTGCACACAATCTTGGCTGATAAAGCTGATTCATCTGATGTTGCTTTTAAATGATGTCTTTTTAGCTTTCCTCATGACTGTAGTTCCCACTTTCATACCTGACAAACTATTTTGTATTATTTTTGTTGCTTTAGTTTTACCCCATGTCTTGATACATTATCTTAATCCTGATGATACACAAGCTAAGATAGTTTGGTACACAAAGCATTGAAAGCCAAGAAGCCAAGAAATTTTGCCGTATTCTTTAGTTTCAGTTTTTCTCAGACCAGATGTTGAAAATCATTCTCATTATTTTTCGTTTACATTTCCCACTCTAGTAGCTGTTTCAGCGTTTCCTCTGTTATCTCGTTAGTTCAGTCCTCAGTGGTGCTTTTTCCCACCGGTATTTCCCCATTTTCACAAATCCTCAGAGGCCTGGGTCACATTGTTATAGAGGATGCTGCCAGATGAATGAGTGGAGTCTAAAAGTGGATTCCCTTCTCCTTCTAGGCTTTCTTGACTGGGATATATTCTCATCTCATTTTCTGTACTTCTGGTGCATAGTCATGATTGAGGTACACCTGTTTGTTTTAAATGCGCACCCCCTTTTTCCAAGCAGCCCTGAGGATCTCTTCGTTATCGGAGACCCCGAGGAAATGGACTATGAGTGAGCATGGTGGTATTCTTGCAGGAGGCTTTGGCCCTAATGCTCAGTGGTGCTCAGTAATGATGACATGGTCCAGGCCCAGTTCTTGACCCAGCTTGTTCTTGATGAGATTTTCAACAAAATCCTTGCAGACGTGCCCTCCAAATCTTCCAGGACTCCATATATCCGGATATTTTCTCTTCTTGAACGGCCTTCCAAGTCAGATACTTTGTCCTGCACCATCCATTGGTTCTTCAACAGCTGCACAAGCATTTCCTTAACTCCCCCGTCCCAACATTCTGATTCCACCATATTGTCCTCCACCTCTTCCACCCAATCCACAGTGTCCTATAATCTCTGGTTTATTTCTTCATTAAAAAGAGACCACAATAACAAATGTCACGTGATTAATAAACCCTTTCTCTGATTGGCTGAAAAACAATTTAGTCAACTGGCAAGGGGGCGTTGCTATTTTTGGTGTCTGGTTCCTGCTGTGGCTGGTGGATTGAGACTGGCGTTACAAGCAGAATTGACCACCAATTGTTCTTCAAATCCATTAAAACATCTAACCATACCCTTGACTCAGTGGTAAGCATTGTATATTTTTCATTTATAGCAATCTTGACTTTAGTTTAGCTGTTTAAAATCTTTTGTTTGTGGCGCTACTACTGTGACCACAAAACTCCATTGGGAGGTTTGTTTTCAGATTTGAAGTTTTGTTTAACCCTTTTAATTAAATTGCACTTGGACAGTGTGCACTCTGATTAATTTGAAAAGATGTATTCTTGCATTCAGCAACCATACCTCAGTTTTGGTGTCCATTTATTGTATTTTTGAATAGTTTGTGATAAATATGCTAATCGCAAGTAGCGATTTTGAATGTAACTGTGCAGTTAAATGAACAAGTTTTCCTATGGAATACTGCATTGAAAGCCCAATATTATTACTGAACTGCTTGTTTAGTTATTTAGAGTGTGTATTTTTTGTTTATGTTTACCGGTAAAATGATTCATGAATTATTGAAGAAATTGAATTGTTTTTGATTATTGTTCTGGCCCTTTACAGGTCAGGTTTTTTTGGTACCTCTAAATGAGGACTGAAGGTCACGGTTGGACATTTTTCTTTTTTTTTTTCTTCCTTTTGATTTTTTTATGGATTAGATTATAGTCCTGGGAGGACATAACTGAACTCTTGAAAAGGAGAATCACAAGGGATTTTGGAAAAAAAATATATAACCACAAAGAACTCTGAAACAAAAATTCTTGAACAGAAATTTGAACTTAAATCTTGGACTGCACAAAAAGTGCTCTGAACTTTTATTTAAATTACTGAACTGCATAACAAATTCTCTGAACATTTTTTGTTTGAACTATTGAATTGCTTTATAAATGGTTTAAACAGTTCATGCCTTCATATTGATAAATTAATCAATATATACATTTATATAATCATCTTCAATGTCTACGGTTATTATTCACTTTAATCAGGCTCAAGAAAGAACTATTCTTCTGCGTTCTGGTCATTTGTGTTTACCTTGCATTGCATTTTTTTCATGGCTCAAATAAAGTTACTATTAATAACTGTACACACTTTACATACAAGTCAAACATGGACTGCAATATTCCGGACTGTCAAAAATATTGGGGACAGGGGTGTAATGGAATGTTCTTAAATTTTTCATTTTATACTTGTAATTGTCTCATTTCAGTTGTATTTGTTTCAATAGTATTGTTTGATAAAGTAGTGGTAACTTATGCAATTAAAATAAATGTTGTTCGACAACTGAATTGATAGACATATGTGAAACAGTCACATCATCTTCCTGACGCCTGCCCCAGGATGGCTGTAATTAGCTTTATCCCTTGTGCTGGGTTCACAGCAACGTGTCTGGCACTGAAGTGATACTCTAGGCTTGACATCCTGCTGTGGTGTGTGTGAGGCAGAAAAGATGCAACTGAAAAAGGTGTAGTTAAATGCATTATTGATAAGGAAATTTAATTTCTGAGTAAAAGTCCTGGTTAAAACATAGTTTGTGAAGGCCCTACTCTGTTGGAGAAAATTAAAGGTTGTAATTTTGCAATGATCGTTCTAGAGTCTAACAGCTGCTGGGAGGAAGGATCTCCTATAATGCTCCTTAGTGCACCAAGGATGCAGCAGTCTGTCACTGAAGGAGCTCTCCAGCTCAGCAATAGCTTCACGCATGGGGGGTGAGAGACGTTGTCCATCAGTGATGTTATTTTAGCCAGAGTCCTTCTGTCTCCCACCACCTGCACTGGGTCGAGGGGGCATCCTAGCACAGAGCTGGCCTTCCTGATGAGCTTATCTAACCATTTCCTCTCAGCTAGAGAGAAGCTGCTGCTCCAACAGACAGTCCCATAGAAGATGGCTGATGCCACCACAGAGTCAAAGAAGGCCTTCAGGAGTGCCCCCTGCAGTCCAGCAGACCTCAGCTTCCTCAGCAGGTAGAGTCTGCTCTGTCCCTTCCTGTAAAGCACATCAATGTTATGAGTCCAGTTTACTGTTCAGGTGAACACCCAGGTACTTCTAAGAGTCCACAATCTCAATGTCCACTCCATGTTTGCTGGTGTCGGTGGGGTGGGTCCGTGCCTGCGGAAGTCCATCACCAGCTCCTTGATTTTAGCAACATTGATCAGAAGGTGCTTCCACTGGCACCAGTCCGCATAATCCTGAGTCCTCTGAGTCATCCTCACCTTTGATGAGGCAGACTATGGCAGAGTCATCAGAGAACTTTTGCAGATGGCGGCGTGGGGAGTTGATGGAGAAGTATGCAGTGTAGAGAGTGAAGAGGAACTGTACCAGCACGGTTCCCTGAGGGACCCCCCGTATTGCAGACCAGCCTGTCAGAGACACGAACGACTGTGTCCTCACACACTGTGGGCGGCCAGTGAGGTCATCCAGTATCCACTGGCACATATGGTGGTTCACTCCTGACAGCTCCAGCTTGTCCCTGAGAAGTTCTGGCTGGATGGTGTTGAAAGCACTGGAGAAATCAAAGAGCATGATCCTCACAGAGCTTCCAGGTTTCTCCCGGTGGGTCAGAGCTCAGTGCAGGAGGTAGATGATGGCATCATCCATCCTGATGCCAGGCTGCTAAGCAAACTGCAGTGGCTCCAATGAAGACGTCACCAGGGAGCATAGATGTTGGAGGACCAGCCTCCCAAGGGTCTTCATCAGATGCAATGTCAGGGTTACCAGCCTGTAGCTGCTGAGGTCCTTTGGATGTTTGGTCTTTGGTACTGATACCACACAGGACGTCTTCCACAGTTGTGGTACTTTTCCCAGCTTCAGGTTCAGGTTGAACATGTATCTTGTGATGCCACACAGCTGATCTGCGCAGCACCTCAGGAGCTTGGAGCTGATGCTATCTGGACCTGCAGCCTTTCACATCCTGATCTTTTGCAGCTCGTTCCTCATCTGAAGTCATGAAAGGGACAAGATGAATGTGGAGAAGGGGGGCTGTGGGATGGAGTCCTCTGAAGTGAAGATGGTGGATGATGGCTGAGAGGTGTTAAGTCCTGAGAAGAAAAGCTGGCAATTGTTATAGATGAGGGGGGTAACAGCAGAGGGGGCCGGGCTGGGGGAGGCATGGGTGACTGGTCAAACCTGTTAAAGAACTGGTTCTAAGTCTCCTACAACCAGAAGGTTTGGTTTGTGGCCTGAAATTGACTTCAGACTTCTCCAAACCCCACTGATGTTGCTCTGCTGCAGCTGATCCTCTATCTTCTTCTTGCAGATTTTTTTTCCATCCCTAATTTTCCTTCTCAGCTCCTTCTGCACAGCTCTCAGCTCCTCCTCATTTCCTGATTTAAAGGCTCTCTTCATCTCTTTCAGGAGAGCCTTTATTTCAGGGTTGATCCAGCTCTTACTGGAGAAACAATGTACCGTCATGATGGGCACAGTGTTGTCCACGCAGAAGTTGATATAGTCCGTGATGCAGTTTGTGATGCTTTTGATGTCCTCCCCATGAGGAACACAGAGCTCTTCCCACACAGTGGAGCTGAAACAGTCCAGCTGGTTCTCTGTTATCATACACAGGCTGGAGATTAGCCAGGTTGTGATCTGATCCTCCCAGAGGAAGGAAAGGTGATTAACCTTTATGCCTCCTTGGTGTTGGCATAAAGTAGAGCTAGGATTTTGTCATCTCTGGTGTGGCAGGTGACATATTGGGTGAAGGATGGTAGAGTGGAGGACAGGGAGACATGATTAAAGTCCCCAGAGATCAGAGAGAGGGCCTGTGGGTGCTGTGTTTGGAGTCCTCTGGTGGTAGTATGAAGGACATCGCAGGCTGCAGCAGCATTAGCAGAGGGTGAGACATAAACAATTACAATAACATCTGAAAACTCCCGAGGAAAATAGTGCGGCCTCATACTACCAGCTAGCAATTCAGTGTCCTCACTGCAGAGCATCTCTTTGATGGTTAAATGTCCAGAGTTACACCATCTATTGTTCACAAATGCAGCCAGATCCCCTCTTCTCTTCTTACCGCTCTCCTTTGTTCCGTCAGCACAGAGTAAATGAAAACTGTCCAAGTGTACATGAGAGTCTGGAGTTAGCACGGTTAGCCACGTCTCACTTAGGCAGATGAGGCTGGCCTCCCGGTAGCTCCTTTGATGGCACACTAGAGCCACCAGCTTGTCCACTTCGTTGGGAATAGAGCTGATGTTTCCTATGCTTCTTCCTTCTCAGCTCGTGGGGAATGTCAGGTCTCTTGGTCGGAGGCAGAACAGTGGAGTTATCTCGAGAGCTAGCAGTGGAACTTGTGTAAACAATGCGATCATGGCCGCTCACACCTTCTCTGAACACAAGACTTGAAAAAATAAAATAAAAACAAAGTTTTCCACAAAATTGTCAGTTTCATTATGTGAACCAGTAATACAAAAAAGAGAGCAACAAAAAGGAATATACAACATTTCTAAATAAGATTTTCAAGGAAAATACTCTTAATTGAATCGGTGCTGCTATAGCGGGCTGCCAGCTTTCGCGGCACTGGAGACCATTTTTTTTAATGTACTGCATCCTCTGTTAGGCCATCCAGTAGAGTGATATTTTAAAACAGTGAAACCAAATTGTCACACAGAAAAACAGCTGGAAATGAGCTATATCATCTTTTAATTTGCTGCTGTTTTCCACCTGCCTGACTGCCCATCTATGTCCTTCTGTTTCTATGGCCGTCACTCACGTTTTTTTCATCTGCCATTCAGACAGACAGATGGTCGCTTCGGCTCGCCGTCTTCTGTCTGTCACCTGCTCATGTCTCTCTTTCCTCACTTTGAGCCATTATCTCCTCTCCCTTTCTTCTGTTGCTGCTGTCAATTTATTCAGCATGTTTCTAACAATCTGGACTCAATCTTTTTCTCTTTTCTTTTGTTCTTCTGAAATGTACAACAGCTCAGATGCATTTCCTTCTTCCTTGTGAAAAATGTTAAAATGATGATTTGCTTAAAAATAACTAGAGTAAAGTGAAGGCCTATCATTTTTCCAACTCTGCCTCTTTCACATTTTTAGAGTAAAGCATAAATTTTCTGGGTTATGTAGGGTTTATGGGTTAATCTGGATTTTTTAAAAAATAGGAGGGAGAATAAAATCGAAGATTGATATGGTGTCGTCTGGCCTCAATTTATCACAAATGGGAAAGCAAATTGGTGAATAAACGCTAACAGGAGGAAGAGTAATAACTACAGTGATTAAGTCTAAAATACCAGTAATATGTCAGTTTTACATGAAACCAGTGGATCAAGATAATTAGAGGCTTTAAAAACATAAGACATGTCATTGGTCATGAATGAAATACAAAAGATAGCAATCAGTATATTACATGAAGTGACATATTAGGAACATACAAATCCATTAAATCAAATTCTGGGACCATGTAAAATTTAAAAGAGCATAATTTATGTTCAGTTTAATTCAGTTTATTTCTATAGTGCCAAATCACAACAAACGCCTCGGCACTTGACAAAAAAATAATTTCGATTCAGTCACATATACATTCCAATTGATCCTAGCTGTCAAACAGTACAGTAGCTCAATTATTCAAGGCAGTTTAAAAAGTTTCTATGGAAACGCAGCAGAGCATCATGTCATTGATTGATGTTAAAAGCAAGAAACCATCAACTTCCAAACCACGTTCAAAAAACAGAGGAGAGTATAATTTAAGAGAAGGAAATTTTAAAAAAACAATGTATCTGAACAACCAAAGGAGTTTTTATATATCAGTATTTGGAGTAGATTTGTGGAATGAATTAAATGATGAGTTCAAACAATATACAACTATAAACCAGCTTAAAAACTGTACAAAAATGACCTGATTGGAAAATATGTTGGATAGGATGAGCGTCTCAAAGGCCAAAACTGCTATTGTTGATGTTAATAATGTGTAAATAATTGTACAGTCAATCATGAGAATATGAGGTCTAGGCTTCATTTAATTACTTCAAGGGTTTATTTGGTGTATGGTGACTTCAATGACTGTATGCTGATGTTTATGAAAAGACCAGGAAATCATAAGATCTTTTATCTTCTACCTGCTCCTTTTTAAACAAATTGTGTAAAATTGCATGTCAATTGACATGACTATTTGTCTTATTTTTTTCTGTTTTTACTATTTGTCTGTTCAAAATAAATAAATTAAACCAAGTTTAGCAACAATCTATTTCCCTCACACATGTGACATTTGAGCTAAAAAAGAAACAGATTGAACTCACAATTCATGAAGAGAATTGTGAGTATGCCAAAAAAAACCCCACAAACAAATCTGCATGATGTGCACCCTAAAAAGTAGATTATAGCAGAAATATCCTTTGTTGTTCCTCAGTTAAGGAAAGTGAAGTAAACATCTAGTCTTTTTAACCAAAGTCTCACTGAAGAACCAACCAACGCAGAGATGATGGACTGGAAGGATTTTATTCTCAATCTTTTAACTGAGGTTTTACTATTTAGACTCTGAAACACAGAATGGTTCTGGTACATCAGACCAGATCCTGTCATAATTCTACTGCACAGGTCCTGTCTTACCATGGATGCTTGCATTTAAATAATCTGTTACATGGCTCTTAGCAGAGCATGTTTTAAAAATCTTAAGAAAATAACAGTTTAGCTTAATAAATACATCAGTTTTCTACATTTTCATCTAATTTAATCACAAACCAATTGGCTCATTGTGAGCACCAATGCAGCCTGAACGAATTGAGGGGAAAAAAGCACATTCTCTCTAAAAGCAAACTTCTTCCCTTTTAAACCTCACTGACACTTCAATCCATTTTCTAAAGCAATGCTGTCAGCTGTGTGCTGTTAAGCCTCACTGCTAAATAAACTATTTAATATAAACTGCTGGAGTTAGGTGTAGAGAGCTGACAACTGAGAAAGCCGTCTGAACGTTCAAAGTTTGATTGGAAATTTAAGTGAAAGTCAAAGATCCAAATGGCTGAGACCTTCAGGTATACAGTGAGGAGTGGGCCAAGCAACATCCAGATACACAAGGAGCACGGCTTCATTACTTTGTCTGTGGATGGTTGTGTGACTTGGAGTAAAGGAGGGAGTATTCATGGTTATACAGTTGAACTACCCTATTCAGTTAAATCCCTGAAAGATTGGAAAGGGTCAACCGTGTTATGAAACTGATGACTACAGAACATGCTGCAACAAAATATCTGAGTAGCAGAACATTTCTGAGATGTAGTCAGTGTTAACCCTGCAGGGTGTCAGCTAGAAGGTTTCTGGTTCAAACCACACACTTTCTCTGTTCCTTGTACAGTTTGTATGTTTTTCACAAACACAGTGTGTGTTTTTCTGGGTACTCCAGTTTCCTGCCAACATCTAAAAATATCCATTACAGTCAATCATTTATTTTTAAAAAAAGCTGTAAGCTGAGAGTAAGCTTGCATGGTTTTGTGTCCCTGGGAGACATGCAGATTGGGGGTGGGGGCACTATGTTGTTCTTGGCTTTCCTCATAAAATGACCATCAACCTCATGTAACTGGATTTCAGCTCCAGTTTTTCTCACTGGCTCTGCAGAGTTTTGACTGTCAGACCACAGAACGATACGTTAAAAAAAAAGTTTAAGAAATCCCACCCCGCAGATTGAACCCTCAGTCCCTGATGTCCAATGCTCAGCTCCAAAACCAATGACTCTGGGTAGGTTGTTTTACTATCTACTAATGTGGCTGCATGTCAGGATGATGTGTGTAAACAGTTTGGACCTGAAAGACTCCACAACAGAGATACTGACGGACTCACAGTTCATCTAGAAAGCATTAACACTGCTTCATTTTTTCCACATTTGTTATCTTCTAGGCTTTTCCCAAATTAGTTCAAGTTTCAAGTTTTCGTATCGTACATTTCATCTGCAAGGCAGTTTAAAGTGCTTCGCATTATAAAAACATCAATCAAGTATACAGCCAAATCATCAAGCAAATATGCATGAAAACAGCAAAATCATCCAATAAATAATGTATTAAGATCATGAGGATCCTCAAGCAAATATCATCAAGCAAATATAATTCGAAAATATTGATCAATGTTCCACTTACTGCTAATCAAAGGCAGCTCTAAGCAGGTGGGTTTTTAGC
Organism: Anableps anableps; assembly: GCA_014839685.1. Classification (NCBI taxonomy): domain Eukaryota; kingdom Metazoa; phylum Chordata; class Actinopteri; order Cyprinodontiformes; family Anablepidae; genus Anableps; species Anableps anableps. Next base: position 104,010 of record CM026068.1, read on the forward strand.
CTTGATTTAAAGGAACTCAGTGTGTTGGCTGTTTTGCAGTTATCTGCCTTCCATGGCAGGTCTGCAGTTTACCAGGAGAAATAAGATTCTCTGCTCTGATGAGACAAAGATTGAACTCTTTGGCATGAATGGCAGGCATCATGTTTGGAGGAAACCAGGCACGGCTCATCACCAGGCCAATACCATCCCTACAGTGAAGCTTGGTGGTGGCAGCATCATGCTATGGGAATGTTTTACAGCAACAGAAACTGGCAGACTAATCAGGATAGAGGGAAAGATGAATGCAGCCATGTACAGAGACAACTCATCACAATATTAGGTAAGTGTCAGTTTTTTGTTCCTCTTCATTTTTTCTTGTCTTGTGCTGAATGAATAGTTCGGAGAACCTTTAAAGTGAAAGCCAAAGAGGTAATAACTATATTAATTGTTTGTCAATAACCTCTGTCAAACACAGCAGAAGAATATTTCCAGTCATTGTAACTAGATACACCAGTGACATAAATGCTGGGGTGTACAAACTTCATGGCTTCAGCCCTGGAGGTAACATGTTTTGTCCTCATGTGATCATTTCAGTGCAGTCATCTCAATTTCTGAAGTCACTCCATCAATGTACCCAGCAGACTGAGCATCTCAAGGTGCTTCACAACAACCGATACAACTCAAGAGCTAACAATACATTAAAAGCAAGACAAGTGACTCAAAAGAAGATTTCATAATTTTAACTTGCTTTTTAAAGCCAGAGCCCAAAGGAAGAGTGTATGAGAATCTGGCAGCTTAGTATGAGGAACCATCAGCAGGCCAGGATCACAGGATGTCAGAGACCTGCTGGGGACTTATGGGTGCAGAAGTCCTCAGGGATAACCTGGTGCCGGTCCATGAAGAGCTCTGAGTCAGTAAAGGAATCTTAAATTGCTCTCTGAAATAAATCTGGGAGAGACCCAGTGCATCAGGATTGGAATCACAGGTAAAAGATGAGTCAAAATGTATCCCCAGGGTTCTAATGGAGGGTTTTGCCTAACTACCAAGAATATTTCCTTTATTCTAGATATGCATCATTCAGCTGCAAAGATTAGTTTCAGTTTTTTTTCTTCATTTAATTCAAAAATCCTGTCAGTAATCTGCTTGGTTCTCGATAAGCAGCTGAAAAAATAGAGGCCAACAAATGAATCGAAACTATTATATGGACTGTGTTCATACAGTTCTGACCAAGAGGATAGGTCAGAGGGGGGCAGCTTTAAGTATTTTAGATTAAAATTGCAATCTTCACAACAATTTTACAAGTGAAGTAAATATTTGGACTGATCCACAGGGACCAATGAATCCATCTACTTTTTACACACAGAGCCATGATTGTTTATTTAACTGCCATGAAGACACACCTCTCAGTAACTGAATGATTATATTTCCTGTTAATGTGCATATTGTGGTTCTCAGGGTAAGGAACTTTACTATCTGAAGATATTTCCTCATGTTAATTTTCTTAAACAGAAAAGCTGGGACTAACCAGTCTGTTTCTGTGCAGAAACGTTTACCAGCTTGTCATGATTCATGTTCGGTCCTGTCCATGCTGTAATTAGCACTCATTCTACTCACCTGCTATGCTTGATTGCTTACCTGTTCCACCTAGGCCTCGTCTTACTTAAACACCTCTCAGTCTCCGCCTCCCTGCCAGATTGTCGACAGCTTTCAGCCAGTAGAGATCCAGCGTTTCATGCCTTGCCTCCTAGTGTTTCTTTGACCCTTTTCAGTCCACGGTTCTTCCCCTCCTGCCAAGTCCGCTACAGATTCCATTGTTTCTGGATTTCTGGCCCTGACTCAAGCTCTGCCTCACGACCACCAAGTATTGCCTATCCCTCATGCCAAGTCTGCTCTCTCTGCCTTCCTGTGCATTACCTCTTCCTGATTATCGTATGGCCTGTTGTTGCGCATAAGCCAACCCCTCCTTCTCCTTGCCCAACCTATGAGATTGACCTATGACCAGCTCTCCATCTAACGGGTCTGGAAAATCTTAGAACTTATTGAGTATTACCCTACATTAAGATTTCCAAGATAATCTATTTAAGCTGGTGACGAGGAAAATACGTCTAGCCTCTCACTACCTCCAGATCCAGATGCCACACCCCTTTTCAGTTCACAAAGTGACCCACCGAGTAGCCTAACGGCAGCTCAACCTCATAAACCACACCTGTTAACGGTAGCTTTTCCTCTAATAACAATGTGCACTTGTCACAGACTAGATAATTTTTAGTAACTCGGTCTGAGTGCCAGGGGTATTGTTATTATTCCACTAAGGTAACCATTAAAAACCTCCCAACATTATTAGAACCATGTACCATAGTATATTTTACACTCATCACAGAACTTCATTGACTCAATCAATTTGAATGTCCACAACTTTTCTAGAATTTTCTATGCTTCTTTATTTTAGTATGCTTTGGCAGGGTTAGGCATCAGCAGGAAATCAAACATAATCATCATAAACACTCATATATAAATCAATCTAACTATTCTTCCCTAACACTAACACCCTATATCTAAAAGGGAGAGGCTTTTGGGGGGAGCAACTCCAGTTCATAACCCGGATGGAACAGTCCTCATGACGGCTGACTCCTTGAAGAAGTCCTTGGGTGGAGGGTGCCTTGGTTAGATGATTTCCTCCTCTCAATGGGTGCGTGAAGATCCGATGTTGTAGATCAGCAGCAGGCAGTCCTCCATCACATGCTGCACACAGTCCACCGACCAAGTCTGTCAGAGGTTGCTGGGGTGTCTTTTAGCAGAAGTCCAGTAACAGCAGCCCAATCTGGAACCATGGCTGAGGGTGTTGGCTTTTCCCCTGGTCCAGCGGTGCAGAGTCCTCCGTCGCTCCGTGGCTCCTGGGTGCGGTCCCCTTGGTTCTTTCTGCGCTCCAAGTTGACTCGACTCTGTCCGCGGAGAATAAGCGAGCTCTTCCTCTTTTTCATGGGCTTTTATATCCTTTCACCCCATTGTTGTGTATGGCAAGGTGCTACGTGACTTACCGCATGATTTCTTGGGTGCCTTACTGCATGATCTTTTGCACAACTTTAGGCGTTCACCCTCAACGGTCGGCCAGAGTTACTTCCCCAATTTGATCCTAAAGCTATCTCCTGTTCCTTTTTTCCTATGCCATTGACCTGAACTGTGATTAACCTCATTTTTAACTGATCACATTCATTGTTACACTCATTATATTCTCAATATGATTTACAATCATTTAATATATCAGTAAATGCTTAAAATCAACATCAAATCATTATTCAATCATCACAATACTGGTTACATACACTGTATTTCAATATTTGTTATTTTTAATCACTCATGAAAAAAGGGGAAACACATTTTAAATGTGCAGATTCTGTGTTCATTTATTTATTCAGTCCCTTTTACTTCTGTGGAAAAGAACTATTAGTTATTCATTTATTCAATTTATTATAAGATTGCATGAAACTGGAATGATCTCACCATACTTCTCCAGTTCATTCAACAGGCCCCTGGTGCCGGGTTTGGATTCCCTTGTGGAGACCTTCTTTGTTTCTTCCAGAGCAGCTACCAGGTTCCGAAAAACAAATAAACTTGTTTTTTTTCCTTGACTCACTTCTGTGTGTGGTTGAATTTCCAGGTCTTTCCTGAGTGTCATTACACCAGCTAATCAGATTGTGTAGTTTGATCAAGCAGTTTTGCTCCTGCTGTTGTTGAAACAAGATCAACAAGACAAATCCTTGCTTTGAGCAAACACAGTTAGCTGCTTGCTGGCATAAGGAAAGTTATTTTCTTCCAACGTAAATTCCTTTTATGAGAAAAGAGATGCAGCCAAGTTTTCATGAGCCACAAAATGCAAAGTATGAAGTTATTTTTCCACACTGAATAAAAAGGTTTGGAACCCACATCATTTCACGACTAAACAAGTGAAACTTAGTTTATTTTGTCTTGGGTTAGAAAAGACTTTATAATAAAAGAAAAAAAAATCTGAACTGAACAAAATCCCCTAAATGACTTGTCTTTATCGCTCATTATTTTCTAGCTTAAACACAAACTTTGTCTCAAGCTGATTTTTGTTCTTGTTCATGTTTTCAGAAAACTGTGACCAGGATTAAAGTCACATTCATCATGTGAATACTTCTTTTTCTTTATTAAAACAATTACTGCTTAGCCACAAAGATTAATTTGATTATTCTTGGTTTCAGTATTGAAGGGGTTGTGAACATCTCATCCTGTCCTGGAATGAAAGCTTGATTATAATAAGCCTGATGTATTTTCTATACAGTGTTCTTCATAGATGTAATGTTAGGAACTGTCGTGTGGATGATACTGTATGGGTTAAATAGTTTTCCCTCATTTAACAGAAGCCGCCAAGTCAAGTTTATTTGTATAGCACATTTCAGCAGCAAGGTAATTCAAAGTGCTTCACATCATCAAAACATCAATCAAGTATACAGCAAAATCATCAAAGCAGCAAAATCATTGAGCAAAATCATCAAAATTATCTAGCAAATACACATGAAAATCATCAAAATCATCGTCAAAAATACTCATCCCTGCTGTCCCTTTAAATTATTTAAAGGGACAGCACTTAGCTCAACTCTAAAACACAAAGGAAACATTAAACCAGCCTTATTAAAGAATGGCATTTAATCCCTTTGCTTAATTATATATATATATATATATATATATATATATATATATATATATATATATATATATATATATATATATATATATATAAAATTATTATTATTATTATTTTTATTTTTTTTTACAAAAATCAATCAATGATTCACTTACTTTATTTAACTGATTTACATGCAAACTTACACCCTTTGGAAAAACAAGCTTATATTACCCGGAATTGTTTGCAGGTTTGTGGTCCAGACTATTAATCAAAGGCAGCTCTAAACAGGCAGGTTTTCAGCCTTGATTTAAAGGAATTTAGTGTTTTGGATGTTTTGCAGTTTTATGGGAGTTTGTTCCAGAGTTGTGATGCATGAAACCTGAAGGCTGCTTCTCCATGTTTGATTCTGGTTCAGGGGATGCAGAGCAGACCAGAACCAGAAGACCTGAGTGGTCTGGAAGGTTGATACAACGATAACAGGTCTTTAATGTATTGTGGTGCTAAGCTATTCAGTGATTTATAAACTAGCAGAAGTATTTTAAAGTCTATTCTCTGAGCTCCAGGGAGTCAGTGGACGGACTTTAGAACTGGGGTGATGTGCTCCATCTTCCTGGTTTTAGTGGGAACATGAGCAGCGTTCTGGATCAGCTGCAGCTGTCTGAGTTTTTAGGCAGACCTGTGGAGACGCTGTTGCAGTAATCAATGCGACTAAAGATAAGTATATGAATGAGTTTCTCTAGTTCTTGTTGGGACATTAGTCCTTTAATCCTGGAAATGTTGTTCAGGTGATAGAAGGCCAACTTTGTAATTGTTTTATGTGTCTCTGAAGATTCAGGTCAGAGTACATCACTACACGCAGATTTCAGGCCTGATCACTAGTTTCTAGCTGTAATAACTGAAGCTGCGTGCTGACTCTAGATCATTCCTCTTTAGGTCCAAAGATAATGATTTCAGTTTTATTTTTGTTCATCTGCACTCCATGCAGTGATTTGTTCAAAGCATCTGTTCAGTGCTTGGATGGTTCAGAGTCACCTGGTGACATCGTAATGTAGAGCTGTGTATCTTTTGCATAGTTATGGTAAGTGATCTTACTTGTTATGATATGATCTAGTGTAGATATTAAATAGGAGGGGTCCCAGGTTTGAACCTTGGGGTATTTCACATGTGACTTCTGTGCAAACACATGTTGATGATATATTAAGTGATATATTTTCTCAAGTGTTTCACTGTAGTAATGATGCTGTTAGCCACGAATGGGATTTTCTATAGGTATTAGCCAAGGGTGGTGACATCACTGTCTAAACTATTTCATTTAGTTGATGTTGATGCATATGTCAATTCTCCAAAAAATTTCATTTAAAAATTTTTTATCTTTAAATAGGCGGTTGTTTTGGCAGGCCAGATTTTCCTCCTCAGTAAAAAAAGTTGGGTACAGTAATGATATGTGGCTCTACCTGGTTGACTTCACTCTGATTGGCTCCAACCATATTTGGGAAACTCTTCAGTAAAATGTGCTGGACATCGTCTCAAATTGAGGTTATAATTGCATGGTACTTCCCCATAAATGAACTTCAGCCACTCTTCTCTGGTTCTCTCATCCTTCGGGAGTAAAATGGAAACTTCCAGCCATTTCTGACCCTCAGACAGAACAGCTCTGCTTTTTAGTAGCCATCCTCTTCTCAAGTGGAGTAGCCAGACATGATAGCGTGACTTAGCCCTTAAATTTACTTCAGCCTTGTTAGGAGGAACAGCTTATCCTGCTCTCTCCCGTCCTAATTTGATAGTTTTACCAGTGAAGTTTTAAAGTTATTTAATATATCCAGTTTTTACAGTTACTCTTACATTGTCTACCCTCATAACTGGATTATTTCAGATTTAATGACTGTGGAGTTTTAATTTTACTTCACTTTTTACCCTATTTTTCTACCTCCAAGATAAGCATGAGCAAAATGCCTCTGCTCGATACCAGGGACATTAGTAGTATTATACAAAGAGTTCAATTAATAGAACAGAGGGTTTCTCGACTGGAGGTAAACGTTGAGATCAACACAGGCTCTGGAAACGGGGGAAAAAAAACAAAAAACTCTACCTATGCCTCAAAACAACAAACAGCCTCCAAGCACTTCAAGAAGCATCTCACCCACCTGGAACTGTCTTAGAGCTAAGCCGAAAAATAAATCTCATCATGTGGATCTGACTTGACGTCTAACAGGACAGACCCCTCACCTAGACGATGCAGTGTGGCCAGCACTAAAGAAAAGACAACAAGCAGCTGGAGCTGACATGATTTCACCTTCCTTGACTTTGGTACCAAAGACTAATCAGCCAGCTCGAGCCATAACACATCCCGTCATGTCTCCAGCTGGAAATCCACTAAACCCCACTGAATTCCACTGAAAAACAGGTTTTCTGCTCTGCAGCAGGAGCCTACAACGGACACCTCTCCTCCAAACAGCACAAGAGGTATGAGACAAAACCAACACAACCACCTCCTAAAGTGACCCAGAAACCAAAATTAATGCCAAAAGTTCTTATTATCGGGGATTCAGCTGTGAATGGAACTGATAGTCTTTGTAGCATAAAGAGAACAAAGGTAATCTGCTTCCCAAATGACGCTGTGTTGGATGTAACAGAGAAAATACTCCCATAAACCACTGATCAGCCTGAGCATTGAGAATCTAATCATTCATACTGGAGCTAATGATCTGTCCAAGCAAAAATCTGAAATTCTGATAAAATGACTTTTGTCATCTTCTCAATTTTCTGCTCTCAGTGGAGGAGGACACTTTTTCTCTGTCTCCCACACCCTCCCCTGTCTGCCCTGCTTCAGCTCTGTGTCTTGTCTTCTTTTGGAGCCTCTCTTTTCATATCTTACAAATTGTGAATTATGGATTTGGTCAGCTGGTCTCTCAACGCAATTGATCAAATTTTCTCGATGAGAAGACAGGGAAAAGGGGAATCCTCTTGTCCAGACGGGACATTTTTGTCCAGATACACAATGGACTCCTGGCAGAAGTGGAGGATTGTGTGTCTGTCGATTTTGTCAGTCGAGGATGTTGAAGATGTGTACATAATTGGATTTTTGATAATAGAATTTCTGCTTTTTGGAGTTGGCAGTTACCTAGCATGTCAAGAAATTTGGAAAACGTCGACAGCTGTTCTGGCCGTTGTGAGGCCGCTCGGCATGTGTGATGGAATCTGCAGAGCGACCAACACTCAGACTGAACTGTTACGTGAGCAGAATCGCAAACTGGGTGTGATCCTTGCCCAGGATCGCAGGCTGGTTGCGGTTCCTGGACTCGGAGGGGAAATGGGATAAATCTTGGAGAAAGTTGGATGCTCGGATTTGGTGGAAATGACCAGAAATTTGGTTGTTTGGACTCACCACTAAGAAGCACCAGCGAGACTTTCAAGGCAGACGGAAAACTAAGAGTCGGCCTTACCCAAAACAATTATCTGAACCTGGCTCCCCTGTGCTGGGCTTGATGGCCGGTTATCTTCCATTTCTCCTGGAAGTTATGTAAACAAGATGCTCTGCTCCCTCTGCCCCCTCCCTTCCTGACGACATCTGTGGACCTGCTCAGAACTGAGCGGGGCCGGTTGATAAACATTCCATCATGCTATCAAGGACAATGGCCTCTGACAGTGCTTCACGGACTTACTTGCACACTCTCACATACACACATGCTCAGAGATATAAACATACGCACCCCCCCTCACACCGCCTTCACCGGATCCCCGCAGGATGTTGTTTCATATGTGTGTTGCTTCTTTGTGCTGAGGTTTTTTGCAATCTCAAACTGTATCCTGCAAAGGATAAAGTGTGAAATATGATTTTTTTCCCCCCTCCTCTTACATAATGTGGTATCTTTCTTTCTGATGAAAGGGCAGCGCCTCTCATAAGGCTGCAGAGCCTCAGTCACCCGTCTCCCCATGTCTTATGTCACGTCTGTTTTTCTGTCCTGGATGGGTTGTACTGGAATTCGAATTTCCCTTTGGGGATAAAGTACTATGGAATTGAATGAAACACATTTGGAAATCTGAAAATGAAGGTGTTTGTCAGTGGACCAACACCAAAAGCTGGATGTGGAGATGAGAATTACAGCAGACTGATTATGATTAATAGATGGCTTATTAAAGAATGCTCTTCCAAATCCGTAACCTTTATTGACAATCACAAGAATTTCTGGGAGCGCTATCATCTCTTCAGACAAAATGGAGTCGGCTAAAATAAAGAGGGGAAAAAAAACTTCTTCACTGCCAATATTTTCAATGCTTTTAACAACAGAAGGTCCTCTCTCCAAACACAGAACAATGTAAACAATGACATCACTGCCCCAGCAAAGATTGTAGAAGGACAAGCACAAACCCAGCAGGCGCACAATGTTCCAAAACAAACCGATAAGCAGCCATCTCCCAGAATACCAGCTAGAAATGGAGCTGACAAGGGAGGGAGCCCCCCCACCGCCTCCTCAGCACTAACCCACTCCCACCCCATCAACACCTACCGGGAGCCAAGATTGCTTATTGGAGGACCTGTCTTCTCAGGGCCAAGACAGTACTGGAACACAGAATAACCCAGAAAATTCATCATCAGAAATGATATTTCTTAACTTCAGTGAGAAAATGGACTGCCAGGTACTGCTAAGAACTTCCCTCTTAAGTTCCCAGAAAGCATGCTTTTGGGTTCCAAACCACCAGATTCGGGCCCATCAAAACAATCACAACAACATTGACTGTATATTTCTAAAGTCTGAGATAGGGGTTCAGACATTAGTAAACCTGTCCATCTCTGAAAAGCATCTGGCCCCCTGGCAACAAGATACAGGAGCATCCCTGTCAGAATTACTAATAGAAAAATAGTAAGGAAATGCAGTGGTTTAAAATCAAATCTCAGATTAATCCCTTGTTTTAAGCAACCTCATGCTGTCGAATTATCGACCCCCAAGACACTTAAACAGGCTCTGCTAAATATCTGCTATCAGCAAAAGGACTTTTAGTTAATGACTTCATTAATGAAAATATTTGTTTTGCTTCTCACAGAAACATGGTTGGATGACAACAATGAAACACCTGTACTAACTGAATCAATGCCTCCAATTTTGACTTTTGAATATTTGGCAATTGAGGTAAAAGGCCACAAACGAACTCAGACACTGACTCTATACAAAACCCCAAAGTATGTGGCAAATTTTTTCAGTGACTTTAGCGAGCTGTTATCTATGATATGCATGGATTATGACTGTTTCATAATTATGGGAGACTTTAACATCCATGTTGACAACCCAATAGACAGAGAGGCAAAAAAGCTGAATGATGTACCTCAAAACTTTGTGTGTCGGCTGTTTTACGTGTTGAGTCAAACCAATTGAGGACACACTCTGGATTTGATTATCAGCAAGGAAGAAAATATTGCCAAAGTCTCTGTAACTGATATCGCTCTGTCTGGTCATTTCTCTGTTGTTCTTGAAAGTAGAATCTCTGTTGATTGTCTATGTTGTTCCTGAAAGTTTTAATCAAATCTACTCCTATACCTCACTTCCATGCTGTAAACCAGTTGATGAACTGGTATATAATTTGTGCTCTAAATTTCAGGACATCATTGATTTCATTGTGCCTGTTAAAGTGAAGATTGTGTCTGGTAGGAAGAAATCTCCGTGGGTAAATGCTCCACTTGCAAGAAGTGAAAGAAGCCTTTGTCGAAGGGCTGAACGTAAATGCTGTAAAACTTGACATCACGTTAACTATGAAATCTACAAAGAAAGGCTGTGAAGCTATCACTTAACCCTAAAACATGCAAGGGAAACATTTTTTGCAGAAATCCTAAACAAAAACATCATCAACGCTCTGCCTTGTTTGCCAATGTTAACAGACTGACAAATCCTCCTGTGCTTTCACCAGCTGAACTCCACTCTGCCAGGGCCTGCAATAAATTTGCAAACTTTTTCACAGAGAAAATTAAAAAAATTACAGGGTTAATTTACACATCCACACCAAATCTAATAATGATTCTACGCCCAATCATAACAAATGCAGACAAAATGGCCACATTTCAACTACTCAACTATAAAAGCGTAGTGGAAATTATAAATCAATTAAACTCCTCCTCCTGCTGTCTTGATATCCCACCTAAAACCTTCCATAAGAAAGTTCTGCCTGTCATTGTATCTGACCTGATTCAAACAGTAAATTCATCCCTCTCATCAGCTGTTTTTCCCCAGGCTTTAAAAACAGCAGTTATCAAACCACTGTTAAAAAAGATCAAGTTAGATAAATCACGATTGCAGAATTACAGGGCAATCTCTAGCCTTCCATTCATCAGCAAAATTACAGAACAAGCTGTGTTTCAACAGTTAAACAGCTTCTTAACAAAGACAAACGGCTTTGACGTCTTTCAGTCCAGTTTCCATGCTCACCACAGCACTGAGACTTCCCTCGTCAAAGTGTTCAATGATATCCACACAAATACAGATTGTGGAAGAACCACAGTGTTGGTTCTGTTGGACCTCAGCGCAGCATTTAACACTGTTGACCAGGATATATTATTGAAGCGACTGGAGAGCTGGGTCGGCCTCTCTGGTACGGTACTCAGTTGGTTCGAATCCTACCTAAAGAACAGGGATTTCTTTGTGTCAATAGGTAACTTCTCATCAGAGTGGAAAAAAGTCATGTAGATTGAACCTTGGGGTATTCCATATGTGCTTCCACTAGATCAGATCATGACAAGTAATAAGATCACTTACCATAACTATGGAGAAGATACACAGCTCTACATGACGATGTCACCAGGTGACTCTGAACCCATCCAAGCACTGAACAGATACTTAGAAAAAAATCAATGTGTGGGGGTGCCAAAACTTTCTCCAACTGAACAAAAATAAAACTGAAGTTATTATCTGTAGACCTAAAGAGGAATGATCTAGAGTCAGCACGCAGCTTCAGTTATTACAGCTAGAAACTAGTGATCATGCCCGAAATCTGGGTTTAGTAATGGACTCAGACCTGAACCTTCAGAGACAGAAAGACAATTACAAAGTCAGCCTTCTATCACCTGAAGAACATTTCCAAGATTAAAGGACTAATGTCTAAACAAGACCAAGAGAAACCCAACCATGCTTTTATCTTTAGTCACATTGATTACTGCAACAGTGTCTTCACAGGTCTGCCAAAAAACTCAGACAGCTGCAGCTGATCTAAAATGCTGGTGCTCGTGTTCTCACTAAGATCAGGAAGATAGAGCACATCACCCCAGTTCTAAAGTCCTTCCACTGACTCCCTGGAGCTCAGAGAATAGATTTTAAAATACTTCTGTTAGTTTATAAATTACTGAATGGCTTAGCACCAAAATACATTAAAGACCTGTTGTCATTGTATCAACCTTCCAGACCACTCAGGTCTTCTGGTTCTGGTCTACTCTGTATCCCCAGAACTAAATATGGAGCTGCAGCTTTCAGCTCCTATGCTCTTCTAGCAAACGCCAGTCATCCTGCATAGAGTTGGGGTGTAAGCACAGGCCCTATATGTGGACGTCATGCCCACATAGCATCTGATAGTTTAAGTAGAAACATGCACATTAGTGACCTGCTGGAGGTCATTTTGTAGGGCCCTGGCAGTGGACCTCCTGTTCCTCCTTGGACAAAGGACGAGATAGAGGTCCTGCTGCTAGGTTGTAGCCCTCCTACGGCCCCCTCCATGTCTCCTGGTGTACTGGCCTATCTCCTGTTACCGATTCCATGCTCTGGACACTGTTGAGAGACACAGCAAATCTTCTTGCCACCACTCTCACTGATGTTCCGTCTTGGATTAGCTGCACTGCTTGAGCAACTTCAGTGGGCTGTAAAAAATGCCTCATGATGCTTCTATGCATGACAGTACTGGCAAGATGAAAAAGTGACTAAAAGTTCAACCAGAAAGGACGAGAACAGAGAAATGATCTCTGGTCACTACCTGCAAAATCATTATTTTATAGGGGTTATCTTGGTAATTGCCTCTTATTTCCACCTGTTGTATGTTCCATTTTCACAGCAGCAGGTGGAATTGATTCACAATAAATGTTACTACCTAACTGGTGACATTAATTCCAGAAAGGTGTGACTGATTTGGAGTTACATTGTTTTGTTTAGGTGTTGACTTTATTTTTTTGAGCAGTGTATTTAGAATAAAAGTCAACTGATTAACAAAGTCCAGAGAAGCATTTGAGAATGATATGAATGATCTGAAGTTGCATTAAAATGATGAAAAAGCATCAAAACAAGCATTTTTCTCTCGTTGATTTATTTAGACCCTTTTTTCACTGAGAACTTGGGGTTTTAGTAGTCTCCCAATTTTTTGGAGAACATGTGCTAATTTTTAAATGTAGTAGGTATTTGTCTGTTTCTCCTTTTGTGGTAACCACAGCTGAGGAATGAGAAGTTTTATTCATGATGACAAGAAAGCTCAGTCCAATAATAAGGTAAAGTAAAGACATTATCCTGACTGAAAGCTTCACCAGCAGGTTGTTGTAGTTAAATCAGTGTTTGCTGATGGTGTCTGCTCTGAAATTTCTTTGTTTTCATAACAGTAGCATTTTTTTTTTTTAAAGAATTACTTTCTGTTTTGAAACAGAATACATCAGCATGTGTGTCTGCTGAATGATGAAAGTTTATGATGTCTGCAGTTTACACTGATGTTTTTTCAAGTCAAATAAAACATTCTCTCCTGTGTCCTCATTAGCAGTTATCACAGCGTGGTCATGTTGAATTCCAAGAGCTTTCACACTAAAAAAAAATCTCCTGGTTGCACAGCAACACAAGATAGCTTCTCAGCTTCTGGTTTACAGCCATGTATATGAACATAATCCAAAATACAGCAACACCGGAGCTAATCCAATATCATTTTTGTGGTAGACTTGAGGTGTTTGGTGGTGTTGATTTGACTGAGTTTCCAAGAGGAAAATAAAACTAACTGCAGTTTATTCATTTAGGACTTTACAGCCCTAAAGCAGAAACTGAGTTTTTCCTGTTCCAGTAATTTAATTAAGTATTTATGATGACATATCAGAAGGACCGTGCTGTAGTTTTTAGTTCCCCTGGCCAGGAAAAAACATTTATTAAAAATCATTTGTCCCTTCTGCAATAACCCTATTAAACAAGGCCGCATAGTGCCATTACCTTTTTTAGGATGGCTTTTATTTGGTTGTTTTAGAAATTAGATATATTACTAATTATTGTTTTTGTCGGTCGGTTTTCTCTTCCCTTCTGCCAGACACTGGAGCAAGTTTGGAATCAATCTTCAAAGATCACACCACTCCAACAGTAAAATGCACAAAAACAGCATCCATATTTTAAAAATAATTCACCTACATTTGCTCAAAATCCTAGCTATATTGATGAATGTATTGGTATATCTATACATATATGCAGTCAGCATGTATCATGTATGCCGATGCAAACACACAAAGCATGGATTTTATTCTGAATCCTCAAACCTCATGTTAAGTTATGTTCTCCCACTCAAGTCGCAGTAGGAGCATCGGTCAAGGCAGACAAAGTGAGAGACCAATGGACAAAGAAAGATTAATGTTGGAAGTTTAGAACTACAGTATTTTATGACACCACTCATCCTTTTTATCACTGGCTTTATGGCGTGATCTCTCATTTCCCATGTATGCTTCTTGGAGCACCTCTGGGAAACAGAGCAGAGCAGTAAAATATTGGGCTTACTCTTCCCCAGGAATGCTGGAGTAAACAAGGTTGGGTATCCAGTATGGTCTCCCTCATTTTCCTGTTGTCATTGCAGAGCTGTGTCATCCCTTCAGTGAGTTTTTGTGCATATTGTTCTCAGCAGCTAGCATTGCCACCTCATGGCTGTATGGCTGGAATGCTTTGTAGAGGACTTCCACAAGGACCAGTCTGGCATTGAGTCTGGAAGGTTAATCAGGATTCTGGTAAATTTATGGCACATATATATGAAAACATTGGGTTTACCAGCAACAACATGGATCAAGTTCAGGAGGGAAACCCACACATCTCTTTCTGCAGGGCCAATCGAGATCTTATAACCAGAGGAGGGGTTGGGAATGTAGTTGGACCAAAGCGCCAACTTTTGGCTCTGCAGATTCTGTAACATACTAAACTGCAGCTGCAGCCTTATTATAGGAGATACATCAATTTCTTGCTCCCTCCTTCCATCTCTTATGTCATTCTTATTTAAATTTCTCCACTTTAGGGTCATATAGGGTTAGGGAACGACAATGTCGTTCATAATGTTTCCCTTTCACTCATGAGATCCTTCCGTTACAAAGAATGCTGAATAATCCATATAAAGGTTTAAAGTTAATTAAATATCTCTAGTTATTTAAATGTCTAATGATCTTTTTTAGTTCATCACCTCCTCCCTTAAAAGAATCATTTTAGTGCAGAGTACTGAACCTACACACGAGGCCCAGTCATTCTTGTGCTGATTTTGGTACAAGCCAGTTAATTGTTTTCTGGATGAATCATTTCAGTTTTGACTTGAATTAACATTACAGTGCCATCCTGTTAAGAACTAGCATACTATAACTGCCTAGACTGAGGGAGCAAAGCCTGACTGGCTGCATATTGTGGCGGTGAATGATGGAACCATTGTCTCATTTTGTTAACAGGTTTCCCCGTACCACCTTTTCAGCCCTGTCACGTTGTGACACTCTGGGCTACTTTAGTCAAATTTTAGACAGTTTGGTTTGTGTTTGTGCCAATATGTGAATAAAAGGCTTTTGCTGTCAGTAGGAGTTGGCAGCAGTGTCACCTGATGTTTTCCTGGTGGTGACAGAGCAAGTTTTAAAGACCTGGATGTCCACCAAAGTTACAGATGCTTAACTCTGACTATGTGAGATTATGCAGGAAACCTGTCAGGCTAATATTGATCTCATGTTCAAATATTTTTAATCTGCTGTGTGAACATGTCAAAGTCAGACACAAAAATTCAGGCTAAATTAGGTCAAATCCAAAGTTGTTTAAGCAGAAAACATCTACATTATTTGCACTGCGTTCAATTCAACTCAACTTATTAATATAGCAAATATTCACAACAAATGTCTTGAGGCACTTTACAAAAAAAGACATTTCAATTCAATCATACATATATCCCATTTGATCCTTGTTATCAAACAGTGCAATAAGTCAGTTAATTATTGAAAGTAGTTTAAAAATTTTCTATCTAAGAAAACCCAGCAGAGCATCGAGTCGTTGATTTCCAGCATTCATGCCTTCTGGACCAGCAGGTGACGATAGCAGAAAATCATTTGAATTGAGTTGTTGACCTCACAGCAGTCCCTCATACCAAGCATGTATGAAAACAATGGGCTATCCAGCAGTTGAGAAATTAGGACCTATGAGGTATCTTGACCCCCATCATTGGGAAAATCCACACTGTTTACAAAGCAGTTGCCCAAGGGTAGATTCCCACTAGCCCTGTTCAGTCTGCTTTAATCCAACTCCAGTCCATCTGCCTCGAAACTGGTTCGTTTGAAGAAGCATGAATGTGTTATCAAACCAAAAAAGCAAACTCTGGTCCATCTACAAACCTAGGTCTGGGTTGAGTTGAAGTGAACTCTGGTGCAGTTCAAATGCAGATGTGAACGCCAAGCGGACCAGAGACCGCTCCAAAAGCAGGAAGCAGACTACAGCATAGGGCATTCTGGGTAAATGCAACCAAAACAAATGCATGAGTCTTGCACTAGCGGGAGAAATGGCTAATGGTCTTTTGCCAAAGACAAGAGAACTCCTCCAACCACTAAAATTTGATGTGCAAAAGGTTTGGTTGGTTTGACTCTGAGCAGTGAGAAAGAGAATCACAGCAGCTGAAAATGGAAGAAATGTTGCAGTTTTGGTCCCCAGTCGAACCGAGTCTACCGGACTGTCAGGTGGGAAAACAGCCTAGGTTAGCAAGGCCATTACTTTAGTGTGGAAACTTTAAAGTATTTGAAAATCAGGATTTTTGTACATCTTCGTGGTATACTTTTACTAATATTATGTTATAAAAGGTAATTTTTCTCCTTGAGACACATGCATTCCTCTTCCCTAATCATCTGTTTGACTGTTTTGGATAGTTCTCTGCGGACCACAACATATGTTCTTCATGTTTCAGTGTATGTACAAAAAGTGCAGAAGCTAAGACCCCGAGCTACAACCTGCCTCTCTGAGGAGGTAAAATAACCCTTGGAACAGGTTGCTGGTTAAAGTGCAGGGTATGAGTTGTTTGACTGCAGGGATAGGGGCAAGGTACTAGTGCTTCCCAGATAAACAGAGGTTGTTACAGTTCTTATTTTACTGTTTCTAATAAATAGATGGTTGACATATTTTCATATAGAGTCTGTCTTGAAGTCAATAATCTTTCCCCTTCAGTCCCTCTCTGCAACTTCCTGAAACTTTACCAAATGTACTGAGAAAGTCATTTCATGTTCAGACTGTAACAGCAGACTCCAGGGGAAAGACTAGTTCCATCATGAATGCATCATATTTGCATGGTCTGTTCTCTTTGTCATATGTTATTAGCACTGCATTTCCTGCTTTTGTCATCAGAAAACTAAATGAGTATAAAATCTTGAGTAAAATTACTTCCATTTTGTCAAACTTTGTAATTGCAGATATATCCAGCAGCTGAGAAATTAGGACCTATGAGGTATCTTGACCCCCATCATTGGGAAAATCCACACTGTTTACAGAGCAGTTGCCCAAGGGTAAATTCCCACAAGCCCTGTTCAATCTGCTTTAATCCAACTCCAGTCCATCTGCCTTGGTGTTCCTCTGTAATAAAATCATGATTCTGTTTAATTATAACAACTGGTAAGCTCTTTATTCCTGTATCTTAAAAACAATATCTGTGCAGTTACCTCAGCTACTTACCTGTACAATGATCAGGAAGAAAAGTTTAAGGAGATACAAAGCATTTGGGAACAACTTCAATCCTCTGATAGTCTTTACTAAACATGGAAACCAACCTTTCACTCATGTTAATCTATTAGTTTTGAGACTGTGGTTGCAGAGATACAGTTGCTACAGGCTGTTAAATATACAAGGAAAACATTGTTTGCTTGCCTTGCATCTCTCTCTAGTTTGATAAACTTGTATTGTGTTAGTATTTTTTTAGTTGTATTTTTATTTATATACAGTGCATGAAATAAATAGGTACTGTTATTAATACATAATGTGAGGCAAGTTTATTTTATAACAGCATTCACAGGGTATTTCAAAGTGTTTTAAACATTAAACAAAACTGCCAAATAAAAAAAAAGGTCATGCATAAAAAAACCCTGATGTTTCTGATTATAAATTCAGGATCCTGGGTTGTTTTGGGTGGTTTTGGGTTCGTAGTTTTGATTATTTGTTGTTCTGTGTTCCATTATTTTTTATTCTTTGATTGGATCTGCCTTGTTTCTGTTTTACTTTAGTTCAGTCCTTTCTTAGTTATTCTACTTAGATTATGTTTATTTATTCCTTAGGTCTAGTTATTCTTTGTTGAAGTTAGATTAATTTTTTAAGTTTCCCTGTTTGTGTACTCTCCCTCGGCCCCTGCTGCCATTGTCTCTCTTTCTCTCTCCCCACAGTCCTGCAACCCGTTAGCTAATCAGCTCCGGTCTTTTGTTCCAGTATTCACCATCCTAATATTTATACACCTCTCTTGCTCTCACTCCTTGTTGGTTCCTCCCATTATACCTTGTGTTTCCTCATGTACCATTCCCTGCTTGTTTTTGCCCCTTGTGTCCTCCTAGAAGTTTGTGAATTCTTATTTAGTTTTTATTTTTCATCAAATCACTCACATTTACCTTTTGTCTCAGTCTGCTTTTGGGTCCACTACCATCAAACATGACATAAACAGAAAAATCAGGGAGGAAAGTGGACGAGGTTTAGAGGACCTTTGGTCAGAGCAGCAGGACTGGGGGAAATGCATTGACAGCAGAGTTCAGAGGGGCACTAGGTCCTGCATCACCTCTCCCCCCTGACTCATATTTCAGTGAAATACTGGCTGGAGAGGGAGACGGAGCGGATTGGCCCAGGAACTGAGAATTGGCGAAATCTTTTCGACAGGTTCAATTAGCCAAAGGAAGTAAAGGTCCAGTAGGGAAGAGATCGAGCAGGAAAGGGATTCAAAACTGAAAAATCCATTTGGATGATGGTCAAAGATCTTTAACCACTTTGGAGGTCTTTAACCTGGGGCACTTTGTCACAACCAACACCACCAGTTGCCTTGATAGTTAGGCTCCTGACTGATGATCATTGAATGAACTCCATTGTTTCGCCATCGTTTAACTGTGGGCTTTTCCCAGCCTTGAAGATCATTTTCCAGTTGTTTCATAATCCTGGGGCATAAAGTCTGTCCAACACAAAGACTGTGTTAGGTTTTAACCCCTCGCCCTCCTGATTACTCTCACCAAGCTCACCCATGTCTTCTGCAAAGACAATCTTTGTGTAAAGTAAGTGTTCACTCTGACTTTTTTCTTGGCTATATGTTTCCACATATCATCTCAACACATCCAATTAGAAATGCCAACAAAACCAATTAATTTTCTCTTTACAGCAGCTGACAGTGGCCTTTAAAGTTTTTGTCAGGTGAATATGGTGAATAAGGATAAATAACCTCATAACTCTTTTACAAAATACATCAAGGCAGGATTAAAGCACCTTTTACCATCTCCATGTATTCTGTGAAAGGATCAGTGCAGTGAGGGGGGTTTAAGTCAACCTCCCTCTGTTAGATTCCTGACTTGCCAAGGGAGGTAGTCACAGGTTTGAGATCAGCTGACATTTAAAAAGGCATTTATGAAGACATTTACTGGCTTCAGGGGTCAAGGGAAGGACGTCAGAGTCGCATCACAACTCCTGTCATCGTGTCACTGCATTTCTAAAAGTTCACAGTTGTGCAGGACGGCATCATCTCCACCTGAACATCAATGTCCACTATGAGACAGACCTGTTTGTGGGTTTATGAGGGATATTCAGTGAGAAGGATCTATAGTATTTACTGGAATGACATGGATTTCCTGTTACAAAATACAGTTAATTATGTTGATAGATTTCTTCTGACTGTTGCCTCCATCAACAGGCCGAGCTCTTTCTCGGGTAAGGGTTTTTAATTTGGGCTATTTATTAAAAGAACACAGATTATTACGAGTCTGTGAGATGGAGTTACTTCAAATGTTTGATGAATTATTGTTTAAGTGGTGCCATCTGACCACATGGAGTCAATTTATACTAATTTTCACATATTTATAAGCTGCAGGTTGTCTAATTCAAGTCACCTTTTGTTGAGGTCACTGTAAGAAGTGCAGAGGGGAGGCAGGTCCCTGTAAGTCTTAAATGCATCCATTCAGCCACATCATAAGATTCCTGTTGACTCATAACATCAGCAGTAAATTGAAAGAGATTTGCAGTTACTCATCAGAGAAACAAGAAGCTGTCCAGCTAATATAACAGCTCCACCATGTTTTGAATATAAGACATATGGTGTCTCCACATTTCCCTTCCCACTACCTTAAGGGAATATGATTATTATTCTGCCCTGAGGTAACACTAAAGGCATCAGTCTGTCCCTGGAGGCTCAGAGACATTTATGGCAATAAATGAATGTCCCAGTGCCATTTTTCACTAGACTGCAATTAGTTTAGTTTACATTAGATGCCTTATTTCCCCAGACAATTGCCAACACTCAATGTCATCTAAATGTCAAATGTTTTTTTTTTTCTTTATAGTCAAGAGACCCCCATATAAACATGCATCAGTGAAAGTCAAAGGAAATACAACAAATCTGTCAACCAATAGGGCTCTATGTTTTTTAGAAAGGATATCCAGGAGAGTTAGTCACACTTCAAGGTAAAACTGTGAGGTGTTCATGTAGAAGTTGCTAAAATACAACACAGTGAACAATTTCAAATCAGTTTCAGTGAGAAACTAAACTTATTACATTAACAAATCCTTAGTGAGCTGGATGGCTGTTAGGAAGTAAAGTAGTGAAACATCTCTTGGTCATTTGCTACATCTGTTTTAATCACATTCTAAGACCTCTTCTGATCACTTCAATAAAGTGTTTTACAAATGATCTGTTCTGCTGTTCATTCAACAATGTGCATCATTCCAGCCTTTTATTAGTTCTGACTCTCAGGACTTTTTTCCATTTGGCTCCACACTGAAGTGCCTGAGGGCTCCTATGGGACAGCAATGTTCAGATAACTGACCTACTGTAGGAGAAAGGTGTTTTATTTGTCCAGAGGATAAAATGTTCTCTTGTTTCAAGAAATAAAATCAGTATTCAACAAAAACGCAGAAGAATCGGAGGAAAGATGACATCCAGTATTAACTACCAATTTTTTTATGTAGGAATATATAAAATGACTCAGGGGCAGAGAGGAATTGCTTCATTATTTCATCCTCTGTGCTCTCTGTGTAGAAAGAGAAAAACTGTCTTTGTGTTGGTACATGAAGAGACGACCAGAGGGTAGTCACTCAATTGAAAATGGTGCAGTTGGAAGCACAAACTGTGTTTTGATAATGTTTGGCATTGACTGACTCATCCAGAATGCTCATATTAGATTTTGATGACTTTGGCCCTGGATGGTACAGCTGGGAGGAACATGATGGACTGGGACAACTTTGGCACCAAGTGGGAGGTGGATTCTGAATGCAGATGTCTCACCCTGGCACTATGTGGCTTTATTAACTCATGCCAAGACACTTTGTCATCTCTGCAAGCAGGATTAGCTCAGCCATGCCTGTTTACATGTTCTGGATAGTTTCCAAACCTATGTGGACACCCTTCTCCCTTCTTCTCAGGGCTCTGGTATGCAGAGCTAACTTTTGCTCCTTGGTGTCTGACTGATTTCTAGCCAGACATGGTGAGATAACAGCTGCTTATATTGCTGAAAGGCACACAGATAATGAAGCTGTTGATACAATTTTGAAGTAGCAGCTTTTTTCAACAGATTCTATAAAAATTTGTACTACCTATGAAAAATAAGCATTGACCTCTTCTGTAGTGTGACATAAGTTGGGTGTACCATGAAAATATCCTTTTTTTCTTACTTTGGCTCCAAAAGTTAACATTTGTTAAAGTTTTATTGATGTGTAACAGTTTAAATAATGTCTTCAGGTGCAAAACATGACCAGAGAAATTTAGAGGACCAGGATCTGGAATCAACATCTGAATATTTCTAAACTGTTCTTAGGGTTTCCACCTTAGCACAACTAGACCAGTAATAATTGTGGTTTAGTCCAGTGTAAAATGTGTTGGCTAAGAACTTACGTAAAATTTATCATAATAGTCCTTTAGAATACATATCCTTGTTCAGCAACGAAAACCAATCTGGTCATTTTCTCGTCAATTTCCTTACAGAGCTATTAATGTCAAAATCTAAAGAGAAGCGTTCAGCCGCTCTGCATGGCTCTCCTGGACAACTGCAGCTATTTGGGCAGGTCATTTGACCCTGGCAGGTACTCAAGAAGAGTTCCTTCAGTTTCTTTGACACCAGTCATTCTGAAAAGCCTTGATCAGGTACTTGAATGAATAATTGTAATCACGACAAGACATTCAAATGATGACATCTTGATTCTTCTGCACAGGAATCAGCTGGTCCTGGGGGGTGCATTGGAGTTTGCCCAACCAGTCTACATGTGCTTTGTGGACTTGGAGAAGGTGTTTGGCCATGTCCATTGGGGAATCTTGCAGGGGGGCACTCCGGGAGTAAGGGGTACCAGGCACTTGATAGGCCAGTTACGTCCTTGTATGACCGGTGTCAGAACTTGGTCTGCATTGCCGGCAGTAAGTCTGGCCTGTTTCTGGTGAGAGTTGGACTCTTCCAAGGTTGCCCTTTGTTACTGATTCTGTTCGTAACTTTTATGGAGAAAATTTCTATATGCAGCCAAGGTGTCTAGGGGATTTGTTCTGGTGGCCTCAGGATTGTGTCTCTGCTCTTTGCAGATGATGTGGTTCTATTGGCTGCATCAGGTCATAATCATGGCTGCCTCCAAATCCAAGGCCATCTGTCTTGAGCCAGAAAAGGGAAGAGTGCCCTCTCTGGGTCGAGGGGGAGGTCCTTCCCCAAGTGGAGGAGTTCAAGTATCTCAAGGTCTTGCTTACGAATGAGGGAAAAATGGAGCGGGAGATTGATAGACAGATTGGTGCTGCATTGGCAGTGATGCAGGCGCTGTACCGGTCTGTCAAGGTGAAGAGAGAGATGAGTCAAAAAGCAGAGCTCTTGATTTACTGGTCAATCTAAAAAGAACAAGGTCACAGATACAAGCGTCTGAAATGAGTTTCCTCTCCATGGTGTCTGGGATCTCCCTTAGAGTTAGAGTGAGAAGCTCGGCCATCCGGGAGGGACTCAGAGTAGAGCTGCTGCTTCTCCACGTCGAGAGGAGCCAGTTGAGGCAGCCCGGGCATCTGATTAGGATGCCTCCTGGATGCCTTCCTGGTGAGGTGTTCCAGGCACGTCCCACTGGGAGGAGACCCAGAGGAAGACCTGGGACACACTGGAGGGACTATGTTTGTTTCTTGGCTGGCCTGGAACACCTTGGGATTTTCCCACAGAAGCTGGTTCAAGTGGCTGGGGAGAAGGAAGTCTGGGTCTCTCTGTTAAGGCTGCTGCCCCCTTAATCTGATCCTCGATAAGCGGAAGACTATGGATGGATTTATTTGCTTCACGTTTTCACAAACTCTGCTGTTGAAATTAAGTTGCTCAAATGCCTCTAAGAAAGCTTCAGATGTGAATGTAAAGGTTCTCTCGTGTTTTTTTTCTCAATCATAATGAAGCCATAATTCTTACCCATTCTTACCATAATATTTACTCCTTTTATGACTCTCAGAGGAAAGGCTCAGCCAGTTAGAACAGGTGCAGGGATCCTTGTGCTACAGATGAACACAACCAGCAGGATGAGCTGAGAGGCTTGTGCAGAACGTATCACTGGTTGCCAGAAAACATGAAGCACAGGGGAAAGTAATCTAAACTGAGGAGATAGATTCAACAAAAAGAAAAAAATAGAGTAAATAGATCACCCCAGGCCCTTGTGAACATACACTCGATCGTGAAGGGAACCCAGCATTAACCACACACACAGCTCAAAGGAACAGTCACCCTGAAGAGCACCATCTCCTTGGGAACACCATGCTCACGTTTCTCTGATGTTTGTAGTTGAGGGAAGATTTTTTTTTTCCCCGTTAAGAGAGGAAACTCACTTTGAAAAGGTTGGATGATTTGAAATAAAAGTTAAAGCCAGGAGGCTAAACAACATAGCGAAACTCATTATTAGCTGCTGCTCTCACTGTTTCTGTGTTTATGCAACATTTAGATGATATTTAGTGTTTCATACACACATTTATCCTACAGGCCCAACTGAACCATAGTTAACTGTGTGGGTTAGAACTACACTGTGTACTGTAAACTATATGAAATGATTGATTATAGTTTTCTGTGTATATGTCTGGAACCCAGGCTAACCTGGAGGTTGGGCTAACTGTTTTGCATATAAACTCCATGTGTACAATAAGAAGCTGAGTCATACTTTTAGTGTTAGTACTAAGATATGATGGAATTAATGGATGATTGGACTAAAAGGACTTTTTTGCAAAGTGCTTTGAGATGACATGTTGTGAATTGGTGCTATATAATTAAACTGATTTAAACTGGATGACCTAGTCCATACCTGTCATGTTGTTCATGAGTTGTTCCTGCACTGCTTAAAAATGAGGATCAATTGCACTAGATGGAACTGACATAGATTCGGTGTGAATTATTGGATTGATTACATCTTTATGTATATAAATTTGATTTTTTATTTTTTTATTTTTTTATTTTTTTTATTTATTTTTATTTTTATTTTTTTTACAGTTTTGAAAGGGTTTCTATTTTGATCTGAAGCTTTATAAAGGGCCATAAGGGAAACTGAGTTGAGAGAATCCATGTTTATGTGTAGTAAAATTAGTGTAAATAATGAATCCTGAGGGAAAATTGTGAGTGGATAAGATATCATCAACTGTAGATTTTCCAATGTTGTGTCAGTGTGTCGGGTTTTTAAGTCCATCTGAAAAGGAAGCAGTGCCCTGTCTCTTCAGTCCTTCTGTGCTTTAGTTTATCTCAGCTGAGCAGAGTCCCTGACTTCTGACAGAGAGGAAGCTCTGCTCTTCATCACATCATCAAACCTGACAGCTCCCGTCAAAGCTCGGTCCTCCTCTTCTCCTTGCTCAGCCTTTTATCTGCCCTGCAGGTTTCTCTCCTCCCAAATATTTCTTCTGTTTCATTCAGGCTTCCCACCACACACAGCTTTCTGACTTCTCAAAGACCAGAACATCTCTTCTTCATGTTTTGTTTACAAATTTATCCATGCTGAAAAAATTATTATGGCTCAATGGTAGAGTAGGTGCAGCATATA
Source organism: Anableps anableps (assembly GCA_014839685.1). NCBI lineage: Eukaryota > Metazoa > Chordata > Actinopteri > Cyprinodontiformes > Anablepidae > Anableps > Anableps anableps. The sequence goes on from CM026068.1 coordinate 129,015, forward strand.
AGGAGGCACTGCATAATTATATAGGGCAACATTTTTTTTCATGAATCAAAATCTGAAAAATATGCCATCCATATGAATTTAGCCCCCTTTACTCTGATGCCTCTAAACAAAATCAGTGCAACAAATGTGGTCACCTACTCCCTAACTTAACCCGAGTCCAGCTGTGTGTAGTAGAACCTGAGACTAATAGCAGATGTTTTGGTTCTGGTATCAGAGGTTCTTCAGAGAACATATAGCATCATGGAAACCAAGGAACCCAGCAGCAGGTCAGGGAGAACCTGGTGAAGAAGCTTAAAGCAGGGTTTGACTGGTATTTACATGTTCACCTCCTCCTTTCCTCAATGACCTCCTTCATTATTGGACAATTCATTGAAAAAACATGAAAGTGGACCAAAGCAAGACTTAGAAACCACAAACACTTCAATCGTTCTTGTGAAGAATTCATTCAAGGATTAAAGATTATGTTTGACTGACCCGTTAGAGAGACAGAAATGTCTGGAGAATAAAATAAGGAAATGGTACTGTTGCAGAGTTCTTTGCTGAATTCCTTATTTGGTTGACGCTCAAGCAGCCTTAGAAAAATGTTGCTACGGGCTCTTGATGGACCACTCAAAGAAGAACCCCAGACTCCATCCAGAGGTGGACAGAGTCTAAACCTGGGATAAAATTCATGGTCCTAGTGACAGCTCCCTGCCAGTGCAATGTGGCCTGATAACTTTTTATATTCTGTTGCCATTACGGATGGAGGAGGCATCTAACAACCATGTGGCAGTTCAATGTCTTCTCGGACCATATAAGGGATTTCCGCCACACCCTTGGATAGGTCTGCGCATGACAGCAAGCACACGCCACCACACACATGCCTGATCAGCGGCTCCTGGCCTTACACTGACACGTGTGGGCTGCCGCCCACATCCTCCTGATTTTGTTTTTGAAACAAACGCCTCTAACAGGGCTTTAAAGACTGAATGGTGTCATCTCCCCCATTCTTTTGTTACAGTCTTTGAGGAAGGAAGTTACAAATGGGGGCTTGCCCAAGAGGTCAAAGGTTGATCAGTGGTTTGGTTTTTAATGCGTGTTTTAAGGTGTTTCATTCATGTCTTTGTTCCAGTTTGGATGAAGGAACAGTGACATTAGTGCCCCAGTGTGGGGTGGACATGGGTTGATCAATCAAATCATTCTTTCGTTTGGATGCCATGGTGTGTTTTGGCAGGTTGGTAGTATCTGTTGTAGTGTCTTGAGGGTTAGCGGTTGGTGTTCACTGTGCAAGCAGTGTTCTTGGAAGCAATCCATGAGATTAATTGCTTCTTCCAAACCATATGAAGAGCCAGAAATTAGGTGGACAGGTGAGGCATGGTAGGCAGGTACAGGGTAGTATGGAGGCATGGTTGGTGTGGCCTTGTTGGTGTGCACTTGTTTCACTGTAACCTAATTTCAAAGGGTGTTTACTGTGTTTTTTTTTTTTGTTGTTATTTTTTTTGCGTGGTGTGTGGCTAAATACATGTGTGCAGTTTTGACTGAAAATGGAGTTTGGTCTGGATGATTTTGTGTCTGATGCTATCATGGAGAAGCTTGGTGAATGTAATAAAAACAATCTACCGTTATTGCTGCTTGTATTAAAATATCTGTGGTAAAGTGGGAGAACAAGGAAGTTATTAAAAGATAAATTAATTTTGCTGAATGAAACAATAATCACCCAGAGAGACTTATCCCCCATCTAAAGCAACCTCAAGCAGCAGAATTATCTATCCCCAAGTCACTTAAACTGGCTCTGCTAAATATAAGATCGCTATCAGCAAAAGGACTTAGTTAATGACTTCATTACTGAGCATAATATTGTTATTATGTTTCTTACAAAAACATGGTTGGATAAAAACAATGAAACACCTGTAATAATTGAATCAGAACCTCCTAATATTTTTTTAAGTGAAAATCGAAAACAAAAGGGGCTGTAAAAAGGTTTTACTTGGCAAATCTGACATTTGAATATTTGGGAATTGAGGTAAAAGGCCACAAATGAACTCTGACATTAACTCTATGCAAAACCCCAAAATATGTGGCAATTTTTTCAGTGACTTTGGTGAGCTGTTATCTATCATATGCATTGATTATGACTGTTTTATAATTATGGGAGAATTTAACATACATGTTGACAACCCAATAGACAGAGAGGCAAAAAAAGCTTAATGATTTACTTCAAAACTTTGGTTTGTCTCAACATGTTAACCAGCTGACACATAATCGAGGACACATTCTGGATTTGATTATCAGAATCTACTCCTCCACCTCACTTCCATACTGTAAACCAGTAGATGAACTGATATATAACTTTTGTTCTAAAGTTTCAGACATCACTGATTCCATTGCTCCTGTTAAAGTTAAGATTGTGTGTGGTAGTAAATGAAAGAAGCCTTTGTCAAAGAACTTTATGCAAATGGACTCATGGTTACTATGAAATCTACAAAGAGATGCTGCAAAGCTATCACTTATCACTAAAACATGCAAAGGAAACATTTTTTTTTTTTTTGAAATAATAAACAAAACCTCAACAATGCTTGTACCTTGTTTGCCACAGTAGACGGGTTGACACACCCTCCTGTGACTGTTACACCAGAACTCCACTCTACCAGGGCCTGCAATGAATTAGTCAACTTTTTTGCAGAGAAAATCAATAAATTAGAGGGTTAATCTACACATCCACACATTATCCAGCACCATTGCTATGTCTGAACATAACAAATGCAGATGAAATCGCTGAATTTCATCAACTCCACCATGAAAACTTTGAAGAAATTTTGAAACAATTAACAATTGCTGTCTTGATATCCTACCTACAATCTTCCTTTAGAAAGTTCTGCCTGTCTTTGCATCTGATCTGATTCAAATAGTGAACTCATCCCTCTCATCAGGTGTTTTCCCCCAGGCTCTAAAAACAGCAGTTATCAAACCACTGATAAAAAAAAAAAAAATCTGAATAACTCACCATTGCAGAATATCTACATGCTCCAATTAACTCAGATTATAACAATAATATTAGTCATCATACCTACACAGATCATACACAGCCCTATATTACAATAACACCAGGTGACTCCGAACCAATCTGAGCACTAAACAGATGCTTAGAACAAGTTAATGCGTGGAAGTATCATAACTCTCTTCAGTTGAAGAGAAACAATACTGATGTTATTATCTTTAGACCTAAAGAGAAATGATCTAGAGTCAGCACGCAGCTTCAGTTATTACAATTAGAACTCAGGATGTCATGATGGACTCTGACCTGAACCTTCAACGACACATAAAGACAGTTACAAACTCAGCCTTCTAACACCTGAAGAACATTTCCAGGATTAAAGGACTAATGTCTCAACAAGACCTAGAGAAACTCATCCATGCGTTTATCTTTAGTCACACTGATTAGTGCAACAGTGTCTTCACAGGTCTGCCTAAAAAAATCAATTAGACAGCTGCAGTTGATCCAGAATGCTAAGACCAGGAAGATAGAGCACATCACCCCAGTTCTAAAGTCCTTCCACTGGCTCTCTGGAGCTCAGAGAATAGACTTTAAAATACTTATATTAGTTTATAAATCACTGAACGGCTTAGCACCAAAACACATTAAAGACCTGTTGTCACTGTATCAGAACCTTCCAGACCACTCAGGTCTGGAAAGTTCTGGGGATGCAGAGTAGACCAGAACCAGAACCAAACATGGAGAAGCAGCTTTCAGCTTCTAGGATCCACCAATCTGGAACAAACTCCCAGAAAATTGCAGAACAGCAAACACACTGAGTTCCTTTTAATCAAGGCTGAAAACCCACCTGCTTAGAGCTGCCTTTGATAAGTAGTAAGTGGAACATTGATCAATATGTTGAAATGATTTTTCCTTGATATTTGCATGATGAGCTTTATGATTTTGATACACTGATGTTTGCTAGCTGATTCTGATTATTTTGATGTATACTTGATTGATGTTTTTATGATGTAAAGCACTTTGAACTGCCTTGCTGCTGAAATGTGCATTACCAATAAACATGACTTAATTAGACTTAAATATATTCAATTGATTCCAACATTTACAGATTCAAACGTGGCCTTCACCCTCTTACTAGCATTCATCTTGAATCTCATCCAGTTTTGGAGACCTGCTATTAGATATTTCAACAAGAGTCGCTTGTTAAATTGAAATCAAATCGTTTTCTCTTTTCTGTAGTATTTCACAGATAAGGAGCCATTTTAATTACCCTCCTGTTACTGATATGAGTGTTCTGTAGAGAGTGTTGTTAAAAGCTCCTCCGTGACCCATATAGCATCCAGTCATTTCTGGTGAAACGTGAAGAACAATGACTCACATCAGATTCACAAGCTCTGCAGCAAGCTGCATTTAAATTTAGCAAAGACAAACTGAGGTAACAAGTGAGTGTGTGTGTGTGGGGGGGAGTCTGTGAGATCCAGCCCTCATGTCATATCTATGATTCTAACCTACATAACAAAAACTCATTCCACTATTTTTTTCAATTCTAAAATCTAAATAAATCTGTGTGGCCATCATATGATTTGGGTTTAGGTACAAAGGTCCAGTTCCACCTGAATTTCTTGTTGTCTAAAGTCCAAACCATAGTAAAATGGCCTTTTGTTGATTTGTAAATTTGTCTATATTCAGTCAGTAAGTCAAAACCTAAAATATTGATTGGGAAAATGTTGGCAAAATCACTACAGAAAATGCTACTTCTAAGCCTCATTAGATTTATGTCCATCAGATCTTGAAGGGTGAAAAGAAGTCTGCAAATTAAACTTGTTTTCAGACTTGTTTTTATTTTCTCCATGCTTCTGCAGAAATAAAAAAAACACTCAAATTTCCAGAATACATGTCTCTTCTGATCAGATCACCTTCTTCATGTCTGCTGTGTCTCCTACAAGGTTTTCTAACAGTTTCAGCTGTTATCTTTGTTTGCCCAGCCAACCGTGAATGCACCATGTACCCTCTGTCTGATGACCTCAGTTTATGCACCTGTTCTGCTGCCTATAAAGCTCCCCTGTTTTCTCCAGTCCTTTGCCAGATTGTCTGGAGGCCTGTCTCAGCTTTCAAGCCAGCTTGGTTCCGACTGATTTCCCTTCGTTCCTCTTACCTGGACTGTTTTCTGACCTTGCTTCAGCCTCTTACTTCTTGGAATTTGTAATATGGATTGTTTTGTAGAGCATGATCCCTCATCTTTCTCTGACTAGTCATTTGGATTCTGGCCTCTGGATTTATTTGGACTGAAGGACCTCAGACTACAGAATCATTGGACCTGTCCTCCACCCTGTCTTTCACTCCGGGTTCTGTGGACTCCTGGGCCATTCTGAAAAGTTACTCCCTGAGATATTTTAATAAACTTGTTCAAATCTTCCTCCTTGGGTTGAGTCATTTTGGTCCATTCAGCTGTGGTACTAGATGTTACACAGGGTTTTTGACAAACTGCAACCAGAACCAAGTCCAATGTTACCATGAGTGTCTTGGCTGCTCCTCTGATTAATGGTTTCCTTGCCCAGCTTCTTTAAGTGGTAGCAACATGTTTCATTCTAGGGTAACTCAGTAAAGGGGTGCTAAATACAAAGGCAAAGGGTTATCTGTAAACTATGTTGTCCTGTGTCTACCTCTAACTTTAACATAAACAATAACACTTTTTCTATCATCTGCTTCTCTGGAGGCTTTCCTCTGGATGTAATATTTCATCTTAATATGTACAAACTGAGCAGATCACCAGATATTCTCAGCCTGCTGTGCTTTTATTACCTGTTTATTCAGATTTCTTACTCCTTTTTGAACAATCTACTTGTATCCTGATATATTTCTAAGCTTTAAGAACTTGGTCTGGAAAAGATGCCTTATAATTTATTTTAGCAGATTGGATCCGAGCACAAACTTTGGGTCTGGAGCTGAGTTCACACAGCAGACAAATTTGACCCAAATCCAAATAAAATCTGATGTGTTCCACATATATGGAACTAAATCATATCTGATAGTTTTCAAACGTCTTCAGACTGAACGGTCATGTTGCATCTTATTGGACTTTTACATCGCTGACGTGAGACATGTCATAATTCTGCACCAGAAGAAGCCAGACATGATAAATCTGGATGTAAAGAGTGGCTGAAAATGATAATGAAATGATGAAAGAAGTGTGAGTAAGTGAAGCATCACATCCCGATCCCAGCGCTCCTGGTCCAACTCCACATCCAGACAGATTCTCTCCAGCAGCTGCAGTCGATGCTCCACTAAAGGCCGTTGCTGTTAGCTGTTCTTTCTTTTTCTCAGCTTCCTTCGTCTGGTTATGATCTGGTGACGATGCTGTTGGCTCTCAGCAGCTTTAGGATCCAACCAGAGATGGCGGCAGCCATTATTACTGCCGTAAACAGTGTGCTGCCAGGGGATGGCTACATTCTTCTTCATGTGGGTCACTTTTGGATCATAAATTGTTCACACTGAGGTCTGATTGCAATCGCATTATATTAGTAGAAGAGATGCACTGATGCCAATACCAGCATCGGGTATCAGTCCAATACCATGTAGGTGTAGTCGTTCTGCTCCAAATACTACAGGACCCGATACCAGTGTGATGGGAGCTTCTTTTTTGTGTAACAGACAGCATTAGTTTAGGCATAAATGCTCTAACCCACTAAGTGGCAGTAATGCACCATGAACTGAATGGAAGCCACATGAAAAGGAGAGGACGACAATGCACGGTGGCCGAGCTGAACAAACCACTTAACGGCAGTGTGATTTCAAGCATAAGAGGAGGAGCTATGTCTGCAGTGTGGAGGCATTTCCAGGTGAATGAAGGTGACAAAAGGAAAAATTGTCTGCAAATTATGGTCAGCAAAGTTGTCAAGAGGGGAAAAAAAAAAAACCTGGCATGTTCAACAAACAAACATCTGAAAAATCAACATGATGTCGAGGTCAAGCAGTTTTCTCATGGGTGCGAGAAACAGCAACAACCAACTTTGCAGCAAACTCTGAAGTGGGAGAAGATGTCCAGAGACAACGCTTGCGCAATAAAAATCAGAGGTTCTTACCGAATACATTACTCTTAATGAGCAGCCATTATCTGTTGTTGATCATTTGGGATTTAGATGTCTTCCTTGTGTGTTGGAACCGAAGAATGACATTCTTAGCTGCCACCACAGTACAGACACAACCAAGCACTAAGCTGAAGTTGGATTCTGATTGCAGCTTTCAATTAGGGAAAAGGCCAAATGGTGATTCCACCTAATATTTCACCACCATGAGTATCTTTAATCTGCTCTAGTTTCAAAACTAAAATACTGTACTAGATTATTCTACACTAACAGTAGAATATTCAAAACCAAGTGTGTGATTTGTGAAACCTTTTAATAATAAATTTGATCAATAAATAATAATAAAAAACAATTTATAGGTTAATTGTAAGGAGTGTGTTGACATTTATTAGTACTTGCATAGGTACCCAGTGCTTTAATGTAACTACTTGCACTTGTACTCATTCTTAAAAAATCTGGTATTAGTGTACCCCTAATTAGAGGAATGAACAACCACACAAAAAAAAAAAAAAAAAAAAAAAAAAAAAAAAAAAAATCAGATATCAGCAAAAAATTTGAGTTGAGCATCAAGACCTGCTGTGAGAACGTACCCTTAGATTTTTGGAGATGTGTTCTAGGCTGGATACTCCAGCAGAACCTTGATGTGGTGTTATTAGACAGAGAAGTGATACCAGAAGAAATTCTCCTGCATGTGTGATGTAAGGGACCCAGGAATAGCAGCCAATTGTCTGTTACACACAGAGGCTTTTATAAATGAAGTATTGAGCAGAGCTGTCACATCTGGAGCAACACTTCTCAAAGTGAAGGCACGTTGCAGAGAACGCTACCAGCTAAGGTGCTTATTAAATATGTCATTGCAACACCCTCTAAACAGAGGTTCATGTGAAACACTGAGCTGCAGATTCTCTCTGCTCCGAGAACCAAAAAAGCTTTCATGTTTCATTTTATTGCAGAATGTATGAAGGTAGAAACAGGTTAAATGAAACAAGACAAATCAGATTTATATATATATAAATTTATCTCTGACAGTCGTTCTTACTCCTGTTTGCTGTCAGGTTTTTTTGGTCTTGTTTGCTTTGATTAAACAATCGGCAGCGTCTCTGAGATGGGTTCTGAAACAGATTCCTCAGGGCTTTGTTGGAGTTTCAAAGTCGCTCAACAAAGCAGATTCATGACCAGTACTGCATGTTTTCAGTTGCCTGTGGCCTGACAATACATGCAGGACCTATCTGACTGATAGGACTCCACCCCCAGATTCTGTCTGCCGTCTGCAGGACAAGTTGGCCCTAAAACCTGTTCATGTGTGACTGCCTGAAGACTGTAGGGATGTGACCAACCCCTCCTACGGAAAAAACCCACATGAATTTCACATGGGCAAAACGGCATAAAGAATAAAAAAGCAAAAAAAAACTGTACAGTAAGGCAAAATTTTAGCATGAATACTGTGTAGTTGTAAAAAAAATACTCCAGTCCAGAGGAATGTGCAACTGAGTTGGTTAATTAAAAATGTACAAGATGTGCAAAATGTCTCTTAGCATTAAAAATACAAACTATTTACAGTTAGTGACAATAGAAAAACGGTAAAGTTGTACAGATACTAGTATGGATACAAACACATTGATTTTGCTGGGAGCAGTGATGGTTCTAGAGTCTAACAGCTGCTGGGAGGAAGGATCTCCTATAATGCTAGTTAGCTAGTTCCCCTAAAATTCTACATAAATTTAGCATGAAATATGGAATTTCATTAGATCAAATTACATTAGACAATAGTTCAAAACACTAACCTGGTTATATCAAACAGTTTGCCGAAAGAAATCCTAAAAAGTATTGAATTAAAATATACTTACTCCAGAAAAGATGAAACCCCCTGCAAGAAACAAGATGCCAATAAAATGTTCTGAAAAGTTTTTGAAGAGTGTACCATGTGACCATGACGTCACATTATGATGCATGCGTGTTTCGAGAATCATAGCTGTAACTCATTTTCTTAAGTGTACAGAGTGAATTATTTCTAGTTTCTCTGTGTTTTTTTTTAAGTAGAAGTTCCTGTAACATATTTTATTAAGTTAAGTTTGGTAATGTGTTCAGTTAACTTGATTACATCAGTCCAGCTGACTGACGTAATCAGTCACACACAGGTGATCACATTGTGTTTTGCACACATTTTCTGTGTAAATTTGGAACATTTTCATGGTAATTAAGAATAGAATAATAGAAATATCCTTTATTGTCTGACGATGGGGAAATTTCTGTGCAACAGCAGCAAAGTGCTAGTGGCAGGCAATAAGAGAAAACAGACTCACACAACAAATATATATAAAAATAGAATAAAGAATAAAAAATACTTTACAGTAAGGTAAAATTTCAACATAATACTGTGTAGTTGTAAAAAAATACTCCAATCCAGAGAAATGTGCAACTAAGCTGGTTAATTAAAAATGTACAAGATGTGCAAAATGTCTCTTAGCATTAAAAAAATGCAATAATAATAATAATAATAATAATAATAATAATAATAATAATAATAAAATGTAAAACCTGTGGAAGTTCACATATAAATTCCTATGAAACACGTTATTTCCCCATCTAAAATTTATAGGATTACATGTGAAACCTATCCAAATTGGACTGCAGGACAACTCCCCCCCCTCCACACACACACCTCCTGAGCCAAAGCTGGTGAAAAAATATCTACTTAGGGGGGAAGAAAAAAGAAAGAGAGAAGAGGGGAAACAAAGAGTTCCAGAGTTGCAGGTTTGAGCCCACCAGTCAACATGCTGTGGTGAAAAAAAAAAATCTCCCACAAATAAAGTTTATAAGTTCTAATAAAAATAACTTGACACTTATCTTAAAAACAATTTTTGAATGCATTTTTTGTGCAAATAAAAAGTGGTGTGGTACTGATCTGTAGATAGAATTTATAACATTCTTTTATTTGCCAAAAAACTTCCATTTTAAAAGTTTAAAGAGGTCTTCAACGAGGGAGTTGCAACTCCTAGTGGGGGTCACAAAGGTACTGCAGAGGAGATGAGAGATTTCTGATTTATTTTAAATTTTTAAAATATTGTTTTTAAATCAAAGTTATGCCTTTAAATACACATTAACATAAATCCAACTTCTTATAAATTGATAACATGAGGTGACACAAAGTTGTGATCACATGTTTGTTTTATTGATAATTTAAAAATAATTTAATCCTCTTAAAAGAATTAAAAGGACGTAAAAGTATATGGAATTGAGGTGTAATACATAGACTTACACCACCAGGTGGCAGTGGTTCCCGTGAGATGGTTGGGTGCATCTTTGCTCTGCATAAGCGGTCCTCACAGATACATGAAGAAGTGCACATGTCTCCTTTTTATTTTTGTTTAATTACAGGTAGTTAAAGTCTACCAAGCACATAGATATGATTCCCATCAAGTTTTTAATCATATAACATTTTTTTTATCACATGACGCAGTCGTATATAAACTATGTGTTAGTATTCCAGCGCTAGCATTTAACTTGCCTAGCTGGCTTAGCAGCTAACTGCTAGTGTATTAAGGGTTCTGTTATGTTAATGCTTAGACAGCCATCCACAAAGTCAGATTTATTGTAGTCAGATATGCTGGTGTATGTTTAAGGGTTACAGACTGAATCTAAAAACTGTCCTAGTATAATGTGATTGAGTGAAAATGACTAATGTGTTCTGTAATATGCTAGTTCTGCTAAATGGAAGGTGGTATAAAACACAATAGAGGGAGATATTCAAATACTTAAGACTAAAATACAGTAAATAACAAAAGTCCTTTATAGAAATGAACCCAACATTTCAGACAAACATAAAAGCCAAAATGCTCTTGAATAGATATCAGTCATTTATGAAATTAAGTGGTTTATTTGTCTGTATTTGCATTTTTGAAGAAAATATTTTCCAAATAGAATCAAATAATCTCTCATTATTTCTAGATTTGTTTCTGTGTTTCAGTCAAAACATGTCATTTTTAAGTCAGAAATAACACTTTTACATAAAAGCCAACAGTGAAAGTGATTCCAAATCCCACAAATAACCATAAAATCCCCCAAAATAAGAATCTATTTCTTTCATAATACTTGGGACTTTTGTTTTTAGCTTTATTTTGATAAATGCTCTTCTTTTTTTGCTTATTCAGATCATTGCTTCATTTTTTGGAGGATTCCTCATCTTTTTGTTCTGTGGGCACTACTTGTATTTAATTTCTGCAGTTATCATTCTGCTCATTTTTTTTTTTTTTTTTTTTTTTCAAAGCCTTGGAAGAAGGAACATCTTATCCTGCTCTCTCACATCCTAATTTGTTAGACCGGTAAAGTTATTAAAGTTATTTAATATACCCTGTTTTTATAGTTACTCTTACATTGTCGACCCTCATAACTGGATTACTTCAGATTTAAAGACTGTGGATTCTTAATTTTATTTCACTTTTTGCCTTATTTTTTCTACCTCCAAGATAAGCATGAGCAAGATGCCTCCGGCCGACACCAGGGACATGAGTAGTATTATACAAAGACTTCAATTGAAAGAACTGAGGGTTTCTCGACTGGAGGTAAATATCGAGATCAATGCAGGCTCTGGAAATTAAACAACTCTACCGATGCCTCAAAACAACAAACAGCCTCCAAGCATTTCAAGAAGCAGCTCACCCACCCGGAACTGTCTTGGAGTTAAACCAAAAAATAAATCTCATCATTTGGATCTGACGAGACATCTAACAGGACAAACACCTCACCTTAGATGATACAGCATCACCAGAATTGAGCCGAAACATTCCCTCGTCAACACCAGCATCACAGAAAAGACAACATCTTGTCTCCAGCTGGAAACCCACTAAACTCCGCTGGAATTCCACTGAAAAACAGGTTTGCTGCTCTGCAGCAAGCGCCTACAATGGACATCTCTCCTCCAAACATCAACAAGAGGTGTGGGACAAGACCAATACAACCACCTCCTAAAGTGATCCAGAAACCAAAATCTATGTCAAAAGTTCATCATATTTGTAGCAAAAATAAAACAAATGACACTGTGTTGGATGTAACAGAGAAAATACTCCCATTAACCACTGATCAGCTGAGCATTGACAATCTAATCATTCACACTGGAGCTAATGATCTGGCTAAGCAAAAATCTGAAATTCTAAAAAATGACTTGTCATCTAAGCACAGCTGTAAATCTAAAAATGAAGGTGTTTATCAGTGAACCAATAACGAAAGCTGGACGTGGAGATGAGAATTACAGCAGACTGATTATGAATGCTCTTCCAAATCCGTGAACTTTATTGACAATCACAAGATTTTCTGGGAGCGCTATCATCTCTTCAGACAAGCCGGAGTCGGCCTAAATAAAAATGGGTAAAAACTCTTCACTGCCAATATTTTCAATGCTGTTAAAAACAGAAGGCCATCTCCTCAAACACAGGACAATATAAACAATGACATCACTGCCCCAGCAAAGATTGTAGAAGGACAAGTACAAACCCAGCAGGCACACCATGGTCCAAAACAAACCGATAAGCAGCCATCTACTCCAGCTGGAAATGTAGCTGACAGGGGAGGGAGCCCCCTCTTCTTGATACAAAACCACCACCCCATCAACACCTACCGGGAGCCAAGATTGCTTATTGGAGGACCTGTCTTCTCAGGGCCAAGACAGTACTGGAACACAGAATAACCCAGAAAATTCATCACCAGAAATGATATTTCTTAACTTCAGTGAGAAAATGGACTGCCAGGTACTGCTAAGAACTTCCCTCTTAAGTTCCCAGAAAGCATGCTTTTGGGTTCCAAACCACCAGATTCGGGCCCATCAAAACAATCACAACAACATTGACTGTATATTTCTAAAGTCTGAGATAGGGGTTCAGACATTAGTAAACCTGTCCGTCTCTGAAAAGCATCTGGCCCCCTGGCAACAAGATACAGGAGCATCCCTGTCAGAATTACTAATAGAAAAATAGTAAGGAAATGCAGTGGTTTAAAATCAAATCTCAGATTAATCCCTTGTTTTATAATAGACAGAGAGGCAAAAAAGCTGAATAATGTACTTCAAAATTTTGGTTTGACTCAACATGTTAAACAGCTGACACATAATTGAGGACACACTCTGGATTTGATTAACAGCAAAGGTGTACATATCTCCAAGGTCTCTGTAATTGATGTCGCTCTGTCTGATCATTTGTCTGTTGTTTTCAAAGTACAGTGTCTGGTGACTCACTTAGTAAAACCAATATTCTTACAAAATGTTCTTACAGACAACACAGCTGACACTTTTAATCAAATCTACTTGTCCACCTCACTTCCATGCTGTAAACCAGTAAATGAACTGGTATATAACTTCTCCTCTAAAATCTCAGATATAAGTTATTTCATTGCTCCTGTTAAAGTGAAAATTGTGTCTGGTAGGAAGAAATCTTCATGGATAAATGCTCCACTTGTAAGAAATGAAAGAAGCCTATGTCGAAGGGCTGAACATAAATGGCGTAAAACTCAACTTCACATTTACTATGAAATCTACAAAGAGAGGCTGTGAAGCTTTCTGATCTCCATTCTACCAGGGCCTGCAATGAATTTGCCAACTTTTTCAGAAAATTCAAAAAAAATTAGTGGGTTAATCTGCACATGCACACCAAATCTACTAATGATTTTAGGCCCAAACATAACAATTGCTGAGAAAATGCCTGAGTTTCACCAACTCAACCATGAAAACTTAGAAGAGATTTTAAAAACAATTAAGCTTCTCTTCCTGCTGTCTTGATATCCTACCTACAACCTTCCTCAACAAAGTTCTGCCCGTCATTGCATCTGATCTGATTCAAATAGTAAACTCATCCTTCTCATCAGGTGTTTTCCCCAGGCTTTAAAAACAGCAGCTATCAAACCACTAAACCAGTAGTGATTTATTGAAATCACTATTGCAGAATTACAGGCCAATCTCTAACCTTACATTCATCAGCAAAATTATTGGAAAAAAAAAACAAAAAACAAACAAACAAACAAAAAAAAAACTGTATTTCAACAGTTAAACATCTTCCGAACAATGACCAACTGCTTTGATGTCTTGCAGTCCGCTTTCCGTGCTCACCACAGCACTGAGATTGTGCTTGTCAAAGTGTTCAATGATATCCACACAAATACAGACTGTGGAAGAACCACAGCGTTGGTTCTGTTGGACCTCAGCGCAGCATTTAACACTGTTGCCCAGGATATATTATTGAAGCAACAGGAGAGCTGGGTCAGACTCTCTGGTACAGTACTCAATTGGTTCGAATCCTACCTAAAGAACAGGGATTTCTTAGGGTCATGGAGCAATTTCTCATTGGAGCACACAAAAGTCACATGCGGAGTACCCTGAGGTTCTATCCTGGGACCCTTCCTATTTAATATCTACATCCTCCCATTAGCTCTGATTATAACAAGTAATAAGTCAGTTACCATAACTACGCAGATGATACACAGCTCTATGTTACGATGTCACCAGGTGACTCTGAACCTATCCAAGCACTGAACAGATGCTTAGAACAAATCAATGCGTGGAGGTGCCAAAACTTTCTCCAGCTGAACAGAAACAAAACTGAAGTCATTATCTTTGGACCTAAAGAGGAACGATCTAGAGTCAGCGCACAGCTTCAGTTATTACAGCTAGAAACTAATGATCAGGCCTGAAATCTGGGTGTAATGATGGACTCAGACCTGAACCTTCAGAGACACATAAAGACAGTTACAAAGTCAGCCTTCTATCACCTGAAGAACATTTCCAGGATTAAAGGTCTAGAGATACTCATCCAGGCGTTTATCTTTTGTCGCACTGCCTAAAAATAAATAAATAAATAAATAAATAAATAAATAAATAAATCAGACAGCTGCAGCTGATCCAGAACGCTGCTGCTCGAGTTTTCACTAAGACCAGGAAGATAGAGCACATCATCCCAATTCTAAAGTCCTTCCACTGGCTCCCTGGAGGTCACAGAATAGACTTTAAAATACTTCTGTTAGTTTATAAATCACTGAATGACTTAGCACCAAAATACATTAAAGACTTGTTGTTGGAGCAACCTTCAAGACCACTCAGGTCTTCTGGTTCTGGTCTGCTCTGCATCCCCAGAACCAGAGCCAAACATGGAGAAGCAGCTTTCAGTTTTTATGCTCCTCTAATCTGGAACAAACTCCCAGAAAACTGCAAAACAGCCAAAACAGAGTTTCTTTAAATCAAGGCTAAAAACCCTCCTGTTTAGAGCTGCCTTTGATTAGTAGTGTGGACCATAAATCTGCAAACAAATTTGGGTGAGAAGCTGGTCTAAATAAAATATTTTATTTCCCATTAACCATCATCTCCTAATCATTAAATTACAGAGTTGGTTGAAGGAAAACATCAGCTGAAGGTCAGTCACCTTATAATGAGTACAGGGAGGTTAAATTAATAGAACAAAGTGAGGGTTCTGCGGTTTTCTACACCTTAAAGGACAAAGCCAGCAGGCAGATGTGCCTCTGGAAGGTAAAATGGGTTCCGGAACATCAAAGGCCTCAGGTGTGCCTTCTCCTCCAGACTCCTCAATATATAAAACAATGAGAGAAAAAAGTGGAGATGATTGTGTTGAATGTGCCTTAATTTGGGAAGTTTGAATGTAAATCAGTTAAATAAAATGTGGATCATTGATCAATATTTTTTAACTATATTTTCTTGAAGATATTTGCTTGATGATCCCTATAATTTTGATGCATTGATACTTTCCCAATGATCTTGATGATTTTCATGTGTATTTGCTTGATGATTTCAGTGATTTTGCTCAATGATTTTGTTGTTTTTTATGATTTTGCTGTATACTTGATTGATATTTTCATGATGTGAAGCACTTTGAACTGCCTTTTTGCTGAAATGTGCTATACAAATAAACTTAACTCATGGTTATTCTCTGTAGATTTTAGTTCCTGTTTCATTTTGAAACTGGTCCATGTCTATTTAATTTATGTTTCATGCTCTGTTTATGTATTATGCTTTGTTCTGGATTCAGTTTCTTTGCTCTCTGTTTCAGTCTGGGTTATATCAGCCACCTCCTCAATTCTATTTCAGTTCCTTGCCTTCCCTCACAGCTGCTTCCAGTTTCCAATCAACCACCTGCTCCTTGTTCAGTGATCACCTCCCCAGTATTTAAGCATTTCAGTTTCTGCTGCATTTTTTTGTTGTTCTTGACGTGGTTTCTGTGTTCCCTTCATTAAATCCTCTCTGAACCATACATTCCCCTTATTCCTGCTATGATTTTTGTCATTAAGAAAAGAACAATTTTGACGGTTCCAAACTGTCAACATGAATTTAGACCCATTCATTGAGAATGTTATTGTAAAGTGCATTTATTTCACTAAGTGATACATAAAATAAATGAATTCCACTCAGACTGATATTCTCAAGCCTTTATTTCTGTCAATTATGATTTTCTGCTTCCATTTAGCAAAAAGTTGATATTTAAAACTAGAATATTACATCAGACTAATAAAAGTTTCAATAAAGAAATGGGGATCAATGAAAAGTATGTTTAATACCTGCTTAAATGTTTATTTATAAAATGTGGTTTTAATTTTACAGACAGGCCTCATCAGGACCAGATTCTGATTTGATTCTGACTGAATAAGGAAGAAAATGGTAAACGCCATCTGAATCCTGTTCACCTATTGGTTAAACTTCAAGTTGTTGGATGGGGGTTCACCCTTTTTCCCCCTCCGTGAACCACAGAGTTTTTCTCTCCAGTTCTGAGACCCAACCAATAAAACCAGCAAACTATTAACCATTTCTCATTTCACAAGGTAAAGTATAAAATCAAGATTTAATGCCAAAAATGATCAGTGTACAGAGTATACAAATGAACAGATACAGAGTGACATTCACCTTCGGTACCGGGCTCCACTCAGCCCATCTTTAGAATGAGCCAAATGAAGCAACAAGTGGAGTGTAAGTCCTGCTTTTATCTATGCCTCACTCTTAACCCTCCTAAAGGGTGTCATGCTCTTGTATCAGTTTATCCTTGACTGTGTGTGACCGGTACCAGTCTTATGTGGTATCAGTGGTTATGTTTATGTAAGTGTGCAGCAGTGAGGAGCGCAGCAAGATAAGTTAATTAGAGCAGAGAAATTGGAGCAAGGAAATTATTACAACAGGCCACAAAATTAAACATCCATAAGTTTTTAATCCCGCAGCTTTTAACATGAGGCCAACATGTATCATTATTTATCTGTTGTATTTTATTAACTGTTTTTAATCTGTGCTTAGCTTTATAAAGTGTTTTTTTTTTTAAACTTTTTTCCTTTTCTAAAATCATCCAGTCCTTTAAGGACTGGATGATCCTACAGAAACGGAAGGTTTCTGCAGGATGCTACATAAATAGGATTATTTCCTGGCTTATACCTCTGATTTCAGGGTTCTCTAATTACTGAACATTTACTTCTGAGGCTCCAGAGCCACATCAATAACACCGCCACAAGCCTTTTATTAAATCTAATTCATACCTTCTCTTTTTTGCCACCTCCAAAACCTGTGATGTGCAGCATGCTCTGGGGGTTGGTCCTGGTTCTGCACCGCTGCCCACATTCAGGCTATCCTGCTGTCACATTCCCTAATTAACCAACTATCTCTTCATTATCCTGCTGAGGGTGACAAGCAGCCAATCCTAAATCTGGTTCAGTGAATCTACAGAACATGTTATTCTGGGTTAAGAAAACAGACACCAGGCCATCAGTTCAGCTCGTCTCACTGAGGCCCAGCCTCCTGTTAGAACCTGGGTCCTGAATGTGACTCTACCCTGTGGATCAGATGAATGGGGGGTGGGGGAGTAAAAATACTGAAACTTTTCCTGAAGGACTCCTTCAAAGACAAATCAGCCTCCAGAGGAAGGTCAGGGAACGCCTCTTCCCATTACAGCCCTAATTGATTCTTTGACTGTGTCTGACTTAAATAAGATACATGTGCTCGTCATGCGTAGCCGAGTTGTCACTTAACTAATCAAACTGCAAAAGGCACCGTGTTCCAGTCTGCTTGGCTTTTTTTAATGACAGCGAGTCACGAATGGTGCCAGATGCATTTCAGGGACTAATCCTCTGTGTATTCAGCTTAAATAAACCTGTTTGAGGAATCTTTTTTTTTTTTTTTTTTTTTTTTTTTTTTTTTTTTTTTTTTTTTTTTTTTTTTTTTTTAATCATCTCTGGGGTGGCAGGTGACATACTGGGTGAAGGTGGGGGAGTGTGGAGGACAAAGAAGAAATAAATCACAGACAGACCTGAATAAAATCCCAGGAGATCAAACAGAGAGCTTGTGGGTGTTGTTTGGAGTCTGCTGATGACAGTGTGGTAAATGCTAAATGACCTGTAAAGCTCTTTATCAAGTCCAAATGACCTCTAAGCACTCGACACTTCAGTCATTCACCCATTTACACACTGGTGGTGGTGAGCTACATTGGAGCCTCAGCTGCCCTGAGGCAGACTGACGGAGGCAAGGCTGCCATGCACCGGCACCACTGGGCCCTCCGACCACCACCAGCAGGCAAGGAGGGTGAACTGTCTGCCCCAAGGACACAATGGAGACAGAGTGGTTGTTCTAACCAACAACCCACCGGTTACAGGACAAACTCCTACCACCATGTGTAAACTCCCAAGGTAGATAACATTTCAGTTCAGCTTATTTATATAGGGCCAAATCACAGCAAATGTCGTCTCGTGGCATTTTAAAAAAAATTAAATCAATTTAAAAAAAAAAAAAAAAAAAAAAAAAAAAAAAAAAAAAAAAAAAAACAATCAATCCAGTCACACATACATTCCAATTGGTCAAAATTGGAAAGTATTCCAAAGTAGTTCAAAAAGTTTCCAAGGAAACCCAGCAGAGCATCGTGTCATTGACTTGCAGCGTTCACTCCTCCTGGACCAGCAGGGGACGACAACATGGTGTTGAGACGTTGACTTTCCAGCAATCCCTCATACCGAGCATGCATGTAGCGACAGTGGAGAGGAAAAACTCCCCTTTCACAGGAAGAAACCTCCAGCAGGACCAGAACCAGACTCAGTACCAGCAGTCATCTGCCCCGACCGACTGGAGGTTTGAAAAGACAGAGCAGATACACAAGAACAGAAGAACTGATGGAGGATTATTTTTGATGCGCATGAAAATAAAAAGTTAATAGCAGGAGAATGATTAGTTGATGGCAGCATTATCTCAGCTGAGGCGCTCCTCCAGGAAGGCTTCAGCACCAGGTGCACCTTCTATGGAGAGAAAATAACTGAGAGAAAACAAAGTTAACAGTTAAAATAACAGCAAATAATGCAAACTGGAGAGTAGTAGAAGAAGAAAGTGAGGAAAAGTGTTCAGTTTGTCCTCCAGCAGCCTCAGCCTATGGTAGCAGAGCTACAGCGATAGCTCAGGATAACCTTCAGGCTAATCTCAGTCAGTCTAACTATCAGCTTTATCATAAGGGAAAGTTTTTAAGCCTAGTCTAGAAAGTAGATGGGGTGTCTGCCTCACAGACTAAAACTGGGAGCTGGTTCCTCAGGAGAGGAGCCTGATAACTAAAGGATCTGCCTCCCATTCTACTCCTTGAACCTTCAGGAACCAGCAGTAAACCTGCAGTCTGAGAGCGAAGGGCTCTGGTAGGAACATCTGGACCAATCAGATCTCTGGATGATGGATCTGATTATTAAGGGCTTTATATATCAGAAGGAGAATCTGAGATTATAATCTGGATTTAACAGGGAGCCAATGAAGGGAAGCTAAAACAGGAGAAATACGATCTGTTTTTCATTTCCATCAGAACTCTTGCTGCAGCACTTTGGATCAGCTGAAGGCTTTTAACTCCATTCTGTGGACTTCCTGATAGTAAAGAATTGCAGTCATCCAGCCTTGAAGGAACAGATGCATGGACTAGTTTTTGAGCATCACTCCTGGACAGAATATTTCTAATTTTGGCAATATTCCAGAGATCAAAGAAGGAAATTCGATAACATTTCCTCATGCTAATCACTAACAGTTCAATGTCCTCACTACATAGTGTCTCTTTGATAGATGTACAGTGTTACACCATCTATTATTCACAAACACAGCCAGACCCCCTCCTCTCTCCTATCCACACTCTGTCTGCTGGGATGGCATCCAGAGGTGCAGCTACGAAATACAACATGAGGGGGTGAATGTTAAGATAAAATATTACCCATTTTATCTTACTTTTTTTTTTTTTTTTTTAAATACATCTGACATTTTATAGAAATTGTTTTTTAGGGTTTTTTGTTTTTCTGTTAAAGAAGCTGTTGATCATTATTGATTTTCAAAAGTGATTAAAAGGGAAAAACATCCAAGAGTATAAATAGAAAGAGAAATGTCCTTTATTGTCCCATGATGGGGAAATTTCTGTGCAATAGCAGCAAAGTAGCACTGACAGGCAATAACAGAAAACAGACCCACAAAGGAAAAAAAATATCTATCTATCTATCTATCTATCTATCTATCTATCTATCTATCTATCTATCTATCTATCTATCTATCTATCTATATATATATATATATATATATATATATATATATATATATATATATATATATATATATCAAACAGAATAAAGAATAGAAAAAATACTGTACAGTATAGCAAAATTTCAACATGAATACTATGTAGTTGTAAAAAATACTCCAGTCCAGAGGAATGTGCAGCTGAGTTGGTTAATCAAAAATGTACAATAGTTGCATATTTCTGATCATTAAAATATGGACTATTTCCCATTAGTGACAATAGGAAAAACTATAGAGTTGTACAGATACTAGCATACTAGAATACATTTTATAGCCACTCTAACTATTGAAAGTTTAAACTGTACAACATTAATTTTTACAGTAACTTTTTGTGAAGTCTTTTTGTGAAGAAAAAATGTAAAGCAAACATTTTCTTTGAAAGGAATCTATTTTTTAGGGTCATTTGATGTTACAATTAGATCGACTTTTAGGTTGAAACATTTTTATAGTATATTATGGCTCAAACACAGTATTAAACAGTAAAATGAACAGTAACAAAAATGAATGTCTTTTACTCAGAACCTGGAAGTTTCCAAGTAACGCATAACATTCCTGAAAACTATGTGCATCAGATGTTATCCAGGGAACAATTTTTCGATGGTACAACCTGTATTGAATCCTTCCATACACATCCCTCACTTTAAAGAATGTTTCACTGAAGATGTTCTGAATGTGAAAACAGCAGGTTTGGTGGACCTGCAATTATTCTGGTTTTCTTCTCAGTAGAGTTGCCACAAACATTTCAGTCAGTAACCATGTAGCTGAATCAATGAAATGCTGGAATCATTGAGTTTGAAATGTCTATTTTCATATTTTGACAGTTGAAAATATATTTGAGACAAAGGTTCACTGACAATAGTAGCATTTCTATAAAGTTCGGTTAGCTAACAGTTCCACAGCAACCTCAGGCGTAAGTCATCGACAGCATTACAGATCAATGAGTGAAATCATGTGTGCTTTAGTTCAACCACTCAGTTCTCTGCAGACACGCGCTGTTTATTTGACAAGTTTAGAATGAATAGAAAAGCTCTTCAACAACAAACCATTTAACATGTCACTTCAGCTGAACCTTTGATCCCAGCTCTTAGCAGCAATAATCTGTGTTCTCCCCTCTGCCACCGATGTTGAAGGAAAAGCTTTTGGCTTCAGGTAAGTCTGTTGATGCAATAGCTTTGCTTAAAGCTTAACAAATGGAAATGAGTCTGTGTGTGGGTTTGGTGTGTGTGAGAAAATGAATGTTAATGTGCTCACAAAGGAATTTTAACCTGTTGGCTGAGAAGCACCATTCATTTTTATTTCTTATAGGGTCTATTGATACATATTTAAAGATTATATAATTTTACAGGTGAGTCGTCTCTTTCTATGACCCGTCCAACTGTTCAGCTTCACAAATGTCTCTAATTTACTTTAGTTTATTTCTATAGCACCAATACACAGCAAATGTCTCGAGGCACTTTACAAAAGTTATTTCAATTCAATCATCCATGCATTCCAATAATCCTAGCTATCAAACAGTACAGTAAGCCCAGTTCATTATTTCAATTGAAAAGTTTCTATCAAAGGAAAGAGCATCGGGTCATTGACTTTACAGCAATCCGTCATACCGAGCATGCATATAGTGATAGTGGAGAGGAAAAACTCCTCTTTTACGTGAAGAAACCTACAGCAGAACCAGAACCTGGCTCAGTACAAGTGGCCATCTGCCACGACCGACTGGAGGTTTGAGAAGACAGAGACACAAGAGAAAACAGAAGAACTGGCCCAGGAGTATTTTCTATGTTAATGAGGAGTAAAAAGTTAATAGCAGGAGAAGAACGATTAGTTGATGGCAGCATTATCTCAGCTGAAGCCCTCCTCCAGGAAGGCATCACAGCCAAACAGAACCCCACACCAGGTGTACGTTCTATGGAGAGAAAATAACTTTTTGTTTTCTCTCAGTTAACAGTTGAAATAACAACAAATAATGCAAATAGTATTCTTCAGCAGAAGCCCCAGATTTTAGTCAGGGCTATCAGTGTAAAAGAGGCTGAATACTAATGACATCACTCTTTTCAGGTTTCTATTCGTGAAAAATTAAAACTGAATAATTTTCCTTTCACGTTGAAGTGAAACTCTATTTTGTGTTTGTTTCGTAAAATAAAACAAAAAACAGAGACTTGAGGCAAGAACAGAAAGGTAGTGTGCCTATTTTAGCAAAGCACTGCAGATGAAAAAGCTTTAGGAGATAAAAAATCCTCTCGAAGTAGAGGCGTGTCCTTTATTGGTTATCATATTGAATAAAAATAGAAATTCAGCCAACCTTTTTATAGAGATGTTTGTTGTTTTCTAACAAACTGAAATTCTCAATCATTTTTTAGTTTTTCTTCTTTCTACCATCTTGGGTGATTAAATTTGTCCTGGTAAGCTGAGTTGCTGTAGATCTTTGGGCTTTAGAGCCTCATTTCTGTTGTTTTAACTCTGCTTTTAGTATTTAGGTCAAAGTTGCCTCCATAGTTTCATCTTTCTGCACAGCGAATTGTTTTAACTTACAGCAAAACAAATGAATCAGAAGTGGGGCTAGACGTACTGCAGCAGGCAGGGAACATGCATCACTTTTCCAGTCTGGATAGTTATAGATCACGCTGTGTCACTCAAACAGCTGCAGAAAGCGAACCTCCTCTGCCTCTCACTCCCATTAAGCATCTCATCACTTCTTTCTCCTTGCCTCCATCCTTCTCTTCTCCTCTCTCTCTTTACTCCTCCTTTGTCTGTCAGATGAGCAGTGATCGACGCCCGCGCGCTGTCTTTTTTTTTTTTTATTGCTTCATAAAGCGGTGCTGCAAACTGGGCCTGATTATAGTGAGCGAGGCATGAGGGAGAGGGAAGAGGAGCATAAATATGGCCAACAGGCCATAATTACAGAGGCGCGATATGACGCCAAACACAAACCATACCACAGTCACTGATAGGTGGATGGATATCCCATTTAAATGTTCTCTCTTGTCAGGACTCAACAGATTAGATTGTTTTTAACTGGCTTTATGTTTAGTGATTCAGTGTCTGGATCTGAACCTACACCTTCCTGACAGAATCAGAACAAATCCCCCCAGTGTGCCTCTTGGTCAGGTCTCTCTGATAGAGATTTTATCTCAAGGGACTTCCTGCTAAAGTAATGGTTAAAAAATACAAACTAATAAAATCAAACTACATACCATGGACACAACGCAGAGTTAGAGAGTGGACCAGTCACATAGTTGCGTTCAGTGTTTCCTCGCTTACTAAGAATGATGTAATCACATTCGGGAGGATGCCAATTTTTTTTCTAATCAATGAAAGCAAGTAGGACAGCATGGCGCCTCATTAGAGGTGTGGTAGCTACGGGGCTCTATGCTCCAAACATCCATCCTCGCAGGAGTCACACAGGTCCCAGTCTACTGGCATGTCACCTGTTACAGCAGTAATGGATTTATGGTTTCATTCAAGCTTTCTGAATCATAACCAGATCTTGAAAAGACTTCCACCCCTACTATCAACATGGGGAGTGTGTGACTGATTGCTTCGAATGTTTTCTGCTCTAAAATTCAGTTTCAGTTCAGTTTATTTCTGTAGTGCTAATTCACAACTCGTTGTCTTGAGGCAAAAAAATTATATTAATTCAATCACACATCAATGCCAGTTGATCCTACTTATCAATCAGTACATTAAGCTCAGTTCATTATTCAAAGTAGTTTTAAAAAGTTTTTATCTGAGGAAACCCAGCAAAGCATCAAATCACTGAGTTGCAGCATTCACTTCCCCTGGACCAGCAGGGAGCAACAGCAGAAAATGGCTGGCATTGAGTTGTTGACAGATATCTCATCTGAAATGAAATGGTGTTGACTTAATGAAGCCAACACCTTTTCCAGTGTCTTCTGAAGGTGAATAGCTTTAGGTTACGTTTACACGCGACTGCTGTTTGGAAACTGCAAGTACTTTTGGATGTTGATTGTGGGAAAAGTCCCCCGCTTAGATGGCACCGCCGAGACACCTTAAATCCACTGTCATTGTCATGCCAGGCCACTACATGGTGCTGTGATTTTAGTATGTCATTGAAACACATTTGCTTTTGACCCTTAGCTTCCACCTCATTTAGAAAACAGGTCATCAGAGACAGGTTACTAAGTGCTCATCCAACACGTATACAAATATTCCTTATCGGAAGTCGTGTTAAGTTGAACATGTTAAGTAGCACACAGTACAACACTATCAGCCATTGTTGTCATTTGCCTGTGCATGCATAGAACAAACCCTACAGCTGTGCATTCTGTGCATGTATGCTTTCACACCTGCAGGGTACTTCACACCTCCAAACTTTTCAGGTGTTCCTGAAAAGTTTAAGCAGTCTGAGATCTGATTTTAGAAAGGGGCGGTGTCAGAGACACCAATCAGGGGAGATGTGTAAACGAGCGGCTGGATCAGAACAAAAATATTAGTTTCCCTGAAAAGTGGCTTTCTTCAAATGGGGCTTTTATTGCCAGTCATCATGTAACTCCTGGGTTGATTCTTTGCAGTTTCTTGAAGCAGGAAATCCTCTTCCTCCTAATTATTGCTGGAGAGTCTCTACACTCCACACTCTACTGTCCACAGACGGACTGCCAAGCTGACCTGTCAAATATTAGGACTCTGACCTTCCAGATGCAACCAAAAATATTGATCAGGGTGTTCTACATGTGTGGTCAGAAGATGTGAAAATGGCTTGTTTTCAACAGGAAGTCTCTCATGCTCGTAGTCTTTGTTCCTTCAGCAGCATATACTGGAGTTCAATAAATTGAAGGGTTTCCATGAAGGTTGTGATGTTGTTGAAGCTCTGTTGGGTTCCAGATGTAGAGGCAGACCTTCTCCTGGATCCTAGAAACTCTGACTGTGAGCCAGAGGCCAGACCACAGATCTTCCATCCTTTGTTCTCAGCTTCCACCTCTGTGCTGTTAGTTTAACGTCATGTTGGCATCAACTCCTCTAAACATTACCACTAATTGCTTCTAATGATCTTAATCACTTTAATGCACTAATGGACACATGTTCCTTTGTGGAATATCTCACTGTCATTACTTCATAAAGAAGGTCCAATCATTGTGTGAGTGATAATGGATCTGAGCTCTAATTAGCAGAGTTTTAGGTGTTCTTCTGACAGATCTCCAGCCTGGAACCAGAACCAGACTCAGTTTAGTCAGCTTCAAGGAATTATAAAAAATTAAATACTTCGAGATAAGTCCACGGCGCCATTTCTATTTTTATTCCTTCATCATCATTTGACTGAATTAAAGTTTTATCATACATAAAGGTTAGGATGTCGTTAATTAGCATATGGATTTTCCCGTTGAACTAGCATCAGTTTAATTCTCTCCTGTTGTCTTTGTTCACATCAGCTGAGTTTACAGAACAGCTGCTCTCTTCCTCATATTTTAAGTTTTAAAATAATTAATCAGTTTAACACGTTAACAGAAAATCCTTCATTTAGCCTCTAACTGTGGTCACTTTTAATTCATTAAAAATCCCACATCTCATTTTTATCAAAATCAAGTCAGCGCAGACCAGTTTTACCAGAAGGGTTTTTTTCCTTCTCTTTAAGCTGTTGTTGCAGTAAAAAAAAAAAAAAAACATTATGAATGAAAAACTACCAAATAATAAGTTAAAGTTGTCTTAAACCAAAACAGCCAATTATTTGATCCCACCATGATATTCCTCTTTAACCCTGATTCTGTTGAAGCTCATTAGCTGACAGTATCTCTGCTGTTCCTCCAGTTTCTGACCTGTAGGATGGTTGGCGAGAGGAGTTGGAAGCTGCAGCTTCTCTGCAAACATCTCTGCTTCATCTCCTGCTCAGAACTAAACTAAAGCCGGCTGCTAAAACCCTGTTCAGTGTCATCTGATGGTTTTAGTGGTCTGAGCTTCAGCCTCCAGTTAATATCCTGTCAAGAAACCAGGCTGAAGGCCTGAATGACCGATATCCATCTTCTGAAAGACAGATCGGTTCTCTGCTGCCCCTCAGCAGAACCTGATGACCTGAGTTGTCTCCATGTTTCTTTCTTCAAACAACTTCATTCAGTTCACAGTTCTACCCAATGTGAACTCCACTCATGATCTGGTTCTTTTGAACATGTTCATCCACAAAGCTGCAGTCATGCAGATATAAAGCATGTCTGGTTCTGTGTTACAGAAGTAAACAAACGGCTGCAGTGTTCCCTTTGAAGCAGCATTACGTCGGTCCCATCACACCTCTGCCTCCAGGATTCATTTGTTCTCATTAACTGGAAAATTGAGCTCCAATTAAGTCATTAATCATTTGCTTTATTAGGTCAAAAAGACTCCATCAATCAACTCACTATCAGAGCATCATTTTTCTCTGGTGCATCTAAAGTTATTTTTCGTCTTCTTGAATTTAGCAGAGGATGATGATTTTATTCCTGAAGAGGCAAATTCAAAATCCAGATTTCAAGAGTCACGTTAACTTTGGACCTTGTTCGGTTTCAACCAGCAGCACAAGGTTAAAGGTTGACAGATATTTTCTTTGTCCATCATCTTGACAGACGTGGCCCAAAAAATCCCATCATAATCTGTTTTTAATTGTCTATTTTAGAAAATGATAATGACGTTCAGTTCTGTCTGATTTTCATTCAGTTTGTTATTCAACCAGCTGAACAGAGAATCCACACGGTGCCGTCACACATCAAGCAGATGGAAACGTGACTTTATCTCCACAGTGACTAAAACCACTGACTGACTGTGGCCCCAGGAGCTACATATAAACAATGAAATGAATAAATTATGAACCATTCACCTGAATTGTTCACCTTCTTCTGCCCAATCAAATGTCTCCGGGTTCTGATGTTGATCTGGAGGACGAAGCCCTGCTCTGCTGCCTCACTGGAAACTGGAATTACAAGTTGCACATCAGCCAAAGTTTGGAAATCAGGGAACGTTTCTCCAGTTGGAGTGATCAGAAGTCAGGGGGACTCTCTGAATGAGGGGAAGCAGGAGGAAATCTTGCAGAAGGAGCTCCTCCTGCACCAGATGCGCTCCAAAGCCTCCATAACTCTTCAACGTGCTGCTGTCGGCTCCCAGTTAGATGCAACTAACCCGAACCCTTCCAAAAAGGAACGCTGTTGATTTGCCTTTTTTTTTTTTTTTTTTTTTGGCTCTTTGGGCTTTTGCTCATTTTGGTTGTTCAGAACCATTCCTCAGTTCTGGTCTGTTCTGCATCCTCCATTAAACACCAACTTCTTAAACTGTTTTAAGTTTTTGTGCTAATGGAACCATAAGTCTCTTCCTGGGTGAAACAAACCTGAGATCCTTTTTGAGGATTTTAATAAATTTAGATGCATGAAAAATTTATAAAAATTTCTTTGGGAGAAATGCCACAGGTGGCACTGTTGCTCTCCAAGTGAAGGTGTCAACCTTCCCACTCTGTCACATCTAAATAAAATTATACATATTTATATTTGTATATCAGTTCTACATGTTGAAGAGCTACATGATGCATCTTAAAACTTCATCTTTTTAACTCATCTTTTTTTCCACACATTTGAACAAAAACATGCTGCTGGATCATGATTTATCTCATCACCTTTTTCCCAACTTTTTCTACTTTTTCTATAGTTGAAAACTTTGAAGGACTGAAGTTTAGGATTTACTGGACAAAAATTAGACAAATCTGGATCCAGACCCCAGTTTGGACAAGTTGTTTGTTATTACAGGGATTTCAGACACATTTGGATGTTTCATCTGCTGAGATGTTGGATCTTCTGAACCAGCAGCTTCAGGGCAAACTTTAGTCCACACCTCATAGTAACCAGGACCAGAAGCTTCTTAGTTTCTGACCTTCAGGTCAATATAATGCTTGGACATTGCTGTTAGTTTAAAACATGAAACGTCTTTGAGAGGACCAGGGTTCAGTCTGTGTAGAAGAAGAAAAGTATCCACTTCCTCCCCTGAAATCAGGATCTCTTTTCCTGCTCAGTCATTTGGAGACCTTCAGCCACGGCTGTGAAGCAACTTTCTATTACCTGAAGGCATCTCTGGAGGTGCAGAGACTCTTTATTGTTCATTACTGCAATAATGAGGTGAAAGATTTCTTCCCATCTGAGACTGAAGGTGTGAAAGAAGTGTCTGAGTAGCTGAAGCTCTGGACCACGGTCTCTCTAACACTCGTCTCTTCATGGCAAACAAAGAGAAAAGGCCTTAAGGAGAAGTTCCCTGTGGACCTACAGGCTGACTTATTATGGCCTCCCCTCCTTCAAACATAGCTTCCTAATCTCAGCACAGCCCAGCTACTTTATAATCAAATAAATATTTCTCTTTACACTTCTCCTATTTTCACTTTCTTCTCTACTGAATCATGACGTGATTGTGATGTTTGTCTTCATTTCTCTATGAATAAATTCCTCTCACATTGTTATTGCTTTATTTCACCTGCTGGTGTGTTTCCTTTTGTCAAGTCTATTCAATAAATAGTTTTCCCTGCAGAGGAATGTTGAAATTTACTTTTTGGATGGTGGATGGCTGAACAAAAGCAATATTCAGCCTGACAGCTGATGATGCTTCCAGACAAAGCTATAGCTGTGAAAATATCAGGATGTATCCATTTTCATCTTCTGGTTTTGCTCCTGTTAGTTTCAGTCTAGATCACCTCCTGATCCTGAGGTAACCTCTCTGGATCTCCACCAGGCCTCTACCTGCCAGTCCACCCTCCAATGCCAACATCCACCGCTCCTGAAACAAAGAGACAAAATCCCTACCCGAACCAGTCATCCACTCCTGGCCAAACTGATCTGTGTATATGTTTCTCTCTTTGGATCTTCATCGCCCCTCCTGAACAGCAAGACCTATTCCATCTCCTAATATTCATCTCCTAGTCCTGCAAATCCCCATTCCGCTTCCAGGCAGAGCATCAGTCATCAATAAACCTTTTCAATCTATTCAGTTTGTCCATAATTGCTGCCTGTGCCTGGATGATGGAAAACAGGTGTATTAGGGTAGGAAATGGGGGGACTGGAGGGAAAAGTAAAACTAGTGATTAGTGATCAGGAACACAAAATAGAACAAAATAGTCAATTATCCAACTCAACTCAAAGTCCAACTGATCGTGACAGTATGGAGAACAAAATGTTGCACAGGTCCTAAGCCTTCTCCACCAGAGCTTTCACCAGCTGGTTTTTCTCCTTCAATTTTAAAATGTTCGTTTATTCAATATTTTTGACCAGAATATTGAATTCACTGAAAGGCCTCAGATCAAAGAGATTAAGTTCCTTTTGGAGACGATTCCGGACCAATGGTGCGATGGCTAAAACACGATTTTCCTGAGGTAAACTGGCTGATTGTTCTTTAATAAATGATTAAGCATTAGAATGAATGTAATAGATACCAGTTTATCTCTAGAAGATCAACCCACAACAATCATCTCGGGGTGCCTCTGTGGACAACTAGAGAACTTCTTTTTCTATCCATTCATCTGTTATTTTTATAGCAGGGATCATGGGGTGGATGTATCTGCAGGAAGCACACACTGGTCAAACAGTCAGAACTGCACATGTAGACTCCCCAGGGAAATTAAGAGACTCCAGTAAACCTGCATGTTTCTAGACTATGGGGGAACAATAGGTCCTTGGTTGAAGCCCATGCATGCATATGGAGTTCATGGAAACCTTACATGAGAAAGTTCCATCCAGGCTTCCAAATGGGGTTCATGTGACATATCACATGAACCCCCATATCTTTAAACTTGATCTAAGTTTAATCCAAACTGAGTGAAGGTTTTAGATGAATGCTGATAACCCGACAAGATCTTTTGTCAACACTGCTTAATGTCCTGCAAGTTTTCTTAGAGGCACCTTATTATCCGTGCAAACTGATTAGAAGTTGAAAGAAGCAGGGGTTTTTTTTTGTTTGTTTTTTTTGTTTTGTTTTGTTTTTTTTTTGGTCATTCATGGACATTCATCTACTTCTTAATGAATAGTGACAGCATTTATTCAACCAATTACTCAGCTGGTTTTCTCTTTCAAACACTTGTAAATTACTTTGAGTTTTTTTAAAATGGAAAATGCATTTTGCCTCAACACTTTTAATTCTAAGTCACCTTCAGGGCCACTTATTTATTATCTTCACAGTTTTGCAGGTCTCTGACCTTGAGCACTACTGACAAAAACCATTTGACATTAAAAGTGGAAAGATCACACGTTTCTAGCTTCAGCGTCTCACCATATGACTGCATCTTGTGAGTACGCCCCCTGTTGCTGCACCGCCACTCAGATCCCATCTGCTGCGCTGTCAGTCAGCGTGCAGAGGATGCAGCCCCGAGGTTCACTGGCTTTTTAACTCTCAGAAAGAATTCCAAGTTTAGTGGGGGTGGGCAAAGACTCATGACCTTCGGATAAAGACCAGGATCAGTGTGGCTGCAGTTTGGAACTTTTAAGTTGTTTTGAGCTGACTTCATGCAAAACGGTGCATTTGATCAGAATTAAGATTCTAATAACTGTCACTTTAACCTCCACAACATTCAGTCCTTTGGGCATCATAGAAGTAGTGTCTCATTCCTTCCAACAAACTGTAAATCCTTTTGGACATCCATCAATTGCTTCTATTTGATTCTCTGCTGTTTTATAACATCATTTGCTTCCGTCATGATTTAAGGGAGGTGAAAGGACTCAGGCACAGAGATCTTCGTAAAGTGTAACAGGTTCAATTACCGTTGCCAACTTACAAGAAGACAGGAACAACAGGGGAATCTTGTGGCCAGGTGTGTGGTTGGTGTAATTCACGAAGATGTTCTACATATGTTGCAGGTGTGCAGAAAACAGCACTGGAACTTGTATGGAAACTACAGAAAGAGCAATAAGAAAGCTCAGTAATGCTGACAATGGTGAAAATACAGATATTTTACATTTTTAGGCATTTTACAAGTCAAACAGCTAAAGTTTGTTGATCTGTTGAAATACAAAAGTACAAGTTATGCACCAAGCAAGGCACAAACTGTTGCCTGTAAATATACAGAGGATGTTCTCAGATGGAGGTGGAGGCTATAATCACAGAAGGAAAAAATAATCTTAAAATCCACATTGTGTGTTTCTATCTGTGGAGGGAAACTGTGAACAGTCTGTGTCATGATTCATGTTTCTGGTCTGCTCAAGTCATGTTTTTCTTGTTCACATAGCTTTCCATTCTCTTTGCACTCCATGCCCTCATGCCCCAATCACTTAACCCAGCTCACCTGTCTGCCTAATTATCCCAAGCTGCACCCTCCTGAATTTAAGACTCTCCCAGCCACAGTACAAGTGGTAGATTTTCTGAAGCCACCAGCTGAAGAGGTCCAGCTTTTTCCTGCCTAACCAAGCTCTTGAGATTCCTGGCCCCTTTCTGCTTCCTGGACCCCTACTTAGCAAGTGACCTACTGATAAGTTTCTTGTTCTGATTTCAAGGTTTTGATCCCTGCCTGGCCTTTTGACTTTGTTTTGCGTGTTCCTTGTCTGCCAAGTTTTCACCTTAGACCCTATGTTATGACCCCTGCCTGGCCCTCTGGATTCCGCTGTGCCTGTTGTTCTATCTTTCTGTGAAGACCTCTTGGCCTACCTGGACCATCATTTGGACCACACCTCTCCTGGATTTTCCCAAGGAGTCCTGCTACACCCTTTAACAGGTCTGTCATCTGTTCCTGCAGTCTAGCGTCTAGAGCAACTTCCTTCATCTTAAAATAAATCGCGTGTGGGTTTTTGTCTTGTTGTTTTTTTTTTTTTTTTTTTTTTTTTTTCCCCTCCCCTTTTTTGTGGGGGGGGGGGGTCCCCTCTATTTACCAATTCCTTACACGGTGTGGAAATACCAGAATGTGCTGTGACTAGAGTGAAATCTCTATTGCTTGAACAGTCATATTCAGTAAATTAGAATCTGTTCCGATGAGTCTCGTTTGTAAGGTTAAAAGTACGTCTTGAAACTAATGTTCAAGCAGGGATTAAACATACTTTTCCTTAAGCCCACACATCTATTTTTAAAGATGTTTCTTGGTCTGAAATACTCTAATTATAAATGTCATGTTTTCATTACCTGTAAGTAGAAAATCTTAAATATTAACAGAAATAAAGGCAGTCAAAGATCCTTGTTATTAATTTATATAATGTGTACACAACTAGAGGGCCATTACCCTGCCACTCAGATGTTTTTATTTTCCAATCATGTTCAATATAAACTGAGTAAAAGAAACAGGAAAAAAAAATGGCATAATCAAACCAGTTCCATGAATTAAAATATTATTGGAAAGCTCATTTATTTTGACAAAGTTAATTTTTTAAAAACTGCATAGTAAAAGCTTGTCCTAATACTTAGAAATGATTAAAGATGCTGAAAAGAACACTCTTTATTCTCACACACACACACACACACACAGGTTCTCCACCACAGATGGTTTATGGCAGTGCCTGAGGAGCAGCACAGTCTCACAGATGTACCGGCATCATACCTTTCCCTTCTCAGTCACGTTATGGCCCTCCTCTATTTGTATACAGATCTTTTTAATGTCCTCCTCCCTGCATAGGAACTTCTGACACCTGGCTAAGCTGGTGCGAGATGTGACCTTCAGCTTGGGCTGACATGACATGGACACTAAAATGAGGGGAGAAAGAGGCACTTTTCATTCAAGTGTGAGGAAAATCATCTGGATCTAGAGCCTGGAGAGAACCCAAGGACTTTTTACTTCCCTTTTGCCATCTTCACCTTTGCTTCTCAGGCTCTGCAGCATGGAGCTGACAGCTCTGATGAACATCAAGGAGTCCCCAACCTCCACCAAGCTCAGGCTGGGCTGGTCTTCATTGAACCGGGTGAAGGCCTTTAACATAGTGCATGATGGTGGATGTGCTAAACAGTGCGGCCTCAAGATGACACAGCAAAGTCCAGAGACACCTGGGCCGCCTCCTGGAAATCAAAATAAAATAAACAGCGCCAACCTGGGTGGGTGGCAGCTGGTGGAATGTGTGTGTGTGTGTGTGTGTGTGTGTGTGTGTGTGTGTGTGTGTGTGTGTGTGTGTGTGTGTGTGTTTGTTTGTTTGTTTTTTTTTCCTTCTCCCAATCTGAACATGAGCAAGATGCCTGTGGTCAACATCAGGGACATTAGCAGTATTATACAAAGACTTCACTCAGTAGACTTGAAGATTCACCCACTGAAGAAGCATACAGCTTCTGGAAATGAAACAACTCCACTTATGATTCAAAATAATGAACAGCTCAGTATTAAACAAAGACTTGAATCAATATAAATGAACATTCATCGACTGGAGATGAATACGGAGATCAATGCAGGCTCTGGAAATGAAACAACCCTACCAATGACTCAAAACAATGGACAACTCCCAGTCACATCAGCGAACAGCCCACTCTGGAACTCTCTGGGAGCTAAGCCAAAAAATAAATCTCTGAGATGACTCACGGGAAGGACTCTTCACCTAGATGACAAAGCCTTCCCAGCATTAAGCCGAGATATTCCTTCTTCAACACCTGGTCCAAGAACTAAACATCACCCAGCTGGAGCAATCAAAACTCCATCTTCCTCAACTCTGGCGCTAAGGACAAAACAACCAATTTGGGCAATAAGACAGCCGGACTCTGCTGGAATTCCACTGAAAAACAGGTCTGCTGTGCTTCAACAGGAGTCCCAAAACAACAACAGGTGCTATGAGGCAAGAACACAATTTCCTCCTAAAATTAACACCAAGAAAACAAAAGATATGCCAAAAGTTCATATTGTGGATAATTATGTCATGAAAGAAATCCACGTTTGCGAAAGCAATCTGCTTCCCAAATGATACAGTTTCTGACGTTACTGCAAAAATACTCAATAGCCAATGATCACCTGAATATTGAGACTAATTATACACACTGAAGCTAATGATATAACCAAACAAAAATCACAATTTCTGAAAAATGACTTTAATCATCTTCTAAGCACTATCAGAAATCTAAAAATGAAGGTGTTTATCCAGTAGACCTCTACCAACAGTTTGGCAGGGAGATAAGAGATACAGCAGACTGCTTATGATTAATAACTGGCTCATCAAAACATGCGCTATCAACTCAATGAACTTCACTGACAAACAGGTTTTCCTGGGAGCGTCATCTATACAACTGAGATGAAGTATCCTTAAATAGGGCCAGAACAAAACTTCTCACCTTAATCATTTTACATGCCGTTAACAAAAAAAAAAACCTGCTCTCCCCAACCACAGGACAATGTAAACAACGAGATCACACTCCCAGCCAAGATATGGTAGGAATCTGGCCGTAACTCCAAACCAATACGTCTAATTAGGATGGATCAGGACCACAACAAACTGACACCCCACCTCCCCCCAACAACACCCAGTGGAGCCAAGGATAGTTCACAAGAAACTTCGACATCAGAACTGATATTTTTCAACTTCAGTGAGAAAATGGACTGCCATATACTGCTAGGAATTGCCCTATTGAGTACCCAAAAAGCATGCTTTACTTCATCAGCACCACTGGGTTCTGGCCCATCACAACATCGACTGTGTATTTCTGAAGTCTGAGATGGGGGTCCAGACATTAGTTCTATAAGCTCACTATCAGCAAAAGGACTTTTAGTTAATGACTACATACTGAGTATAATATTATGCTTCTTACAGAAACATGGCTGGATGAAAACAATGAAACGCCTGTACTAATTTAATCAGCACCTCCTAATTACATTTTTTTTAAAGTGAGAATTGAAAACATAATGTGATGGAAGGGTTGCTACAATATTTCATGATTCACTAAACTGTAAAAAATGTTTTCCTTGGCAAATTTGAATTTGATTACAAGTCCTGGTCAAGTAAAAATCTACATCAATTATGGCTGTTTATGCACAACCAGCTAATGCATCCAGTAAACCAGTCTCTGGGCTTTTTTAATAATACACAATATAATTTATACAATTACAATATAATCTCACCTAACACTGATATTTCACTCTGTAGCTATGTTTACGTGCACAAAATTCCTTGATTAGATTGAAATGTATTCAGATTAAATAATCTGAATCATTTATGTGGGCACAAATTAATTAATGTGATCATGATGGGTTTCCATGAACCAGGCTTCATTCAGAATAGAAGTTCTGACATGCACAGAGTTTTAAAATTTCCCTAAACACAGAAGTTGTTCTTCTGTCTGTGTCAAACATAAAAACAACCACAGTAGTGTGTTTGTTCTGTGTCTTCTGAGTGCTCAGAATGGACCTGCGGCAGGTTCTAATACCAGCTGAGACATTACCGCACTCCCTAGCTGGGCGTTTCCTTCCTACCCAACTCCTCTCAGTTCTCATCTCCCTTCACTGCTACGTCTGGAATTTCTCCCATCCAGGTTGATGGGAGAAATTGATTTCTGAAATTGATTGATTGAGAAATTGGTTGATTTCACTAGTACAATTTCAACCAGGCCAATCAGTGAACAGAAGGAGCTGTGAAGAATGATTTTCTGCACTGTTTTAGAATTGTGGTGAGCCTGTAGTTTCAACAACGGCAGTGGAGGAAGTAAACAATGCCATTCAGTCCATGTTGGCCACGCTTCCAGATATTGAAATAGCATTAACAGCCATCTCTTTTGTCTCAGCTCTTCTCACAGTAAGGGATAGTTGTTTACAGCACAGGTTATTTCCGTTAAGCTTCATAGGAATGAACCGGCGCATTACATACGTCACGGCCAAACGTTAGCGATTGGATAAAATTTAAAACTTCAACAGAATCCATGCCTTAAAAAAGCAATTGTTTATCTAAAGCCGAGGGTCCAAACCCTCTGAACAAAGCAAAGAACAAGGGGCTGGTTTTTACCAGGCTACTCCGCTCTATCATTAAGCTACAGGCTAAGCAGTATGCAGCTAGTCCTCCTGCATTACAGGATGACAGATCAAAAGACCAGTTTTGCTTCGCCAACACATGCCCAGTCAGGTTACTTCACCATGATCAGAATAACATGATCACAAGTGTTTATATGCACACCATTCAAATGATCAATCGGCGTACACCACCCTTCTCATTCGAACTGAATCTGATCAGAATGTTCCAGTTGAGGTGTTTACATGACTCATTTTTATTCCAATTGGTTGTTTATTCTGATTAATTATGTCCATGTAGACATAACTATTGAAACCACATGGTAATAATTAATACAAGATATGTTTAGTGGAAGCTACAGCACAATACAGAGATTAATTGTAAACCCCTGATTCCATACCTGAGTGAAAATGTCTGTGAGAAAGTGTGTGTGTGTGTGTGTGTGTGTGTGTGTGTGTGTGTGTGTGTGAGAGAGAGAGTGATATGTTTTAAATAATTGAATCTGTGGAAGTGATTCTACTAAGGAATTAAACATGGAAAGGAGATTTAACTGTAAAATGTCTTGAAGATAGTTTCCAAACAGTGGAGTGTGAGCCTGCATATTTTAATTATTTCTCATAACTAATGCAGGGACAGAGAACATCAGATTTATTTGGTTTTTAATTGATACTTTAATTAGTAATTCACTTTGGTAATTATAGTCCATTTATTTGGATAATTTAAAAATTCTGATTATGGAGAGAGATTGCAGACTTGCATCCTTCCATTCAGCATGCTGCGATGTGACCTCCTTTCTTCCTATTAACCCTGCAGTTCTGAGCTGTGAACGAGCTGCTGTTCCTTCCTGACACCAAACGCTGTGGTTCTGACTGGAGAGACAGGCAGCAGCCATTCACCCACCACTGCATGTTTCTAGTGGCTTTTCAGGCTGTTTAGGTTAAAGAATAACAACCAAATTGATTAATTTTATAGTCTGAAGCAGATTGTAAAGCAAGATATTATATTAACATCAGAGGAGACAGCTCATTTATACATGTATTTCACTTTGACTGTAATACTTTTTTTTTTTTTTTTTTAATGCATTGACATATTGTCAAGTCAAGATATTGGTAGATCAGTAAACTTGAGGCATGTACATTCAATCAGGATGGAGTCAGGCAGACAACTTTTGCAGCATTGATACTCGGAGCAGCGTCCCCACTGTAGCCCATGTTCTGCTGGACTC
Source organism: Anableps anableps (assembly GCA_014839685.1). Taxonomy (NCBI): domain Eukaryota; kingdom Metazoa; phylum Chordata; class Actinopteri; order Cyprinodontiformes; family Anablepidae; genus Anableps; species Anableps anableps. The sequence goes on from CM026068.1 coordinate 166,672, forward strand.
TAGGGGGCAGTGTAGGGTGCCTATGGCAACCATGACATGTTTAGAAGTTAAAAAAAAAAACAGCTGTTAGTAGCAACATGTTGACACCCATGAGTGTGGAGGTAGTATTGGCCGAATCATGAAGATGAATGTTTTTGAAAACTTCCACCAGAAGGTGTTCATTCTTTGCACAAACATCGCATGGAGGGCCGTGGTTGTTAAAGTGACATTTGACTGTGCAGTGCCACGCGGATGCATCAAGCATAAATCAAGCTTAACTCTTCAGTCTTATCTAACCAGGCTCTTTATGTATTTGTTGAATTCTGAAGGATTTATGACCCATTAAAGGTGGAGAAGCTTAGGAAATAATTTTTTATGGTCGCATTTCTTCTCAGGGGTGTCTAGACCACTTACTTGCAGCATATGTTGAGAGCATGGGCTTCTGTAGCCACAACTGTTTGGTGGTGGTTGCTGCTCAGTTCTTCCACCATTAAAAAAGAAGCAAATGTGTGAATGTTTCTGCTCTATCTGAACTCTGAAACTCTTCAGGCCTTAAAGTCTCATTGCATGGCTTTAGGAAGAGCACAGACTGACATCAAAGTTCTGGCAGTGGGAGATATGTGGCCTCTTTATACAGTCTGTGTTTGAGTCCTTTAGCTCTCTGGAAAAAGCTCGAAATAGCCTCTAAATGTCTGCCTGTGTATTTTGTTCTTGATCAGTGGAGTTGTTAGTGTCCTGTCTGCAGCCTCTGTTTGCTCACTGCTCACATAAAGAGGCAAAGTAACCTGAACGTGCTGCAGAGCATTCATCCAGAGCAGCAGAAGTTGTGACCTTTATTGCTGACTCTCCTCTCAGAGTTTGGGTCCTGGCTTTTTAAGCCGACTAATGATCCATGGAGGAGCTCAGGGGCTCAGCCTCTGTAATTATGCTCTCTTTCTCTCACCCTATCATTCTTTCTCAGCCTTTAGTTCTGTGTCACACACACACCTTAGGTCTCTCCTTGAGTTCTTCTCTCCGATCCACCACCAACCTGAACCCCTCTGAACCCCCTCTTTTTCTCTCTCCCTTCATCTCCATCTGTTTCCCTCTCCTCCTCATCCCTTGTTCTGCTGCAGATTAATTACACTCTAATATATGTACAGCTCTGCTCCCTGGAAACCCTCCTCCACTTCTACCACACCTACTCTGGTGCTGAAGAGAAGAGCTGCTAAACCCTCAGCATGGGGCATCCCACATGGGAGCAGCAGCCCCACTAGATGCTTACCAGAAGAAGAGATAGAGATGTGTCTGAAAAATGAGACAAAGACTAATTTTTCCCTCATTTCTGTTCCTATGATGAAAGTCAGAGTCAGATCAGCTGCTTTGGTTGTCAAAACTGCAAGTAAAAAGGATAAAATGAGACTAATTTCAGTTTGTAATAAGAGTAGACATGAAGAAGGAACATTACATCTATGAATGATCTGAACAACACCTCAGCTATCAGCAGCCCCTTATCTTCATCCTCACAGAAGCTCTGATGGGGGTTTGGTTGTCTGGTTTGGAGAATCTGGAGAAGTTGGGTCATTGTGTATATGGTGCTGGGACCTTTAAGGTTCCTCAGATGGAGCATCTTGGTGGGACTGATCAGATGGACAGACTGGTGCCTCATCTGCAGTTTTACAGTTTCTGCTCTGGTCTGTTTCAGTAAAGGCAGAACTGGACCAACAAGTCAAGCTCTTGAGTTACCTCTCCAGCCATATTCTGACCCTCACATGGTCCTGAGATGTAGGCCACCACTGAGAGAAGCAGATCCTCGATTCAAGCAGATGAAAGAAAGAATGAAAGGATGATATATTCCTACCATCCTGGGAACTCCAGAATGAGCTGCAGAGTGTTACTGTTTATGGACGGACGAAGGGATGGATAAATGGACGGATGGATGGATGGATGATAGATAGTGGAGGTAAGGAAGACGTTCTGTCTATATTTAGAGGAAGCAGACCTGTCCCCCTGATCCATGCTCCGCTCCTATGAGAACTGCTGACTTTGCAGAAACCAGCAGAGCTGCAGGAAGCAGGATGCTCGTCCTGAAGATCAAAAACCTGCATCACATCATGAAGGCCTGATTGACTTGATAGCAACTACTCTCTCCTAGTTTGTGAGTTTAAAAAAATATGAGTTATTTAAAGAAAATAAAAATATGTGGAAAAGAAAATCTTGTTGAGTTTTTAATTTCAGGCAAACACCGAACATGAACCTTAATTTACTCAAGAAACTAGATTAGTTTTTTATCTGAGGAAAAAGACTGTCTCATTCCTAGCTTTGAGGAGTTTCAGGGATTCTTGCATGTAGAGCCTATTTCCAGTCATCCAATGGCACCTCAAAAAGATCCAGATCTGGGCTTTGACAAGGCCCAGGACTCAGTCAGTCCTTGGTGGGTTTACTGGTGTGTTCTGGGTCATTGTCATGCTGCAGGGTCCAGTTCTGATTTAGCTTTCTGTTTTTTAAACATCTCCTTCTGAAACACGTGAGCTGACCTGGTCCTGCTGCAGCAGAGCATCCCAAACCATGGCACCTCCACCTCCATGCTTCAGGTTATATGAGCTTCTGATAGTGGAATATTGTATTTGTTTTATTCTAAACACGGCTCCTGTTCTGGTGTCCAAATAATTCAGTTTTAGACTCACCTGTCCAGACATTCTGGTCTTTTCCAGAGAGAATGGAGACAAACTACAGTCTGACCTTCATGTTTTTATTCGAGACCAAAAATTTCCTCCTTGCTCACCTGAACTTCTTTCAAATCACTGACTGATGAAATTCTCATCATGTTCTAATGAAATGAGCCTTGTGGGACTTGAAGCTCTTTGATGTTTTAACTCTGGCTGCTGAACTTAAAACTCACACCTGGATTTGCTGAATGACTGGATGATCTTATCCCTTGATTTTACTGGAGAGATGGTTCACCTCCACTATTTGGATTAATTGTGAACAACATGTTCATGTTGTAGGAATATTACTGTCTACATTTAGTCTGTGGGCTTATTTCCCAAAGAGCTTTTAAGAGAAATCTTTTGTAAATGAAATATAAACATCAAGTTTTCCAGCATGAGTCTGTTTTCATATCACAGCAGAAAGAATAAAGACATACAGGAAATCATTCTGTTGATCAGTTTTAGTTGTTTCCCAGAATGTTTTATGGAATAGTTGAAGTTTGGATCAGAAACAAAACACTCAACTCGAGTGATTCAATAAGTGGCTGTGATTGCTTGTTTAGCTCCGAGTGGATTTTCTTCATGGCTGTAGCTCCACCACCTTCTCTGCTGATTAGCTAATCATATTTTTCTGTTCTTATTGGATTTATGTATAAACTGATTCCTCACTCTGATGGAGAATCTGCTTATTAAAGTCAAAACAACAACTTCTGTTCCCTTTTTGAAGGAAATTCCTCTCAGATACAGGAGCTTGTGCTTCATTTCTCCAGACTGGAGATAAAACCAGACGGACAGATGCAGATCAGACATTATTCAGCTGTCAGGAGTTCTGTTTTCACCTGCGATCATGTTGAGGTCTGTGGCTTAGACTGAACCTCAAGATGACATCTGCCCCCACCCCTAATACCCCCAGCCTCTGCGGGATCTGCATCAGTGCTCAGAGGTTGGAGTCTTTACATCACAGCAGCTACTGTCTGGATCTTTTCAGTGACCTGCAGAACTTCTGCCGCTCAGGAGATTTTTAATCTGCTGTTTTGTTAAGATCTGCCCTCTGAGGTCTCATCTAGTGGCAGTGTCGGCTGAGGATTAAATGTTCTCCTTGATCATCATCATCTCCTTCTTCACTTTTTTCATCAGAAGACAGTTCTGAGGCCTTCTGCTTCCTCATCCATTCCACTCCTTTCAAGATGATGAGACCAGTGATCAGGTGCTGTTCAGGGGGTCTTGTAAATAGTTTGATGTGACTCTCTGGTCCTTTCTATCTTCCTTAAATGGGCCTGGAGCTGAGTGGCATTAACTATCCAGTTCTACCAGACACTGTTGCTGATGAGGGAAGACCTTCTTGTTTGAAGCCTCTCAGTGGTCCAGGACCAGCTGATCCGCTCTTAGGTGTTGTCTTGGACTCATCAGGTCTGAATGTAACTCACACTATGAAGAAGTTGTTTATCTAAAAACTTTTGCTGAACCAGAAACTGGTCGATTGTTGGGATTTGTGAGGTTAGCCGCCTTGTTCTCAGCAGGTTATTATAAACATGGAACAGTTGAACGGGTGAATTCAGATTTTTAAAAAAGGGTCCAAATAAAGGTCACCTGTACAGGTTGAAGAGCATTAAGCTGCATTCTGAATCTCATCAGAAGCTGAGAATCCCTGAACTATTTTCTCACTGTGTGAATTGCTTGATTTAACCTTTAACATAAAAAAACACACCCATGACCTTCTCCTGCATGTTTTAGTTCTAAAAACCTGAATCAAATGATGGTTCCTTAGCAGAACCACTGCAGAACTTCATGACCTGTTGAGGAGGAGGTTTGGCCTATTGAATCAGATGTGTTGGAGCAGAGACACCATCCCCAGAGGATTGGAGCTGGACACCCAAGATTGGTGTGACCCCCTCCACCAGTTGGACATACAACCTCTCACCAGGTTGAAGCATAAAGAAGTAAGGGCCCAGCCTAATTTGATGATGGAACAGAGAAAACTTTAACCTGTTGTTACTCTCAGATGACTGGTTGCTACACAGACGGTGTCTAACGGTTGCTATGAAAAGCTGATGACCACAAGTGAGATTTAGTTGTGTTCCCTGGGCAGGAAGATAAATATGGCTGCCCGTCCAGCCTTGTTGTTTAAATCTCTCTGCCTGTCATTATGAGCTAGTTTTTAGGAGGTACAGTTTGTTCCTCTCTGAATGACATCTTTCTGTCTTTCCTATTTTGAACAGTGACTGAGAGGAATTGGGACTTTGTGTCACATTATTTTCATACCCCAGGGAAACAGGAAGCCATAGATTACTAATCAAACTTTTTAGAATCGGTCCATGTCCTCATAGCAGTGCCATAAGTGAATTTTGTATGAAACATTATTTTTCCTGAGATGAATAAATGTACTCATACTAAAAGCTGGATATTTATAAGTTGCTCCTTGTGAAACTGTGTTACTGCAATAGAAATGAATTTATCTCAATGATTTATGCAGATATTTACCAAGGGTTAGAATCAGAAACCAGACCATGCAAACATCTGTAAACTTCAAGAGAAGGTTCAAAGGTCAGATGTCAGGGTTGGTCTTTTCTGTCAGCTTCTCCATCATTATCTATATTCATGCACAATTGTGAAAAAATCAGAACTTTCTTTAAATGTTAAATAGTTAGATGAGTTCAGACATGTCATAATGAGTCCTAATGCCAGGAGACATTAAACGAGCATCAGCCCACCAGAAAAGGTCATGTCTCAGCTGGTGAACCCATCAGTCAGAGGAACTGAAAACTGCTGGTTCCAACAGCAACAAAAGAAACATGTAGAAGTATCTGCTCAGGAAATCAGTCATAAATACACAGAAACATTGTGGAGTCTGACAGATGAAACCAATGGTTGAACTGTAGACAGACATCATGGTGCTTGATGTTATTCCTCTTCTCAGTTCAAGGGTTTTTTTCACAACAGGGTTAAATGGCCTGATGTCCTGACCTGGTGTTGAATCATGTGAAGGACATCACAGGCCCCCTGATGAACTCCCAGCAGTTTGATTACCAGGTAAAACAGGTTGGCAGATGATGCAGTCAACTTGGGACAACATTTCATCCTGGACCACCTGGACCAACCACCGACGTACACCAGGATCCTGGTCAGCTTTGGCCTTCAACACTATGAACCCAGACATCCTCTACAAGAAGCTCAGCCTGGACCTTGGGACAATTAAACACTAGGGATGGGAGTTCAGTGCTTCAGTCCCTTGGAATCGTTAACCTGCCTGCTTAACGATTCTACTTGTCAGTTCCAGTAACATGTGACGTATTTGCGTGATGACATATTATACGCGCTCCGTATTTTTGATTTAGAAAATATCCAAGAGGATGTTGCAGCAGAAGCACTCTAAAGTCTGGTTACATTTCACTAAAAAAGCTGATACTAAGGTCACTTGCAACATGTGCAGAGCTTTAATCACAATAAACTTTATGGGATTCTTCTGAAAAAAAACTGATTCTATTAGAAATAAAATTGTTGGGATCCTCCCGAACGTGATGACTTCATCCTCAACAAGTGAGGCAGCGCTGAATGTAACTCTAGAACCTGATGTGTGTTCGGACGGTTTTGAGTCAGTTGAGCTTTCTGAGTTATCAAAATTATTAGCTTCTTCCAAACCTGCGACTTGCATGTTGGACCCGTCCCAACCAGATTATTTGAAGAGGTTTTCCCTCTGATTACTGCCTCCATTTTAGATGTGATTAATCTGTCCCTTGTAAATGGACACGTTCCACAGGCTTTTAAGGAAGCTGGAATTAAACCTTTACTTCAGAAACCTCTCAATCAAGATGACTTAATAAATCACAGACCCGTATATAATCCTCCCTTCTGATCTAAAATCCTGGAGAAAATCGTTGCTGATCCAGTGTGTGAGCATCTAGAACATAATGACCTGTTGGAAGAGTTTCAGTCAGGTTTCAGAGCTCATCATAGCAGTGAAACAGCTCTGCCCGAAAGTCAAAAATGACCTTCTCTTGGCCTCAGATACAGGACTGGTTCTGGTTCTGTTTGATCTCAGTTCTGGTTCTGATCCAGTGGACCACAATATTCTCTTAGAAAGGCTTGAACATGTTGTGGGTATCAAAGGAACAGCACTAGGCTGGTTTAAATCTGATCTGTCCGACAGATTCCAGTTTGTTCATGTGAATGATAAATCATCTTCTCACTCTAGGTATATCTGCTTCCAATTGGAAAAATCATGACAGCATGGGATAAATTTCCACTGTTATGCTGATAATACTCAGCTATATCTATCCATAAATCCTGATGAATCTAATCTGCTAGGTAGATTACAGACATGTCTTGAGGATATTAAAACCTGGATGACATCAAATTTTCTTTGTTTAAATTCTGACAACACAGAAGTTGTTGTTTTTCGACCAGAACCTCTGAAAGAGACCCTGCTTAGTCAGTCACTTGATCTAGAGGGCATTAAACTGGCCTCAGATAACAAAGTAAAGAACCTCGGTGTTATTTTTGACCAGGATTTGTCATTTAAGTCCCATAATAAACATGTTTCTAGAATTTCCTTCTTTCATCTCTGGAATATTGCCAAAATTAGAAATATTCTCCCCAGGAGTGATGCTGAAAAACTAGTCCATCCATCTGTTCCTTCACGGCTGGATGACTGTAATTCTTTACTATCAGGAAGTCCACAGAATGGAGTTAAAAGTCTTCAGCTGATCCAAAGTGCTGCAGCAGGAGTTCTGATGGAAATGAAAAACAGAGATCATATTTCTTCTTTTTTAGCTTCCCTTGATTGGCTCCCTGTTAAATCCAGATTATAATCTCAGATTCTCCTTCTGACATATAAAGCCCTTAATAATCAGCTCCATCAACCATCAGAGATCTGATTGGTCCAGATGTTCCTACCAGAGACCTGATTTTAAAAAGCTGATATGCTTCTCAAGATTAAAAATGGAATCAACAATCACTTGAAGATTTTTTTCAACATTTAAATTGAAAATTTTAGTTATAACTGCACTCCAAGATTTTTAACGTGAGATTTTACAAACTGCTCGATGCTAAAGAGATCAGGAGACCTGCTACAATTTCCACTGAGACCAAAAATCATAACTTCAGATTGTGCTTCAACTGGAAATAGATCTGAGTGTCATCTACATATGAATGAAGTAAAATGTTACATTTGCTAAAGGTGGAGCCTAAAGGAAGAATGTAAATGAGAAATAAAATGCGTCCAAGAGTGCATCCTTGAGAAACTCCAGTCTCCAGTTGTGGTCAACTGTTTTGAAGGTGACTGTCAGATCTAAAAGGAGGAGAATAGCTGAGTCTCCTGCATCTGCAGTTGATCAAAGATCATTAAAAACCATTAAAAGAACAGTTTCAGAGCTTCTTTTAACACCTGACTGACATTTTTCAAGGATGCTGTGAGGATTTAAAAAAGACTGCAGCTAAATCAACACTATCCTTTCTAAAATGTTTGAGAGAAGAAAAAGTGAAAGAACAGATTAATCAAGAGGAGGTTTCTTCTGCAGCATAACTGTATGTTTAAAACAGCCTGAAACAACACCTGACCTGAGACTGATGGTAAACATCTCTAAGACCCAACAGATTTTAAAATCCTCTTTTAAAAATTTATTGGAATAATATCATGTGGACAGGATGAAATCTTCATACTGTTAACTATCTGAAATCCATCAGAACCGGTGCTCCCCAGGGGTAGGTTCTCCCCCCACAACAATAAGCAGGTTTAGACTGTTACAACCTGCCTTTTTTGAATTCTTTGTTTTTGGGCCAATAAATCTGATTCTGATTCAATAAAAAGATACATTTCATCTGCTAACATTATTATAATATCTCAATTATCTCACAGTATCTTATTTGGATAGTTATAAACTTGTCTCTATGTGGGCTGATCTGTTTCATTCAACAATGATAAACCCATCTAGACTGTTTTTGGTGCAAATAGAAAAGTTGACATCTTAGTGGCTTGTAAGAAAATAGTGAGTTACTTGAAGCAAGAGAAAGAATATTTCCCTGTAAGGAGCAGAGCTCGATGTCTGCTGTGTGTCCCCCACTCATTCCATGTTGTTACACACTCATCTCTGTCTTAATGATGACTTGTTATTGACCATACGTGTGCTTCCCTCTTTGCTTTAAACTCAAATGTATAAACTAGAGAAAACATCCCAGACCCAAAGAGAGCCTGCTGCAGGCAGGGAGCCAGTTTACAAAGATAAACTAAAGAATGAAGCTTCTGTCATTTTCAAGGTTGATCCTGAACTTTGTGCATTCAGACCCTCCCTCCAATCACCCCCATCGCCCTACAGCAGGCTTCTCTCTATAACCATGTTAGGGTGTTTTTATGGTGTGATTATTCAGTGGAGGGAGAAAGAGAGACACGTTGCGCTGAGCTGCAGGTAATGAAGGTTGGACTCATCCAAAACACACATACGCACACATGCACACACACACTCACTATACGTCTTTCTGTCTTCACAGGGACTTTGCATGGACTTCAATTCATTTTGCATTCATTTCTATGACCTGACCTCTGACCATTACCCCACACCCAACCATTACCAGTACCTGTCTAACCTTAACTCTGACCCAAAACAGCCCTGCTCCTGATGGGGCACGGGCTTTGGGTCCATAAGGAGCAGTAGGTCCTCACAGCATGGGATTTGTTGGAAAAATGGGCCTCACAAGGTGAGAAATGCTAACACACACACACACACACACACACACACACACACACACACACACACACACACACACACACACACACACACACAGTGTAATCAGGTTATGGAAGACAGCGTAACTGTTGAGGTGGGAAACGTTGCTGGCCGGCTTCTCTCAAACTTTATTATCTTGGCTCCCACACGGGGGGGGAGTGGTGAGGGCATACAGGAGGAAAAGGAGAAACCAGTGAATCCAATAAAAACATGGTGAAAGAAGCTGACACATCTAGTTTAGACTGAGATGTACAGGAGAGGTGATGCAGGGAAAAGACACAGATGGACTGGGAGCCATTTCTGAGCTGCACAGAAGGATGCAGTTTAACCAGTTTCCTTCACTTCAGCATCTCGCTCAGGTGTTGTGAACGGTTCAGCACAAAGAGCCAAATTAAACCCTTCATCATAACTACATGTTGAAGTCCTGTATTCTCTGCTCCTGTAGAACCAACAGATTCAATAATTCATCCTTACCTGCAACTACGTCCTTTTAAATACTTCTTGAGAGTTTTTTTTTTGTTGTTGTTGTTGTTTGTCAGTAGTTGTGTTTTTATGTCTATACTGTGATCATTTTTATTGTCCTTACAGCATTTGTTGTTGGTGAATGTATTTTCTGCAGGCTGTAATACAAATTGCCCCCTGGGGATATTAAACATTTGTTGATACCTTCTTCAACTCAAACAAGTTAGTGAGCAGTTTCACATATTTCAGTTCAGTTCCTAAATAAAAAGGAGAAAAAGATCCACTCTAGATTTTATCAATCACCAGTCCAGTTCAATAAAGTCATTCACAAAAAAACAAAAGAAACCCAGCCTCTGTAGCAAGAACTGTCAAGACAAACAGGGTCGCATTGGGGTTGTAAAACGTTCACACAGAAGTCTGACTGCAGGCGCGTTTAATCAGCAGCAGGAACGACCACACAGAAAAGATCGGATTTCAGCAAAAAACCAGAACTGAGCATCAAGACCTGCAGAGTGAACGTAGCCTAAACTAACTCCACTAACTCTGAGATGATGATACAAGCTGATCTCTGACTGGTGAGACCCCCCCCATCAGGGACCACTTCCATCTCATACAGAGCAGGTGGTTTAAGGGATGAAGAAGAGATGAATTGTCCCCCCAGTGAACTCTTGGTCTTTACTGGGATCTTTTTCCAATTGAAACATCCTGAGTGTCTGGGTCACCTCCTGTTGAAGATGAGGAGCAGAGGCTCTACTTTGAGCTCTGACTGAATGACAGATACATCTCTAGGGCTGAGTCCCTCCAGTCTACGAGTGCTCATATCGACTGCTTGTCTCCAGGATAATTAAGTAATTCATATAAATCAGATATGAACCCCAGATTTTATTTACCATTAGACCCCTGGAGAGAGCCTTGCGGTTCCTGACATTTGACATCTGAACATGTGGTGCTAAGTTTGAAAAGCGTTTGAAACAATTGATCAAACCTTGTCTTGATGACTTTTCCATGTTTTTGTTCAACATGTTATTTCAGCTAAGATGTTCATTTAAAAGAATAAGTTACCTTTATATCTAAAGTTATTAAGGGATCATTTGTTGATTTACTTAATGTCTGATGGCTCGGCATGATTCCAGTGCCATTAGCTGTGTACAGTGACTAATGACAACACTCTCTCTCTCCTATGTGTCTTTGTTTTCAGCCATCTGTTGTATCTCTTCTCCATCATCCATTTTTCTAGTCCTCCCTTTTCTGTTAGTCATTCCAATCCCCCCACCCCTTTATGTTTTTCTCCATCAGAATTAACAAAGCACCATTTCATAAGCCAATATTTTGTCTTTTATGCCTTTTCTTCCCACCCCAAAACTGTACAAACAATCACGAATAAAGCAGCCGTCTATCTTCACACTGTTGTCTCTACCACTATATATATATATATATATATATATATATATATATATATATATATATATATATATATATATATATATATATATATATATAGCTCGTTATTTAGTATTTTTAAGCAGTGAACAGATGCCGATTACTGCAACAGTGTCTTCATAGGTCTGCCTAAAAAGTCAATCAGACAGCCACAGCTGATCCAGAACACAGCTAACCCTAACCCTCCTAACACATCCATGTTCACATTCTAAAGAAGAGGAGGCAGAATGCTTCCCTGTCGAACCCAGTTCCTTCTTCTGAAAGGAGCCAACCCCATCTTTTTAACTGATGAGTGCCCAAAAGGACAGAATTTTAACTATATATGGGAACCCCTCTGTTGTATAGCTTATATAAAATAACTTTTCATCATTAACATGGTCAAAAGCATTTGAGATAAAAAATAAAACATAAAAATTGTGCCTATCCAAAGCAAATGTACACATATCTGTGCCATGGCTTGATTTAAAGCCAAACTATTAATCAGAAGTAATAGTATTCATAGCCAAACCAAACTTATTGTTGCACAGCATGTGAAATAAATTCAGTTATTGTATCAGAAACAGATATTTCTAAGCCATGAGGGATGACCTGTGGCTCGTTAGAGTTAATTTAAACGGCTGTTATCAGTTTCAGCCAAATATTCACAGAAGCTGCCTGAGAAAACTGCTGACACTTTATTAGGGCATGTTCAACCTGCTCTCCACCATAAAACCTTCAAGCCTACTGAAGATAAAACAATAAAAAGATCAAACTAGAAGCCACGACCTACAAGAAATCTGATTAATTTTTAAGTGCTCCACACTTTGAGGACTTGACTACCAGATGGATCAAAGTAATGAGATTGTTTCTAACAGAAGGTTTTATAAATGATTCACAAATAATTTGGATCCAAAGCCAAACTGGAGGAGACAGAAGAGTTAAGCTGAAGGTTAATGTGTGGATGATTTATGCAGAAGTTCTGCTTTATCCATAAAGATGCCTGGTATGGTTTTAAAATTGAATGCCTATTTATCACATTTTTCAGAAAACCGTCTCTTTTTTTGCTCCAAACATTATTCTACTTCTGATTGATATGTCTATATATAGATCTGCACATGTAGTCACCATCCAGTCCAGGATGAGTAACAGCATTATGTGACCTGAACATGTATAATAGCTGCTGATTTCTCCTGTTATATGAGCTGCTGTCTGTCATCCCCTCATTCTCATTCTCTGCGTGTTCCTCTCACTGGGTTCTCCTCTTTTCCTGCCCCCCCTCTGGTTTACCTCTCTGACATTCTCCCTCTCCTCATTTTCCTCCTGTCTTCATCTTTTCCTGTCACTCCCATCCTCCCTGGTGACTCCTTTCCCTCCTTCTCTCTCTCTGTCCATCCAGCACCTGTTCGCTCAGTCTGTTTTTCCACCTCCATCCCTCAGGGATAATATGTATTTTTTTCTCTGTATCTCTGTTCTCAGGCAGTTGTTTACATTTTATTCTTTCTTTCTCCACCTTCCCTCAGTGTTCTTCACTACGTCGTTCTGTCCTCAGGAATACTTTGCAAGCCTGCCAGTGTCGAGCCAGTGACAGTATCTCGCACCCCATCAGCATGAAATCTGCTCCTGGACATGTTCACACATACAAATATCTCTGGCTTTAGATTTAAGGTGTTCTGGCTGTGGAGCAAAATTCATCGGTCAAGTTTAATCTCTAAAGTAGGGTTCAACTTATTCTCCTGTTATCCAACCTGCTTAATCATATAACCTCATCTTCAAATGGCCCTCTAACTAAATAACTGACCTTTAAACACCCGTATGATCCACCCTACCTCCAGGTAATGCAAACGGTGCTGCTATTTGCTCTCATCACCGGCCAAACTGGGGGGGCATTACATGGCTTGCAGATCATTCTATGCTGCATTCACTTGCTCTCGGGCGTCCTCTTTTGGGTTGCAACTAAGGATTACTTTAGTAATTGATTATTCGATAGAATAATCAATTATTCTGATGATTGGATAATACTTTTTCATTTAACCACTTAAGGTTACTTTATACATCATTATAAATACATAAAAAATGCAAATAAAATCATTTAATTCCTTCTTTGACTAATAAAATCAGCATTTTATAGATTAAAATGCAACAACATCATTCCTTTAGTGAACGTTTGATCATCTGGAGCTCAATAAAGCCTTCTAACATGTGAAAAGCTCAGCTCTTCCTGCTGGACTGAACATCAATACAGTGGAGGACTGATCTGCTGATAATTATTAGATTCACTGATTAATAACTGGATAGAAAAAGGTGATTAAAAGGAGATTTAGCAATTTATTTTCCAGAATGTGAAGCAGGTGAAGCTAAAACTGCCACTAGAGGAGTTCTGGATAGAACAGATTCACAGACTAAGAAGATTTTTCATCTTAAATGCTAAATGTTTATATTTATTGTTCAGTTTTGGCTTCATTCCTGCTCTGACTGGGTTGTTCTTTCAGCTGACTGCCTTTTTCAGAGTCTGTAAACTCTAGTTAAAGCTGCAGTATGTAACTTTGCACCACTCCTGACCTAAAACAATCAGAGCCAGGAGGAAGGTCTTAGCGCTGTCAGTCAACTTCATTTACTTGCTGCTAAATGGACTAATGGTGGAGAAACAACTTGTCATTCAAGGAAAACTGATTATCCAACATCATCAGTAGTCATGCCAGCTGGCTTTAGCGTTCACAACAGTCTCTGTTAGCTGCAGCACAGCAGAGAGCAATGGGGGAGGGCAGGGGCGAGCAGCGCCCCACAGACAGTGATTGACAGCGCTAAGACCTGCCTCCTGGTTCTGATTGGTTGTTTCTAGATACTGTCATGACATGACAATTTCAACAAATATGTAGAAAAATATTTTCTATAAAAGTTACATACTGCAGCTTTAACAATTAATTGATTACAAAAGGAGTTGATGATTATTTCAATAATCGATTCATCACCATTCATCTGATTAATCATTTCATCCCTGGTCCTCATATTGACTCGTTTAGATAACACATGATTACACTCAGCAGTGCGATTAAATGTGTTTTTTTTTTTATGTTGCAGGTTATTTTTCTGTAATGAACTAATGGAAGTTACTGTGATGAAGTTCCAGCCCTGTGAGTATTATACTAAAATGAATGGTATGAAAAGCTTTTTTAGGTCTGTGGATCTTTAAAGTATTTCAGATCTCTTGAACTAACTCCACTAAAGGCAGATAGGTTGATCAGTGTTTTGTGAATAAATACTGGCTGGGAGGAAGCAATTTGTGGTTCTCCATGAAATCATCTGATCTGTTTGTATTTCTCAGTTTGGGTCCATTTAATAAAAAACTGTGACAAATGAAAAAGTAAAAGAGGAAATAAAACGAAGAATGTTTCTGTTGTTCTATTGATTTAGTGTGTAGAACCTAAGGCTAGAGAATAATCTTGATGAAACGTTGATCTAGCTAATTAGCATCATTATTAGCCAGCCTGGAGCTGCTCCTCTTATCTTTTCCACCTTTGCTTATCACCATCCTTCTTTCTGCCATCATACTCTGTCTTCCTCCCCGGCGTCCCTCTTGGACGCTTGGCAGCACTGTCCTTCTGTTCTTTCCCAAAATTGAGTCACTCTTTCCAGCTCATGTCTTTGCGTCTGGGGAGGGATGCTGATTGGCTGAATGAGAGAAATATTGAGGGAAAAGGGGAAACAGATATGTAACAGATGTCTCTGTTCCATTAAGAGGGTAATGAGCAGAGCTGGATGTAGCCTCACCACGCACACACAGCAGGGATTTGCTGCAGGGTCCAGTTCTACTGAGCTAGAAGACAGCAACACCTGGCCATGTTTCTGTACTACATCACCAAAGATGCTTCCCTCTCCTCTCATTATAGGTTTCCACTGTCCTCTCACCACTTCCCTGGTTGTCCTTGTTTTTATTCCTTCTGTGATTTAGTGCCCAGACATTTCCTCTCTTGGAAGCTAAAAGATTTAACTCTACTGTTTAAGTCCCTGTCAAAAGTTAAAAGTCTGATAAGGGCAAACTTGACTTTAAATGATCCGTTAAACAACATGGGCATTGGGCTCAGTGTCAGAGATCTCTCACCAGACCGGAGCTGAGACTTTTCTACAACCATTTGTGTGTTCTGATGTTTTTGTAGTGCAAACTCTGAAGTGTTCTGTGGATTTCAGATTTCTCATTCATGGGTCTGACTAAATATGTGAAAATGAAGGCAATGAAAAGGTATAATATACAGGTGACCAGGGGCGCTGCCAGGAATTTTGGGCCTGGCCCCATGACAAAAATTAAATTGGGGCACCCCCCTGCACAGCCTCTGTTATCATCTCTTGAGTCCATCAGACTCATCAAAAGCTTTACATAACTAACTTTTAAAGGCTCTAGCTTCCTTTAGTCCAATACTGGTACCAGCACAATATTTACTGCTAGTGAGTTATATATGCAACAGCAGCAGTATGCAATTTAGTATTTGAAGCAAGATTAAAGGCAGACTTTAAAAAAATGTGCTCTATTTTTTTATTGTAAAAAAATTAAAAACGAAAAATTCTCAAAACATTCTTGAAATATAAAAAACTAAGACACTTAAATATACACTGATAACTATATAACATAAAATTATACTTCTAACATGTATAACTTTACAATTAAATAAAACATGAACTTCTTCATCCGAAAGTGGTGAAAACAGCAGATTTTTAAGAACAAATAACTCCTGCAAACCCAAACTATTCCCTCTAATATCCCGTTAGCCAGCTATCCTTGCTCAGCCTGACTCACCAGGAGCCCAGCGCCGAGCCCTCATGCTAGCAAAGTTGGTCAAGTCCTCGAAATCTAGCTTTCTATGGAGAGCTGTTTCATTAAAAATTAATTAAATAAATAAATGTTGTTATTAATACATTTTTAATAAATATTCCATGAAATGAATAAATGTTCCCATGAAATAAAACAAATAAATATTTAAAGAAATACATTTTTACCTTATTTGTTTCATGATTTATTTATTTCAAGATTCATTTATTTACTTCAATGTTTATTAATTTCATTATGGTGTTTTATTTTGTGACACTTATTTTGTAAAGCTACTGTATGTATTTCATGACTTTTATTTTTTAACTCTGTTTTTATTTCAGGCTCTTTTTATTTCATGTTCTGATATTCAAATGACGGGGCGGAGTTTTCATTGTGGAGTGTAGTGATGGGACTTATGGTTCTTTGAAAGGAACCATATCTTTAGGATCTGTTCACTTCAAAGAGCCATTCAAAAGAGCAGTTCATAGGATCGTTTTTTAAAAATATGGATTTTCCTAAGAACAAGCCATTTTATCCCTAACATAGTTTTATATTAACTGTTTTTGTGGGTTAAGTTCACAAAACAAGCTGAATCATGAGTATTAAGTAAAAAACTACAGTATATTCTTGGAGAAAAAAGTATGTATATTTCATAAAATATTAAATGTTAAAATATAATTGTCAAATACTCAGTTTTTTATAAGTGTTGTGTGCATTACATGTATTTGTATTATAGAGATTAAAGAAAATGAAAATGTAACAAACAGTAGAGGAAAATAGTGCACTTGAGTTGGTTCGACAGAAACAAAAATCCTCTTCTGCACCATTTTCTGCGTTGCCTTAACTGTTATATTAAATATAACAGTTAAGGCAACGCACTAATGATAAATAACACTCAACTATAAACATTAATCAAGGACCATGAAGCAAGAAGAAACCAAGAAAAATGGAGTGCACCGTGACCCTCCTCTTCTTCTCTCCCACTGCGTCAAGCAAAGAAAACAAAGAACGGCTCTCCCTAACTGAGACTCGAGTCCTATCGTTCATCGTAAAGAGCCATTCAAAAGAATTGGATCTTTCATAAATGTCACATCACTAGTGGAGTGGGGCTGCCACTGGTCAGAGTGCAGTGAGCTCAGAGACCCCAAACTGCAGCAAACCTGCATGAGGGTGGAATATGCAAGCAATAAGGGTTTGAACTGATGTCCCAGAACAATGAAAGAGGTGGAATATCTTTGGAGTACTAAGGGAACTTGTCTCTGTTTAATCAAAAGCTCTTCCCAACCTGCTCAAATCAACATAACTCAGTCGAGGCAATGACTACCCCAGAGGGACCATATGTTCAAAATAAGAGCACATGAGTAAAGCTTAACTCCCCCACTTAGAAGCGAAAGCAATGCCTGTTGTACTGACGCAGGGAGCACAAATTCTGCCAGGGATAACTGCCTTGGCACAACACCGGGACGTCAATTCAGCCCTTATAGCTCGCAGCCTCATATGTTCATCCCTCATGCAGATGTACTGAAGATCGCTGTCTCTCATCTTGCTCCACTCGGACCAGAGCAGCTCCATAGAGAAAACTCTGCTCCCTCATTTGAATGTAAGAATATGAAACAAAAAAAGCCTGAAATAAAAATGGAGCTAAAAAAACAAAACATACTGGACCTCAAATAGTTTTTAAAATCAGTTTTAGTTTACTGAAAGCTTTCTCCCCACCAGAAATGGTCACAGGCAATGTACAAAATCTACTGAAAGCAATCCAAACTTCTCAAAAAATATTTTGTAATTGCATTTTATGAATTTAATTTAGGAGAACAAGAGGGGAAAAATTAGGAGGGAAAGTTGCAACATATATATGTAACTTACATGCAATATAAGATAGGATACTTGCCGTTCAAACCACCCAGCCTCCAGTCTGGACAGGAGGCTGATTTTTTTTTTTTTATCACTTTATGACTGTTTGAATTTCTGTCAGTAATAAGTATTTTAGTTTTGATGTGTAATTGTAAAGAGAGGAAAGAGGCAGAGAAATCCCCACAGACTGCCTGGAATGATGCTAACTAGCATGTCACTGAACAGTGTTGCTCACCTTTTTCACAGGAACAGGGAGGGGTTGGGGGGGTCACGGCTGCTGCTTACTCCAGCTCATCTATTATTAAGTGTGACAAAAGGAACAGGGACAAGTCAAATATATGAATATCTTGGTTAATATTTTCCTTCACTGATTAAATGCTGGTAAAATGGAGGATAACAGTAGTCTGTAGCTAAGCTAACAGGTCAATAATCACACTACAGTCTACCTACCTCTCTTGGAGAAAAACTGGGTTACAAACTGACGCCTTTTCTTTTATGTGTCGTCTTTTTCGTTTTTAGAAAACCTGACTTAATTATTTCTCTTGGCAGCATAATTGTGATCACTGCTGTTCTTGTCTTCTACTGACTTCTGAACACTGTCAAGTGCGCTAAAGCAAGAACAAACCATTTCATGCAGCTAAAGGCGGGGGGGGGGGGTCAGTAAATATGGATGTTTGCTTTTTGGTCTGGGACAGGTAATTATTAACTTCTATTGCAAAAAACAAGTGAAAAAAACGATATCATTAATTTCATTATTGACAGGGGACCCAAAATATTTTTCCTATTTACATATAAAAAAACATTTTTTTCTTTTTTGTGCGGGGACTCCTATTGGTCAGGGGCCCTTGGAATTGTCCTAACTTTTTCCCATATTCTGGCACCCCTGTATGTGCCCAGCAGGGGGGTTAATGTGTGCCATGTTTCTGTGGCAAAGGAGAATCACATGAGGCCTTTCTTTCATTGCAGGGCCTGGCCCAGTTCAGCTCTGTTTGAAATCCGTGTTCAATGTCTTTGCATCAGCCCTTTATCCAGCTGATTATCTTTGAGCCTAAAGAGGAACGATATAGAGTGAGCACACAGCTTCAGTTATTACAACTACAAACTAGTGATCATGCCAGAAATCTGGGTGTACTGATGGATTCACACCTGAACCTTCATGGACACATAAAGACAAAGTCAGCCTTCTATCACCTGAAGAACATTTCCAGGATTAAAGGACTAATTGCATTTATTATGGCAACAGTATTTTCACAGGTCTGCCTAAAAAGTCACTCAAACAGCTGCAGCTGATCCAGAACGCTTCTGCTGGTGTTCCCACTAAGACCAGGAAGATAGAGCACATCACCCTAGTTCTAAAGTCCTTCCACTGGCTCCCTGGAGCTCAGAGAATAGACTTTAAAATACTTCTGGTAGTTTAGAACTCACTGAATGTTTAGCACCAAAATACATTAAAGACCTGTTGTCGTCGTATCAACCTTCCAGACCACTCAGGTCTTCTGGTTCTGGTCTGCTCTGCATCCCCAGAACCAGAACCAAACATGGAGAATCCGCTTTCAGCTTCTATACTCCTCTAATCTGGAACAAACTTCCAGAAAATTGGTAAACAGCCAAAACACTGAGTTCCTTTAAACCAAAGCTACACACCCACCTGTTTAGAGCTGCCTTTGATGCATAATAACATTGACCAACATATTTAATGTGTATTGATGTTTTTAATGATGGCACTTGATAAAATGTAGTGTTTGTTATTGGCTTCGCAACCGGTGACCGTTTGAAAAGTTTCTGATGTTTTTATGTTTTTGTGATGTAAAGCACCTTGAACTGCCTTGTTGCTGAAATGAAATATACAAATAAACTTGACTTGACTTGACTTATGACCTGGTTCCACCCCCGTTCTCTCGAACCCTGAGAGTTCTGGTTCCATTGGCCCAATTTGAAGTCAGATGTCAGATTCATGCCTTGGCCATTGGGGCAGGTACGTTAGCTTACTATGGTATTTCGTTTTGCCCTTGCGTCTTCAGCATCATACTGCTGGATGGTCCGGTCGAGTCTTCAGGAACCTTTCCACTGTATTTCACCTGGCCATATGTACCAGTCGTTTCACATTCTGCCTTCAATCGACTAGTTGCTGTTGGAATTTGATCACTTGTATGACGATGATGATGAACAATAACATGAGCTCAGTGTCTTCCATTGTTATGTTGCAAAGTGAATGATGTTGCATTTTTGATATGATGATCCCCGTCCACTTTCGTGGCGGCAATCTCAAAACATGATGTCCCCATGGTTATGTCATGGTTGATGGCAAACCTTGGACCCACAAAACTCTTAGGAAACAGTGGTAAAAGTCTGAGGAAATAATGACGTTATCTTAGTCTGGACTGGGGGCGGGGGATTTCCTTTAACATTGGGGATGGAATCACTGTGAGGAAAATGACCAAAAGATATTAAATATTGCAGGATAAGGTTGGTGGATGATCTTAGTGGTTGAAGATGATTGGAGCCAGAGAGGGGTGAGCAGAGTCCAGGGTGTCGGTCTGTGTGGTTTGGTGTAGAAGGTGGCGTGTTGGAAGGAGGACATGTTGGGTTGGAGGATTTGAGGATAGATATTTTAATAAATTGTTCTTAACTGGTATTTATATTACACTGAGTGAAAATTACACATAAATTTATTGTTTATATAGTCTGTCATCTAACATTAACCCATTGTTTCCTTATATCAGCAGCTGCTACTTATATTGTGTTAATTTAGTAATTTCTTAACAATAAGGTAACATTGATACATAGTTATCCCTTTATAGTCCCAGTGTTACATCTAAACTTTAATAGGAAGCTCAAAAGAAGCAGCAGCACTCAGGTCTTTGCACCAGGCTTCAGCAAGACACTTTAAATTAATACATCATCTGTTCATCTAAAGCATTTTCTCTCTCCATGTGTGTGTGTGTGTGTGTGTGTGTGTGTGTGTGTGTGTGTGTGTGTGTTCTTGCTGTGAAACATGACTCAACAGTCCCAGCTGACTTCCCCTCTTTACAGTTTGTGTTTTTGAGCCACAGTCTCGACTTGGGGTTCCCAGATGACGGCCTCTATCCCATCCAGCTAAATAATCCCATTACACACAGGCATATCAGACACAACAGACCACAGTGGGGGGGCTTTGAAATTCTTCACAAATAGAGCTGCAGAATAGATTCCTCCTTGCCAAGAGATACTACACATAAAAAAATGAACGTGAACATTGAGTACACTTATAGACACTGATACCATTTGAATACACAGACCCCATCGTCCACATGCTGGCTCCTCATCAATCTACCCACACGCTCCTCCATTCCAGTACATTGCCTTCAAACAGCTGACACCTCATCAGGAAAATGTCTCCAACATTAGTCAAAGTGTCACTAAAGCGTTAGCTGATTTCAAGGTTAAGGTGTGTGTAAATATGAAGGTTCATTCCATCCAAAACACACTCGTGGTGCCTGGCTAAGAATAAAGTATCAATCTCCTACTGGCATGCAGCTTCAAAAGCTTTGAAAAGCTAAAGTTATCAGGACAAAACAAAGAGAAGAGACTTTCAGGCTTGCTCAACATCAGAAGTCACTCTGCTGCTGCAGGTAGCACACCCTTTCTGCTTCGTCATCTCATTGGCTATGCTTTATGTCAGTGCATTCAGCATAAACTTTCATCCAAAGCAATTTAGGAGTGAGGAGCAGGTAGCACTATAGCTAATAATAGGTTACTTGGAAGGAAGACCACTAGTCTAGTATTGACTGCTGTTCTTCCTTCCTAAATAGAGGGTGCTAAGATGATACGGTTCTAGGGTGCTAGGATGTTAAGATGCTATGATGCTAGGGTGCTAGGATGCTAAGGTGGTAGGGCACTAGGATGCTATGAAGCTGTGTTGCTAGTATGTTACGATGCTAGGGTGCCCTACTATAGTCATGGTGTATTGCCTTGGAAGCCATGAGCATCAAGAGGAAATCCTGATTATAAAGCTGCTGCTATTTTTGCCCTAATAGCCCATCCTCATTTACACCCCCTCCACTCCCCAACCCCCACCCCCACACATAAAGAGCAAGAACAAACAAAAGCAAAAAACATAATTAGCAGAGTCTCACTATGGCTTGTTGCTATGGTTTCAGCAGAATAGGAGGTACAAACAGATACATCTAAACTATAAATAATGAAATGCTCTTTGTGGATTTTTAAGTAAATTAAGTTGTCCCAATGGCAAAAGTCTGGGGTTCAAATCCCAGCTAAGCCATGGAGTGTATCAGTGTCAGTCCTGTGAGACCCTCTTTCTTCTTCTTTACTCACTGGCTGGCCCCCTGAGCAGCTGGTCTGGCCAGTAGGTGATGAAGAATAAAAGAAATGGTATATTGATTATAACAGGAAGTGTAGCATGTATGCTGTGCATCCTCCCAGGGTCAGCTCAGACAGCTGGCTGCCTTCCCAGCTGTTGTTCATGCATCTTCTCCTCCATAGTAGGTCCTCTATTAACTACCACTTCAAGAAGGTCTTGTGCTGATTGTTCTTGGGGCTTGACTAAATGCTCATGAGATGATAATGTTGGAGTCAGTCTAAAGTGACAAAGATATGTTGTTAGATGACTTTATTTTTTTTCTTCATTGCATAATATTATAAAACAGAAGTTATTAAAAGGTTTTGAACAGATTTAGAGCAGACTGTCATATCAGTCAAGGATCATGTTTCACTTTGTAATGGATGGAGTAGAGGAGGATAAAAGGCTTTTTGTGCCATTCTCCACTTTAGGGAAAGGTTGTATGTTTCACTGAAAGGAGCCAGTATAACATGGATGCTTTAAAAACATTGTACCCTAACAACAAAGTGAAACCACTCTTTGACTTAACAAGTCAGAGTTTATCGTTCCTCGTTAGCGTTTCAGAGGTCAGTTTGCTGTCCAAGGTGCTGAAATGACTATTGGGTAGTTTCTTAGTACCTATATGTTTGAAGGTCCTTCCTGTGGTCCCTGCTGTGATAAAACCTGCAATGACATGGTTCTTCCTCTGCTTTGTTTTAAAACCTAATTCTCTAAAGCGAGGAAAGTTTATTTTAGTCCCAGATGCACAATGCTTTATAAGCAAAATGCACATATGATAAAGCCGGCCTTTGAAAATGACCAAAACCTTTTAAAAGAGTGGAGCTGATGAAGCTGCAGTCTTCATCAGCTAGAAGACTGCAGCTGTACTGAACAATGGCTGGATAGGTTCAAAAGAGAAAAAAGCCACAATGTTGAATTAAGGACTATTGTCTTCACATTTTATTAGAATATGTGTTTGAAAACAGATTATTGTTTATATTGTGAATAATGCTCATTGTTACTCAAGGTTATCAAAGTAATTATTCAGATTTAAAGATGTTTGTGAGCTGATCTTGTTGATTTTCTTTAAGGTTTCCACGAACACTTGAGCTCCTTTGAAACTGGTCCGTGTTGTAAATTAAGCATTAAGTGCTGGCATGCCAGTGTGGGGGTGGTACGTTCTAAATGTCACAACGTGGAATGTAATCAGAGTAATGAACTGCACCCCCGCTTGCTTCGTACACTCCACATGTTTGTCCCGCTGACCCCAGGGCTGCTGGGAGATGTGGAGAAGAAACTTATGCTATTATTACTCAGTTAACTGAGAGCTGTGTGCAGCTGAGACTTCAGGGAATGCAGAGATCTAGCCTGAATCATCATGAGAGTGAGGACATTACAGCAGTGGAAGACACAAGGACTGTCTGTGTTTAGCAATGAAAGAACTGTGGACCCAACCAGAAGTCACACTAGATGTTTTTGTTGTCATTTTGACTGATGGTGTTGAAAAAATCCTGTCAATCTATTTTTACTCATCAGTTTAAAATGCTGATGATGACTTATTCAATAGTATTTAATTTTCATTCAGTTTAATTATTATTAAACAAGCTGAACAGAGAATCCACGTGGTGTCATCATAAATCAATCAGATGAATGCATGTAACTTTTTCTCCAAAGTGACAAAAACCATGACTGCGACCCCAATAATTACAGATAATTAATGAAATAAATGATTCCTCTTAAATTCTGAATGATTCACCAGCTGTGGCTTGAACGCACCATCTCACAATTTCCTCCTGGTCTGGACCGATCTGAATTGTGCACTTTCTTGTGCATAATCAAATGTCTTGAGGGGGATTGCTGCAGAGGTTATTGTCCTGACAGCTTCTCATGGCTGTTTTGATGTTGATCTGGAGGCTGAATCTCTGCTGCTACACTGGAGACTGGAATTACAAGTGACACTTCAGCTAAAGTTTGGAAATCAGGGAACATTTCTTCAGTTGGAGGGATCAGAAGTTGGCAAGACTCTCTGAACGATGGGTTTCCTGATCCCACAAGCCCTTGCTTCAGCAGCAGGAAATCCTACAGCATGTACTCCTTGTGAACACTGCGGTCAAGTGAGCCTACATTAGCTCGCTCTTGAAGATTAGCTTTTTTCACACATAGTACATTATGGCCTACAGTAAAATTGTGAAAAAAATATCTGGATATAGTATATGTATGTAGAAGTAATAGGTATTTCATAAATACAAGCTTTTGATGGTTATGCCTTTCATTTTCCCATCATTTTAATTTTTTCACCTGCAAAGGCACCCCTACTGCTCTATTAACATAATGCATCACATATGCGTGAAGCTAATCTTTGAAGCTGCATCATTCCCACCAGTCCTGTTCAGTTTGTTTTAAGCTTGAATGTGTAATCGAACCCTGATGTGAATTCTGGTCTGCCTACTAACCCTCGTTGGGGCCTCGTTAGTAACCTAGCTCTGGGTTTGGTTGAAGTGAACTCTGGTGCGGTTCGAATGCATATGTGAACGCCAAGTGGACCGGAGACTGCCCCAAAAGCAGGAAGCGGACTACAACATATGGCATTTTGGGTAAATACAACCAAAACATAAGCTAGCGAGGCTAGTGCTAGCGGGAGAAATGGCTCATGGTCTTTAGCCAAAGACTAAAGAGAAATCCTCCAGCTGCTAAAATCTGATGCTACTCTGTTTTGTTTCCATTTGGTGAGGAAGGAAATTGCACTCAGCATCTTCTTCACAGGTTTTTGTGTCATTTCCTTCAGTGGTTCTTGGTGCAGGTGAGGGGGGAACAGGTTGCTGAAAGGGTTTGGTTGGTTTGACTCAGAGCAAAGAGAAAGAACCACAGCAGCTGGACATGGAGCAAATGTTGCAGTTTTGGTCTCCAGTCGAAGCGAGTCTACCAGGCTATCAGGTGGAAAAACACAGCCTAAGAAAAAGCGAACATCAGCTGGCTTGACTGCAGCCTCCTGTCCAGGCTGTGAGCTCCTGGATAAATGCCTTGAGTATGGTGTCCAACTCCAAGATGATGCTCTGATTATTATTATTATTTTTTTTTATTATTATTATTTTGGATTGATTGATTTAGTTACCTAACATGAGCCAATGAGGGTGAGATGAGCATAACTCTAGTATGTTGCTACATGGAAAGCTTTACAGCAGGTCATTTTTAAAAAGACATTCCAGAACTTTATTCTTCACTGACATGTACCCAAAAGAGTCATAAACCATGAACTAACAGAAGTTTAGTTTTCTGCACCTCAGTCCAAACCTAATCCCATCCTAACATACATGTTTTACCTGAACTCTCAGCATGTACATGTTTCTGGGTTTATTAAACCCTGAAAACCACACAGCTTCTCCTGTAGTTGATCTGAAAGGATCGTCACATCAGATGTTCACGCCTGTTTTTTTCTCAAAGATTGAAAGACAGATTAACGAGTCTTTAAAAGTTCAACATTTTCAGCTTTTTAATATCAGAAATGTTCAGCTAGCAAAAACACTCTAAAGGTTGTGAGGTTAAACATTTGTAGCTGCATCTTCTGCTCATGTCATCTCATTCCTGCATCCATCTGAAATATTTTACCATTCCCTTTGATTAAGTACAGCATGGACAGCAACGTTCTTCATCACCACTGAGCACATTCAAATCCGTCTTAATTATAAGAGAGGACATTGCCTCAGCTCAACTCTGCTTCCCTCACATTTATCTTCAAAGTTTTCAGAAATAATCAGCAAAAACTCTGAATCAATTTTAAAACTCCTGCCTAGGGATGATTCAACCTAAGCTGAACTTTGACATGTTTGCTGTTTGGAGACACTTCATAGTTTTCAGCCAACTTTTATTGTCCACAGTGTTTCCATAAAATGAATCGTCTACTCTCTGCCACCTTCTGATGGGCCTTAGCTGAAATGTAGTAGTTATATAAGCCTTTTTATCTGCTGGGATACATTAATGTGGAGACTAGTAGATCAATAAGAGTGAAAAACAAATAGCTAAAACAGGACATAATGGATATTATATTGCAGGGTCCTTATTTAAATGCAGGAAGCAAGCTCCCTGACATCCTTCTGTTATCAGAGAGAATAACTTCCCAAATGAAAATGTTTAGAAAGCTTTAAATAAGACTAGAGGAGTGGAGACGACACAACACAACACAACCTTCTATCAGAGGTTAGGATTACACAAGCTTGGTGAAGCTGGCAGATGAATAACAATATGAAGAGATTTCAAATGTTCAACCTGATCCAGACCTCACCAGATAGCTTCCACTAACCCCCCACCCAATTCCACCCCTTTCTTCTTCTGTCTTCATCTTCATGATAATCATCGGGACACATCAAAATCTGTTTCTGTCCTTTCCTCCCAAGGTGCCATGATGTAATGTGAGAGCTGCAGAAACAACCCTGGTAAAAATGTGCAAAATCTTCTGATTAAATCAATCATCTCTCAGAGTACATTAATCTCTAAAAAAAAATCAATCAATCAATAAATTAAAACTCCTACATGTATTCATTATATGAGATGATTTTGTTCTGGTGGTTCTGGTGTTGGATTACTCTGATGATGACTCACACTAAGCAGATATTTTATTTCAGTTGGAAGAATAGAAGAATAATAGAAATATCCTTTATTCTCCCATGATGTGGAAATCTTTGCGCAACAGTGACAGAGACAGGCAATAAGGATATATATATATATATATATATATATATATATATATATATATATATATATATATATATATATATATATATATATATAATATATATAAAAATTCCCTTCTCACCCTCCACGGGTGGTCTTTCTCAACCTCTGAGCTCGGGTCCTCTACCAGAGGCCTGGGAGCTTGAGGGTTCTGCGTAGTATCTTGGCTGTGCCGAGAACTGCGCATTTCTGGACTGAGATGTCTGACGTTGTTCCTGGGATCTGTTTTAGCCACTGCTCCAGTTTGGGGGTGACTGCCCCGAGGGCCCCGATGACCACAGGCACCACTGTGGTCTTCACCTTCCAGGCCTTCTCCAGTTCCTCTCTGAGGCCCTGGTATTTCTCCAGTTTCTCGTGTTCCTTTTTCCTGATGTTGCAATCGCTTGGTATTGCTACATCCACCACAACGGCTTTCCTCTGTTGTTTATCCACCACCACGATGTCCGGTTGGTTCGCCATTACCATTTTGTCTGTCTGGATCTGGAAGTCCCACAGGATCTTAGCTCGGTCATTCTCCACCACCTTTGGGGGTGTGCCCCACTTTGATCTCGGGGCTTCCAGTCCATATCCTGCACAGATGTTTCTGTACACTATGCCCGCCACTTGGTTATGACGTTCCATGTACGCTTTCCCTGCCAGCATCTTGCACCCTGCTGTTATGTGTTGGACTGTCTCAGGGGCCTCCTTGCACAATCTACACCTTGGATCTTGTCTGGTGTGGTAGATCTGTGCCTCTATCGCTCTGGTGTTTAGGGCCTGTTCCTGTGCAGCCAGGATGAGTGCCTCTGTGCTGTCCTTGAGTCCAGCTTTTTCCAGCCATTGGTAGGATTTCCTGATATCAGCCACTTCAGTTATTTGTCGGTGGTACATCCCATGTAGGGGCTTATCCTCCCATGATGGTTCCTCCAGCACCTCATCCTCTGGTCCCCATTGTTTGAGACATTCGCTGAGCACATCGTCGGTTGAGGCTTTGACCTTGATGTATTTATGGATCTTGGATGTTTCATCCTGGACAGTGGCTCTCACACTCGCTAGTCCTCTGCCTCCGTCCTTACGGCTCGCGTATAGTCTCAGGATGCTGGATTTAGGGTGGAACCCTCCATGCATGGTTAGTAGTTTCCGAGTTTTAACATCCATGGTCTTTATCTCTTCCTTTGGCCAGCTTATTATTCCTGCAGGATATCTGATTACTGGCAAGGCATAGCTGTTTATCGCACGTATCTTGTTCTTGCCATTGAGCTGGCTTCTCAGGACTTGCCTTACTCGTTGGAGGTATTTGGCTGTGGCTCCTTTCCTTGTGACCTCATCGAGGCTGCCATTTGCTTGTGGTATTCCCAGGTACTTGTAACTGTCCTCAATGTCTGCTATTGTTCCCTCTGGGAGTGAGACCCCTTCTGTGTGGATGACCTTCCCTCTCTGTGTAACCATCCAACCACACTTCTCTAGTCCGAATGACATCCCAATGTCAGTGCTGTAGATCCTGGTGGTGTGGATCAGTGAGTCGATGTCTCGTTTGCTCTTAGCGTACAGCTTGATGTCATCCATGTAGAGGAGGTGACTGATGGTGGCTCCGTTCTTGAGTCGGTATCCGTAGCCAGTCTTGTTGATGACTTGGCTGAGGGGGTTCAGACCTATGCAGAACAGCAGTGGGGACAGAGCGTCTCCTTGGTATATGCCACATTTGATGGACACTTGTGCAATTGGCTTGTAGTTGGCTTCAAGGGTGGTTTTCCACATCCCCATCGAGGCTGCAACGAAGGCTCTTAGAGTCCTGTTGATGTTGTACATCTCTAAGCATTCAATGATCCAAGTGTGTGGCATTGAGTCATAGGCTTTCTTGTAATCAATCCAAGCCGTGCACAGGTTGGTGTGTCGGGTTTTGCAGTCTCGGGCGACTGTTTGGTCTACCAGGAGTTGGTGTTTGGCTCCTCTGGTATTTATGCCGATGCCCTTCTGTGCTGTACTCATGTATTTATCCATGTGCCCACTTATCTTAGCTGCTATGATGCCTGACATGAGCTACCATGTTGTAGAGAGACAGGTTATTGGCCGATAGTTGGATGGGTCCGAACCCTTTGAGGGATCCTTCTGGATCAGGATTGTGTGCCCTTCAGTTAACCATTCAGGGTGAGTCCCACTTTGTAGCAGCTGGTTCATTTGAGCTGCCAGTCGCTCATGGAGGGCAGTGAGTTTCTTTAGCCAGTAGGCATGGATCATGTCAGGACCTGGTGCTGTCCAGTTTTTCATACCTGAGACTCTTTCTTGGACATCTGCCACTGTGATAGTTACTGGGGCTTGCTCAGGGAGGTTGCTGTGGTCATCTCGTAGAGAGATTAGCCACTGTGCATTGCTGTTGTGGGTCGCCTCCCTTTCCCATATGCCTTTCCAGTACTGTTGGGTCTCCATCCTTGGTGGGTCTGCTCTGTTGTTATTACCCTGCCATTGAGAGTACACTTTAGCTGGTTGGGTGGAGAAGAGCCGGTTAATCCTCCTGGCTTCATTTTCTCTTGTGTACCTCTTTAGGCGACTGGCCAAGGCTTGGAGCCTTTGTTTGGCAGTTTCGAGCGCTTCAGGTATGGGCATCTGGCTGTACCGCTTGGGTACTGGTCTTTTGATTGCACCTCTTTGGAGCTCTGACAATTGGCTCACTTCCCTCCTTGTTACCTTGATTTTAGCCTTTAACCGTCTTTTCCATGGTGGGTATTGAATCTCATGGTTGCTCCTATAGCCGAGCATCTCAAGGATCACTGATGCTGAGTTGTACACCAGCTCATTGGTTTCCGTTATGGTGTTGGTAGGGATCGTTCTCAATGCTGCATTCACATCTTCAATGAGACTTTCTGATGGTACTTCACTCAGCCGTTGTAATTGGCATCGGGATTGCCTGGTGTTCATTCGGGCCACGATCCTACCTCTCAGGTCAGTTGCTGCCTCGTTCAGCTGTGATGGTTCGTTCATTATTGGGGCTGCATACCCAATCTCCGGGTGGGGAGTTGAAGCTAACTCCCCTCTGACCTGGCGTCCTGGCTCCCCCTTGCCGTAGCATTTGTGTTGTACCTCGTCTATCTCAAGTTGTGACAGCATTTGCCGTTTGCGGATGTTGGAACACTGAGCTACTAGTTGTTTGGCAGTTAGTGTTGAATGGGGGATGTCGACGTAACCATTCCTCCCGCATTCTTTGCATGTAACCCCTCTGACTAGGGTTATTTGAGTAGTAGCATTCCAACAGATCCAAGTTTTCACCTCTCGCCCAATTCCGTCTTGTTCCAGTAACCCATTTTTCGTGAAGGTGCCCTGGTTCCCCAGCACCTGACGCAGACCTTGTTTGGCCGGGCGACGTCTGAGCCGGCATGGCGTGTATTCCTTTGTCACTCATCATGAGGTAGGCAGTAGCGCGAAGGATCTTGCCTAAGGACCCACACTGGATATCTGAACCAAGCGACCCGGCCTGGATTCGAACCCTGGTCTCCCGGGTGAAGGTCGGGTGACTTACCCATTGAGCTACCCAGCCGCTATATATATATATATATATATATATATATATATATATATATATATATATATATATATATATATAATATATACACACACACAGCTCTTTCTGCACAGCTCTCAACTACTCCTTGTTTCCTGACTTAAAGGCTCTCTTCTTCTCCTTCAGGAGAGCCTTTATATCAAGGTTGATCCAGGGCTTGTTTTTGGAGAGACACCGTACCATCATGGTGGTTACAGTGTTGTCAACACAGAAGTTGATGTCATCCGTGATGCAGTCTGTGACGCTATTGATGTCCTCCCCACGAGGACCACAGAGCTCTTCCCACACAGTGGAGCTGAAACAGTCCCTCAGAGCTTCTTCAGTCTCCTCAGACCATCTCTTATTCTCTGTGCATCTCACAGCTGGTTCTCTGTGTACCAGGGGATTATACAACGACTGGAGATGAACCAGGATGTGATCTGAGCCTCCCAGAGGAGGCAGAGGTGATGAACCTTTATGCATCCTTGGTGTTGGCATAAAGTAGATGCAGGATTTTGTCATCTCTGGTGTGGCAGGTGGCATATTAGGTGAAGGCTGGTAGAGTGGAGGACAGGGAGACATGATTGAAGTCCCCGGAGATCAGAAAGAGGCCTGTGGGTGCTGTGGTTGGAGTCTGCTGGTGGTAGTGGGGAGGACATCGTAGGCTGCAGCAGCGCTAGCAGAGGGCAGGACATACACAGTTATTACAATAAGATGTGAAAACTCCAGAGGAATATAATGCGGCCTGATGCTAACAGCTAGCAGTTCAATGTCCTCACTGCAGAGTGTCTCTTTGATGGAGTGGAGTAAATGAAAGCCGTCCATGTCTATATGAGAGTCCAGAAGTAGCGCGGTTAGCCATGTCTCAGTTTGGTAGATGAGGCTGGCCTCCCCGTAGCTCCTTTGATGGTGCATCAGAGCCACCAGCGCGTGCACTTTGTTTGGAAGAGATCGCATGTTTCCCATGAAGGGAGGCAGAATAGTGGAGCTACCAAAGGCTAGCAGCTGAGCCATTGTGTAAACAATGAGCTCATGGCCCCTCCCACCTTCTCTGAACACGAAAGACCTGAAAAATGAATGTAAAAACAAAATTGTCCACAAAATGGTCAGTTCCACTGTGTGCAACCAGCAATATGTAAAAAATGAATTGCAACAAAAAAAAAAAAAAAAAAAAAAAAAAAAAAAAAAAAAAAAAAAAAAAAAAAAAAAAAAAAAAAAAAAAACAGCAGGTCTAAAAATTTTAAAGGAAAATAATCAACTCAGGGCTGTTGTAGCGGGTTGTCTGCCTGTGTGGTACCAGAAGTGTGCTGGCATATGTTCTGGTGTTGAATGTGTTCATGATGCTATGCAGTTTAATGAGGTCACTGCCCTGCTCGACAGAAACAGCCCCAAACCATCATCAGTCCTCCACTGTACTTAAGTGTGGACTTGAGGTGGTTTGTAACAGACTTTTATTAAGACACATCTGCAGAATGAACGATGCTGTGCTGACAAGGAGTGGCTTTTGTTTTCAAACCAAAGGGTCCAGTGGATTGGGGGGGGGGAACTTTAGGCATTCATGTTCCTTCTAGACCCCAGAGAAATTTACAATACAGATAGGGTTAGGGGACTGGATATGTGTTATTTGTTACAGGGCTTTAAGTTCCATCTATCCGTCTGTCCATCCATCCATCCACCCATCCATCCATCCTGTTTCCTGCCAACACCTTTGCAGAACTGCTAGATCAAGGGTGTTCAGGAGCCATTTGCAGCCCCTGGACTGATTTTGTGTGGCCCCTCTGACCATAAAAATTAAATAAATTAGGACAAAGGTACAACTTTTAAATCAAAATTTATTTACAAAAACATTTAATGGAACACAAAGTGATCACCTGGTTTCCTTCTGTTGTCATGGTAACAAGGACCACATCTACTCATTGACTTATACTCTAAAGTCCACCTTGGTGCAACCCAGATCTGCTTTTTGACTGCTGTATTAAAACTTGTTTAAATATAGGAAGTGTTTTCAAATGAAGACAGACCTCCATCCTGTTTTTATTGCTGGGAGCAAATAAAATAGTCTGTCAGTTTTTCTCAGTTGAGCTCAAAATAATAAGCAAATTGAAGGCCTTTGATTTAACAGGGAAAACTATTTATGATTTATGATCCTGTTCCTGGAAAAAAATCAGATTATTTGTTTCATTAAAAAAAAATTCATGCTTAGTTTATTGTTGGGCTGATAAAAAAAAAAAAAGATCACAACAGTTTTGGTGATTTTAGTTTTTAATATACTTTTTTTTTTTTTTTTTCCCACAACACAACACAACACCCCATCTAACCCAGGGGTTTGATGGGCTGCTAGATGAACTCTCAGGCTGAATCAAGCAGCTTCTGGCTGCTTGATGTCTGCTGATGACCTCACCTCTGGCTGGTTGTGTTGAAATTAACCCCCCTTTAACAGCCTTAGCTAACTGGGAAACAGCTATTATTAACTGGACTCCAGCCAGAGCTCAGTAGGAGAGAAGGACCTCCCACCATGGAGAATATGTCAACAAGCCAAAGACCTCAGCTCAGCCTCTCTGCTAATAGGCTGATCTGTGGGAGGGGAGGACATAGATGTTAGACCAGAAACAGCCAGCAGGAACTGTTTGCTGATTCTTTTCACTGGATTAGCATTTCAAAGGATTCAAGATAAGGCCTAGTCAAAGAACTGTCTCAGAGGAGCAGCCATGTTCTTTCAATAACCACAGGAAATGTGTCCTTTATTCCAACTGGATGTTCTGGTTTCATCAGCAAAGATGACTCTGCTCTCCCTGAAGGAGTGTCAGTCTTTTTCAGTAAACTAAAAGGCAGTCAGGAGGATACCTGGAGGACCTGCAATGATATGGAGGAGCAAAGCTCTTCTCTAAAGTAGCTGCAGATGGTGGACCTCTTCACACTTTGAGCAAGGCAGAGCCTAGGAACTCTTTTCAGATCTGCTGCTTGTGTTCAGGATCTCCTTCTTTAAGTCATAACCCATAACTCTGGAGCATAGATGAGAGCTTCAACAGAGGAGTAGAATGAGATGGTTACCTCTCAATTTTCTTCACCATAACAGACTGGAGAAAACTTTCATTTTTAAGTTATATTTTGCACAATGGACCTTTTGAAATGCTTTTAAAAATCATTTTGGCTCCAGTTTTCTTTAACACCTTCCTCTGTCGCAAGAAAAAATGCTAAAATATGAAGGAAAACTGAAAAATAGTCAATAAAATCATCCCAAATAGATTTCATTTGCATCAGGCATAACTGCCTGCTGTAGTGTTTCATTCCTTCATCTTCAGTTACAGTAAATGTAATCACTGATTACTAATTTTCAACTTAACATGATTCACCACTGGAAGTGTTAGCACTGGGTGAAATTTAGTCTTTCTGTGTCAGGGACTGTAACTGTTCTTGGAGTTCAGCCATGATGTCCAAAACATTCAGGAGTAGTGGAAATGGACATCTGAACTCAGGCAAAGCCAAACACACGACAGATTCACTGATACAATGTGTAAAATAAAATTTATTTAGGGCATGTGAAAGTAGAAAGCTATAAATGATCTGTAACTCTGAGCCAGTCATTAATGAGGCTTTGTTTGGTTTTCAGCAGGTTGTTTTGTGGAGTTGGAGTCGGGTGTGTTGGACTGTATCAGCTGCAGGACACCATGATGTCATTAAGCCT
This sequence comes from Anableps anableps, assembly GCA_014839685.1. Classification (NCBI taxonomy): domain Eukaryota; kingdom Metazoa; phylum Chordata; class Actinopteri; order Cyprinodontiformes; family Anablepidae; genus Anableps; species Anableps anableps. The sequence goes on from CM026068.1 coordinate 200,841, forward strand.
TATGGATGCTGTGTGAGCTACCCTTGCTGCTGCAGGGTCTGGTGTGTGAGTGGCACACGGAGCCTGTTGGGTGTTTGCAGTAAGTGATGACTGTGTTTCAGGGGAATCTTCCAAGGCCAGCAACCCAGCAATAGAAATGTAAAACTGTTTTAGCTCGGAGCATTCAAGCCTCAGGCTACAAGAATGCTCTGCACTGAAGACATTACTGGCGTGACTCGGTGCGGTGATGCTGTAACAGCAGGTCCTGATGCTTTTAGAGAAATCTGGCATCATATCTAGTTGCTCTCTGTCTTCATCCCCCCACGTCTCCCCCCCCAAAAAAAAAAAAAAAAAAAAAAAAAAAGGGAGGTTCATGATAGCTTAAAACTTGTGTTAGAGGCAGTGGCAGAGCCAGACTTTTACTGTTAGCCTTGGCCCCCCTCTCGCCCTCCTATCTTGGGGGTTCCATGGATGAGATTGATAATTAACACACACACACACACACACACACACACACACACACACACACACACACACACATTTAGCTTAGCTGCTGTTAGCTTTAAGAAAAGTGGACATTTTCAAACGTTTTCATTGTTATTTCATGTAACTCAGTGGTATGAAAGAGATGAAAAATACCCATAAAAGTGATAAGCTCAACAGTACTGGACTATCAGTGGTTAAACCATTCCTTGGAATAGTCTTTATCAGTCCAAACTCTATAGTTAGCTTTAGCTCCAGCATGCAAGGCCTGATCTATTCAAAACAGTTCTACCTTTTAATGCAAAAACACACTAAAAATACACAAAAACATTTAAATTAATCATCTTAAGCTATTATTATTGGCCAGGCACCACAGCCACTGTGAAGAGAGCTATGATGGGTGAGATGAGCTTAGGGAAACAGCTGGTTATGTCTGTGTTGGGAGCCATTACCTTGCAGCATGTTGTGGTGAGCTGCTCGATGAGTGGCACCTTCAGCTTCAGATTGGACTGGCACAGGTGTCCAGCAAAGCTGCATTTCTATGCCATCAAATGGTCATCGGTGGCATTTGGCTGGCAGTCAGCCATCATCATCTATAGGTAGTGTCCTCTCCTCTCTCCCAGAGGAGCCAGCTTGCGTTGGGTTGTCTACAGCAATCTTGGAAAACCTGTTGCTATGAGGTTCTTTCTGCAGAAAGAGGAAAGATGTCTTCTCCGTGAAGCAATGATTACTGTGAGTGGGGCGTCCCGCAGCAGTAAGCAGTGTTTGGCTTCAGCTTTAAGGTGCCCAATTTCTCTCATGGTCCAACAGGCTGGAAAGTGATGTAAGCCAAGTTCATATCAACAGAATTAGGGTTTAGACAATGTTTCCTCAGTCTTCCTTGGTTAGCCTCTACACATCTGCTGCCATGGTCATTTTAAGGTGGACTCCTCCGCCGGATGGATGGACAATCTTCATCATTAATACTTATCTTTTCCTTTCCTCCCTCTCAACCCTCAGCTTCAGCTCCACCTTATCTTCTCTGGTCCTCAAACTATTTTCTTTTTCTTAGTTTTAACTCTGTTCTGTGGATCTTCTGTGCTTTCATGTGAAGATGAGCACCACTGGCAGATATGATGATCAGTATTCAGGACAGAGCTTTGTCTTTGATAGCCAGCTCCCTTTATATCCTGCCGCCCAGTGGAAACACAACTCTGTGTGTTTATGTGGGAGTTAGCAGACAGTGTTTCCATCCACCATGTCGGACATTAGTATTCCCCTCCCATCTTCCCTTTCAGTGGCTCAAGCCTGGGATCTTTTCTGTTTTCTTCTGTTGCAAATTTCCTTTCCCTGCGAAGCACTGTGTGTCTTCATCTTTATCAAACTTAAACTAGTCATCCTCTCACCTGAGTTGCTGAACTGGTTTCTCTCTGTTGTCCCACTTTTCTTTCTTTACTTACTGTTTTTATCAGTTGTGAAAAAAGTCTTCCCATATATCACCAACTAATGAAAGTGCTTTATGGATCAAAGGATTCATCTGAACTGAATGTTTTGCGTGTTTAACAGATCCAGTTATGTAATATTCTTCTTATAGATGTCACAGCTGGAAAAAGATTAAAGTTTATTGATTCAGGAGGGAAAATGAGATACGCAGTCAATAACCACACATTTTGTGTAAAAAAAAAAAAAAAAAAAAAAACAGCAGAAATCTTTTTGGTCATTGTTGTTTTGACAGATTTACAAGCTGGTAGATGTTTGCAACAACACTTCATGAATTAGCTGAGCTTGTATTGACTAGAGCAGCTGGTGTTCTGGCCATCCATCTTTCTAAGTCATATCTATACTGTTCAGTTTTACATAGTGTCCTGCTGTTTGGTCTGTGGTTCAGTACTCTGGATATGAAGCTAAACAAAAAACAAGTGTGTTGAAATACTTCATCATGATGTTTGAAAGTGGCTCATTGGAGCTGAAAACAAAGCAGAATCTTCTGGATGGTCACAGCATTATCACTGACTGGCTGTGTTGGTAATATTTTGATGATGGTTAAAAGGTTTCATGACATACAGAAATGCTTCATACTTGAACATCATCTAAGACATGCTTGTGTGTAAGACCGTGGAAGACGTTGCTGCTCTGGCCTCCAGAGACCATCCATATTTTGGCTGATTGTTGATGGTAGATGTTGTCTGAATCCAGTCTAAACACCTTCTGGTTCATAATGATCTCGATCTGATAATCTGGTGGAAACTAGGAAACTCACCATGTTTCTGCTCTTCATATACTGGCCTTCATCAAGCTGAGCTGCTAAACCTGTTCATGTGTCAACAGGTTAAGGATGATCTACAACAGTGTTTCTCAGTTCCCGTCCTCAGGGACCACTGCCCTGTTTTAGGTGTTTCCCTTCTGCCACACACCTGACTTGAATAAGTGGCTAATTAACAAACTTCTGCAGCACTTGATAGCTACAGAGGAGGTCATGCAATCATTTGAATAAGGTGTTCTAGAACAGAGACACATGGAAAATATGCAGGGCAGGGGTCCCTGAGGACTGGAAACACTGGTCTGCAACCATCTTAGGTTTAGGTTTAGGAGTTTAGCTGAATTTGTCTGGTAATGTAATTGTTGCTAAATCCTCCTGCACTGTGTTTGCAATGCTGATTTTAAAGGATAAAACACCTTCCTCTCCAATCTAGACATACATTAACAGAAACAGTTGTCTTGCTACGGTTTCCTAAAGAAGAGAACCTTCTGCCATCATCTTTAGAACTTATTTAGACTTTTCTGGTAAACATTTTCCCATTTCTCTGTTCTAGACCTGAATTTTTATTTTCCTGAACAGGACCAGGCCTCTGGGTGCAGAAGCCCTCACCCAGAGGGAACCTGTGAATGTTCAGTAAGAACCAGGTTCACTGCCTTGTGAAGAATCAGGTTTGAAGTAAAAACATTGACAACCACACATCACACAAATGTCTAAATGATGATGCTGATGTTTTAGTTAGTGTTTATCTTCAAACATTTCAATATAAGTTGAGACGTTGAAAAATAACTAGACACTTTAAGTTTTTATCTAAAATAAGGAACATTTAGAACTTTTTTTGACAGCACAAACTTAATTGTGTCAGTTTACTTTCCTCAGTTGGTGATATGCAATAATTCTACAGAGGTTGATAGTTTTCTATCACAGACTGAAAAATTGTCTGTCTCTGGCCCAACTCCAGCCAGGACTTTTCCTTGGGTTAGAGTTGGTCCTGGTCAGGGTCCTCAGCAGATCTTCTTCTTGTAATTCTAGCTAATCTCCAGCTACAGGAAGAGAGATGAGGGGGAAGAAGGTTTGTGAACATTTATCATCAGGAAAGAGATAAATGTGAGGAAAGCAAAGGGAGGGAATTACTGCCATTTGCACTGAAGCTCAAACTGATCAAAAACCAACCCAATAGCTTCTTGTCCTACTTGAAGAAGAACGGTTTGTTTAACTTGTGAATGAAGCAAATCTGCCATTCATTTAAACAGCCACAGTCTGACTGGTTTTATTCTTTTATTAGGAAAATAATTTAGTTGTTTTAATATTACTAAACAGCATTATGGCTGTCTTTCAGCTCCAGCTGAGAGACCCGCTACAGACTGAAATCAAGGGAGTTGGTGTTAAATTTGCCTTCCAATGGAGTTCTGCTTGATTCCCACTCAATTCAGTGGTCTGTCTGGGATTTTTCCCATTGAGTTGGATTTCTGCGATTGAATTTCATCCTGGACAATCAGGGAACAGAAAGAGGAGATGTGAACAATGACGTTGATTTTCTGTGCCATTTTAGAAAAGCATTCTGCCTGTGTAGGGTTGTAGTTTAGCAATGGCAGTGGAGGAAGTGAACAAAGCCATTCAATCTACATCGGCCACACTTTCAAATATTGAGCAGTTAAAGTTGGAGCAAGAGGAATGTTTAAGACATTTTAATGCTGGCAAGGATGCTGTGGCCCTACTCCCCATGGGTTTCTTTACAGTCCACGCAACGTCTGGTAAGCTTCATGGAGCCGGAGTATAACATGCGTCATGGCTAAATGTTAGATTGGGAAAAATCAGATCCAGTCATTTAAAACCTCAGCAGAGTTCACGCATCCAGGAAGTAATCAGTTCTTAACAGCCAAGAGTTCAGTCCGGATGAAGTAAGGAGGACAAGAGGGTGGTTTTTACCAGGCATTAGGGGTAACTCTATTGTCAGAGTAATGATCGGTCATGACAATAGACTACTACTACCAGGCAGGATTGTTACTTTCCCCACAGAGGGATAAAACTAAGATATGTAGGCATACAAAGGGCTCAAGAAAATGTTGCAACAGTTCAACGTTTGCAAAATAAGTCATCCTATTTCCTTGCACATGCCACATACATGTTGCACTGTACAGCCCTGATTTATAGTGCAGGAATTTGTCACTGAGATAATTTATCGAGTGAACTTCCTGGTGGATGTACATCTGTAACTGTCAGCAGTGATCTGCCTCTTAATGCTGCAGGATTATTAATGAGCGTCAGCAGCTGCCTGATCACTGCCTTCATCCAGCTGATGGAGAGCAGTCAGGTAGCCCTCGAAGCCATTCCTCACAGCTCTGAGTGTTTGTGTGGAGGTGAAAACAGGTGTCAGCCCTTGTTCCTGTGCTCAGTGCTCATCATTTCCTCTTGGGAGTCCCTGCTAAAGTCATTTGGCCTGTCTTCCCTCCATGGCCACTCATTTACTCTCTCTTTGTTTTCAGCACTGCTCCCTCCTATGATCAATCTCTTTCTGCTCATCCTTCCAGGGTGCACATCTTTCCTGCCACTCGCCTGCAGTCTCAATGCAAACAATCTGTCTTTATTTCTGTTGTCTCTCTGCGTTCTGATGGACTCTTATCGAGACCTATTAGAGCACTTCAGGCCACACACAGATTTAGGTATGCTCAAAGCGCTTGCATCTTCAGCCAATCAGAGAGTGCGTGATGCCTGAAGGGGGCTGTGACTCAGAGTCACTCTGTGTGTACTGGAGTGAATCAACAACAATTTACTGCTGATGAGTTTGTGAATGATGTGCATTTATTAGTATGAGTGTGTAAGGGGTGTAGGTGGGCTAATTGCTGATGTGGTTGGGTACTTGGGAAAGTAAAACTGGATCAAACCCAATAAGTTTCTGGCAATGTCAAACACTGAAGGGACATTTTTTAATCAGTCTCAGCAGAACTTGCATCAGATTCAAAACCTGCTGCCTGGAGTCCTGGAGCAAAGATGGGTGGTGCTTACATTGGTGTGGACTCAGGTGGACCAGCAGATTGTGCCATTACTGCAGTGATGGTGACCCATTCTTCACTTCTACTGCTCAGCCAGAACATTTAGTCCGAGACAGCTCTTTCACTGTTTAGGATTAAAGCATTATTCTGGTTCGTCTCCACATTTAAATGGGGAAAAATGTAAGTAGTTGTTTTTAAACTGCTTATGATTTCTGCTCAATTTCTGGCCATTGCACTTTATTACATTAATGTTTTTTTCAAGAGGAGGTAAGTTCAGCCATTTTGGTTTTTCTAGGTGAGATCATGTTTTGGTCTTACCCTCACACCATCTGAAACATTAATGAAAGGCTAATTATGCAGAGAAACTATTTCAGCAGTAATATTTTCTGTAGAAAACTAGAAAAAATATTAATGGATGCAGTCTGTTACCTGTGTAAACTGTTTTTAATCATTTAATATATTTAATTCTAAAACGTTTACAGTGATAATAGAACTGAAAACAGCCTCAGTAGACTGGGTTAGGGGTGTTATGTCATTTCCTGTTGTTCTCTGTGATCGGATTTCTGTCTGAGTCATTCTAACACATAAATACATTAAAACACACATTTTCTGCTCTTGTATTCTACGTTTTTCTCCTTTGTGTTTCACATGGTGTTTTTGGCGTGGTAAGGGCTTGTTAGCTTAGTTAGCCTAGTGCTAGCTTCATCAACCCTGCTATGGCTACCCTTGCCTCTGCTGCTGTCTCTACTTCTCTGTCTGAGTCTCGTTCTCTTTCTTGCTCGCTGTGTCAGGTGTTTAGCTACTCCTCTGCCTCTTTTAGTGATGATGATATGTGTAATATATGTAGTATTTTTGTAGCTTTTGGAGGCGAGGTGGTTGGAACGGGAAGCCTGGCTCTGTGCCGTTGAAAAACTGGCAGATAGCTGAGGCCCCTTAGCCACCAAGGGTAGAACCACTACATAGCAATCCTTCAGTAGAACCCCTGCAGCCGGGACCTGAGGCCGGCTGGGTGACGGTTCATAGGAAACATAGTTCCAAAACCTCGCCCACAGGTCATCCCCAATCCGTTTGCATTTCTAACAGATTTTCTCCACTCGGCGACACACCCGCTGAGAAGCCGACTCTGGTAATTGGCAGCTCCATAATCAGAAACATGGAATTGGAGACACCAGTGACCATAGTCAAATGTTTTCCAGAGAGGATTTCCATTTTTGATGATTGGTAACTCTCCTTAGGAGCTTCTAAGTTCACTTATATGTTGGGCTGGCTCTGGTTGACAAATGCTATTGTGGTGCATAATTACCCTCCACTGTATCCGATCCAATCCAAGCCAGCTTTATTTATAAAGCACTTTAAACTACCAAAGGGACCAAAGTGCTGTACAGAATCCATAGAACCTTCTAAAAACATTATAAATACCAATATAAGGACACAAAAACAGAAAATACAGAAATAAAAAATGTTTAAAAATACATTACCAGCCATGCAATAAATGACTAATGAAATAAGCAGAAGCTAAAATCAACATCTCATGTGGTGTCAAAGGCCAATGCAAAGACATGCTGCAATCTAAAGGAATGTAGTTATTAAGTTCAATCATCTTCTATTTATAAAGGCTTTAAATGTGATTACCTGACAGCTGATCCTTAGCAAGTATCAAATCTATAAAAATATGATATGAGTCTATAAATTAGAGAAGCTGATTAGGAAAGATACACCCTCTGAATAACAGTCGCTTCTATGCACAGCTTAACATTATTCATGTTTCAAGGACACAATGGTGAAAGAGAACGATGAGGAGAAAAGAAATGTTGGCCTTGTTCAGATTCAAGTTTGATCATTAAAGAGTGAAAATATTAGTCCAAAAGTGTTGTTTTGTTAAAGCCATGAAAGGAAGAAAGTGGGATGAAATGTTGATGACAAAGACAGACTCTGAGCTCCATGGAGGAATTAGAGGATGAGACGAAGAGATGAAGCTGAGAGGAAGACTCCAGAGGAAACCAGGAGTCAGTGGGAGGAGGAGGCCAGGCCTTGGTGTCATGTTGGGAGGATCAGTGTGGTGATCTTTTGATGTCACACACACACACACACACACACACACACACACACACACACACACACACACACACACACAACTTGTGGAAGGATGCGACCTGTGGATTCTAAACCAGCAGGTTGAGAGACCAGAGAGACACAAACAGGAAGTGAGGCGTCAGAGAGCTCAGCACCAGATTTGGGGGGAAGCACCTGTCAACTTGTTTTTCACCACCAGCAAACTGATCTGATGATTGTCTGTAAAATGATGGAGAATTTTATTGTGACAAAAGGAGGTTTCTAATTCAGTTCAGTTTATTTCTATAGCACCAATTCACAACAAACGTCATCTCAAGGTACTTTATAATAAATCATTTCAGTTCAATCATTCATTGCAGCTGATTCTAGTTATCAAACAGTACTGTAAGCTCAGTTAATTTTTCAAAGGAGTTTAAAAAGTTTCTTGTCCAACTAAACCCAGCAGAGCTTCAAGCCATTGACTTGCAGCATTCACTCCTCCTGGACCAGTAGGGGCCGACAGCACACAATTATTAGCATTGAGTCGTTGACTTTACAGCAATCCCTCATGGCGAGCTTGCATTTTACACATGCCTAACTGTATTTTTCCTCTAAAGTTAGCAAACAATGCTACAACACTGAAATACTAAAACCTCTCTGCTCTCAGGTGTTTGAGAAGAAAATGTCTTTAGCTTGATTCACATCTTCAAAAAGATTCAGAACACTACAGGAAAATCCTTTAAAGTCAAAGCTCATCAAGGTCTGGATTTTTATGGGACTATTAAAAACCTAAGTCAGAATCACAATCAAACACTAGAGTGGACCCCACCTTGGAAAATAATTCCAAGCTATTCACGGATTTTTCCATAGCCCATGTCTACAGTATTTAAAAGAAAATGTCATTTGAGAAGCTGAAATAACTTGGTGCAAGGCTAGTTGACACACTGTTGGCTGGCATTTACAAAACAGCCAATCCATATCTTCCTTGGTGCTGATTGGCCAAACTCCCAGGAATGGAAATAAGTTAGACTGTAGATCAGGGGTGCCCAGGTTCAGTTCTCTAGAGCTACCATCCTGGGCTTTTAGATGCGTCCCTTCTCTAACACACCTGGATCAAATAAGGGGCTCACTGCCCAGTCTCTGCAGAGCTGACTGCTGCTGAGGGAATTCAGCCATTTGTTGGAGTTGAGTTGCAGCAGGAATGAATCTAAAAGTTGCAGGATGGAAGTACTTGAGGACTGGACCACTCCTGCTGTAGATGTTAGCTTCTGTTGTAGTGCCAAGATGGTTTACAGAAATCCATATTAAGGTATATTTGGTGTCTGTTAAGTTAACAGTGTTTTTAAAGGAACTCTCAAGTATTTACAGATGTTATCTGTTCACAGGCAGCTGTGGTCCCTATCCCCAGTGAACACTGGGGGTCCACTGTGTATCTAGCGTTTGTCTCAGTCATCAGCAGCTCAGCTTCTCTACTAACCCTGAACTTTACTTTTAGCCTCACAAAAAATTCCATCAGATCCAGAAGGAATCAGAAGGAAGAGAGGGAAACGTTTCCTGAGACAGTTCTGATTGGAGAATCCTGTTGTAACTGCTTTCTCTGGACCTTTCCCCAAAGCTGCTTTTAGTGTCATTTGTCACCTAAATGGCCTCTGGTGTCTGAGATTCTCTTTGGTTAATCCCATTAAATAGAAATTGGAAAAGGTCACCAAGTTGGGGGGATCTAGGCAGTTTTAGATCAGAACAGTGCAGGAGAGGGCTAAAAAACTCAGATCTGGGCAAGTAAGACTTCATCTTCAAACCATTATTATAATATTATGATCGATGAGGTACAACAGGCCAGTGAGAAACAGTTGGGATGAGAGTCAGCATCTCTAAGGCCAGTGCTGTCAGTGGTGCACAGTCCGAACAGTAAAAGTAGTTCCAGATGGTTCTACAGGTGTTCATAAACAGGCCAGAGGAGAACTACTGGGTCACTGGTGGTGTGGGTAACTAGTGGTGTGGGTGACTGGTGGTGTGGGTGACAGGAAACATTCAATGCAGAATTTTAAGGCAGCTGTTAAGCAGACAGTATAATATGTCCTTAATATCTATGCTTACATCATCCTTCATCTCCCCTGGTTCCTTTGATTCATTCGTTCCCATAAAAGCTGTTCAGTCCAATTTATATCCATATTTTATTCTGAAGATATAAAAACAGACCTTTGCATTCATATTTTATCCTCCATGTTGTTTCCTCAGTTCTTTCACTTAGGAATCCTTCCTGGAGCTTTTCTTCTTCGGGCTTCTGCTCTCTTTCTCTTCATGTCATTATTGGACAAAAGTCACCTTTCCTGCCAGAGTGTGTGTGTGTGTGTGTGTGTGTGTGTGTGTGTGTGTGTGTGTGTGTGTGTGTGTGTGTGTGTGTGTGTGAGTGTGTGTGTGTGTGTGTGTGTGTGTCTGTTAGCAGAGTGCTTCTTCACCTAAAACACTGCTATTGAACTGGTGACAGCTCTAATTCTCTCTCTATCTGTCTGACACACACATGCAGACCTGCTGACTGGGAGGAGCTCAGGACAATCCACTGCTGTCTCTTTCTATCAGGTCCTCCATCTGTGATTGGCTGGGCTACTCTCTGTTTATGTACAGTATTACTGTAAGGTAGAGTGTATTCCTCAGAGCAGAACTTTAAAACTTGCTCCCCAACTCCCCCCAGTCGATGCGGACAGGACTATAAACCACTGCAAACTGAGCTCAACAGAATCTGTGACACTGTCATTATCTTCCATGGTCTGGAAATACACAATGTGGTACCTCATTGTGTAGAGATGACAGTAATCAGTGACAGATAAGATACTGATGAATTAAAAATGCTCCTTCTGTAGGAAGAGGAATATTTGGGTCTTCAGATGCAGCAGAGCTCCAGACTTTGATCTCAGGGAAGAAAAACAAGTAAAATATCAAACTGTGTCGTTCTGAACTGACCGATTTCTTCCTCTTTCTTGGTTGCTTGCATACACACATGCATAAATACATTGTTTAGTCCATATTTATTGCATTTAATACACTTCCTATCCCTTCTACATCTCTATTAACTGGGTTAATGGGAGGTATGGAGAATCTGGAGAACTGCCTCAACAAAAATTAGCTTATGTGACAGAAGTAACATGATTCGTGCACAGCTCAAAACTGATTATAATTATTGTTGCAACAGTCTTTAATAGTTTTCTCCAAGGCTACACCATGACACAAAAAGGTTCTTGGTTCGAATCCCATCTGGAGCTGTTCTGCAGGAAGTTCTCCAGCTGCATGTCCAAGTTCTCTCTAGGTACTCTGTCTTCCTGCTACACTCTAGAAACATGATAGCTGGTTAATGTTTGTCTGTGTGTTGTCCTGTGATGGACTCGTCCCCTGCCTCTTGTGCTCTGACTGTCTTTCTGGAAGGACTGATTCTAGTGCAGACACAATTACACACCAACAGAAGTAAGTTTAAAGATTTAATTTTTGGCAGAAAAGATCAGGTCGGCGGGGGCATTTCAAAGGGGAGGTAACTTGGACTCGAACTGCACTGGAAGAGAGATGAGGTTTAATATGTTGCCAGGAGGAATGAGGGCCTGATAGATGAGCTGCAAGGTTCTTACGGTTCTCAGACTGAGGAGCAGATAGGGGAGAGGTAGATAAGTCCACAGGAATTGCGTTTGACTCAGAGGGAGTGAGCAGTTTGAGATGATATGTTTCTCTTCTATCTGATCCAGAAGGAATGTTGGAGGGTGGACAGGCAGGTGAGCATTCAAGGATGATGATGATGATCTATGTGGACAGCACGGAGGACCGACTTGGAGGTGACCAGACTGCAAGGAGAGAAGGAGGACAAGGAAGGTAGGTTTCTACTCATAACAATAGGTTCTCTGGAACTACCGACCTAGCTAGCTAGCTAGCTCGCTCGCTCGCTCGCTCGCTCGCTGGCTGGCTGGTTGGTTGGTTACCATTGCACAGAAGTTAACCAACTAATGTCTATTGTAAGGAACCTGCTCCTCTAAATACTGCTTCCTGATTGCAGCAAATTGGCACCAGCTGAAGGCTCATCCTGCCAGAACACACCCTGAGAAGGAGAAAGGTAGGACACACTCACACAGCTCAGCACACAACCCTGTGGACCCAACACTGACCTTGCATGGATGAAGCAGGAATAAAAATTGGATTATTTTATTATTTTCTGAGCAAAATATTAGTTTTACCTTCACATGTTTAATAGTGTAAATCTGCACTATGTGTGTGAAAACTGGGTTGAGATAAAGCGTTAGACTAAAAAAAGTTATCTCGACATGGCGATTGCGTTCTAAAGATAACTGGAATAAAATTAGACAAGATCTGACTCATAATTCATCCTCCTTCACATCATCAACTCAATGCTAATGTTATGTAGCTAATAAAACATCACCTTGTTACTGAAACACTCAGTTATGATTGTTAAACTGTTGTTTTGGTATTTTGTCAATGAAAGCAAAGAAATTTGAAGCCAAACATTAAAACAAGTTTCTAACATCCCTAAAATATTATTGAGTTTGGCTTTTTGAAGGTTTTTCAAAATTCAGATAATTTAAATGTTATGTGTAAACATTAATTTCTTTAGCCATGCAACTTCTATGTCTCACTGATTCATAGATTAGACTTTCGCTGCTTAAACAACTAAAATCCTCAGAAAAAAATTTGGTGAAATTAATTCACTGAAAATCTATAGAAGGAAGCTAAAGTCTAAAGACAAACTAGCGTCCTGCAAGAAAGTCTGTGTAAAATATGTAAAATATAAACGAGATGTTACTTTAGTGGTGCCTTGCAGGGCCGGGTTAATAATGTGATAAGAAATATGGTAAATCAGAGATTTTCACATTTTCTATCAGCTCAAACAGTAAAAACATAACTTTTTCTTCATATAAATATTTTTTCTGATACCTGAACTACATCAGAACAAAATGAATTGAAACAAGTAGAAACTAAACTAAATGAGATGAATAGAATAGAACAGCGATATCTTTTAATGCTCCCATCGTGGGAAAATTCAGGACCAATAAGGAGGAAATAAAGACAAAAAACAACAAAGGAAAGGAGAAAAATGAGGTATAAACTGATTTCAGACTGAAAGTCATCTTATTAACGTTTGTGGTTTCTGACTTTATATGAAATGAACACAAAGGAAGATTTAATGATCTGCTGCCATTTTGTCATGTAATAAAAAAGGAAAACATACTGGGTGTATGGACACATATATGTACATGTTGTTCTTTTACCTGTTTCTTCTGAGTTCCTCTAAAGCTCATATATTTAGAGTTAGCATGTCTGCAAGCTGTGAGCTTGTGGAACCAAAGTCTAATTCCTTACCCGTGTGCACAATCTTGACCAGTAAAACTGGTTTGATTGTCTTGGGGATATTTTTACAGTCTTGCACATGTCAAACTGTGCATAGAACTCAGGCCCACACCCCCAGTGTCTCTGGTTGCTAAGAAGTGGGAATGTGTGAGCATCAAGGTGCAGTTACAGGGATGCTTCAGGTGTTGCAGACCCAATGGAAGGTCAGTACCAGGGAAGAGAACCCTGCTGGGTTAATCTGTCCACAGTGGAGATCACCTTGGTCGGATGTTTTCGTGATGTGGTGACCACCAGTTAAGAAGCTCCTGGGACCTGAGCTCATGATCCTGGGAAGGAAAGTCCAGCTGTGACAAAGATGGAGTGGGCTCAGAGTGGGGGGGAGCCAGGCTGGGGTACGGCCTGGTTCACATGGCAACATTTTAAATTGTCGGACAATTTTCATAACCTGAGAGACCCCCCGACCCCCGACACATGATGTCACATTCAACAGGCTGCACCCTCGTTTGTCCTCAGGGAACGCCACATGCAGAGATATCAGGCCAAGACGATTCAACATGTTGAATATCCCTGATTTTAGGTCGGAGCGGTCCCGACATCCTTCAGAGTGGACTAGATCACTCTGAACACATGAAAGGAAGATCTCCTGAGATTATTTTTGGAACATCCTGATGATCGGGGTGTCACTAAGATTGTCTGAAGGGGAAAATCGGGTCCCGTATGAAGCAGGCGTCAAGCCTCACAGCTGGTGGAGAACATAAAGCGACTGGCTGTAGCTGCAAAGGATGTTGTGCAATGAAACCCTTGTATGGTCAGCATGGGGAGGTGTGGAGATGACCCCAGTGGGCTATGGGTCAGCCAATAGGAGATGAACCTTATATGGACTGAAACATTGTTTGGTTCCTTCTGCTTCTACTTTCTCATGTCAGCTCTGATGGAGGTTCTGAGGTTGAAATGAAAGCAACTCAACTTCAGATGATTAAATCCAAACAGGCTGTGATTCTGGGTCTTTATAAGAATGCAGGAACAAGATTCTATACAATAAAACATCATTAGGGGTAACACACAGATCTCTGAAGGTGGCACAGCTTGGAAATTCAGCCTGAATGAAAATGGGTCAGAGTTCCACCAGCAGGAAGAACAATCACAGAAAACCCAAAACCGGAACTATGGAAGCTGGAAGATGTCTTCACAAACATCTCAGTCACTTAGCACTGAACTCTTCCTCTGCACGAGTCACACTGTCCCATTTTTACCACATTAAATCAGTTTTATTCTCATTAAACAGCCACTGTTTCATTGGCTTTAACCACTGACCTACCGGACTTGAAATGAAATGATCCTCATTATTCTGGAATGTGAACAACTGAATTAATGTTGAAGTGCTTTGGCCTCTCACTGACCTTCTCTGTCTCACACAAAAACAGGAACATTAAGCTTCAGCTACTAGAATATTCTGTTTCCACTGATACTCTTCTGTACTATTTACCAACATCATTATGCTAATGTCACAGAGCTCAGTTTATCTCAACATTCTTAAGTAACGTTTCTGATGAGTAATTACTCAGAGATTTTCAGCTGATTTATAAATGACTTAAATGTTTATGGTTTCTATATTGTGGAACAAAAACTTCAAAACAACTCTCCTATTTGCATATTTTTCAGCCTCATCATCTGCATACAAACTGATGTGGAAACACTAATTATCCTTTGGCACTAATCCCCGGGAGGTGCAGCAACCATCCACATGTGCAGTTACCAATTATGCTGAAGTTTGCTGCTGCAGAGCAGAGAGAGAGGGTTACTGTGGCTGTTTAGGGTTAGAACATCATTTCATCACAATCCATCCACGGCCAGGTGACTCTCGTTAGGTTTCTGACAGAAGAATGATCTAAAGAGCTGCTAGGAAGCTACAGGAACACCTGGAAATAACAGGTATGACATAATCCAGTCATCTATAACGGCCTCTCTGCACATGAACTGCTCCAGAGGGTCCATGTCTGGTGGAACAATAGTTCTGAATGTCAACCCTACATTACCATGGTAAAAGGGGAGGTTGCAGGTGGGAACATGATGGTGGAGGCTGTCCTCCAGCAAATGCTCCAGTTGTACTTCATATACCTGAAGGAAGGATGAAGAAAGGTTCTCAAAGTTCTCCAGCTTCCTCCCACACACCAGAATCATGACTGTTGTGTTAACTGGTCTCTAAGTGGTCCTAACTGGTGACCCATCAAGGCTACACTCTACCTCTTGACTAAAGTAGATGGGGTCTCTCAGTTATTTTTCTTGTCTCAGTTATTTTTCTCTCCATAGAAGGTACACCTTCTGTGGAGGCTGGCTTCTGCTTGGCTGGGATGCCTTCCTGGAGGAGCGCTTCAGCTGAGATGATGCTGCCATCAACTAATTGTTCTCCTTCCCCTGCTATTAACTTTTTACTTTCCTGAACATCAAAAATAATCCTCCATCAGTTCTTCTGTTTTTCTTGTGTCTCTGCTCCGTCTTCTCCAACCTCCAGTCGGTCGGGGCAGATAGCCGCTGGTACTGAGCCTGGTTCTGGTTCTGCTGGAGGTTTCTTCCTCCAGCAAAACTCTTCCTGTTAAAGGGGAGTTTTTCCTCTCCACTGTCGCTACATGCATGCTCGGTATGAGGGACCGCTGGAAAGTCAACGACACAACGCCATGCTGTCGCCCTCTGCTGGTCAGGAGGAGTGAACGCTGCAAGTCAATAATTTGATGCTCTGCTGGGTTTCCTTAGAAACTTTTCAAACTACTTTAAATAATTAATTGAGCTGCTGAACTGTTTGATAACTGTGATCAATTGGAATGTATGTATGACTGAATTGATTTTTTTTGTAAAGTGCCTCAAGAAGACGTTTGTGAATTGGCGCTATAGAAATAAACTGAATTGACACTGAATCGAATTTTGTCAGCCTCACAGACTAAAACTGGGAGCTGGTTCCACAGGAGAGAGGATTTGCCTCCCATTCTACTCTCGAATATCTAAGAACCAGCTGTAAAGCTGCAGTCTTGAACCGAAGGGTTCTGTTAGGAACATCTGGACAAATCAGATCTCTGATGCATGATGGAGCTGATCATACCATTCAGTTGAGAAATAGAGTTGAGTTGAAAAGAAAGGTTGTCCTGTAGTGGTCTGTGTGTGTCTTGGAAGACAAAGTGACGCTAAAAGCAGAACAGGATTAAATGGTTTCATCTCTGTATTTCATGACCCTGGGCTTCCCCTGCTGCCAAAGAAACCACAGCCAGCAAAATGAAAACAAGAAATACTTCTCTTGGAGCAGCGATTCAACTTTTATGAGGGTAGTTTTATTCCAACCATTAATCTGTAGCCGGAGTGGAAACGGTTTACACAGATGGACAGGTTACTGATGGCATGGCTCTGCTCCAGTGGCGAGCCTCATGCTCAAAACTGCACAAAGTCTGTGACCACAGGGAAGGATTTGGCCACAGTCTCAACATCTGCCTGGTGAACCATGAGGCCAAAAGCAAAGAAGCTCAAAACATGTTTGCTTAAAGCATTTAACCATGTTAAAAATGTTAACAGTGTTGAGCTGCTACCAGCAGTCAGCAGGGGGGAGAAGCATGGATAACATCAGCTGGGAAAAAAAAATTAAATAAATAATAATAATAATAATAATAATAATAATAATAATAATATATATATATATATATATATATATATATATATATATATATATATATCTCACACTGGCTGGCCAAAGAAAAGTCTCCAGGTGGATTTAACTGAGCACATGGGTCTGAGCTTCCTGTTGTGGGATAGTTACTGCAGGACAGAGGTCTTCCAGCTACAACAAGTTTAACTCTGACTTAAACTGGGTTGAGAAACGTCCAGTGCTTCATTAGAAACTGGAAGGACAAAAGGGAACCATTGTCTTTGAGGAAGAAATGAAACCCTGAATGACTGATTGGTGATCACTGAAATGCTTGGTGACATCAAATCGAAGAGAGACAACAGCAGAACTTTGGGCTCTGCTTATTAATGGCAGTGAGAGCATTTCCACTCAATATGAAGGGAACTGAAGGGATTGGGATTGATCAGCTGGAGCCAGAAGAAATCCACTGAATACCAGAGAAAAGGGCTTCACTCTTCAAGGAAGCATAAAGACTGGAGTCTGGAGTGATGGAAGAAGGTCATCTGGTGAAGGTGATCTGATGAGTCCAGACTGACCCTCTTCCAGACTGATGGGCACTTCAGGGTAAGAAGAGAGCCAGATGGAGTGAAGCTCCCATCATGCCTCACATCTACTGTAGCAGCCTGGGGGGGAGTGCTGTGATCTGGGCTAGGTGCAGCTGGTCAGGCCAAAGTTCAGCAGCATTATGAGGTCAGCTGAATATCCTGAATGAGCCGGTTATTCCATCCAGGGATGGTTTCTTTCTTGGTGGAACAAAGCAGCTCCACCAGTAAATCAACATGAATCCTGGGAGTAACTGGTGTGACTCCTGGCTCACCATCATGCATCTCCACAACAGTCTCATTTATTTTGTGTAATCTTCTCCAAACGATTCCACCAAAGTATCCAAATGAAAGAAAAGCTTCAGCATTAATTGGTTCCTGAACTCAGTGTGGAGCTTTATCTGTCCACCAACCAGGCAGGAAGAAGCATGGCGTCCCAGCAGCTCAGTGACATGGAAACAAACTGCGTAGGTGTCAACTAGTCGCTCTCTGTCAGCTGGGTTGTGTGAAGGTGATTTCTCTTCCCTCTTATCTCACGGTCGTCTTGTCTCTGTCAGCCACCTGTCTTCCGCGGTGCTGCTCAAACAAAAACCCAATGATGGTCTGTCCTCTGGGTTTTTCTCACAAAGCCACTGGGATCCATTCAACACATTACACTCCAGATTAATGCTCTGTTTACGGTTTCACATCTAATATAAAAACATGTTTACCTCATTTTTATCTAAAATCTTAAATGATTGTAAAGTCAGATAAAAACACAAGAATATGTTTTCATTTTTCTTAAATGAAAACTGCAGCACCAGTCCAGAGGAACAAACAGTTTTGGACTCTGGACTGACGTCCGTCCTAGTCTGCTGGCAGGACCCGAATCTACAGGTCAGTTCATTAGGGGAGTCCAACCAGGCTGGTACCTGGTCGGATCCATTTCCCCTTCAGAACTGCCTGAGTTCTTCATGTCTTCGATTCAACAGTGTGTCCGAATCAAAGGAAATGGTCCATATTGATATGGTAGCATCACACAACCTTTGTCATGTTTTGAAGCAAACTTCTGACCCACATACGAGAAACTCTTATGCCTGGTTCACACAAAAGATTTCTTTTCTTATTTTTGTCCCAATTTTCCCCTTCAGACAATCTTAGTGACGCCCCGATCATCAGGATGCTCTGAAGATAATCTCAGGAAATCTTCCTTTCGTGTGTTCAGAGTGATCTGGTCCGCTCTGAAGGATGTCGGGACCGCTCCGATCTAAAATCAGGGATATTCAACATGTTGGATCGTCTTGGCCTGATATCGCAGTGTGTGGCGTTCCCTGAGGACAAACGAGGATGCAGCCTGTTGAATGTGACGTGCAGCCAATCAGAAAGAGGTGACGGAAACATGGAGGGGAATCCAGAATATAGAAGACAAGACAACTGCCGTGGAGCACCAGAGAGTCTGGTGGACGTTGGAGACGTCTTTATATTGTTTTTCTCTGTTAAATATAGTCCAGAAACTATCACTGTTGCTTCTCCCCAGTCGGCCATTCAGAGGTTTTGTGAGATTTCCCCTCTGACATCTGAATGTTGGAGAGTGAAATCGGTTTGTGGAGTGTTGCTTCGTGGAGTCCTGCTGTGTGGCTGAACACCACAGGATCAAACCTGTTATAGCTAATCATCACCAGGCATTCGGGGAAAATGATCAAAGTTTAACTGGTTTATTGAAGTCTAAAGGGAGTGGAGATGTCCGGATCCAGAAGGTTTCTTTATCACAGCCAGGTGGATCACTAAGATGAGCTGAGCGAATAAACCAGTGACTATTGAAATGAGGGAATCAGAGAGTAGAGTTCACTGGTCTGCAGCAGATCAACTGGAGCAGAGTCCGGGGTGTTGGAGGGGTGGAGTAGATGGTGGAGAGGTTAGACTTGAAAGTTCTGGAAACCTGAGATGTCCAGAAACATTTTTGTTTACAGGAGCTTTTGATCAAAGAATTTGATGAATGAACAGTTTGAAACATTTCTTTCTTTCATAATGTTAATTTCTTGGTTTTAACATCTGTTTGTTTAATGCAATGCTTTTCAATCTAGTTATTTCCATCTTTCCCTTGATGTCCAGTAAAACATGTTGGAATACCTTTTGACTGGATGATTGTGTATTAATAGCCAATCTAGTTCTCTGTGACCTCTGACATCAGTGAGGTAATTTATCTCTTTCAACCCTTCTCTGACAGTTCTGTGTGAAATCCCAGTAGATCAGCAGCTTCTGAAATAAACCGCCTGTCTGGCACCAACATCCACGTCAGCTTCAGAGTCACTTCACTCCTTCTTTCTTCCTCTTCCTGATTCTCAGCCTCAACCTACTGGTCTGTGGCTGAGCTCCATGTTTGTCCAATAAAATGTGTTCTACCATTTTTAATAAAGTTTCATCTTTGCATATTCATGATGAGTCTTCCTATAATAATCAGCTGAACTGAAGGCAGAGCTGTGTAGATTTCAACAATACCCTTCATTTTATTCTGATCAAATTAGTTTAATAATATTGAATATTAAATAATAGCATCTTATGCCCAGATGTGGAGAAAATAATATTCTGATCAAAGACAGCTGACAGTTGATGGGCTTTATGTCGGGGGTGTCTGATCTCAGCGTGTGAGTAACAAGACCCCGCCTCCCCTCCAACACCCCCATGGATATTTCCTGTATTTCATAAACAATGAGATTAAGTTAAAATAAGTATAAACATCTTCAAACCACACTTTCATTTTATCTGAACTCATTTTTTTTCTTGAAGTCAAACAACTTCAACAAAAGAGAGAAAAGGCTCCAGATGCAGAGAAGCTCTCAGTCAGTGGTGGTGTGTGTGTGTGTGTGTGTGTGTGTGTGTGTGTGTGTGTGTGTGTGTGTGTGTGTGTGTGTGTGTGTGTGTGCAGCATAAGGTGTCAATCCTCAGGAGATAAAAACACACCTCCACACACCAGACAAACCAGAGGATCAATACTCCCAGTCAACTGCCCCCACAGAGGAGCTGTCAGGTCTGCAGAATGCTAATGTTGGAGGACGGCTCTCACTGAGGCACTGCGTGCCTTCATTTCCAGACGGGAGGCCACCAAAGGCATACAAACAAAGAAGACTTCGTGACACAGCAGGAGATGCGGGGTCCAAATATGAAACCTGGTTTACATCTGGCTTTTCAGTCCCTCAGAGTGGAGGCGTTTCCACAGACAGCCGGCTGCCACTCAGCTCTGAGAAGCAGCTCCAGTCTCCTCCATGTGAGACTTCCTCTGTTTACAGTGCAGACATTCACGGCTTATGCGTGGATTACAGCAGAGTTTAAGGTGTGCACCTGAGGGACACTGCAGAGTTTTAAGCATCATTGTGGTGTCTGTCTGCCTGCAGACCTCATGTTTCACCTTTAAATGTGTTGAAAATAAGTCAAGTGCAGAAGCACCCAATACATGTTCTCATTAATGTAAACATCTATGCAGTTCAGAGTTGAGTTTAAAGATACAGCTGAATGTAACATCCCCCCCTTCCCCAAAGTTCCTCCCAGTTCCTCTAATCAGCAGTGACTCTAATGACTGTTGAAGTTAAAGCGTTGCTTCTTTAAATCAGCTCCTCGTCGTTTCTTCAACCAACTGTTTATTTTCTCAGAGCTAGAAAACAGAGGAGAAGGAAACAGAAAAATGAAAAGATCTTAAAACATTAAAGTTCTTCCTTTGATATGAAGACTGAAACAGAACCAGAACCAGGTATTGTAGGTAAGATGAAAGGAGTTGAAGTACAGACCTACACAACAGAAACCCTGTCCT
Source organism: Anableps anableps (assembly GCA_014839685.1). Lineage (NCBI taxonomy): Eukaryota > Metazoa > Chordata > Actinopteri > Cyprinodontiformes > Anablepidae > Anableps > Anableps anableps. The sequence goes on from CM026068.1 coordinate 221,920, forward strand.
GTTAAATACTATAGTAATTTTAGGAGATTATGATGTATGAGGCTGGTTTAATTTACCAGAAGACATTCTGAATGTTCTTGATTGAACCAAAGCATTGAAACAAAAACACAACATTCCAGCTTCAACCAAGTTGAGCCTGAATTTGGTGTTTATGATCATAATACAAAGTCACAACTAAACACAGGCAATAATGAAATAATAATAAACATAAACAGTTTAGTTTTGCCAAACAATGCATATGGTTGTAAACTTCATCAATCCTGCTTTATGTGTCTTTAAATGGGACTAACTAGTGTTTTCTAACTGCAATGGATGCGATCTCTTTCAGCCAGTCAAGGAAATGATGGCCCCTTTCATCTGTGGAGGTGGACATGGGGAAACTGGTGAACGAGGAGGGCAAAGTGCTCAGGTTTAACACCCTGATGAAGCAGTCAGTAAAAACGGGTTGAGCTACAGATGAGCTAAAATTCACAACCAGCAGGAATAAAGTAACCAACATACGACAGGAGGTGAAAACAGACTTCTTCCAGGAAAGTAATAAAACTGCTCTGGGTAACAGAAAGGTCACCTGGCAAAATATTAATAACTTAGTCAGCCATTAAAGTAGAGAGATTTCTATAAATAAGGTCGTGGTGAGGGACCTTCTAGTCTAAAGAGCTTCATTTTAGACATGACAGCTCAGCTTTTCCCTCTTTTCGCCCCTTGCTCGTCACCAGCAACAACATCTCTCTAGTTTAGCGAGAGAAACGTCTCTTTTGTCTGCTCGACGTCTCACAGCAGAGTCTGGCAGCTGTTTTCAGTTCAGGCTCTGGTTTGTTGATCTGCTGAGTCTGAAAACCAGCTCATCATCTAGAGGGACACATGCTGCTCCTGTATTCCTGGAGGACTCACTGCTCACCAGTTTAACCATCATAAATCAACATTAATATTGTCAAACCAAATGTCCCAAGATGAAATGATGTGTCAACTTGTTGATAAAAATGTCACCAGATGGTGTCGGTGCTTTTTATCCCCATCATGATGTCAGCATCTAAAGTCTGGATGCTTTTGCCTGCAAGTTTAACTTTAGTAGTGAATCTGCTCCTCTCTGTCCTCAGATGATGGAACAGCTTTGAAATTGTGATTAAAATATGAATTATTAAAACTAAAACTTTATCAGGCACCATGGAGCTGAAGATTTGCTCCAACAAGCAGGAGGATCCAGTCTTCATAAAGTCCACACACTGTTTTTTTATTATTATGGACACTTTTCAGTCTGTTTTTTAATCGCACACATCAGGAGATTTTTATGATGTCTCAAATATTTAATGATTGGAAATGATGATTTTTATGCTAAAATCTTTATGTTTTCTGTTAAAGATCTTCTCTGACTGGTGGGACATCCCTGCCTTCTACATCTTGCTGCTCTGCTGGATTTCCATGGTGGGCACTCGTTTCATCACTGATAAGGTATGGAGCAGGAAGGCAGCTGCAGATCAAGGACACAAAATCACTGCAAACTGCTGATAAATGTCTCCATGCTGAAATCAGCTAAGTCCTGACTGACAGACAGGGGCTCTGTGCTAGTGCACGTGCACGCTCCTGTGCAGCATTTGAGACTCACATCAGCAGTTTCTTGTTCTTTTTTTCATACTCCAGTATGTTGATGTGTTTTGCACCATTTGTTTTGGATCAATTTGGGCAAAACTGTAAATGTAAGATTTTTTTTAAAAGTGTGACTCAAAGAGTACAGCTTGTGTGCTTGTTCTTAATAACCTGAAGACACATAACTGTTGTTTTGTACATAAAATCTACAACTGCAGAATTCCTACAGGATTTTCCTCTCTGACTACAAGTTCACAGTTACAAGGCACAAATAGTTTTGCACCAAAAAACCTCCAAACCCAGCAGATTCCATTCAGTCATTGAAGTGCAGCATTCACTCCTGCTGGACCAGCAGGGGAGACAGCAGACTATCGCTTGTGTCATTGACTTTACAGCTGTCCCTCATACTGAGCATACATGAGCAACAGTGGAGAGGAAAAACCCCTATTTAACAGGAAGAAACCTCCAGCAGAACCAGAACCTGGCTCAGTATCAGCGGCTGTCTGCCACGACCGACTGGAGGTTTGAGAAGACAGAGCAGAGACACAAGAAGAAACAGATGAACTGATTCAGGAGTACTTCCTATGTTAGAGGTACTTTCTATGTTAAAGAAGAAGTACAAAGTTCCAGGCAGGAGGAGGAGGAGTCATTGGCAGCAGGATCTCAGCAGATCCACCCCTGCCCTCCAGGGAGGTGTCATGGCACCTAAAAAATGGAGCAAGCAGAGCAGCTTCTCTGCTGTTCTTTAATAGTTGGGAAGCAAATTTGTTTCTGCTCTTTTACCACATTTTATTTAAAATCTGATCACTCATGGCAATCAAAGAAATGACAAAAGACCTCTTGATTCTCATTGTAATTTTTTTATACCAAGAAAATAATTATTAGTAAAAACATCACATTTTACTCCCACCTTCCAAATGAACTGGATTTTATTAACTTTGGAACTGTATTTTAGCATTTTAGGATTTGTGTCATGTTTTCTCTGTTTGCTGTGTTCCTGCTTTGATCCATGATCCTCACAGCCCCTCCCTTACCTGCTGATTAGCTCATTGCTCTCACCTGTGCCCCTGCTTACTTAAATCCCTGCTCCTCACTCCTCTGTGTGAGCTCACCTCTTGTTACATGCTTGGAGCGTGCTGGAGTCATGGCTCTGGTATGGAGGAAATATATTTCAAAAACATCCACACTTGTATTTTTGTTGTGAAGATGTGTGCATTATGATGTGAGAAGTTGCAGAGTAGAAAGTTGAGCTTGTACACCTAAGTATTTCCTTGTAATGAATAGTCATATACATGTAAAATCAATTTGAACTTGAGTAAAATTGTCACCTGTGGAAAAAATGTCCAAACAAACAAGCTCTGAATGTGAAGTTGTAGGAAAGTAAAGATGATCATAAAGCTTATGAGATGAGTCTTTAGTTCACATGATAATTAAAACTCTGATCTTGAAAATAATCTTAAGGAAGCAGAAACATTACAGCTTTTGTTTAGCTTCTCGATGTAGTTTGGCTGAAAGGCCATGACAGGACACTGAAAAAAAAAAAAAAAAAAAAACATTCTACCCACTTGTATAACTGTTTGTTTGTTCTTTATATTTTTAGATCATTTCAAGAGCTTGAGCAAATGGGCCAATGCGGTCATTCTCAGGAGTGTGATAAGGGAAGCTTTTTTTTTTTTTTTTTTTTTTTTTTCCTTCCCTCTATAACAATAACTGTAGCAGAACATGTAGCTTATTTTATAGACATGAATGAAATTCTTCTATATATTTTATATATTATCTTCTAATATATTTTACAGAATCTAAACATTCTGAAAACTGACAGAGAAAGCAGCGGTTCTTTTATCCAGCGAGGCTGAATACTGGATAAGATGACAGAGCTCCAAAGGCCATTCAAGTCTAGGCCAGTTTTCCCGTTTTGGATCCGCTGGGATCGATAGATCTTGGTGCAACATGGCATTTTGCTCTCTTAAAGTACAAACCACAACTACACACAGACACAAGTTATGTGGTTCACCTTCTTCCATTTTTTTACTTGGAACACATAAACTGGTGGCCTGAGCCCTCTACTAGTTGTAAAATGCATAACACACACATTTAGGTTTAAACATAATAGCAATTTGTCAAAGTTTCAGAACATCTACAGCAATCACTATGCTTAACCTTCTATTAAAAAAGTGTTTTCAAGACATACAGAACTTTAATGTCATGTTTGAAGTAAAAACGAGCAATATGTGACGTGTTAAGGATTTGACATTTACAAAGTTATTAAAGGGAATATGGAATTATGAGGTAGATACCCTGTCTACTTTTAAGACTAGGCATAAACTTTTTTTTCTTTGATAAAGCTTGCCAATTAACTTTAGCCTAATGGCCCACTTTTACTTTCACTCTAAAGTTCTCATGATAAGCAGAGGGATGTTCTGTTGGTGTTTGTTAATCTGCTCATTAAAAACATAATAAACTGAAAAGAGATTATAAAGGCTTTAAGAACGAACTTACCACAGCTTGTTGTTCCATCGAGAACTGTGCAGAAACGATGGTGGAGCAGAGAACCAGACTTTATGTGATGTTTTAGGACTGGAGAAAATAACTTTTGATCATTTATCAATATATATACAGTAGCATTAGCAGCAACACTGCTACATTTAAATTGGATTGGACAAAATGTTCAAAGGTATGTGATAGCTTCTGATAATATATCAGCCTTATTTGGCATGAAATGAACTCATCAAGGAAATATATCAGCCAGATTTATTATATTTTTGACAAACTTCATACCAAAGAAATCCCAGGAGAATTTGTTTGGATTCCAGCAGATGAGGGAGCAGAGGGAAAAAAAGATGCAGACACTCTCACCATACAATCATTGCAATAAAAAAACTAACAGATTCCAATGAGCAAAGCTGAATGCAGAATAATCAATAATTGTGTTTAAAGCATTTGGTAGGAGTATTGGGAAACAAATGATACTGAAGACAATTAATGTAAATAACTGTCCATTCCAGGCTTTTGGTTGAGAATCCTTGAAGTCTTGGATGTTTGACAAGAACTCCTTCCTCCATATAACAGAGGAAGTTTTTCCAGCAGGTGATTTACCCTCATGCTGCTAAAAGCATCTGAATTTGCCCATGTGAGGGAATCTTTGACTAAAACTATAATTTACAAATAAGACATGAACCTAACAACCAGCAGGCCTTCATTTAATTCACAGCCCCTCCCCACCTCTCTCTGGAGGTGATGTTTGAGTGTCTCAGGGCCGAGTGTTAATAGAAATATCAACCTTCTGATTCAGCGCATGAACAAACTTTCAAAGGCAATAAGGAACAAGGGCACTGCCTTCAACCAGCCAGAGAGAGAAATCAATGTTTAAGGAGTGCTGCAGGCTGAGAGGAGAACAGATCAGAGAGGAAATAACGTAACCCAGGACAGAAAAACCGGGATGAGACTGTTGGCTTTACACTAGTGAAAATGAAACTCGATCCTGTGTGGGGTTTCTGAGAACCACCCCTCAGAGCACACCCCCACCCCTCACCTAAAAATAAAATCAGCCAAAAACAAAGGATAACAAGCAATTGCAGTCATTTTTGTTCACCCAATCAGGTCTCAATTAGCATGAAACATGATTACTGACTAAAATCTGCAGATAGATCCAGATGAGTCACATGAGAAATGATTCAGCAGTGAACATGGTTCACTTAAATGAATTTCTGAGATGGGGGCAGCAATCAGAGCAGATTTTATCTGCTGGGTACTCATGTAAGGGTTCTGTTTGCGTTTCATCTGTGTTTTATTGTGATTATTTCCTTATTTTCTTCAGCCCTCATTTCATGTCTCTCCTCCTTCATCTGTAATTAGTTCCAGCTGTTCCTCGTCCCTTGATTACCCCTGTGTGTACATCTGTTCTTACCTGTGTCATTCCCTGCTGAATTCTTGAGTCAAACTCTGTGCTGCCCTGTCATGCTCTACTGAATTAAATCACTTTCATCTTATGTCTGGCTCTGTCCGGTTACACTTTGGCTCCCCTTTGACCTGAACAAATCATGACAACTGACTGAGTTTACATCCCTTTTTGGCTTTTGGTGTCAACACCAAGATTAGTCTACTTCCGGCGTGGTGCAAGTAGGCAGCCTGCAACTGCAGCTCTTACTCAATTAAGAATATTTTCCTTTAAAATTTTTAGACCTGCTGCATTTTTTTTTTCTTTTTGCAATTCATTTTTTAGTATTACTGGTTGCACGCAATGGAACTGACCATTTTGTGGATTTTGTTTTTACATTTGTTTTTCAATCTTTTGAGATCAGAGAAAGTGGCCATGAGCTCATTGTTTACACAATTGCTCAGCTGCTAGCTCTCGGTAGCTCCACTGTTCTGCCTCCGACCGAAAGACCTGATTTTCCCCATGGGATGAGAAGAAATAGACATGGAAAACATGTGGGCATCGGGCGTCGCAACCAGAGAAGAAAGTACAGACCCGTCATCACGTCCATCATCATGGGAAACATGCGATCTCTTCCAAACAAAGTGGACGAGCTGGCAGCTCTGACGCGCCATCCAAGGAACGACTGGGAGGCCAGCCTCATCTGCCTGACTAAGACATGGCTAACCGCGCTACTTCTGGTCTCTCATATAGACATGGACGGCTTTCATTTACTCTGTGCCGAGAGAATGAAGGAGAGCGGTAAGAAGAGAGGAGGGGATCTGGCTGTGTTTGGGAACAAGAGATGGTGTAACTCTGGACATTTAACCATCAAAGAGACGCTCTGCAGTGAGGACATTGAACTGCTAGCTGTTAGCATCAGGCTGCATTATATTCCTCTGGAGTTTTCACATCTTATTGTAATAACTGTGTATGTCCTGCCCTCTGCTAGCGCTGCTGCAGCCTACGATGTCCTCCCCACTACCACCAGCAGACTCCAACCACAGCACCCATAGGCCTCTTTCTGATCTCCGGGGACTTCAATCATGTCTCCCTGTCCTCCACTCTACCAGTCTTCACCCAATATGCCACCTGCCACACCAGAGATGACAAAATCCTGGATCTACTTTATGCCAACACCAAGGATGCATAAAGGTTCATCACCTCTGCCTCCTCTGGGAGGCTCAGATCACATCCTGGTTCATCTCCAGTCGTTGTATAATCCCCTGGTACACAGAGAACCAGCTGTGAGATGCACAGAGAATAAGAGATGGTCTGAGGAGACTGAAGAAGCTCTGAGGGACTGTTTCAGCTCCACTGTGTGGGAAGAGCTCTGTGGTCCTCGTGGGGAGGACATCAATAGCATCACAGACTGCATCATGGATGACATCAACTTCTGCGTCGACAACACTGTAACCACCATGATGAAGAAGAGAAGTCTGAAGTCAATTTCAGGCCACAACCCAAACCCTCAGGTTGTAGGAGACCTTGGGTGGGTGAACTACTTGAACCAGTTCTTTAACAGGTTTGACCAGTCACCTATGCCTCCCCCAGCCCAGTGCCCCCTGCTGTTACCACCCTCATTTGTAACGATTGCCAGCTCTTCTTCTCAGGACTTCACACCTCTCAGCTCTCAGCCATCATCCACTCCTTCACTTCAGAGGACTCCATCCCACAGCCCCCCTTCTCCACCTCCATCTTGTTCCTTTCATTACTTCAGGTGAAAAACGAGCTGCAAACAATCAAGGTGTGAAAGGCTGCAGGTCCAGATGGTATCAGCTCCAGGCTCCTGAAGTGCTGCGAAGAGAACTGTGTGGTATTATGGGATACATGTTCAACCTGAGCCTGAAGCTGGGGAAAGTACCAGGCTGTGGAAGACATCCTGTGTGGTACCAGTACCAAAGACCAAACATCCAAAGGACCTCAGCAGCTACAGGCCTGTAACCCTGACATTGCATCTGATGAAGACCCTCAAGAGACTGGTCCTCAGACGTCTACGCTCCCTGGTGACGTCTTCATCGGATCCGCTGCAGTTTGCCAACCAGCCTGGCATCGGGGTGGATGACACCATCATCTACCTCCTACACCGACCTCTGACCCACCGGGAGAAACCTGGAAGCTCTGTGAGGCTCATGTTCTTTGATTTCTCCAGTGCTTTCAACACATGCAGCCAGAACTTCTCAGGGACAAGCTGGAGCTGTCAGGAGTGGACCACCATATGTGCCAGTGGATGCTGGACTACGTCACTGGCTTCCTATAGTATGTGAGGACACAGGGCAATGTCTCCAACAGGCTGGTCTGCAGTATGGGGGTCCCTCAGGGAACCGTGCTGGCACCACTCCTCTTCACCCTCTACACTGCAGACGTCTCCATCAACTCCCCACGCCGCCATCTTCAGAAGTTCTCTAATGACTCTGCCATAGTCTGCCTCATCGAAGGTGAGGACGACTCAGTGGATTCAGGACTTTGTGGACTGATGCCAGAGGGACCACCTCCTGATCAATGCTGCTAAAACCAAGGAGCTGGTGGTGGATTTCTGCAGGCATAGACCCACCTTACTGACATCCACGGAGTGGACATGGAGATCGTGGAGTCTTCTCAGTACCTGGGTGTTCACCTGAACAATAAACTGGACTGGACTCATAACACTGAGACTTTTAACTTCATTCTGTGGACTTCCTGATAGTAAAGAATTACAGTCATCCAGCCTTGAAGGGACAAATGCATGGACTAGTTTTTCAGCATCACTCCTAGGGAGAATATTTCTAATTTTGGCAATATTCTGGAGATGAAAGAAGGAAATTCTAGAAACATGTTTAATATGGGTCTTAAATGACACATCCTGGTCAAAAATAACATCGAGGTTGTTTACTTTGTTATCTGAGGCCAATTTAATGCCATCCAGATCAAGTGACTGACTAAGCAGGGTCTCTTTCAGAGGTTCTGGTCCAAAAACAACAACTTCTGTCTTGTCAGAATTTAAAAGAAGAAAATTTAGTGTCATCCAGGTTTTAATATCCTCAAGACATGACTGTAATCTACCGAGCAGAATCCTGATTGGATTCATCAGGACTCATGGATAGATATACCTGACTATCATCAGCATAACAGTGGAAATTTATCCCATGCTGTTGGATAATTTTTTTTCTAATTGGGTGGATATTCTATTCTACTTATGGGTTGAAGACGGACAATCGCACAGAACAGAAATAGAAAGAGGAGATGAAGGCTACTTTCACACTGCAGGCAAATGTAGCCCAAATCTGACTTTTTTGGGGGGTCAAGTGAACCAAAGAGTACTGAGACGTTATTGTTCTTTTGCGCATCTGGGTTCTTTTGGAACAGTCAGGTATAGGCAACATTTTAAAAGTAACGTGAACAACCAGCAAAAAAAATCCGATTTCAGAAAAAATCTGATTTGAGTGTCAAGATCTGCAGTGTGAACGCAGCCTTATTGGCTCTTGATAACGTGGATCCACCCAGGGAGGGATCACTGAGACTCTCCACTATTCTCAGTGATCACTCTTGTCCCATCATGAATAATTTCTCTCATAATAACTGTAATTGTTGTAGTAATGACAATAACGATGTGTGAATCATTTGGTTTGGTCTTCTCCAGTCACCACCTGAACATCTGAGGAAGAGTCTAGAGGAGCGTCATGGTTTCAGCACTTTATGGCTTCAGCTGGAATAAAACTCCATCCATCAAGTGGAATGTCATCTGCATAAAACAAACCAAAAGCATCACTGAAATCCTTCATGGTTTATTTTTTACATTAATTTGTAATATTATTTACTGGATAATCAAGTGCCACATGTGTTTTTATAATGTTTGCTTGCTCTCTGCATGACATTATTGCTTGGACTTCTACCAGTCTATACAGCAATTGCTCCAAGAAATGTTGACTCTGATCATTTTCACTCACACAACTTGTTGCTAATTTCTGTCCGTTTTGCTCGGACAGAATTGGGTAAGTAGGCTTTTGTTCATTCTGCTCCCTTCTCCTGGAATTTGCTACAAGAGACTTTGACTGAATTTATCTCCTTTAGAGCTTTTATATCCAAACTAAAAGTTCTTGAGGGAAATTCAATGAAATGTACTTGTTTTGTACTTGTTTTTTATAGCTTGTCATTTTCTTTTAACAGTGTAACATTAGTGTTGTATTTCTTGCTGCCTTTTGGCCAGGACTCTCTTGAAAAATAGGTTTTTAATCTCAATGGGATTTTATCCTGGTAAAATATAGGGTTAAATAAAAAATTAATTAAAACAAAATAGTGAGATAGAAGGTAAGTAGGTAGTAAAATGACACCCCGCTGATCTAATGAAACATCCTGAAACATGACTTAATGCGATCAGCTGAGATTCTTTGGATAGAAAACTTGTACCAATAACATGAAAAACTCAACCCGACTGCATTGTTTTCTGATTAGAATCCAGTTTGAATGAGTGTAAATGAGTTTGTGTTGCTTCACATGATTGGATTTAATAGAGTATAAAGTTCTATATACAGTTGGAGAGCCTGAAGGCATTTGTTGAGAATAAATAAACTAAGTCTAAGTAAAATCCTGCATGTTATTAATAACAGAGCCGGATAAAGAAAGAAGTGTTTAAAAATTACTCATTCACTTCAACGTTTTGCTGAATATGACCCCCTCAACCCCACTCCCCAATAAATATATGAATGTTTTTTTGTGTTAAACAGACTGGTTAACACAGGGAAACATCTAAGAATATTTTATTTCCTTTTTTTCTTCCAAAAACCGAGGCTTGAAATTAAAATCTGGCTTAAATATCTGCTATAAATAGTCAGGATGTTAAAGAATCTGGCTAAATCATGAAATGAAACAAGTCTACCAAGGCAGTGCAATGTCCTCACAGCTATATAAAACCCAGAGTACACACACCTGTCTCTGTTGTATTTATATGCTCTCCATTGCTGAGCAGAAATCTATATGTAGCAGGAGGAGTTTCCACTTCAGCAGCTCTGCAGGAGGCTCCTTTGCATTCCCTCAAAGTAGAAGTTAGCAGCAGTCGGAGAAGAGACAGGGACAAGGTGGACGGAGAGAGACGAGAGGTGGGACAAATTTCAGGCAGGGACCAGGGGCCTGGCAGGAGGAGATAAACGGGTGAAAGAAGAGAAACTTGTCATCATGATGTTTTCTCAGAGTTTGAAAACTGTTCAACCATCTACTAAGCCCCTCCTCCTGGCTCTGATTGGTTGTTTCTGACTGGGAGCAGCATATTTCTGCAGATGGCAGGGAGGAGAAAGAGGAGCTTGAGTTTTTTTTTTTTCACAGATTATCTGTCTTATGTTATACGGTCAGGACATGGTGACAGTTTTAACAAATATGTAAGAAACATATTTTTTTAATAAAAATTACATACTGCAGCCTTAAGGAGGTCAAATATTTAGGTCTAATTTTGGACACTCGCCTCACTGTTGAAAGCCAAGTCAAAAAGGTTGTAAAACAGCAAAAGTAAATTGATATAACTTCCAAATGGTTAGGGACTGTTTTCCATTTCCTGCTGCTCATGATTTTCTCTCGACTGTGTTATTGTGCAGGCTTCTGGTCACAATGATCCAAGAGATGAGAATGACTGACAACAGAGCTTTGAAGATTCTAGATAAAAACTCATTCAAACACACCACTGTCAGGTTCTGTAGAAATTAAATATACTAAGTTTTTAAAATTTTATAAAGTTTTGTTATATAAAATTAATGTAAACTTGTTTGCACTAGCAAGTCCCTTCTGTTCTGTAGCTATCACAGTTTTTGTGTTTTCATGGATTGTCTTTTAGCTTACCTTTTCTACTTAGTTTTTCCACATTAAATTGCACTTTCGTTGTGAAGTGCACCCTGTTATACTGTCTTTGAATCCATTACTTTAAAGATTTTTTTTTTAAATCACGCATTGTCTTTTTTTTTTTTTCTTACAGTTATAATCAATTTTTTCTTATACCAAACGGAAGAAAAAGCCGAATTTAACAAGTGTTGGCTTTTCAGGCTCGAGGGTTTTAAATTAGGATTAGAATGATATTAATTTTAATTATGTACAGACATATCTGAAAAACACTGTAATCCTTATTGTCGATCATTTCTGTTTGGGGATCAATAAAGTATTTACAATCGCACTGAATGTTTTGTTCACCTGGAAAGTTTTGGATGTAAAGATTTCCCCATAGCTAATCAGAGATAAATCCAATATTGCTCAGTTTACAATTTGTACCCCGGACATCAAAACACCATTTGACAGTCGGTGTTCACACAGAAAGTTCATGAAACTTCACAAGCACCAGCAGCTATAGGCTGCAGATGTTTAACCAGAATTTCAACAGTGGAGAAAACATTCTGTTAATTAAAATTCACATTTTTTTCCCCAAACAAACCTTCAATTATCACACTGTATAGACCACCCGAGATACTGACAAGATGATGAGAACATTTTATCACGCCATGTTCACCATTTTTTATTGAGCCTTTCAAAGCGGGCTGATAGGCCTGTAGGCATCATAACTTAACCCGCTGCGCCTGATGGCCAGTCCAGCGGTGGTTCTAACCTGTAGACTCCTTGAGCCCTGGACTCAAACAGGAGTTAGACCAGGAACATTTCAGATATGAACTTAAACATGTCAGATTTGTGATCATTACTATTTAAACATGTCATATGTGTCTGCCTGTTGTTAGGTTTAATTGTGTGTTTTAATGATTGTTTATGTAAAGCTCCTTCTGCTTTAGTATGTAACATTTTAAATGTAAATACTTGTCTCTATCAAATAAATAAGCAGCAGTGTTTGCATGTTCTCCCTGTACATCCATCGGTTCTCTCTGGGTACTCTGGTTTCCCCTCTCAGTCTCTAAAAACATGATTGTTGTCCTCTGATGGACCCTGTCCAGGGTGGACCCCCCGTGTCTCACACAGTGACCTCGGGAGATAGACACCTGCCCCCATCATCACCACCCCATTACCCTGAGAGGATGTGTGCTATACGCTGCAGACTTCATAAAAATATCAAAAACAAAGCTGACAGGATGAATTTTTATAACATATTTTACACTAGAAGCTAAATGTGTCTAATTTCTGTTCCATCCTGAATAAGGAAAACTGTTTGCTGCTCCTTCCGGCTGTGGAGGAGTCGGAACGCTGAGCTTCCTCTCAGCCCAGGTGTCCTGCTGTGTTGCTTTGGTTGCGAGTGGATGAGTGGACATTCTTCCTGCTGCTGCCCCCTGCAGTCTGTGGACAGAACTGGCTTTGATCTGCTCATCATCCTGCTGGCACCAAATCGACGCCACCAAACCACCGGACCTCCTGGTTCTGGCTGTGAAGGAACACCGCTCCTCTCTACTGCCTTCACCTGATCTGCTTTCTGCCTCTTTCTAATGTTTTATTTCCATACTTTTAAATTCCTCTTTTTTTACTTGTTTATCTGCTATATTTCTGATTTTTCATCCTGTTAACTCTTCTCCCAGCTGAGAGCTGACAGTCAGAGCAACTTACAAAGATGCCACCCCTCTCTGGAGTCTGAACTGGAAAGGCTAGCAGGAAATATGGAGATAAATGAAGTCTGTGGAGCAGCACATCAGGACCCACTGACACCTAACTTATTATCACCAGAGAGACCGTGTGAAATCAACAAATGTGGAACCTTCTGGGGGCAAAGCCAGAGGGGGAGGCCTGATCTGAAACACCCAGAGAGTTTGGATTTCACGCAGAGGCTGATAATAGGATCTGCTTCAATACCGATCCTGAAGAAAAAAAGCTTACAGCCAGAGGAAAGACGACCATCAAAGCTCCCATCCATCAGACTGGGAGGCTGTGGAAATAGATCTGGGTCAGAGTTGGTGTGTTGTTGAAAGGGTGCATCCAGAAGTTGGAGGATATCTCCTCCTGCCAGGCCCTTACCTCCTCAGGAGCTCTTCACGGGTTTGACAAATTCAGATCTCAGCAAATTCTTCCAGTTTTTAAGTTATTTTCATTCTTGTCTTTCCTTTGATGTCCTGTCACGATTATTTTCTGAATGAAACCCAGAATTAAACTGGAGGATCAAACAATAAATGAATGACACATCTGTGATGACCTGCTTCTGATATGGTGGTTGTAAACCAGTTCTTTTACAGAACCAGTAAGGACTGGGTTTAGCTGTAGTAGCTTGAACTGGACCTTCTGTCCACTGCTTCAGTTTGTCCTCACTGATGCCTGGAGATGAGGAAGAGGTGGGGGGGTCAGTGGCGTTGACGGAGAGTGGAGAAGAAAGACAAAAGAAAACATTTAAGATTGAGCCTACATTATTCATGCTGGAAGGATCGCTTCATTTGTAACCATGATGACATCACCATCCATCAGCTACTTCTGGGCTGTGGCAGCGCCTGGCATCAGAGGGTTTCAGTAGCAGCAGCTGCATGTATGCCTGTTGGCTCCATCTTTTCTTGATCACCGGTTTCAGTTGTGTTCACCTGAGCAGGACGCCTCCTTCCTCCAACAGTTGACTCAACATCCTCCCTCAGTACGAGTCAGGTACCATAACCTCTGCTGGTTACCAGGGTGAGAACTGACACAAGCAGATCACTAAAACTTCTGGTTCTTTAATTTTAAAATAATTCTCATGTGGTTTGATCATTTACTTGTATGTCATCGGTTAAAGTAACACTTCGTCCTGTTCTGCGCTCACTGATGTGTGTTACAAGCAGCAGCAGGGTTGGGGTGGTGAGAGGGGGGCAGCAACATACCAGTGATTATTTCTTCATCAGAGATTATTTTACTGCTGAACAAATGGCTTCAGCCTAAACACTGAACCTTTCTTTATTTTCCGGTAAAATATCAGCTTCTCTAATAAAACAATAATTTTTCTGAAGGTATTTAAGCATGTTTATCAAGGATGGGGAGAAGGTGCTGCAGATATTTACTCTTCTCTCATTGCATAACCCTTTTATCCCTGCTTTATGCGTCTGTTATATATTTTTATTCTTTTACGCCTTAATAAACAAAATAGGATTTTTATCCATTTTGAGATCATAACTGCGGTGCAGTCCTGGTTATTGGTTTGTGCTTATTTTCCACCTGAAATCTGTCGACTCTCACTACAATAACAAATACACCAAACTGTGGCTGTGAAGGTTCTGTTCAGGCTGTGAGGTAAAATCTTCTGCCTTGGACAGTCTTATTTATTTTCAAGCCAAACATCTCTCTCTCTCTCTCTCTCTGCTCCATCTGTCTCTTCCATCCCTGAGACTGAATCTCATCTCCATCAACATTTTCTTCATTGCAGAATGAATCATCTCTCTTCTCCCTCCATCCAGCCATCGTCCTTCTCCTCCCACTATTTACTCTCCTCCTGCTCTGCCTCATATAGAATAAATGGCCACAGTATTCTCGCCCACTGTGAAAGGACCAGACTTAATGAATTTTTCATGGCTATGACATTGTCCAGCTCTACTTTATGGCTCTATTTTTTCCTCCTTGGCCTCATGCAGTGTGATATAGCTCCAGTACAGTATTGGCAGCAATATTTTCTCTGTGTGAATCTGCAGTAGTGTATGTTGGAGGCATTGATTTTCTTTCCTGAACCATCCTCCACATCACTTTGTGGAGGATATACTGCTGCCCTGGGTTGTGTGGTCGTTGATGGATCACCTTGAAGGACTACTTGGCTTCGTTTCCCTAAATATCTCTGCCGCAACTACATGACTGTTATCTGCTCCTGTAAGTACAACAGTTTGTTCTGTGGAGGAACAATAAATGTCCTCTGCTTCAGAACAGTCGACAGGCAAACATCGATTACAGAGGTGAGCTCCAGCAGAGGGTAGAGTAGCTCCCATCTGCAGGCGCCGTTCGTTTTCCCCTTTAATGCCTGCAGTTCATTTCAGAGTGCGGTTCCCTGGGTTCACCAGAGCGCTTAGAGAGGCGGCAGGGAGCAGGACGACGGGTACGAGCTGCTCTACCGCAAGTTCTACTGCAGGTTCTAAAAGAGGTCCTAAAAGAGGTTCGACTGCAGGTTCTACCGTAGGTTCTACTACAGGTTCTAATAGAGGTTTCTACCACATGTTTTACTGCAGATTCTGCCACAAGTTCTAATATAGGTTTCTACTACAGGTTCTACAGGTTGTAGATGTTCTGGAGGTTCTAAAGGTTTTGGAGATGCTGGAGGTCCAGATTGAGGTGTATTTAATATGTTCCATGACTGAACGTTTACTGCCTGAAATAGTTAATAAAAACATAATTTTGCTAACAACCTGTAACAAAACAATAAAATCAGAAAATAAATAGAAATCATGGAGCTGATTATTAGTTGATCTTAACAGGATGTGATTTTTATATAAAAAAGGATAATTATTTGAACCACAACACAAAATTTTTTACTATCTATGAGGAACAGAGTCAGCCCAAGGAATCAGCAAACTAAGCAGAGGGTTCGGGGCCCCATCCCAGGAGCAGACCTCCATTACCACAAACATTATCATATGTCAGGTTTACAAATGCATGAGGAACAGCGTAGAGATACCAAAAGCCCAGTGATAATAATTAATTTCCCGTCTCTGAGCTGGTGTGTAAATGAGTATCAGATGTCTGAGTAAAAGTGAATGCAGCGTCGGAACATCGACCAGCCTCGCCCCTCCCTCTGTGGTTGACTGAAGTGATGAGCATTTATGATGGTTATATGACTGAATGGGGGCAGACAGCAGAAGTGGAGGTTCAGTAAAGTACAACAATATTTATTAAATTAAACTTTATAGACTATTTTAAATCAGAGTCCCAACATTTAATATCTAAAGCCAGAGAACATCTGAGGTGGAACAAGACGTCCCAGCGAGGTGAGTAGGAAAAGGACTGATCATGTGACTGTACGGGTTGCCAGTCCAGCAAAGCTTTAGTGTAGGAAGCAAAGCTCTGTTTCCTCTTTTTAATTTCTTCAACCAGCTGTGTTGTGTTTTTCAGTCATCCAGTGGAAATACGGGAAGGATTAAAGAATACTAAAATCTGAAGAATTTCTTTCCTGAGATGAAGGAAGGCTAAAATTCAACCAGAACCAAGTCCTGTCATGTTGGTCTTTTGCTCTTAAAGTCACAGTTCCAGAACCAACAGCAGGGATTTCAACCAGTAACTATGACAGACATGTTGCATCACTATGCTACAGATCCCAGCTCCTCCTCAACACCCCAGTGATCAGCAGGACACATCAGCAGTGGGCCACTAGCTGTCGGCCCTGGACCTTCAGACCAGGAGCACCAGCAGCCAGTAATATCTAAGTTTTAGTGAAGTATCTGAAGGTTAGCTGAGCTGCATTTCATTGAGACATCATTCACTCGTGAGGGCAGTGACTACGATCAGCTCCGCCTGGATCACACATCATTGGGGTTAGGGATGGTTTATTATATCCCCTAATCTAACCAATCAGCAGCAGCGTATGGAAGAACTTATCAAGAGCAACATTTGTCTTCCCTGGATTCCCAGCTCATGGTGGGGAGATCCCCAGGTGTTCCTGGGCCAGAAAGTAAATATATAGTCCATCCAGTGAGCTCTGGGAGCTTCATGGGGGGGCACCCAGGAGGCATCATGAGCAGATGCTTGAACCGCGCTGACTATAATCTGAGCTCGGCCAGAACACAAATATCATTCAGCTGTAACTTATGGTTTGAAATGAATTCTAGGAACATATGAGCTCATTTGTGATGTTAATGTTGAAATAATTAAGAGCAGGAAACCTTCAGCAGGTGACCTCACTGCAAACTGCTGCGTCCCTCACAGAAATCCATTCAACATATTACAAATATGTGAAGAAGAGCTTTCACTTGTCAATATTAACTGCTGTTTTCTGTGGTATAGGCATCTGCTCTCATCACACCTAAACATTCCTATTAGCAGGACGTCACCCAGCTTACCGACACAACATTGAAATCATGTTCACACATGAGGGGGAGGGGAGGACACATCAGTTCTCCACAGATGGTAATTACAGAGAGCGGACCGTTCAAAACAAACCCTACAAGAGGCGGGTCAGAGCAACTTATCGTCTGAAGGAACTGCTCTGGGTGTTCTCTGGAGAAATATTCCTTCATCTGTTTGAGAAAACATTTTAGATTGTACTGAAATCAGGTTGAATTATTTATAATAGTAACATTTGTTGGTGAATTTCTGGGTAGGTCTGCTAAAATATCCTGGCATGTAGGCACCATTTCCAATAATTAAGCTCAGATATACGATCTCTTCAACACTGCTGTAAAGTAGACATGACAAGAGGTGCAGGACTCTTAAGGCAGCTGGGAGAAAACCAAAACTGATACTTCTGGATTTTAAAAACCACAAAACCTAGAGTGCTGCTGGGCAGGAAATGCAGAAGGTACAAAGCAACTGCAGTGAGCTGGAGAAGAGTGAGTAAAAAATGGACAGATGGACGGCTGGGTGGACGGATCAGTCCAAAAGTCTGGATTTGTTTTTATTTAAGTAACTTGAGAAAATAAAAAAAACAACAAAAACATTTTTAAGGAAAACAAAAACTCTTCTTCAAATCCTAGTGGTTCCAGGACTTTAACATGTTCATTTCAATTAATTATTAATTAATTTCATCGATGTTAATGATTTAAAAAATTTAACACAATTAATTGCTTCTTTTTTTTTTACATTCGATAGTTCTGGCTGGAACCTTTATATTTACAAGTTTCTGGTACACCCTTAAATCAGACGCACCAGCGCCATCCGCTAACAGCAGCAATGGAGGACAAAGCAGCTCCTCTGGGCCTCTGGGGGTTAATTTCTGCTTCCAGAGCCGATCTGATGGGACGCTGGAAAAGACTCCAGTTGTGTTCAAGTTGAGCTAAAAGCAGTCGGCCTATCAGAGAAGCTATGCTAGCCTAGAATAGCATCTCAATGCTAAACATGTAGCAGCAGCGCTAATGTCAGCGTCCACAGTCCACGTTTCTAAAGAAGCTCCATGAATGATCAGGGTTCCTGAAGCTCTGGAGAGATGAGCTTTGCTCCAACCTGATGCTGGAAGAGCCTGAAGAACAGATTAAATCTAGAAACATATTTGCTGCTGAGCTCAGATGCTGTTGATTCAATCATTTAGCAGCTAAAAGGGGGTTTGAACTGAAAATGTTGCTGATTTTGTTGATTAATTACAGATGCTGAAATTAACTCCATTAAACATTTGAATCCAGTTCCAGTACTAGTAAAAAGCACTGAGGAATTGAATCTTTGTCATTAAAATCATTATTAGACAACCATATTAGACAGCCATAACCACAATACTGTAAACAGCTTATTGAGAAGCAAAGAGGTTGTATTTTCTTGTCAGATCAGGAAAATTAACTATTAGACTTTATATTAATATTTCACTTCAAGGTACCTTCAGCAGATTAATCTTCTTCATGAAGTTCTTGTAAAACCTGGTGATATATTAGGAAAAATCATTCCCAGTGTAAAGCAGAACTACAGGCTTTTAAAGTCGAGTCATTCCTTCACTTTTATTAGATCATCATTTAGTCCTTCTCTCCATCTTTTCTCATTTAAACTCTCTTTATTTTTCCTCTCATCATTTTCCACGACTCACTGAGCTCCAGCTCATTTCAGCCTGTTTAAACTAAATGTTAAAATAATGATTTACATGATGGAAGAAGTTATTGTGGCTCAAAGAGAGATGGTCCGGTGGGAGACAGAGGAGAGTCCTGGTCTACCAATATCAGAGAGACAGCGATGACAGCAGGGAGAGCAGAGAGGCTGTTCTGGGAAACAATACAGGTTTTTATGATTTTCCAAGAGGAGGTGGAGGGCCGATGAAGATGAAGCTGAGATCTCAGAAGAAGAGGAAACAAAAACTAAGACCAGATCAAGAGGTGTTTTGTTTGTGTTGTCTTCAGACATCAGAACGATGTTTGAATATGATCATATGAAATAATCTGGAACTGTTTGCTTCTGGAAGCAGAGAGAGGAGCATGTTTGGTGGTGGGCGGCACGCTGCTGGGACCGTGATGGAGTGAGTCTCTTCCTATAGGTATGGAAATACGACTGCGTGTCTCCCTGCATGCGTAGGTTTGTGTGACTCATGTTTTGTTGGAGGACAGAGGACAGAGCTGGAACTGGACAGGACGGATTCTGGTATGAAACTGGGCCTTGCAGGTCTTCTCTGGGGAGGTTCAGATGTTTGGATTTTCTTCTTCAGCCTCCTGCCAGATGCAGTGAAGGCCACCAGGTCTGAGAGTCAATATTTGTCTCCATTGTTTCTGTCCCACCTTTGCAGTGTCCTCTCTGTCCATATGTCTCTGCAGTGTAGGTTTCTGAGGAGGAGCTGTGCCTTGAAGGCGGCACTAGGTCCATCCCGGTGTTCTGCACAGCTGAATAGTTGCCACAGGAGATTAAAGGATGAAAGAATCAAGGCAACACTCCAGGTATGTTTTTGATGAGTGAATAACATGAGAACATGACGGGAAGCTCCAAAAAGTCCATTTTACATAATATTGCCCCTTTAAACAATACACAGTTTTTATAACTTAACAATAATTATCTCCTGTAAAGTTTAGATATTGACACAATATTTAAAAATGAGGATGAAACCTGAACTCACATTCTTGCCTGTGAGCAGAGACATGTCCATGAACTGGTTCCTCTAATGGTGACAGGTGGGAATCTGATTGTTTAGTTGGGATCAGAAACCAGAAGTGAAACAAGGTGTTGTATCATTTCTAGTTAAATCAGCCCCACTGAGGACATTTTTACATGAAACAAACTCGTGACTTTCAGTTCTTCCACAGCAAAATACTGGAGAAATATAAACTTTTATCATATTCTCTAAGTTTTTCTTTTTTTTAAATGGATTTTTAACTTTATCAAGGGTCGTGTCCCAGAGCTGGTGAGCAGAAGGATTTTAAACAGCAGCAGCAGCACAGGAGATGAAACCAGACGTTCAATTAATGGAGACTGCAAACCTGCAAGATCCAAAGCATCATTTAGTCAATGTTCCTCCTCATTTAGAGGTCCTCATGTCTGGAGAGGTTTTCCATCAGCAATCAAAATGTTAACAGGTCTGAGAGTTTTTAACTTGCAGGTGAAACAACGGCTGAACCAGAAACAGCTCCGTGAGCACCGAGGTACACCAGCCCACTGCTGGGGAGAGTTTGGTTTCTCTCATATGCATTTTCATATCTTTCTTGTTAATAGTTATAGTAATTCAGTCTCTCTCTCTCTCTCTCTCTGTGTGTGTGTGTGTGTGTGTGTGTGTGTGTGTGTGTGTGTGTGTGTGTGTGTGTGTGTGTGTGTGTGTGTGTGCTATAAAGAAGGTCCAGCCAAGGACTGGGTTTGTAAATGAGCCCATGGCCAGTTCCCCAGCTGTCGCTGTGTTTTGATCATGTTCCATTGTTTGCTGTGTCGTCTTGATTAAATAAACTGGAACTCAACTGAATTCCTTCCAACATCATTATCCTATTTTAAACCAGTCACAGAGTTTTACTCATTTACGTCTGAGTTTATTTAGTTTGTGCTAAATTTCACCAAAGAGGAAAAAAGCTCTATGAAAATCTGACCACTGCAGATCATTACTGTTACATTCAGTCAGTAAAGTTAGAGGTAATTCCAGTTTGATTTAACTGCAGCAGATTCATTCAGGACAGTGTTTCTCTCTCATCAGAGCTTCATTCCTGTAGGTAGCGTCCATGTTGGGGGACAGGACCCCATGATGAAGCTCATCTCACAGAGCTTCATCATCATCAAACCAGTAAGCTCACCTTCTAGCCTTGCTGGTGAACTGGGAAAGGCACCAGTTGAAGTGGCTCCATGGGAGAGGAGATAATCTCATTCACTGCAACCCCCCCCTCACACACACACACACACAGACACACACATTAATGCCAAAAGCCTAGTTTATTGCTAATTTGCATATCACATCCCAAATATTGCTGATGAACATTTAGTGGGATGTGCTCCGTATCTGATGCTGCGTGTGATGGAAACAGCAGCGATCATCGTTTTATGGCCCTCAGGCTGGAAGCTGAATCTATCTGGGCCTCAAAGTATTAAATGATTAATGTTATAGACAATCTGATCCAGGAGGGAGTTCGAACCCAGCTGTGAAAGGCTCATAGAGTCGGAGTTAATAAATCAGAACAGTGTCAGTGATGCTGAAACGCTTTTAAATCAGGACTGAACTCCTGAACTGGTCAGCAGCTGGAGGATGTCCTGTACCAGCAGGTGACTGGTTGGACTGGGAGGGTTAAATTTGCAGCCTGAAGCATGTTTAGCTGTAATAACCAGAGAGGGATCAGCAGTGGTTCCACATGTAAAGTGGAACCACTGCTGATCCCAAAAAAACACAGAAAGTTAAAACTTTTCTATCTTTTTGTGTTTTTACAGGGCAAAGGTCAATAAAATCTGAATAGTAGATAAAGATTTTAGCAACTGATCCTTTACATCTCTCTTACAAAATATGTGTCTAAAAGGTTTTATGCATCACCGCTTTACAACAGAAAAATACTTTTCCATGATTTTATTTGACTTCTCTTCTCTCTTTCTTTGCTGTTCGTCACACACAGAGTTTTAGGCTTGATGTTCATGGAGGGAAGTGATCAGTTACCCAGAACTGTGAAATGATCAGGTCCTTTCTGTGGTTTATTAAAACTGAGGGATTATTGTCCAGCAATCTGGGAGGTGGACTCAATGCCCCTCCTCCTAGCTGAAGGGGTCTGAAGCATGGCAGGTGCGCTGCTCATACAATATTAAAACCTGGATCAGCATCTAGTCTGCGGTCATCTGGTGGCTCAGCAGCTGAGGAGCCAGTTAATAAAGTGGACCCGCTCTGTTCTGTTCACTTTCTGGAGCTTCTGGGGTTCAACAAATGAAAACCATGAAGGACAACCTTCAGCTGGAGGCTTCAGCAGCTCTGCTGCAACACAGACCTCTACTGGAGATCTTCCCTGCCCAGAAACCAGAACCACAGAATGACTCTTTGAGCAAACTTTAGTAAACAGACCGTCTGCAAAGTCTCGTTTCCCTTGAGGTTTGATACAGTATTATAGATTTCTTGCCTGATTCACTCATTAGAGATAAACGGGTGAATGGAGAGCAACTCACCCGAATCTTTACCTCCACAGGTACACAGACCACCTGGTCCAGACTCTCCAGGCTACCAAAGCACATCTGGGTGGGTGGAAGAATCACACATGCAATGATGACTAAAATGTTGCATTAGGGCAGATTTTAGACTGAAAGTCAACCTAATGATCACACTGTTGGCTGTATTTAGACAAACTGCACCAACAACAACCTGCTGCTCAGTGTAGAAGCTGTTTCCTCAGTAAGTCAGTGACTAAAAGAGATTTTCCTTTCACATCGTCAGCTCTGAGGTTCATGGAAAGGACAAGAAATGCTGCACCAAAATGGCGGTGAAACGTGCATTCCTCTATATTCTAAAGGATGATTTGAATGATGGCGAAAGTACCGGCAGGCTACCGGCAGAATGGCTTGCAATTGATAAAATTGCCTTTGTCGTCCTCATGCAGACGTGCTGTGATGGGACTATCTGAGCATCAGTCTGAGGAAGAGCATCACATTTAGATCTGTCGGTAAACACCAATATTACAGATCAGTGGTGGCCTGATGTTAGCAGCGTCTTGTTGCAGGAGAACACAAACACTTTAGAAAGCTCCATCAGATCAGTTTTAAAACAGCTTTTTACTTGTTTCCATCAGTCAAGAAACACTCAGAGCTCTTCAAGTAAAATGTGTTTTTCATCCAGCTGACACGTTTCCCTCGTGTGAAGCTCTGAATTTTTCTTCCAGAAACCCAGCAGGGAACAAAAAGTGAAGCAATGTCGGTCTAAAAATACTTCAGCCTTCCTCAGTGACCCTCTCAGATGTTCACACCAAGGTCCTGTGCTTTCAGATGAATCCATCTCTGTTTGAGGATAAAGAGCAAACAAATAGTTGTGCTTTTCATTCTGTAAAGCATCCAGAAGCAGAACCTCCTCTCTGCTCTGTCTCACCACCTGAGCCTTTGTTTGAACATCTCTGATGTAAAGTGTATGCAGTGTATGAAGGATGTGTAAAAGCTTTCAGAACCAGAGGCGTGACCCTGTCTGCTCCTCTCTTTGTTATGAATACAGAACATTTTTCTCACCTTTCTGCTCTCTCTCACGGTCGATTTTCTGTCTGTGACACCACATTTACATCTCTACACTTTATTCTCCAGCTCTAGCTCTGGATATTAAAAAGGTTGGAAGCATCAGTGCAGGTTTTACAATCTGACAACTAGTCAGAAACTATTATATACAGAATCTGCCTGGGGGGGAGGGGTTTCTGTGAGGACTCCCCAGGAGTTCTGAACTTCATGTAAAGAACGAAAGGTGCTGTTCAACAGAACTTTGCTCTTGTTTTGATCACCGTCAGTAGAAGAACAAATGTTCTTCCATCCAGAGGGTGGACTGGAGCAGAGGCAGAGATCTGTTTCTCTCACAGCCGTTTATGTCGTCGATGTTCATCCATCCTCATTTATTAACATTGAAACATGACTCCTCCAATGTCATTTTCAGCCTTTCATCTAATTTTGAGTTTATTTTAGTTTTGAACAATAATAGTCTGTTTTTAAAAATTGATGAATAACTTATTATTCTGAGTGGTGGCACTGGATTAAAATGTTTGAGTTAATTTCTGTAATTATTTAATCACATTTAAATAGAAAACTAAATATCAACAAAATCAGCAACATTTTCAGTTCAAACCCCTTTTTGCTGCTAAATGATTGAATAAACAGCATCTGAGCTGAGCAGCAAATATGTTTCTAGTGATTAATCTGTTCTTCAGGTTCTTCCAGCATCAGGTTGGAGCAAAGCTCATCTCTCCAGAGTTTCAGGAACCCCTGATCATTCATGGAGCTTCTTTAGAAACGTGGACTGTGGACCCTGACGTTAGCACTGCTGCTACATGTTTAGCATTGAGATGCTATTTTAGGCTAGCATAGCTTCTCTGATAGGCCGACTGCTTTTAGCACAACTTGAACGTCATACATTAGAGATATTCATATTTCAGCCACTAGTGCTCATCATCAGCCATCAGAGGAGACGTTGGAGCAACGAGCTCCTAATACCTGGTAGCGGCAACGTGTGCAGCGTTTTTGGGGAAACTGTAGTCGGTGATTTTTCAGACACTGTGGAATGACAAACTCAGCTTCTGATGAACTGTGTGATGCTGTGAGAGCTCTGGTGTAGCCGGCTCCTCCTTGTCCAAGCAGGCCGGAGGCTACAAATAAGCTGCTGGACGCAAACTGCCAACATGTAAATAAAATCTTTCCATGGCAGTTTAGTAAAATATATAACTTCTATGTCTGAAAAACCACCTAATTCTAGCGCAAAAACATTTTTCGAGAAACATGAGTTTTTTCGAAATTAGTGTGTTTCCATTAAGCAAATTTATTTTCGTATTTCCAATTTGAGCAATTTTATGGCCGATGGAAATGCAGCTGGTGTGGCAGTGAGATGTTCAGATCAGAGGCCGCAGCTTCAAAGACCCTCCAGTCTGTGCAGCTAAAGCAGGCCTGTGGTTCTTGGTTTTACTCCTCTGTCCTCTTCCTCCCAGTCTGAACCAGAGCTGCAGAAGCTGCTGCCTTTATGCTGGAATGAGATGAAGCAGACGACGATCAGACGGTCCTACAGCTGCTCAGAGAACAGGACAACAAGCATCCTTTGTGCTCTTTCTATACGTCTGTTATCAAGTCAGCAAACTGTCAGCTTCAGGTGGGATATGAACGCTGGCCAGAATAAACAACTGAGGGCTGCAAGACTTCTGCATCACGGTGACATCAGGAGACCAACTTTCATTACTATGACCACTCATTCACCCCCTCTGGTTTTCCTCAAGAGAGGAGCAGAGTTTTTGAGAAGCAGAAGAGTTGAGAAGCAGCAGTTTGTTTGGTTTGTTAGCCAGGAAGTGGACATTAGCCAGGTGGACTGAGGGCAGAGGTCCACCTCCAGTAAATCCCAGAGCGAGCCACTGCACCACCAACCCAGAAATAAAGAAGACTTTGCTGCATCTCCTAAATTGTTCCAAATCAGTGTTTGTCTGCATGAAAAACTGAAGACCCATTTATTTTAAGGTTAATCACAGCAGACTGTCGGAAATGAACTGATACTGATGCTTTTAAAGCAGTTATGCTGATAAATTAAAAGGTTGACAAATGGAAAATCTGGGACGCAGATTTCTGTATCATTTGTTCAGTTTCTATCAAGAAGCTTTTGATCTTTGATTTCATGCTTTTTATTATTATTTTCAATTTCATCTATATTCTATGTGACAAATCAGATTCAAGTCACCAAGTCTGAGATCCAAATTAAATTGATGTAGTAAAATATCTTGTGTGTGTGTGTGTGTGTGTGTGTGTGTGTGTGTGTGTGTGTGTGTGTGTGTGTGTGTGTGTGTGTGTGTGTGTGTGTCGCCCAGTTCACCATCATGTTTTCATTGTTGGATGTGGGTTTGACCATGAGTGGTTATCATGTTTTAATTTTTTTCTGTTCTGCTGTTATCGTCACCTCCATTTCTTTGTCACCTTTTCTTTCTCTCTAAAACACATTTGTGATAAAAGCATGAACAAGTCTCCTCGAGGGCGTTCTGAGTTATCTATGGATTCTGACAGTGTGGATTCGAAGCTTTCCAATAATATCAAACAGATGGAAATAAATAAAATGAAGACTAAAGGGCCTCTTGAATGTTGGTACTCTAGAAATCAAAGTTCTGAGAAAACAGCTCTCAAAGGATTGTCCCTAAACCTGATGAACACCCTGGGGGTGTTAACAAAGGCTGTTCATTCACATTACTTTGCAACCCCCCCCACCCCCAGCACTGACTGTCAGCTAGCGATGGGACTTCCGGCTTTTTGAAGGGAACCAAATCTTCAGGATCATTTCACTTTAAAGAGCCGTTAAAAAGATCCATTGTTGAACATGTACATTTTTCTAAGAAGCCATTTTAGCCCTGATACAGAGTGAAATTCACAAAAAAGTAGAATCATCTGTATTAGGTAAAATTAATATTTGTTCAAAAACTGCAAAATACAACCACAGTATGTTCTTGCAGAAATAAATGGTTATGTATTTTCATAAAACAACATTTTAAAATATAAATGTCAAATACCCATTTAGTTCTTTACTGCAAGTGTTGTGTGTATTAATGATATTCAGGGCTATTTGTAACATAGAAACATAATATAAAGGAAATGTAACAAACAGAAGAAAAAAGTGGACCTGAGTTGATCTGGCACAAACAAAAATCCTCCTCTGCACCGTTAAATATAACAATTATCCATTGTTGTTCATTGTCAAAATTCACATGACAGTTGGATGGAAACATGACTAGTGAGTTCACTGTAGTCCACAGCCACCAGATCTCAGTCCAGCAGACCACCATGGGATGTGGTGGAACAGGAGATTCTAATTCTGGATGTTCATCCAACTTTCTGAGGCACAAACCAGCAGAAACGTTTGACAGTGATGTGGTTTTATTGGGGTAATGTGGGGAGGCTGGTTGACCTTAGATTTCCTCTGGAACATTTTATTCATATCTTTAAAAAGATGCAGAAACAAACGTCTGACACACATCTAGTTTGATTTGAAGAATGTGGGGGGGAGGGTCATTTCTTCTGGCATGAAAAAAACACTAAAGTTTCAGACAGACATTAATGTGACACATCATGCAGCTCTAGTTTAGAAATATCAGAATGTGTCTGCAGCTCAGACACAGAAGTAGTGACATCAGAGTGACCAGCCAGAGCGACGGAGACCTCATTGATTTGTTCACCACAGAGCAATTTCACAGAAGCAGAAATTGAGCCGGGGTTAAAGGATTCTTGCAGAGAGACGCGGAGCTGAGGAGATAAAGAGAGATTGTTTTTCATTTGCGTTATTGATGAACTAATCTTGCTTCTTGGCCTAATCTGAGCATCATCTCAAAGGCTGTTTGTTCTTGCTGCCTGTAAATCAATTGCTCATGCTCTGATCTGCTGCTTCTCTCACTCTTCTATAAAAATGATAATCTAATAATAACCACGCGTTACCCTGACAGTTATCACCTGCATTTATTCCCTCTCTCTCTCTCTCTGGATAAATCCTGCATTTTGTTCTTCTTGTTATCGTTGCTTTGCTGCAGATTGTTAAGAAACCCGTGATAAAATGACTCTTCATCACATCATTATCACTTCTGCCACTTCAGTCCTGGTTGAAGCCTCAGGAATCAAAGCTATTCTAGTTTGTTTGATTATTTGTTGACATGAAACGGACAAATTAAGAAAGAAGGCTCACTGATGCGTTCTCTTTCTTTCTAATCGGACCTTCTGATTAATTAGAGAATCAGCTGTAAATTTGTTGTTTATTTGTGTATTTCTCTATAATATTTTAGTTTCTATTCTTTTATTCCTAATCACTAAATTGGCTCTCAATAGAAAGGCGTTCTATGGATCTAACTAATGAAACTGTAAATTTTTCTGACTGTAGTTTGATAAAACTGTAAATGATTTGTGATGTTTTGTGATTCAGCTGAAGGGCTCTGAACTTCACCTGGAAATAATTTCGTCTTGTTACAGTAAATATGGACAAAAAGTTTTAAGATGCTGTACTATAGTCTCACCTGTCTCCAAGAAACCTGGGGCAGAGGTGAAGTTGAAACAGATATTGAAATAAAGGTTAAATAATAAATCAATACTTAAGGCATAAGGCCACCATTAGAACCAAACATGAAGTAGTCTCTCTAATCAACAGGGTTACATAAAGCAGTATCTAGATCAATTTCCTGGATTAATGTAGGATTGAAATCATCAGGTTTCCCCTCAAACTCTGCCATCTTCCACAGCTGCCACAACAAATGTTGCACCTCAAGCTCCTTCCATTTCTCCATGATTCTAGGATGCAAGCTCACTTACTCCTGAGTAATTTTCAGACATTAATAACATATCACTGCTGATCTCTATGCACTTGCTGCAGCTTTGGCCTGGAATGTTGAGGCCTTAAAGGGCCTCCTTTATGCGCTCAGTGAAAAAATCAAGGATTCAGCAAGCCGGGACAAACCCTGATCCCTAGAAGAGCTCATTTTCTTAGCTATCCTGGTTCAAAAATATTCAAAAATAAGCTAAGAGACTCAGAGAAAATAAATTTTTCTTTTTGAGTTCCTGTTTTGGGGTTAGAAGAAGAGACAAATCTTAAAGCTGCAGGACACCGGCCTTCGAGGACTGGAGTTGAGAATCCCTGGTCTACACTTTGGAGTACCCTTTAAAATATAAAATCCCTCCCACTCTACTAAGCTGAACTGGGAGTAATACCCAGCTAGCTATAATTCATGGAGCTTACAAGTTGAATCTGACAGCAGGGGTCAAATAGGCTTAGAGTTGGCAGGTTGGTTTAACCTTTTAGTTCCTTTCCTGGGATCATTCCTGCTCCATTTCCTGTGAAGTAATTCCAGTAAACTTTCCTACCATCCTTCCAGTCCTGTTCTCCTCAAAGCTGCCAGGCAGTTTCACTCACCTGCTCCTTGTCCTACTAATCACCTCCCCAGCACTTACAAGCCTGTTAGTTCCCTTCACTCCTCATCAGATCCTTCTCTTAGCAGCCTGTCCACCTGTTGTCTTGGTGTTCATCCTGGTATTTTCCTCACCAGTGTTCTCCTCTTGATCACATGTGTCCATCTGGACCTGTAGAATCATCAGGTCTGACTGCTTGCAACTACATCAGATGTCAGAAGTGAAGGACAGGAGCACTGGATGGAGCGACTAAGATTGTTTCCCCAGTTGTTTCTTCCAGCATAGCCATGGTTTCTACATGTTTAAATTGAGCTAACCTGGCTGTGGAAGTAACTCACCTGTTTGGGCTTACAGACGGCAATATTAACTAGCTTAGAAAACAACCAATAGCTTCCCCTTCCTGATGATAAATTGAATTGAATTGAAATGAACTGATGTGTTGATTTGATTGAATCGCAGACGTTTCCTGAATTCACACCACATGATTTATTTCATGGTGTCATCAGCAGTGTTTCCTCTTACACCAGAGCATCCTCTTACATTTGAATAAAGTTTATGAATGTTAAACTTCCTACCTTGTTAAAAGTGTTCGCTGCCAATCTGTGAATCCACCGAGGGCTGCCAGTCCTTACGACTGACGGCTGCTATCCATCGCCGTCTTCTGTCTTCATCAGAAGGTTTACGATAAAATGAAGCTAGTTTGGTTTGCTTCCTTGTCTGTCTGTGCAGCGAACCGCGCAGCAGCCTGTGACCATTTTTACAGTGAAATCAGCTCAATAAAAGCGACATTAGGGCAACCAGCTGTCTGTTGTTGACAAGCTTTACAGGAGTTAACGCGGGCATAGGTTGTTTTGACATTCGTCATGGTGGAGTGGACCACTTTCTGAAGATGGTAAAGGGTCAATAGTACTCCTCCGGGGCTGGGTTTTGTTACTGATTGTTATTGTGGTGTTGATGGACAAGATTTCAAGGCATATGGATGAAGAAGAAGGAATGTGGTTAAGGAGCCTCATGTTTTATCTTTGCTTTTTGTCGATGATGTGATTCTGTTGGTCTCTCTGGCCACGACCTTCAGCGTGCACTGGAGCAGTTTGTAGATGAGTGATATAATGAAAACTAACTCAACTACAAGAAGCACAAACATTTGATGTAGAAACAAAACAATAAAAAGAACAGAGATGTGAAGGTAAATAAGAGACCAGAGGAGATTGATGCTGAGAGGTTCAGGGCTGAGAGACAGCGGCTGCTGAAGAGATGAGCAAACATGGACCAAGTTTGTAGAAAGAGCAGAAAAAAAAAAACAACTTAAGGAAAATCATGTTTTCCAAGTAAAAAGTGTATAAAAAGCTTGACTCAGTAAAGTAACCAAACAAAAAGTGAGATGATGGAAGGTGGGAAATAAAATTCATCACTATTTAAAGCCACATCTTCAGATGGCACCTTCTAATGTTGACATGAATGACGAAAAGAGAAGGTTTCAGAACCAAAGCTTCTACCAACCCATGACTGTAGGCATCAATCTTTGAAAAAGTGTCATCCATTGTATTTAGTTTAGATTATAATCTGACTTGGAGCCAATAAATCAGTTTGTATTACATGGAGGTCTGGTGACTCCTATCTTTACTGGATCCCACCAACATGTTGAATCTGAAACGCCCCAAATAGTTTTCTCTCATTTTCACAACGAGCTGTAGTTTAATAAATGGCCAAACAAGTCAGTGATGACTTTCATTTGTTAAAATGCTGCCTTACCTGTGCAGGTTTTAGCCAGACAGTCCTGCTCTGCTCTTTTATTAATGGCTGAACCATTAATCACAATTACTGCTCTGCTCCTTACTTTTAATGAGGCTTTCTTTATTAAATCAAATAATTCAGTAAACACTGAAAGGAAAAGGATAGCAAAAAGGATGGAGATGAGCTGCCTGTGAACACAAGCCCATTCATCATTACAAGAGCACCGCCTCTAAAGTGAGCAGCATCCATCAGCTTATCGCCAAGTGTCTAATGAGCATCAGGGCACTTCATCAGCTTCAACACAATCTGCCCTCTCATTCATCTCCGAGCTGAAGGCCTGTCTGTTAAAGTCAAAGCAAATGTACAACAAACCCACTGACAGCAGGGTGGTGTTAGTTACCCATAGAACTTACCAGAAAGTCACCAAGCAAATTAAACACACAGTGTGTGATAAATATACATGCTAATTAGTAGTGAAGCTTGTTAAACTATTCTCTAGGAAAAAAAAAAACATGTTTATTCATCTAAGGTTGATTCATTTAAAAGGTTGGCTTATGTTCAACAATTTTCTCTTCCATTAATTATTAGCTAGTGTGACACCACTGGGTGTCACACTAGAGCAGCTGAATGTCAAACAAAAACAAATGAGCTAAGAAGTAAAACACTTCAAGCCCCTTTTTTATCAGAACAAAGCTGTTTAGACTCTAACCAAAGAGTTTGTTTTAGACGTTTACAGGAGAAAAATGTGATTAATTGGAAACAGGAAAATGAAAAAGCTAGCCTACAGACACTGCAGGGTTGGTTTAGTTTACTGACAATAAATCTGCACCGTGGAGGTCGGCTGCCCCTTATGTCAGAAAAACATCCTACTGCTCTCTTCTCAGCACAGTGATACTCTGACGTTGGTCCAACCAGAAATCTGTGAGGTTGCTTCTGGAGGATCTACTGCTGTTGGCCATATGGCTACATGATCCCTAAAGCTGTAGCTACTTCAGTAACTGTTGAAGCACTGATCATCATATGACAAACCCAGCAAATGTTACCACAAACCATAATGACCATAACTGATCATCAGAAGGTCTAAAGCCATTGTCCTTAACATGAAACAGTTGGACTGGTCCCTCCAGGTTGGAGATGTTCCACTGATGGGTGGAAAAAATCGACTAGAACTTTATAATTTTAAAATACTTGAATATTGTTTGTATTCATAAAAATCCTAAAATATTAATACAAGTCACTTTATTTGGGTCTATGAGTTTTTTTATAAAGTACAATGTTTGCAAAACACGTATTCATTGTATTAAAAAACAGAAAAATCTTTGGTCGCCCCACAAAATCAGGGCCCTTGGCAAATGCCCCAGTAGGCCCAGTCTAAAGTCTGGCCCAGTTTAGGTGAGAGCTGCGGTCTGTTCAAGGTCCACTCTGGGAATCAACACATCCACTGAAGATGGAGAAAAACATCATGACTTTATATGCATGTGAGCTGGTTCTGATCATCTCAAGTACTCAGTCTGTGTACTAAAGTATTGTTGCAGTTCTCTTTGAACACCTGATGAGTCCTTTTCAGTGGTCCACGTCAGAGTAACTAAGAGTTTCTGAAAGCTTCACGTTGCTGCAGCACCAACAGAAAGTCATGTTTCTGGACTGGTACTGTAAAAATACATTACATTGAATGAAGAAATGAGGTTCCCAGTAGCATAGCTCTGATCTCAATCAACATTTAAGTCTAAAAGCTTCTCACATCTAGAATTTATTCAGATTTAGGAAAAGAATTTTAAATAAAAGTCAAGTCAAGTTTATTTGTTTAGCACATTTCAGCAGCAAGGCAGTTCAAAGTTTGTTCCAGATTAGTGGAGCATAGAAGCTGAATACTGCTTCTCCATGTTTGGTTCTTTTTCTGGGGATTCAGAGTAGACCAGAACCAGAAGACCTGAGTGATCTGGAAGGTTGATATGATGACAACAGGTCTTCAATGTATTGTGGTGCTAAGCCGTTCAGTGATTTATATACTAACAGAAGTATTTTAAAGTCTATTCTCTGAGCTCCAGGGAGCCAGTGGAAGGACTTTAGAACTGGGGTGATATGTTCTGTCTCCCTGGTCTTAGTGAGAATGCCAGCAGCAGCAGGGTTCTGGATCAGCTGCAGCTGTTTGGTTGATTTTTTTAGGCAGACCTGTGAAGACACTGTTGCAGTAATCAGTGCAACTAAAGATAAACGCATGGATGAGTTTCTCTAGATCTTGTTGAGACATTAGTCCTTTAATCCTGGAAATGTTCTTCAGGCGATAGAAGGCTGACTTTGTAGCTGTCTTTATGTGTTTCTGAAGGTTGAGGTCAGAGTCCATCACTCCACCCAGATTTCAGGCCTGATCACTAGTTTCTAGCTGTAATAACTAACTTTGGGCAAAGCATCGTTATTGTATTTGGTGTGGATGTGCAGATTAACCCTCTAATTTTTTGATTTTAGCCTCTGTAAAAAAAGTTGGCAAATTAATTGCAGGCCCTGGTAGAGTGGAGTTCAGGTGTTAAAATCACAGGGGGGTTTGTCAACCTGTCAACTGTGGCAAACAAGGCACGAGCATTGTTGATGTTTTTGTTTATAATTTCTGTAAAAATTGTTTCCCATGCATGTTTGGTGATGAGTGACAGCTTTACAGCTTCTTTTTGTAGATTTCATAGTAAACGTGAAGTCGAGTTTTATACCATTTACGTTCACGTGTTCGACAAAGGTTTCTTTTGTTTCCTACAAGTGGAGCATTTATCCATGGAGATTTCTTCCTACCAGACACAATCTTCACTTTAACAAGAGCAATATAATCGATGATGTCTGAAATCTTAGAATGGAAATTATCCACTAACTCATCTACTGGGTTACACAATAGAGCTGAGGTCAAGGAGTAGCTTTGACTAAAAGTTTCAGCTGTGTTGTCTGTAAAAGAACATTTTGTAGAAATATCTGTTTTACTAAGCAAGTAAACAGAGACTGTACTTTTAAAAAGAACAGAGAAGTGATCAGACAGAGCAACATCAATTACAGCGACCTTTGAGATATTTACACCCTTACTGATAATCAAATCCAGAGTGTGTCCTCGATTATGTGTCGGCTGTTTAACCTGTTGAGTCAAACCAACGTTCTGATGCACATCATTCACTTTTTTTGCCTCTCTGACAATTGGGTTGTCAACATGGATGTTAAAGTCTCCCATAGTTATTAAACAGTCATAATCAATGCATATCATTGATAACAGCTAACTAAAGTCATTGAAAAAAAACTTGCCAAATATTTTGGGGTCTTGTATCTAGTTAATCTAAGAGTTCATTTGTGGCCTTTTACCTCAATTCTCAAATATTCAAAAGAGTCAAATTTGCCACTTTACAGTTTAGTGAATCATGAAAAATTTTAGCAACCTCTCTTTCCCCTCTTATGTTTTTGATTCTCACTTAAAAAAATTGTAATTAGGAGGCACTGATTCCATTACTACAGGTGCTATATTGTTTTCATCCAACCATGTTTATGTAAGATACATAACATCAATATTTTGCTCATTAATGAACTCATTAACTAAAAGTCCTTTTGCTGATGGTGATCTTACATTTAGTAGAGTTAGTTTAAGTGACTTGGGGATAGATAATTCTGCAGCTTGAGGTTGCTTTAGACAGGGGATAAGTCTCAGGTTTGATTTTAGACCACTGCATTTTCTTGCCATGTCTCTATTAGTCATTCTGACAGGGATATTCCTGTATCTTACCACCAGGGGGCCAGATGCTTTCTGGAAGACAGGTGTAGAACTAATGTCTGGACCCCCATCTCAGACTTCAGAAATACACAGTCGATGTTGTGATGGGCCAGAACCCAGTGATGCTGATGAAGTAAAGCATGCTTTTTGGGTACTCAATAGGGATGTTCCTAGCAGTACATGGCAGTCCATTTTCTCACTGAAGTTGAGAAACATCAGTTTTGGTGTCAAAGTTTCTGATGAACTGTCCTTGGTTCCAGTTTCTGATGAACTGTCCTTGGTTCCTGTGGGTGGAGTGGGGGAGGTGAGGGGGTAAGGGGGTCAGAGCAGCAGCTCTATTTTCAGCTGGTATATCAGTTTGTTTTGGGAGAATGTGCTCCTGATCCATCCTTATTAGATGTGTTGGTTTGAAATCATGGCCAGATCCTCCCATATCTTGCCTGAAACTGTGATCTCGTTGTTTACATTGTCCTGTGGTTGGGGAGAGCAGGTTTTTTCTGTTAACGGTATGTAAAATGATTGACGTGAGAAGTTTTTTTCTAGCCCAATTTAAGAATACTTCATCTTATCTGTATAGATCAGGGGTATTCAATATTCAATTAAAATTGAAACAGGTCTAGTCTGAGAAAATTTCATGAGAGCAAGGTCTGGAAGATCATATTGTCCAACTATTTAATGTGATATATATATATATATATATATATATATATATATATATATATATATATATATATATATATATATAAATAGCTTAGCTGCGAAGCTAAGCTAAGCTATTTGGAGAAATACCAGGGCCTCAGAGAGGAACTGGAGAAGGCCTGGAAGGTGAAGACCACAGTGGTGCCTGTGGTCATCGGGGCCCTCGGGGCAGTCACCCCCAAGCTGGAGCAGTGGCTAAAACAGATCCCAGGAACAACATCAGACATCTCAGTCCAGAAATGCGCAGTTCTCGGCACAGCCAAGATACTACGCAGAACCCTCAAGCTCCCAGGCCTCTGGTAGAGGACCCGAGCTCAGAGGTTGAGAAAGACCACCCGTGGAGGGTGAGAAGGGAATTTTTTTTTTTTTTTTATATATATATATGTGTGTGTGTGTGTGTGTGTGTGTGTGTATTATGGCATGCCATTCAGGAAATTATTGTAGATATATATATATATATATATATATATATATATATATATATATATATATATATATATATATATATATATATATATATATATGTTCAAAAGTCTGAATATATGGAATGAAAGTCTGAATATATGGAATGAAAGTCAGACTGGGCTCGAGGAATTCTGGGTAATGTGGTTCAAAACATGCACACTTCTCTATTGGTGTGTATTCCCGTGGTTTTGATACTTCATCGACAGTGGCCCGAGCACTGTTCCAGTCCCAAGTACGCATCAAAACAAGTACTCTAAAAGAACCCAGAAACGTTCTTATTTCACCCATTTTATTAAGGATCCATCCCTCTGCGGAGTTGGGCCAGCAACATATCCCACGATGTATTGCGCCACCAGCAGTGGTAAACAGAAACGGCAAGGACAGAAACTTATCGTTTTCATAATATTCTGAGTTTGTCACAAAAACTTTCAAAATGTCCATCCATCCATCCATTATCCAACACGCTTATCCTTTTTTGTTTTGAGGGTCGCGAGGGGTGCTGGTGCCTATCTCCAGCGGTCATCGGGCGAGAGGCGGGTTACACCCCGGACAGGTCGCCAGTAGTTTCAAAATGTTTTAAGCATAAAAGTATACCTTCGATTTTTATCAGACCAGTCAGTTCACCGACACTGAGAATTCTTTGAAATATGCTCTGGGTTTTGGGAGCAGCACAGCTCGGCTCACAAACCTGTCTGGCTGCGAAGCTAAGCTAAGCTAAACTAAGCAGAATTGGAATGGGATCTCCCCTCTCACCCCTGCCTTATCTGGGATAGGCGCTCTGTCATTTCCCGCTATCTGTTATCTGTGGCGGCTGAAAGGGAAATAAAACGCTTTTTTAGGTATATGGTGAATAATTGCAAGTACCAAATTATAAAATATATGATTTTTTTTCCCTAAATCTTTTAATATTTTTACTTCATTTACATATTTCATAATTTGCGCCATATTATTTATCTTCCCAACTTTGTTTGTGCTTAAAACATTTTGAAACTACTGGCGACCTGTCCAGGGTGTAACCCGCCTCTCGCCCAATCACCACTGCTGGTGGCACAATACATTGTGGGATATGTTGCTGGCCCAAGTCTGCAGAGGGATGGATCCTCAATAAAATGGGTGAAATAAGAACTTTTCTGGGTTCTTTTAAAGTACTTGTTTTGATGCGTACTTAGGACTGGAACAGGCCACTGTCGATGAAGTACAAAAGCACGGGAATACACACCAACAGAGAAGTATGCATGTTTTGAACCACATTACCCAGAATTCCTCGAGCCCAGTCCGACATTCATTCCATATATTCAGACTTTTGAACATATATATATATACAATAATTTCCTGAATGGCATGCCATAATACACACACACACACACACACACACACATACACACACACACACATACACTGGTTCCAGGCAGTTCTTCACAGAATTTATTCTGGTCTGTGTTATAAAAGGTAACATAATCTAACAGCTGAGCATTGTCCCACATGTCAGTGGACTCACCCACAGCTAGGCCTAAATTTGAGGCCTTTTTCATGGCTTCATCAAACAGGGCTCACACGTCCTGAGTCAAAATTTTACTTTTCTTTGGAGCAGATGATGCTGACATGGGAATTTGCTTTATTTTCTCACTAAGTTCTTGTTTTTTTTTCCTTCAAGAAGTTCTTCAGTAACTGTAGTCATCCATTCTTTGACAACCTCTCTTTTCTGCTGACTCAAAATCCAAACAACTCTGAGGGAACACTCATGAGCTCATTGCTTAGCAGTGAATGTGTACCTCAGGATCCTGGTGGGCTGGTCATATTGGGCTTTGAAGCTATGTATTTTCTCTGACATTAGTTCTGATTTGAGTGGGTATGTTTGTTCAAAACTTTTATGCTTTGTCTCATAATGGCGTTTCACATTTCCACTTTTAATAATTGGCACAGTTTCTGAACATATCAGACACACTGGTTTAGTACTACCAGTGGCATGTATAAAGAGAAACACTGTTCACTTTTTGCTTTTTTAGACGCCATTTGTTCTTTTTCTACTTTTTTAAGTCATAAGTAGAGTTGTTTCATTTCCAGAACGTGTATGTTTCTGCAGTAGGTGAATCTTCATTTCTACCGATTGAAGTTTTTGAATAATACTGCTAATGTCCCTGGTGTCGACCAGAGGCATCCTGCTCATGTTCAGCTTGGAAGTAGAAAAAAGGGTAAAAGTGAAGTAAAATGTAAGAATCCTGCGGTCCTAGAATCTGAAATAATCCAGTTATGAGGGTAGATAAAGTAACAGTGAAAGAACCATCATTTGAGAGATCTCACTGAGGTATTTGTGTTGCTGCTTTGTTAGGATGTGATCATAGGTGTTTTAACTTCTAATGGCCTTTATGTTTTGCTAAAACCTTCTGGCTGGTTTGCTTCCAGTAAAAACACCTCTGACTCTTCGTTTTATTCAGGTTCTCATTATCTCTGGGTCTCAGGAAAATCAGAACCAGTCATTCCATCCAGTAAAGTAATTTCTCCTCATGCTCCTCCTATATTTTCTTCCCTCTCTCCGCTTCAGTGTCTCAGTTTCTAGTTGTCTCTGTCCTCTGTCCACTCTGTGATTTATTCATCTTTGCTCCCCTGACAGCCTCCCAGCCATCCATTATCCCCCTCTAAGGGTCCTCTGGATGCTACAGATGAGGAAGCACCCTTGTTGCCAAGTTGCCTCCTAAATGTCACTTGGCATCTGTAATGCTTGGCTACTCATTACACACACATGTGACCCCCCCCCCCCCCCGCCCCCCAGAGGAGCCATTCTTAACAAGACCGTCTGGAATCTATGGTTACTTTGGGACTTTTAGGGAGGTAGCTACTTTGGATGAAGCAAGCTGTGTCTTATAACTGGACAATAATTTCAGACTTCATATCATCATTAATATCTAAATCTATCTGGGTTGTAAATTGATCTGTGTTGATACGTAGCTCTTATAATACGTGAGTTATTCAAAGTTTTGGCTCCATTTCTTCTACTTCTGGATCTGACTCAGGGTCATAGACGGACTGTTGTACCACTGTGCATCTGTTTGAAGTCATTTTCACCTGTATAAAGTGTAAACGTTGAGTTAAGGGAGGCGTGGCCAGCAGCAGTTTATTTGTGTAAAAGTGACAGAGCCCCTAAAACAGCTCATTCTGAAAGGAACTGAAAACAGGCATACCTGAGGAGGTGAAATCTCATCATCTGAGAATAATTTTGTGCTGAAAATGTAATGAACATGTTTTTTTAGTCCATATAGCTATTCTAACTTGTTTAAAAGGAGGCATGATAGCTCCTCTTCAAGGTTGATGTATCTAATGAATATAGGTTGATATCAGTGTGAAATGTGTTTTTAATTTCTGTCTTTAATTATTACTTACAAGCGATGGATGAACCAATTAGGTAGAAAGGCAGTCTAAGCACCTGATACTGATTGTAAACCAGACTCATTTGTGTTGAATTTATATAAATGTTAAAAATTATATGAATATTAAACAACAAGAACATTAAACAATGCTCTGAAGTTGCCTTCAGTGAAGGGATTAGCAGCTAATCTGAATTTATTATTAGAGCATTAAGATCCAAACTTTTATCAGAAAACACATCAGAGAACGTTCTGGTTGTCATAATGAGCCCCCCTTCAAAAAATGAGCTTTTAATCTTGGATTCATTTTTTTTTGTTGTTGTTGTTGTTTACAATGGATATTTGTTCTTTCATGAACAAAGACTGTGGTTTTCTTCCTGAAGCCTGGTCTGTGGTGATGATGCAGATTAACATCAATATAACTATAAAAATATTTTCATCATTTCTCTAAATCCATCATTTTACTCTGTAACCTTCTGCAGAGCCTGTTAATCAGCCCTGACCGGAGTGTGTGGGTAGAAGAGCTGATGTTCATGTTGTGACTAAACTTGCTCTGATTTCATGAGAGCAGTTAATGTGAGGGGAAGGTGATAATGGAGGAGATGCAACCGCTGGCGTCACACCTGCTAATGAGCTCCGACACGCTGCAGCTGCATGGGAGCGCGCCGCCATCTCTGCTCCAACAGCTCAACTGAGAGGAAAGCAAAGGGACACACAGTGGGGGGCTGGGGGGCAGGGGTGCTGGCAGCAGTTTAGAGGATCTGTATTTGATCCTGGGCGACCTTTAGCTCAGTTCCAAGTTGCCTCTCCTCTCTGATAATCCCTCCTCATCCCTCTGTTCTCCTTACAGCAGATCTATCTCAGATCATCCATGAGGAGAAACCCAGCAGCTTCAGCCGATCACAGGCAGATAGATGGAGGAGGGGCTGAAATGGTGATGGGAGTCTTTTAAAGCTGCAGTATATAACTTTTTATGAAAGTATTTGTTAAAATTATCATGATGTTGTCACAGTATAATATCAAACAGATAATCTGTGAAAAAATCCAACTCCTCGGCTTTATCCCAGTGCTCCCAGTACTAACTGCAGAAATACACCACTTAGTCAGAAACAACCAATCAGAGCCAGGAGGAGGGTCTTAGCGCTGTCAATCACCCTCATGTAGGCGCCGCTCACACACTCCCCCTGCTTTCTGTTACGCTACAGCTGGTTCACCACAGCGTAGCCTGCTGCTAATGCTAAGGCTATGTGAGGCTCCTTCAGCGTTTTGATGGTCTATGAGCCCCTGCCTTTGAAAGATTGGTGGCAGCCCCTGGTAGCAGCCCCTGAGAGCGTCCTTGTTCTGCCACCAGGTGGCATCATCCTTGATCCTTGAACTGAATCTGAACTGGCTTTCCAGCTGGATCTCTGGGAATATTCAGGGCCTTTCCATATTTTTTATCAGGTTCCTGGTTGGTGGGAAGCAACAATCTGTTGACTCCTCCATCTTTCTGACTGTGATGCATCATCATCATAATCATCAGTCCAGGTATCTTAAAGGTTCTTCCTGAGTCATTTTAAAGCTTTTTAGAAACTCTCCAGTCTTTAAATCTTTATTTTCAGATGGCATGGAGCTTCATTATGACAGATAATTAAGAATATTCATTAATAATGAAAATAATATTAATTTATATTATATGAGTAGAGGTTAAACAGAATTCTGCATCATAGTTGCTTCTCTGTCACTGTCTGACATCTTTGGTTAGAAAATATTTCATTTTCCAAGCTGATGCAATAATTTTTGTTTTCAGGAAGTTAATGAAGCTCAACATGTTTCACTTTGTCACATTACTTGATGCGGATCATAACAGTACACTGGAATCCATCAACAACACAAC
Source organism: Anableps anableps (assembly GCA_014839685.1). NCBI lineage: Eukaryota > Metazoa > Chordata > Actinopteri > Cyprinodontiformes > Anablepidae > Anableps > Anableps anableps. The sequence goes on from CM026068.1 coordinate 262,767, forward strand.
GAGATCTTTGTTTGGAGCAGAAACTGTTTGAATCCAGAGAAACTTCAGCAAAACCAAACAGAGAAACATCCTCTTTGGTAATTGTGTTTGGAGGTAGGTGTGTCAGTCCCACATGAATAATTCATGTGCAAAAAAAGAGAAGATGTGAGAAACATTAAGCCATAACTGAACCTTTGAAACATCGTTCCTGCTCTACTACCACCAACATCCCTGAGCAGGTTAGAGTCGGGGTTACAGGAAGCTGGGAAGAAGTCATGTGAGCAAACTGATCTGGCGTCAGAGAGCTGCCTCCTCTCTAAGCTCCTCCTGATGAGCCTTAATGAGTTGCTGCTGTGGAGCAGCACCTGCTGGTCACACCTGGAGAGAGACATCAGAACTCACAGCTCTGTGGAAGTGACAGCACCCAGCTTCCTGCCAAGTCAGAGCTGCAGCGACGCTGATTCAGTAACAGGAGATTAAAAAGCTTCTAAATTAACTGAGCAGGTTAAAAATACCAACTGACTGATTTCATTCCCATTTGGAAAACAGGCTTTAACGTTCCAACAGTTTTCTGCTCAGGTCACCAGAATGTAGTTAAAAGCCGTCAGCTGATCCAAATTGCTGCAGAAAGAGTTCTGATGAAAATTAAAAACAGAGATCATATTTCTCCTGTTTTAGATTCCTTTCGTTGGCTCCCTGTTAAACTCAGATATAATCACATATAAATCCCATAATAACCAGCTCCATCACTGAACCAGAAGCTGAGCTGTTGTTCAGTCCCTTCGATGTAGCGACCTGGACTTGTTTTGCTTTACAAATTAAACCAATCAGCGTTTCCATGGCGACAGAAGGAGGCATGAAATGGTGCAGGAGCTCTGCTTCTGATGGGCTCTGACAAGGTGAACCAAACATGGAGCAGAAGTTTGTTTCCTCCATAGTTTGGGAGCAGAAGCTGCTTCCTGGAGTGAAAAGGCTTGGATACATCAGCTGGTGATGGGGGCAGATGAATGTTATAAACATATCATTACTCATTATGTTTCACATTTTTAATTAGGAAAGCCTCATGAACACTATAAGTTTCTATTTTATTGCGTTCATTTTTAAAAATTGAAATCAGAAGAAAAAAAACACAATTTTCCTTTCAAAAAGGAGAAATCAATCAAAGAAATGTAGAAAATTCATACACCTAGTGTAAAAATTGATAATGATTTTCTTCTTTAACCTAAATAATGTACCTCTTCCTGTCGAGCAGCATAGTAACATGCATGTAAACTTTTGACTTTGAATTAACTGAAGAAAATTTAAAACATGTTTCTGTCTCACATTTATTCATCTAGAAAATAGAAATAAGAAAACAGGAAAACAGAAAACAGGTTCTGAAAAAAATCAATGGGGGGGTTTATTCTATTTTAACCCCCCCCCCAATATTTCTCTGTTCTGTACTCAGTCTGACATTATATATATATATATATATATATATATATATATAGAGGTAGTGTGACGTGAGTAACCACATTATGCTGCAGCTGTCACATGGGGGGACAGGGTGTTCAAAGATAGCCCCCCACATCTCTCCCACCTGCAGGGGACACTTCACAGCTCAGCTCCCATCCCTCTCATGGAGGAGGTAAACGGCAGCCTGCAGCAAGGAGGCAGCGTGTGAACACCAGGCCCAAATATAGTAGCCAGACCTGCAGCCAGACGGCACCAGATGGACATGCAAGACAGAGGAGGATCCGGGCTCCAAGCTGCTACCGTATGAGCCACTGAGGGTTTCCCTTCAGTATAGAGGGAGAAATCTCTGAATTGCTAACATGCTGCTGTATGTTCAGCAGAGGGAAGTTTAGTAGCTGGAGGGAACCAAGCAGCGAGACCAGAACCGGTCTGTCCACAGCAGAACAACAGAGGCAACACTATCTTCACCTCTCTGAATCCCCCCTACCCCCACCCCCACCCATTTCTGCCCTCCTGTCACAGAGTCAAGCTGCCTGCACAGATATTGTTCTGCAGACTTTGTGTGTATGTTAAGCAGGAAGCAGCTGGTTCAATGCACACATGATGTTCTTCAGGTCCAACATTAACAGCTTTTCTCTCTCTGAACATCAATTCATACATGTTTCTACTCCCTGGCAGGAAAACAGAAAACTATGAGCTGAAATATGAATGAAACATAATCAGCAGCAAACAGACTCAACTCAGTAAGAAGCTTGTTAGCAGCTCATGAAATCAGCCTGAAGAGCCGGTTTAATGTTTGGACAGATCATAAAACCATGTCTGGGTTTACATATCTATGAAAACACTGATGCTCAGAAACATTCTCAGTTTAGGGCTGAAATTTAATAATAATAATAAACAGTTTGTATCCTAATGGTTCTGCAGTCTGGATTTCCTCTGAATATCTGCTCATGTTATGGTTTTATTTGCTATTATTATTATTATTATTATTATTATTATTATTATTATTATTATTATTATTATTATTATTATTATTCACATTTAACTAAACTCCTCCTTTAATATTTGGTTAGGGTCCTTAGAGAGTCTTAAAATGTTCTAAATTGATTAAAATGACATAAGTTGGCTTTAAATATGTTGATCATGTCAGGATCTGCACTTTTTGGGTTTTGTTTCTCTGTCCGTCCAGTTCTTCTCTGTCCAGGCTGAGTTTTTCAGTTTATTGTACATTATGTTTATCGTCATGCGTTTTGATTAGATCAGTCTTGTTTTTGTTAATACTTTAGCTGAGTCTCTTCTTGTTCCTGTTATCTCCTTGGCATCCTGTATTATGTTTATTAATATTATTTCCCTGTGTCTAGCTATCCTCAGTTACATTTAGATTCTTTCCTTGCTTCCCTGTTGCTGTCCCTCACCCCCTGTTGCCATTCTCTCCCTCTCCTCAGCACCCCTCTAGTTAATTGCCCACATCTGCAAACGGTTAGTTCATCAGCCCCAGACCTTTGTTCCAGCGTTCTCTTTCCCAGTATTTAAGCTCCTCTCTTTCAGCCGCTCCTTGCTGGTTCCTCCTGTTATCTTCCTGTTATGCCGCCTGTTATGCTGCCTGAGTTCTTTCCCCTTGTGCTCCTTTTCTCCCAGGATTTATGCTTTGTATTGCTCTGGCTTCCTGGTACCTCCAGTGCTTTGTAAGTTTTTATTATTAAACTACTACTGCTTGCTGCCCCTCTGCACTTGGGTTCAACACAACCAACCACACACCATGACAGATCACAAGTCTTACTGTGCTCTTACTTATAGGACTATTTAATCTCATATCAATGTAGGGTTTTTTTCTGTCAGGAAAAAGGTTGAGTCGTTCGCAGACATCTTCATTGAGTTCTGTTGTATTGAAGCTACCACTAACTAGCTGCTAATATACCCTTGCTAGCTAGCTATTTGTGTCCTTAATGGGGGATGAGCTCGTCACTTGGGGAGAGACAAACGGCGACAGACGACATTCATGTATGTGAAATTTTCTGCTTCTGGACGTGCACATACCAGATGTGACAGCGATGGAAGTTGATCATTTTTTTAACTTTCTTGTTTCACTAGCTAACGACTACATGTACGAGCAGGAAATTTAACATGCATTGGCTGGTGGAGGACAGACGATTGTCACCTCATCGTTCTAGTTTTCATTGAATGTTACTGGAGAGGGAGCGACGTGGCCTCCCGTGTGTCGAAACCTTTAAACAGAAATTTATCCCCAGTTGGCTAGGCAATGTTCATTTTTGCCACTCGTTTCTGATGCCAACCCATACAAGACCAAGTGCTTTCTGTTCAAACAACCCTTTAAGCTTGGCTCTGCGGGGGTTCAGACTGCAGAGAGCCACAAACTGACCCCAGAAATGTCTTAATCTTTGCTGTGCTGGATGGTGATGCAGCAGGATCCTCCAATCATCCCCTATATTTATAGGTTGTCAGTCTGAAATTTCATTCAGGGTGGCCTTAAAAAGGTCTTAAATTTGACTTGATGAAACCTGCCGATACCCTGGTCTGCTCAGGATAAAATAGTCAGTTTATCATTTTTCTAGGAAAACAGAACTATTTCATCACTCTGATCGTATCATCTGCAGAAACTAGGTGCAGACAACCCCTGTATCAGTTGATCTCAATATCAATGTGAAGAAACATTTTGAATCAAAGTCACATTAAAATGTAATGGTGGTTTCATCTCAGAAGAAACCAAATAATGAGATAAACAGGGAGTGTCTCCATCTTCTATTGTGTCCAAGCTCAGAGACCGCATCACAAAGACATGATGCTTATCTGGGAGTGTGTTTCGGGGAGGAGCCGAGAACAAGAGAGGCCGTTTGTGTGAGAGGACAGTCCACAGAGGACCACGCTGTCTCTGTGGATGCTGAGAGAGACTGAGAGGTGAAAGCTGGAAGGACAAAGACAACAAAGAAAGAGACAGGCTTTATTTAGGTTATCAGCCCCTCCCACACACACACACACACACACACACACACACACACACACACACACACACAGAGAGAGAGAGAGAGTTGGGTTCTTTGCAGAATCCTCTCAGCAACCAGGCAGATGGTGAAAATGTTAATTATGGGAGCAATTTGCCCCCAAGAACGATGTTGTATTGTTACCGACAAGCACAGTAGAAAGAAATGGCTCGTCTGTTCTTCTCCATGGGAGTGAAGCGGCCATGCTGCAGATGCTGAGCAACCGGACCTGAGCTCTTCTGGATGAATGAAGCCGACCTGGAGGTCTGTGATCATCCGCAAACTGACATCTGGACGTCAGTAAGCTCTAGGTTTTACTTGGAGCTGGTGTGTGTTGTCATGGCGATACATGGAGACACTACGGCGTCTAATAGGGAGTGAAGTAGAAGTGTTGTCTAAAAAGAACGAGTATGATGAGAGATGACATTTCAAACTGGCTTCAGCATCTTTTCTCAGCTAAGTCTGCAGGACTGAACAAGCACCTCCAACCTGCTGGCTGCTGGTTGCTGCCTCCTGCAGCAGGACAATCCTCCTTGTCTCAAAGCAGAAATGGCTCAGGGACAGCAACCAGCTGACTTGGGGAGGTTCTGCTGGTCAAACAGGACCTCACACCTTCCAGAACCTCCAGGATCTGCTGCTCACATCTTGGTGCCAGGAACCAGCACACGTTTAAGGCTTTAGTCAGTCCCTCCAGGAAGTTGCGATTGCAACTATTAATGCAAATTCACTCATCATTCACCAGTTTTTCACAGACTTGCAATTTTCACCAGTCATTGCAACTTTTCTACAAAACTGACCAATCACCCTAACATTTTCAGCATTTCCTTCTTTTGTAACTCAGCTGAATTTCGACCAATCCTCTTTACCTCCTTCTAATTTAACCTCCTATTTCACAATGTCTCTTGAAAGCCAAACCTGCCAGATGAGGCATGTATGAAACTAAACGGTAACATTTTCCCTTTTTTTTTTTGTTACAAAAATCATTTTGAGATGTGCTGTAGGATTTGCTTCTACTGTGTTTACAGTCATGGGTGTAACTATGTGTGGGACATGACCCCCGCACTATTTTCAGCTGTTACAACTGTTTAATGGGTTGTTATGATGTGATAACGTGATTTTCCAAGCCATCTTTAAAAGCACCACAAGCGTACACATGCTGATGCTGGTTCCACCTGTGGACCTGATCACTGAGGGGAGACGTGCTGCCGAGCAGAGCTGCACGGTCTGCGTCATGTTCAGCAACCAGCCAGAGCTAAAAAACAAACACCTTTGTCCAGTTTTCTTGCAAACAAACTGTGTAAGTTGAGTAAAGCTGCTGCTGGCAGCTAGTGTTAGTTAAATCATGACGAGTTAATCCATGCCAGTATGTCACATTAAGCTGGTTAAGAAGAATACTTATGTTGTTGTTGCCAAGGTTACATCCCTTGGTAGCTAGTTAATGCCAGGAATAAACCCAACCCTCTTTAATTTCTGTGGGGAAGTTGTGCTCACTGTTACTTTCCACATATTCGAAAGAAATCTTTATTGTCACAACAGACAGAGCAAAGAATCAGAGAGGAAACATCAGACCAGAGGCAGCAGCAGCATGGTGATGCGGGGTCTTCTCAGGTAAAGACAGATTTGAACTTGATGAGAAAAAGAGAAGGAAATGAAGGAAAAGTTTCAATCTTTTTGTAAGACCATCCATCCATTTTCTTTCGCTTATCCGGGGTCGGGTCGCGGTGGCAGCAGCCGAAGCAGGGAGACCCAGACTTCCCTCTCCCTACTCTCCCCAGCCACTTGGGCCAGCTCCTCCGGGGGAATCCCAAGGCGCTCCCCGATGGGGTGTAAGACCATGTAATGGCAGCTTTGGCCATTACTTTTTGAAAAATGTTTGGCAAAATCAGTCATTTTAGGCCGCAACAATCACAAAAAACATGCATCGCAACATCCTGGAGGGACTGCCTACTGCAGTGGTGTCCAAAATTGGTCCTCAAAGCCGGGAACTTGGATGTTTTTAGTTTTCCCCCTGCTTCAACACACCTGGATCAAATGAGCGCTGGTTAGCAGGCGTCTGCAGAACACTGACCTGCTGAGGAGGTGGCTACTACCACCAGGGAGAGAACTAAAGCATTCAGGAGGCAGGCCCTCGAGGACCCACTTTGGACACCACTAGCCTAATAGATCTTTGTCGCAATGGGTCAGAACTGCTTTGTGTCACATAGTTATTCAGCAGTTCTGTTTAGCACATTGTAATAAATTGTCTCTGAGGCGCCAATGGAATAAAAACTTGCTGACCTATTTTTGTGTAGGAAGACGCTGTTCCTGTCTCACTTTCAGGACTCAGAAGATGCAAACAGTCGGATGTTTTAAAGCTTAGTTTCCTCCCACAGAACAATCAGTTCAGACAACAGACTGAAAGCTCTACAGCATCTTTAGGTAATGAAACACATGAAGAAAGTGCAGCTAATGAATGGTTCTGGCTGCCTCCAGGAGCAGCATGAGTAATCAGCGTCTGCCACAGGTAGCATGGAGGCAAACATGAAACAAGGCCAAAATAATTGGATTCCTCTCCAGAAGTTTCCCATGCTGCTCATTTAGTTTCTGCAGAACCAATGTTGGGTTCTGTCCAGCCATGATCAATAGATGAGCAGCAATCCTGCAGGAAATAACGGCTTCAGTCCAGACCACATCATTTCATCGTTTTCTTAGGCTTTTTATCTTGTTTAGACATTTGAGTTTCACTCATCAATCATGGATTTAATAAACCAAAAAGATACAACAGTGTATTTTTCTGATAATCCTTGGCTTTAATCGTGCATCACAGGACTTAAATATCCAGTAAATGACCTTGTAAAGCTGCTGTGGTGGAGATGCTTGAAGACTTCTGGACCAACCTGCAGCCTCCATGATTGTGTCTGATGTGCTTCAACCTCACAGAGTTTGGAAAACCGAATGCACCTGTCATGACTCTCTATGTTTACAGATGGAATCTGAAGCATTGGAGCAATACATTTACAGCCTCTCTGGGTAAACATTAATGTTGTGAGTCAAATTTATGAAACTAATACAGTTGTAGAGAAGATTTATTTCTGCAGCGTCTCCTGATGATTCAGTGGAGATCAGGATGGATCCTGGGGAGGAAGAAGAAGTTGGTTAAATTAGGGTCTTGTAAGGACTCACTGGGAGGACCCGGAAATTCAACCACACACAGAAGTACGTAAAGGAAAAACAAGTTTATTTAGTATCAGGAACTGGTAGCAGCTCAGGAAGAATCAATGAAGGTCTCCACAAGGGAATCCAACGCAGCACCAGGGGCTAGACGATAATCAGGCAGAGGTTATACACGGAGAGGCAGAGAGAGCAAACTTAACTTGAGGGTCAGGCAATACTCGGTGGTCGTGAAGCGGAGCTTGAGTCAGGGTCCAGAAATCCAGAACCAAAGGAATCCGTAACGGGCTTGGCAGGAGGGGAAGATCCGTGGACGGAAATGGGTCGAAGAAACACAAGAAGGCAAGGCATGAAACGCTGGATTTCTACTGGCTCGTGGCTGTCGCTAATCTGGCAGGGAGGCAGGGGCTGAGAGGAGTTAAGTAGAGCAGGGCCCAGGTGGCACAGATCAGCAATCAGGTGACACAGGTGAGTAGAATGAAAACTAATTACAGCATGGGCAGGACCAAACATGAATCATAACAGGTCTGAATATTTATTTATGACATAAAGCACACTTCCAGCTGGTTTATTGTCCACAGCATCATACCACCACCATCGGCACCAGTGTGAACCAGTGCCAGATGTCCACCCCCTCACCTGGCTGTTTATTCATAACCAGTCTTTTAGAATGAGACATCAGCTTAATCCCTGAATGATAAAACTGTGAGGGAAATGAGCAGCGATCGCCACCCATTTATCCCGTCTGACTCCGTCCACACCCATTCTCATTTCTAAATACATTTGTGATTTAAGCACTGATTTGAGGCCCGTGGCAGAAACCTTGTTTTTATGACTTGTGTGCTTCTCTGGTGCATCTGCCACACGGATTAGAGTTCAGCTGTGCTCCAGAAGGCTTGTAACTCTCATCTGAGCTGGTAATGAAAGCCATTTGTGGTTTTGGTTGGAGCTCAAATAAAGGCTGAAAAAATGGGGAGTTTGAAAATGAGCAGATGGGGCTTTTTCCACATCAGCAGCAGAATATTCTGAATTCAGGTTTGGACTCAACAGGAGGAGGTTTTAAAGTCAGATAGTCACTCTATAGGAGCAGACCTTCATGCTTCAACTGTGACCTCTGACCTTTGGAGAAAATGATCTGAAGGCTCACAGCAAGCCGTCACCACCTCACCACCTGCTGCACACCAGCCAGAGCAGTGACTCACCTGATGTCTCTCAGATCCTCCTCAACCAGGCTGTGGATGTGCAACATCCAAACCTTCCAAGGCAGAAAACATTTCACACAATAAAAGCACAGGAAATAAATAAGATTAATTATTTAAACCTCCTTTATATCCAAAGAAACGTCCACCTGGTTATCAATAATTCACCATCTGCAGCCCATTAGATCTGAGGACATCAGCTCTGATAAACACGTTCTAGTTTTTCCTCCAATCATCGTTTATAGAACTTAAAACCACAGAAGAATTAACTGAACAAAAATCCAGCTGTTTTTACATTTAGGTGGTTATTTATTGATTCAGTAAATTTAAGCTCTGGTTCTCTAATAATCCATCATCTTCATCCTCCATCTGTTGTCTTCTGATCATCTATGGTCAGGTCCCAAAGGGAAAACTGCTGAAAGAATAAATAAATAAAGTGCAGCCCCGACTAACGTTCTTTTCTCATACTCTGTATTGAAAATAAAAATTCTGAAAAAATAAACAACAGCCCATCTTCTGGTGCCCTGATATTGCCTATTATTTGATGAACCTCCCACTGTCATCAATCAGAACTGATCTTCTTACCGATGCAACACTAGCCGCTGATCCAGTGTGAGTAGGTAAAGAAATGCATCTAGGTTTTCTCTTCTTATTATCACTAGTCGTGTTTCTATCAATGTGTTTTTTATTCGTATTTTGAAGCATCGCATCAGAAAAGGTTGATGGAAACAAAAAATTTCCAAATAACTTTCTCAGTTTTACAAAAATGTTTTTGAGGTGGTTTTTGGCTTTTCCAAAAAAAGAGTTGATGAGATAAAGGGGAGATGGAAACAGGTTTGCTTAATGAGTTCTGATGTAGGGAACGCCCCCAGTCCAAACCTGAGGCATGGAGGGGCTGGGGGGGGGCTGTCAGCCTGGAGTGGCCAGGGAGAAAAACTCTTGGCTGGGATGGGAGTGGTGGAACGCTCACATTCACTGCTGGGTCTGTGCCTTACCAGAAGCACAAAACTTAGCGGCGGTCAATGTTTTTTGTATTGTTCTGTGACCTTGTTACAGCGCCACCGATTGGCCCGTCAGACCTACTGCAGCGTTGCGCTGCATCCTGTCATGTAGATACACATTTTTTACAGTGTTTGCAAACTCTGCTTCCCATTTATTACAGCTAAGTGTAGCGTCAACATCTGACTAAATTATGCTCTGCATAGCCTGGTTGATTTGTTCCAAACTAGCAGATGGAAACATGACTAATTCACATTTTCTTTTTCGTGACATTTTAAAATTCAAATGACATTTGGATGGAAACACAGCTACCGTTTGCAGTATGTCTGAGAGTGAATACTGACGTTTTCTAGCACGCGCCTTCATCCCCAGTTGAGCTAAATCCTGTTAACAGGAGGTTCTGTTGGTGCTCCAAGGTGAAGTTCTCAGGATCTGCAGCTTCTGACAGATCGGTCTCTGTGAAAACGCTGAGAATTGATGTTGGAACAGTTTTCTATGAGTCTTCGTCCTGATTGGATCTTGGACAGGATTTCTTCTGCAGGCTAAGGAGAGGTCACACCAGGTCCAACATATACCACTGTCTCTGAAAAGCCCATAAATCTGTTTTTCCTCCAATCAGGCTCATTATTATTTATCGATTCTCTTGATGTTGAGCCAGAAGCTTTATTCAGTCACTTCCTGTGGATGTTCTAGGAGTGAACAGAATGTGAGCCTCTGCTCAGTTTCTCCTGCCTCCAACTTTTTCTTCCACTGAAACATACGTGTGGAGCAGAGCTGGACATCAGCTCAGACATGTCCAGAGACAGAATACCCTGATCAACTGTCCACTGATGCTGCTTTGTCTGTTTCAATACATGGATGTTCATTTTCATGTCAATGCAGCCTTTATGTCTCTTGACAGACTGTCCCTGAGGAAAAACTGTGAAATCATAATTATTTATTCATTTAGAGGCATGTCCTCCCACCCCCTGCTGAAGACATGAGAGTATCGATGAGCAGAGCTGGGGACACACACGTCCAACAGTTGTGTTTAACGTTGCTGCAGCAGCAGCTGCAGCTCTCAGAAAACAACAGAATTAATCTTTAATACCTCAATCACCTCTTCAGGAAATAACCCTGTTGAGATGCAGCAGACGGCCTGAGCCACCGCTGGTCATGCATATCAAGTCAGAGCAGATGAAAACAGGGGAGATGAGCAGATGATGAAACAGGACTGGAGGAGGAGGAGGCCTGGGGGGCAAAGACACAACTCTTTCCACCAAATGCTCCAAACAACCAGGAAATCCTCAAAGCGCATGAAGCCCAGCATGTTGATGAGTCATGGTGTTAATTAAAGCGTCAGCAGGAAGCAGAAGAAGAAGAAAATAAGGGAGGGTAAATAAAAGCTGAAGGACCTTCGTGGGGTCGTGGGGCAAAACTCCAGAAGTCATAAACATGAGGATAAATGAGAACAAATACAACTAAAAACATGAGAACTAATTTCTTACTTTTTTGAACACAGAACATCAACGATGTGAGATGAAATGATCTCCTCACTGCAGCCGTTTTCAGATTCAAGGTTCAAACATGTTTCTGTAGAAAAACGGGAGTTTTAACATTTTCATTAATATTTGAAGTTACTGATCAGAATCAGAGTTTTTTTCAAAGCTTCCTGAATCCCTGAAAAAACACAACCAGATTTTTCAGTTCAGAGAAACTTTGACGCATTTTCAGAGCAGGACGACTCAAAGTCATAAAACCGCTCACGTTCTGAACCTCCAGTGCGCCACCTGCGGGAGAGAAGAGGTCATCAACTGAATCTGAAAGGTCCATCAAGCATTTCCTGAAGATTTTTGGAGAAAATCTGGGCAGGGGGGGAGGATCATTTACCTTCAACTGAAGCAGATGTGAAGGTGATGAGAAGAAGAGCGATCATCCTCCACCCAGCAGCTGGCAGCTCCAGCGACTCCTGGGGCTTGTTCTGTTTTACTGCTTTGGTCCAGAGCGCTCCTGGTTCCAGGTCACCTGACACCCGTCTGCCTCGTGTCCCAGACCCAACCGAGGTTCTCTGAAGCACCTCGTCCCGCATCCTGATCTGTCCCTAACAACCGTTACCATGGCTTCCACAGGTCCTCACTCATTCATTCATCACTCGCTCATTCCTCTCTCGTTCATTCATTTCTCACTCATTCATTCCTCTCATATTCCTCACTCACTCATTCCTCACTCATTCATTCCTCTCTCATCTGTAACATGGAGCATTATTCTGGTCCGTTTCTCCATTCATTCATCCTTCCTTCAGTCGAATGAAGGCTGCCAGAACAATAACAGCATATTCAGCAGTGGAGTCTGGTGCAGTGAGTGTGGTTGAGACCATTAACTGTTCCTGCCATTTCCAGGTCTTTCTGAAGATCTGGAAGAGGTCCTTGGTTCTTGGAGAACTCTGTAGATCATTCTTTGACTCCTCTGTCAGAAATCTAATGAGGAGCTCAAGGCCATGGCTGGTTTATGGAGAAATCATCGTTTCCACTTCTGGTCATACTTTTTGGTGATGGCCTCTTGCTTTAACTAGTTGTGCCAGTCGATGCAGTCCTTTAACACTCAGAAGACTCTGAATAGACTATCAGTTAAAATTGAACCAGGTGATATTGACACACAGCATCAGGAAGGTCTTCCAAATTCTGACAGATTCTAGCTGATTTCTTGGCTTTTAGCACATCCTGCTCTTCTTGTCTTTGATACTTTCATTCTTGCTTTCTACCCAGTAGTTGATCTGTAAACTAATTTACTTTGATTTCTTTTCATGAGTGGATTATGTTAGTTATTTTCAACATCTAGTCTTCATTTAATGTCATTGGCCTCATTATAATTTTCCCCGGCTGTACCTGGAGGGTCACATGACTCAAGATCGCTGTAACTTCCTGTGGAGTTTCTAGAAACACAAAAACCAGAACATCCATCAGTCCAGTTCTCCAGATGGTCCAGCCTGGAAGGATCTTATCTTCATGTTCTCCAGCAGATGCCACAAGGTGGGGAACCAACAGAGAAACTTCAACAGGTCAGAGGTCAGAGAGAAACGATGGATAAACAACAGAAACAGAGAACAGGGAGAGAATCAAGGAGGCTGTTCTAGAAACAGAGGGAGGCAGTGAAGTGTGTTTAAAGAGTGATAACGGTGTGTGTGCTGAGGCTGGAGAGGATGTGTGTTTTTCAGACACCAGAGTCAAGTCCTTATTATGATGAAGGGACGAGGAAGAAAAACCAATCTCAGTTGGCGCTCTCCCAACTCGGCGGAGAAGAGAGAAATTGCTATGCCCTCAAGAAACATCAATTCACTCGGTCCAAACACACACACACACACACCTGCACACACACTCACACTCATGCAGACAATGCTCATTCTGATAGAACCCACCTTTACATGGTGGCAGAGGAGCTTTACAATCAGAAAGTTTCTTGCAGCTCTTCTCTAAGAACCGTGGTTGTCGGTAATTGCTCAGTGAAAGTGCTGCAGCGGCACGCGGAGGCAAAAACACACTCGGCCACTTCTCGAGTGTTTCGCTGGAGCTCAGCACTTTCATTTGTGTCTGTTTCTGTCTGTCCACACAGAGCAGTGTGCATAAATTGACCTCTGGGCAGTCTTGTTATTATGACTTTATAAACGAGCTGCAGCCTCCCACAGGATGGATGTGTTGCTATGTTTGTGTCAGCCGAGCTGCTGCAGCTCTTATTTACTGTACGAAGCAGGCATGCATGTTAGTTTCCCTGTGTGGGTTGGTTTACGCTTCTCACTGCGTCATCTTTATCTTTCGAGTGAAGTCCCAGCGCCGCTTGGAGCACCATGTCATTGACTGTGATTTCCGTGGCTTAATACTAACAGCTTCCTTCGGGGAAAACAACAATAGGAGAGAGATCCACCGTGTTTAGCATTTACAGAACAGGTGAAAGTGATATTTCTGTAAGCCCCCCGAGACATTCATGCACATGGATAACAGGCTGAATAAGTCTCCTGCAAACAGACATTAGGGGATGCTGGTTCTCTCACATACAGTAGCTCATGTAGAAGATGGAAAACATCAAAAACAATTACTGCATGTATCCCAGAGATGCTGAAAACAAAGACTTTTTATGACGTTACCTAAAAATAGTACATTCTTAGTGTCTTTATGTTTACGTAAAGCTTCTTTTTTCAAGATGACAGATTAAGACACAGAAATATTCTGACTCATGACAGTCAGTTTTGTCATGATGAGAAGAAACTATTTTAAAATCTAAGTAAACCGGCATCCTTACCTGTCCAGAGAAGTTTATTTTTAATCAGCTAAGATTTCATTTAAATGCTAACAGAATTTCAAAGAAACTCTGTCTGGTTTTAGATCCACTTTTAAACCACCTCAGATGAAATATGGCTCAGAACAATCTTACAGTTCTGCTTACAGTTCTGGTGATGCTGGAGCTGCAGCTTCCAGTTGACCATCCCACTACTCAGGCTCAGACAGACTGGACTTTCTGGAACCGTCCTCCATTGGTTTAACTCAGCAACAGCAAACTTGTTGTAAACATCAGAAATGTTAGAATCTAAACTATGGTGTTCCACAAGGCTCAAATCTAAGTCCTGATCTTTTTTATCTTTATATGCTGCCGTTAGGTGATGATCTCTATGCTAATGACAGACTCCTCTACATCACCATGTTCCCTGATGACCCCAGACCCCAGTGATGAACTGATGTATTTTCTACATGAAGTCATGCAAGGTAGAGAATTCCCTCTAACTTAATCAGGACAAGCTATAGCACAAGCTTTAGTTTTTGGAGAAAAAACTTCAAACCCTGACAATAAATCCTTCAGATCGAGTCAGAAACCTTCCAGTCACAGAGTGACTCTGACTTTGGTTTTACCAGCCATATTAAAAATATTACTGTAACTTTGGGTTATTGAATGAAGTGAAAACTACAGCGATAAAACACAAAGGCTTTAAGCACTTTATCGAGTTACAAGAAACATGTGCTTTAACAAAAACTTACCTCGTAGCTGCCTGCCACTTTGAAGGTCCTAGCTGAAAAATAGTCATGGTGTAGTTGTGGTGTGCTGGACCCAAATGCAGAGAAGCAGAGGTGGCAAGTAGATTTGGATATTTAATGAAAAAATTAGATAGAAAAAACTTACAAAAACCACAAGGAATGCAGGGAGCCAGAGCAGAACAAAAACAGGAATCCAGGAGCAAGCAAAGCAGAGTTTGGCAGGGAAGTAATGGGTAGGTAACAGGTAGATAACGGGAGGATCCAGCGAGGAGTGAGAGCAGGAGAGGCGTCTAAATACTGGGAGTGTGAATGCTGAAAGAATGGACTGGGGTTGATTGACTAACAGTTAGCAGGTGTGTTGAAAGAGAGCTGAAGGGAGACTGAGGAGAGAGAGAGAATAGCAGCAAGAGGCAAGGGAAAGTAAATGGGAGCAAGGAAAAAAAATTAGCAGGAACAGAGGATAACTAGGCACAAAGAATAAATAATAATAAGCTAGAATAACTAAGAAAGGACTGAACTAAAGTAAAACAGAAACAAGGCTGACCTAAATAAAATAAGACACTAAGGATCACAAGGTAACAATCAAAACTAGAATCAAAAGAGTCAAACCCCAAAACAACCCAGGTTCTGACAATATTCTTACAGTTTTCTGCTTTCTAACTTAACGTAAAATAATTAGAACACCATAGATTAGAAATTTGCATAATATTACAAGACAATAATTTCTAAATACCTTGTAGAGCCAGTGCACTGACCAGGCTGCTGCAGATGGCTTTGTTAAAGTCCGTTGTGTGTCTTGCAGCCTCCAATGTTTAAAACAAACCTTGCAATAATAGTGCTGCAACAACCAATTTTCCTTTGAGGCAAAATTAAATGCATCTTATGCATAAGATTAAACTTATTTTCACAACATGAACCACAATTTAAAACCAAAAATATTTTTAACTGCTGGAAAAAATGTTTTAAAAAAGGTTAATATAATATTAATTTCTTCTATGTATGAATCATTTCAGTGACACAATTACCAAAAAGCATTTCATCATCTGAAGAACATTCCCAGGATGTTTCTCTCCCAGTCTTTAGTTCAGGCTTTTATTACCTGTAAAACTCATTAATGTTCTGCCTTCTGGTCCTAATAACAGAACTTTAGCTCCATTACAGCTACTTCAGATCCAGGGATGCTGGTGAGGACCAGAAGGCGCTGCCAGTTTTTAAAACTCTTCAGGCTCCATCATTCCCACCAGTTCAGAAAAGTTCAGTCCGCTTTAATCCGACTCCAGTCCGTCTGTCTAGAAAGTCCGGTCCAGTTGGTGAGGTGAGAACGTGTCAACAAACTCTGCTCCGCCTACAAACTTCGGTCTGGGTCCGGTTGAAGTGAACTCTGGTTCAGTTCGGATGCAGATGTGAACGCCAAGCGGACCGGAGACCGCTCCAGAAGCAGGAAGTGGACTACAGCGCAGGGCATTCTGGGTAAATACAACCAAAACAAACGCTAGCTAGCCTAGCGCTAGCGGGAGAAATGGCTCGTGGTCTTTAGCCAAAGACAGAAGAGAAATCCTCCAGCCGCTAAAACCTGATCCCACTCTAATTTGTTTACGTTTCATGAAGAAGGAAGCTGCGCTCAGCGTCTTCAGAGGTTTTCATGTCGTTTCCTTCAGTGGTTCTTGGTGCAGCGCCCCCACAGGCGGAGAGGGGAACAGGTTGCTGAAAGGGTTTGCTTGGTTTGACTCAGAGCAGAGGAAGAACTGCAGCAGCTGGACATGGAGGAGATGTTCTGATTCTGGACCCCAGTTGAAGCGAGTCGACCAGACTACCAGGAGGGAAAACAGCCTTAATGGTCTTCATCAGACTTGCTTCTGTCTCTCCAGACCCTCCAGACCCCCTTGTCTCCTCTTGGTGTCTATGTATTTCTCAATGAACTGTGACTTTAACATTGAAACCAAGTCTGTTGCTGTCTGGAATGCTGCTCATAAACATTTTGGGAAGCAATGCACTCCTCTAGTCTACAGTGATCAATGTTGAAAAAGAAACGGTGGACTTCTTAATTTTGGTCTATCCATTGGCTCCAGAACCAATGGATAGACGTAGACTACAGAGAGACCCATGTCTAAATCAGGTCTGTCTGTAGCTTGAAATCAGGACTGAGATCACAGTTATTGTCACATTCTGAAACTTGTAAGGTTGGCAAAGAAGCAACAGCAGAGAAGCTAATCTTCATTCTTTAAATAGATGTTGTATAATGTAGGGTGAAATGCAGAGAAAACGAACCCATGTGTAAGGATTTTATTTGACTTTATGGGGTTGCCTGTGCATATTTCAGGAAGCAGAGGAACTGATGAGCTGCAAACACACAAATAAAGCTGAACACCATCATCAAAGCCTCGCTGCTATAGGCAGCACCGTGCCAGCGCTTTGATTTACTGCAGCTGAATGAGCCGCGGTGCGACTGCGATCACCAGTGTGTCATTCTGATGGTTTCTGTGTATTGTACTGCTGATAAGGTGGCTGTGTCACTGCACTCTGCAGCATTGTCCCTGTGATAAGGAAGCAGCGAGGGGAGACATTTTCCTCCACAGAAGACAGCGATGCTATCAGTGGGCGGTGGGTGGCAGGGACATTAGGGGGGAGGGGAGGAGGTGTGGTTGGAATAGATTGCCCAGGAGTGCCTGTGTTAACACTGTGGTCATGATGGAGGAGATGGAAGAGCTGAATAGCTAAGAGTCGGACTAATAGATGATCCTGTTGGCTTCCAGTTGAGTTTTAGCGAAGCATCAGTTCAGCCACACAGACGGGTTGAAAAATATTAGTTTCTCTCAACAGTTAGTTTGCTGAGCCTTAGACTTCGCTCTCCCAGCAGGTCTTAATACTCAGTTTTGGGTTTTTTGCAGAAATCCGATCTTTCCCGCCTGGTCGTTCCTGCTGCTGATTAAACCCGACCGCAGTCTGGGTGACGGTTTAAAGCGACCCGCATGAAGGGGACCACAGCCCCCCCAGCAGTAATCATGGCCGCCGCCGTCTCTGGACGGATTCTAAAGCTGCTGACTGCCGACAGCATCGCCACCGGATCAGAACCAGACGCAGGAAGCTGAGAGGAAGACAGAAGAACCAACAGCAGCAGCCTTTAGCGGCGCATCGGCTGCAGCTGCTGGAGAGAACCTGTCTGGATGTGGAGTCGGACTGGGAGCGCTGGGATCGGGATGGGATGCTCCACCGACTCTCACACCTCTCATCACTTAATTATTAGCATTTTCGGTGTTGTTTACGTCCAGATTTATCAGAATTATGACGCATGTCTCACATCAATGACGTAAAAGTCTTATAAAATGAGACATGACCTTTCTGACTGCAGACATTTAAAAACTATCAGAAGTTCCACAAATGGAAGTGGCACAGATGTTTTTTTTTTTGTTTTGTTTTTTTTTAATGAAAAGATTGGAATTGGGCTGTTCAGACTGGGTCGTACTTGAGGAAAAAAATCCGATTTTTGTTGCATTCGCCTGTTGAGTGAACCTAGCCTAAGTCACGTGTTTAGGGTTATCTACTGGTGAATTACCGTATTTTCCGAACTATAAGTCACAGTTTTACATAAGTCCAGAGCGACTTATATATGTTTTTTTTTTTTTTCTCTCTTCATGACACATTTTTTTGACTGATGCGTTAAATCTTAATTCATGCTGACGAACATGAACCAAGAACTAAACATCCCCGTCTGCAGCCGTGAGGAGAGCTGAACGCAGGCCGAAAGGAAGACGGCCAGAGCTGGAGGAACAAGCCCACAGTTGGGTGCTTAAACCACATGCTGTGAGGCTTGTGAACAGTGCAGTTAAGTCTCCACATCCTGGTTATTGCCAAGGAGGTGAATTTAAATGACTTTGCAGGCAGACCTTCTTGGTGCAACTGCTTCAATGAACGCAAATGCTTCTCTGTCTCCCTGGATTTACTGCAGGTGTCTCCTCTCCATTCCGCTGCGCACTTCGCCGGCTATGGAAAGGGAATCTGCTGAGGTAGCACAGATCGCCAGAAGACCAGCGGAGCAGAGCCGTTCCTGACCATCCTGATTTAAAGCACAGACATCAGCAGACTTCCAAGCCAAAGCCGACAGTTTCCAAATGTTTGTTAAAAAGCGGGTAATTCAACACAACCGGAACCTTTCATCAACATGGACAAGGTCCATCTCACGTTTGATTATTTCTAAATAAATGCGACTTAGACTGCGGAGCAACTTATATGTTTTTTTTCCTCTTTATGATGCATTTTTTGACTTATGTGACTTGTACTCCAGAGCGACTTACAGTCCGGAAAATATGGTGTTATGTAAATTGTGGGCAACTGATTAATTGAGAAGAACAACCTCAACTTTTAGTAAAGTGTAAAATCCTCCAGAAGCAGATATTTAGTTAGATATTTAGTTATATTAGTTAAACGGTTTAGTCGCTGTGGAAAACAATCACAAGTGCAAAAGAAACCCCGAGGCGGGCAGAGAGCAGAGATGTGTTGGACAGCTGGAAGTGCTGTGTGCAGCAGAGAAAAAGAAACCTCCCACAGAGTGCTGCTTTCAGATCGAAGAACTTTTCCTCTCCACAATTCTCTGAAGTGGAAATAAGTTTGTTCGATGACCACAGTGGTCCTGTGATGCATCAGCCTGAGATGTTGCCTCTGGTTGCTGTCAGACACTAAATGGAGGCTCTGGGAGTAAAGGCAGATGTAACACAACCCCACATCCTGGGGAAAATATACCCTTCAGTCAGGTTTCTGTTCTTTATTTCTATTTAAGTCTCTGTGGTTCTGCACCAGGACACTCAGTTCCTGTTTGGAGTCAGAAATCAGGTCTTCTCAAGTTAAATGGTGAAGGTCCGAGTCAGGTTCTAGGTCATCTGTGAATTTATCGAGTCTAAAGTCATAAAATCTTTGACTCAAATCTGACTTGATTTCAGGTCACATGACTGGAGTCCACAGCTGGATTCACCTGATTATCCCTACTTTCCATTTTAGTGGTTTAAAAAACAAAGATGGCAGTTGAACACTTCCCTACTGAAAATGTCTGATTCAGCTGAAAAATGTCCAGATGTAAAAACATTGACAGCAGTTTTGTTTGGACCAATGGCATCCTCCTGTTCAGCACTCACCTCAGTAATAAAACGGCTGCTTCAGGAGAACAACGTAGAGGTCCCGAGGAGGCCCTTCCAAGACATTATGAAGAATGAAACTGAAACTAGTTAATTTATTGGGCAGATTATATGATCTATATATCTGGAGGAAAATACTGTGCTGAAGGCATCAGACCAAGTCTATACTGATTTCACTCAGGTCATGGTGTGTCAGACTCTTCACTACTCAACCCACCCTCCTCCTCCTCTGATTGGCTCAATCCTTAAATATTCCTTCTAATCACCTCAGCCTGAGATCATAACACGATTCCTTTTGTATTTTCATCAAAGTTGTGGACAGGATGATGCTGCGTTCAAGAACCCTTGAAAATATGGGACAAACTCTGTCCCTCATTGATTGAAAACAGGATGTAGAAGTTAATAAGAACTGAGTCGGTTCTCTCCTTACAGTGAATATAATGGAGTCTGTTTTTAGCCTCACAGTGAGCCACATATAAGGCTTGACGTTGTAATTAATACTGGAGACAGCATCATTCCCAGTGTCAGAGCTAGCGACCCAGCAGCTTTCTGTCCAGCCATCCACTAGAACCGGGCTTTTGTTTCTTATTCTGGTGTCTGGGTGATGTGAGGCGACAGCCCGAGCTGTGATTTACTGTTAGAGCCGGAGCTTTCCTGATTCAACAGAGCATGATGCTGTGATACGTTTGCCTTCCCTCAGAGCTCTTTGAATCTCAGAGCGAGTGATGAAATCATGACTCAAGACAGTTCCAGCAGCTTTACAAACTATTTCAATGAAGATAAAATAAACTTTGCTGACTCTGCTGCCCATTGGGCATTCACTGGCTTCTCCCTCCTGCAGGAGCACTTTTAAAGATAGAATCCTCTGGAGCTGTTTTCTGGGTTTTGGTCTGTTTGAAAGCCCAAAGGCTTCACTAGCAGATATGCAACAGAGAGATTGCTCTCTCATTGTTTTATGTTAATCTAAAGAACCAGAAATATCAATTATTGGCCTTTTTTGCTAGCTGTAATCCACTGTGTTGTGATCTCATGCTGCGCTCCTGTCTCGAGTCATTTTCCACACAAGAAAATGAAACAGTTCGGGGTGGGGCGGGGGGCAGAGCTCTGCCACAACAGCATAAACAAGCCTCCATGAATATGTTTCAAACAGCAGCACCAACATGACAGCAGGAGAAATGATGATGAACCATGATCCTGCAGAACGCCGACCCTGCAGTCCAGTTGGTTCATGTTTTCTTTTTTCTCCCATTTTACACATAAAGAAGAGAACAAAGACCTCATAGAGATCAGCTGATCATTTACACTATGAAGTAAAACCATCAGAGGTTAAAAACCATAGACGACTCTAGGCAGCCAAACCATCTAGACAACTCTACAGACGTGGACCGAGGCCACCAAAAGAGGGACCACTCTTATTCCAGGAAGGTTTCTGAGCACATTTATTGGTCCATACAGCTGGACAGTTTACCCCCAGTTTGCACGACTTGTGTCTCTGCTCCACTTCGCAGTAATTACGCACCCATGCAGGGGTGTCAGACTCCAGTCCGCCAAATGGCTGAATCACCTCCTTAGTTCAGTCCAGTTCTCCAGAGTGCTGCTGTTGACCTCATTATGTGACTCAGGTGTGTTGGAGTGGAGAAACCTTTCAAACATGCAGGACACCGGCCCTGGAGGCCTGCAGTTTGAGTCATAGTGGACTTTTTCACTCTCAGGCTGATCTACAGCATACTGATGGAGCCAAGAAGTTTAGCCCATTTTGTTCAGGGGCACTTCAGCACGATTAGATGGAGCAAACGGAACGATTTCTCTGTTGTAGGAGATTTAAACTGTTGAGCCACCAATCATGAGTCCACCCCTCTTAAGCCCCTGGATTCAGACTGACCTTTAACCCCTGATGATGAATGAAGGAGCGTAAAATGCCTGAGACAGCAGAGGCTGAGGTTCTCCGTCCTCTCCAATGCAAAGTTCCCTGTTCTATAGATGGTGATTAAATGCAGCATCCACTAACAAACATTTAAGTAAGTTCAGGATGACCATTTATTCCACTTACAGCAGTCTGCTGTTCCTAAGAGGTCATTGTCACTTTGAAGACCTTCTAGAAGCATCTGAGTTGATCTAAATCAGATTCCTCTGGTTCGGTTGCTGGTGGGTAACTCCACCAACCTTTTTCTGCCTGTAACTGATGTGATGATGGGGTGAAATATGTGACTGGCCACAATAAAACCAGGAACAAGTCTCCCCGGGGGTGTTTTGAGTTATTTACAGATTCAGAAAATGTGATTTCTATGCTTTCTAATGATGTCAAACACAGAAATAAACAAAATGAAAAAGATATTTGAATGTTGATAAACCATATCAGGGAGAAAACAGGCCTCAGAGTTTCAGAAGGATTGTCCCCAAACCTGCTGAGCTACCTGGGAGTGCAAAGTGAGCTTTTGTCTTATCTACTTAGAAATATATATTTTCAAAAGTTTTCACCTTTTGTCCCATTTTCCAATAAAGCTGTGAGCTTCAATCTTGTGAGCCTTTGTCATGGCGTTGTCTGTGAACACTGACCTTTAGTGGAATTGAACCATCATGCTCCAGCGACTATGTTTCTCAGCTGGCCGGGGAACGGCTTGGGATTCCCACCAGCGGAGGGGGAGCTGGCCCAAGTGGCTGGAAAGAAGGAAGTCTGGGCCTCTCTGCTTCAGCCGCTGCCTCCGACCTGACCCTGGATAGGAGGAAGATGATAATAAATACACATTAGGCGGTTTTTTCTTTCAGCCTAGAGAAGGCCCCACACAGATAAATATTTTATCTGAGGTGTTACAGATACTAGATGCAGTTAGTCAGTGCGGCTGCTCTGACCCGTCTGGTTACCGTCACATCAGCCCCAGGCTGGTCAGACCCAGATCTGCATGCAGGTGGTGTGCTATGTACCGCAATCATGTTCTAAAAAATAATAAAAGTTCTGAACTCACCCCGAGAAACTGAAAAGTATTCCCGCAAACATGAATGCCTCCAATCATATACGTGGCCCTGGTGTGTTTTCTTTTCAGCTGCATCTTTCTGGTGGATGTTTTCATTTCTGAAGTGAAGATAGATGCCTGTTGGCTTCAAGATGTCTAATTATTCTCATGTCCAGCTGTTCTCTTTCTGCTGATAAAGAATCCATCAGCACGTTGTACTCTGGAGAAAGTTTGCGGCTGAATGATAGTAGCTGCATTTCCACTGACCATGACATTGCTCAAATTGGAATTACAAAAATAAAATAAATTTGCTTATTGGAAACACGGCAATTTAAGAAAAACACGTTTTTCAATAAAAAGTTTTTGCACTACAATGAGGTGGTTTTTCATATGTGTCGAAAGTTGTGTATTTTACTAAACTGCCATGGAAAGATTTTTTCACATGATGGCAGTTTGCATCCAGCAGCTTATTTGTAGCCTCCGGCCTGCTTGGACAAGGAGGAGCCGGCTCCACCAGAGCGCTCACAGCATCACACAGTTCATCAGAAGCTGAGTTTGTCATTCCACAGTGTCTGAAAAATCACCGACTACAGTTTCCCCAAAAACGCTGCACACGTTGCCGCTACCAGCTACTCCTCTGATGGCTGATGATGAGCACTAGTGGCTGAAATATGAATATCTCTCATGATTTTTAATGTCTTATCATGTGAACAAACTTATTCACGTGATTTTAGTTGCATTTCTTATTTAATGGAAATGCTGCAATTGCGAAAGTGTGTTTTTTCGGTATGAGCAGAATATGGAAATAGTTTCACGCAGATTAATAGAAACGCAGCAAGTGTTTAGAGTCGTCTTATGTTCTCTTGTAGCGACAGCAAACGTTTTCTGCTCTGGGCCAGATGTAGGCGGGCATTTGGCCCGAACCCGTAAACGGACCCGGGCCAGGCAGCCTGTTACCTGCGTGGGTGATGTGGTGGGGATGTTAAGTAGCCATGTGTTTCTTTCAGATTTTCATCTTATTGCCTCAAACTAATAACAAAAGCGCGAATAGCCAATAAAGGCTGCCATGTTAATCAGCTGTAAGTCCCCCTCCCCCACACACACACACACACACACAAACCCCTGAAACAGCTCAGATTTACTCTGTAAACCAGCTGAATTCAAGCACAAAGTTTACCTTTTTAAAAAAAAGTGCTACTTTAAAGCGGGGGGGGGGTGGCTTGTTCCTGGGTTGGTCATGGAGGGTCACATGTGGTCTGTTTTTAAAACACAAACATCCATATTCAAGAGAGTGATTGTCAGCAACAGTCTGTGTTGCTCCAACGCATCAGTTTTAGAAGTTAGCTTAGTTCTGAGGGCAGCAGGAAGTTCCTGAACGTGATCAAGAACCTGACAGTCACACATGTGGCGAGCAGAGGCCGCCTCAGAAGACAGCAGGAACCCATGGGGGTTCATACTGTGATTTATTACTGATTGATTTGTTTGCATCTTTTCATAAAGTGAAGCATGATGAGGAAATAAAAGTTGTAGTGAGGTAATAATGAGGTGCCTGAGGCTGAGAGACTATCAGAGTGTTTTATTCTCACACTTCCATGAATGATATCGACTTTTCTGCACCATATTTCAGCAGCAGCAGCACGCCGGCTCAGCTGACTGCCGCTGGTCTCCACAGCTTCCACCTTCGTCATGGAGCCCTCTCCTCTTCTTCAGCTACATCTCCACATGAAGATGAGACACAATGACACACTTCTGTTTGCTGTCTCTCTCAAATCGACCCAGTCCCTTTAGTGATGAAGATTCTGGGATTATTTACAGTCAGCCTCCACAGACCAACCAACCTCGACTAATAATCCTGTTTCCCTGTCTGTATATTCATCACCTGTCTGGGTCCATTTCACACCTTTCAGTTAGCGACTTTTATTACAGTCACTGCAGTCAGTGTCTTGAAAAACTTCAGTGTCTTCTGTCAGTCATCACAGAAGGTGAAGCTCATATAGATTCATAGAGTGAAAGATTTCAGCCATTATTTCCTGTCATTCTGATTATTCTGGTTCACAGAGAATAAAACACCCAAAATTCAGAGTCATGGAAAATTTAAACATGACATAAGATCTATAAAAGAATATTTTAACAGAAATATAACTATGTTCATTTCTTTTCATTCAGTTCATGGTCTGGGCTCCTTTGCATGAATTCCTGCATCAATGCAGCGTAGCAAGGAGGAGATCAGCCTATAGTTCTGATGAGGTTCTGGAAGTCCAGGTTACTTTGATAGAACCTTCAGGTCATTGTTGGTTCTGGTGTCTCATCTTCCTCTGAAGGTTCTCTATAAGGTTCTGGTCAGGCCCAGTTGCTGGCCAATCAAGCCCTGAATCACCATGGTCACTGGACCAGCTTCTGGTACCGCTGGCAGTGTGGGTCAGTACCAAGTTCTGTTGGAAAATAAAATCAGCATCTGGACCTTGGAACTTGATAGAACCCAGTGGAGCAGAACCAGCAGATCACCCAGATCATCTCTGACTGTAGGAACTTCACTCTGGACCTCCAGCAGCCTGGGTTCTGGCCCTTTAAGGTGTACCTCTGGTTGGGTTTTGACAAATGTTTCTTCCTGGACCAGTAGGGGGCGACAGTGGAGAGGAAAAATTCCCCTTTCACCTCCAGCAGAACCAAAACCAGGTTAAGTGTGAGCCACGAGTGACTTCAGCTGTGAAGAGGAGAAAAAGTTCCACTAATAGATCAACACAGCGAGGCCTGGGAAGAAGACCTGTTGCTAGCTGTGCATTAGCAAAAGCAGGCTACATGTGCATCCAAACAAAGGGTTATTGAAGGTAAGGTGAAGGTAAGGTGATGTTCTGTCAGATTGTAATAATCTGAAGCTGCAGAGCTGGTTGGAAAGGCCAGGTTGGTGCTGCCTGACTCACTGCTGGCTCTTCATGAGTTTTGAATCACGAAGCTGAAGCTGTTGTTGATATTGTGTCTGATGCCTCCCGGCTGGTTTGGTTTGCTTGACCTTATTTTTATTCTCTCATATTCTGAAGTATGTAATTCCAGGAAGGTCTTAAAAACCAATTTGTTGCTGTTTGTGATTTCATGTGAACTTATATCAAAATAATGAGATGTTTCTTTTGTCCAAATGAATAAGAAAATGAGGAGTTTAAGTGAGGAAGACTTTGGTCTTCATCACCCCTCAGTGAAAATGGTGTCCTGACAGGGAAGTGAGACCATGACTGTGTCAGTTCTTCTCACCACAGAGAGCTCCCACCCTGGTCTTTGAATTTCCATAAACTAAATGATCTACATATGTTTGTTGTATTTCCATGACTGAATAAAGGACCACTGAATTATGATCAACAATGCTACATTTATTCATGTTTCTTATGATAGAAAGTGACTGAATTGTTTTACTAAAACCATTTAAATCGTTTTTGATCATCAGCAGAAATAAAACAATAAATCCAAAGACAACAGATAAATATGATTGGCCAATTTCGAGCAGTTTGAACCAATAACCAACCAGCAGGACGTAAACAGAAAGCATCCGACTGAGCACATTATGGGAAACAGTTGAGGCACAAGTCATCTTTGGTAAGGACTGAGAATTCATCACAAACAGCCGAGTGAACTAAATCCATTTGTTTTAGTTGGGGATGTTTCCACCAGGACGTAACAGGCTACAGCAGGTTTAGTGACCAGGTGACATTGTGCTTTCTTCCCTTTAAACACTGCAACTTAACTTGGTATCAGGAAGGCAGCTGTGACTGCTGATAGCGCAGCAAAGTGCTCATGGTGGGGAGGAAGCAGCTGTTATTTGGGGATTAGTGTGGGAAGGATTGAGGGCTTTGTTGATGATTCACCACGCTAGTAAAACGGCACCAGGAGAGTCCAACAGCGTGCGAGCTCCTCTTGTAAGTCATGGTGATGGGGACTGAGTAATATGGCTGCCCAGTAGAGCTTTACAGACTGGGAGCAGCACAGTGAGTAACTGTTGCAACTGATACGCGAAGAAAGCTTCCGGCTGATGTTCACCAGTGAAGATCCAGAAGGCAGGTGCATGGGGTCAGGCATGTCTTCATGTCCTGCAGGACTTTATGGCTTACTTCACCAGGCTTCTGAAGGGAATGTCTCTGATGGAAACCTTCCCCAGTTTCATGTTAGAGACTTAATCATCTAGAGCTTGAGGAGATGTAAGGGGAAAGGACACCTGACCCTGACAGGTGAGAGGAGGAGAAAGTGAACCTGTATCAGTGTTGCTAAGCAGCTCCTTTTAATCCAGAAGATTTCACAGTTTTTCTTTCTTGGCTCTTAGTTCACCATGCATCTTTCTGACAGGGGGTAGATTAAACAATAGGGAACCTGATCATTTGTGGAAGCTGGCTGCTTCTTGTGTTGGTGAACCTTAATTTAGCCAGTTTGACAAACATTGAATACAGAAATTTAATGAAAGGGAAGATCTGGGGTTCAACATGGAATCAGAAAACTTTGAATGGATTAGATCTACTGGCCAGCGGGTTCACGGAATGCTGAGCAACGCTTCCAAGAGCCGTGTGCTACTGTCCGGTAACGTTTGACATTTCATTGTCCAGTGTACCGCTTCCTACACATCCTGCCAGTGGAATGAAGAAGAAGAGGACTGGATAGTAGCAAGTTTGATGAACTAGTTGGGGAGCACCTGGTGCCATTTCTTTGCCACCAGGAAGCACCCATTGCTCACCTGTCAGGGCGGCGCAGAGATTCCACGTGTCCCTGCGACAGCCTGCTGGGAGCCGCTAAGCGGTACCTGGGGCCTGGCAGTGAGGTAGTGTGCAGCCAGCAGGCTGTCAGGCAGGGATTTTATGAGGTCTCAATGGAATCTGAAATCAAACATTCAGCAAGTCCAGGTGTGGCCATCCAAGTAGGATAACTCTGACAGCAGAGGGCAAGATGCTGAAAGAAATCTCCTAATAACCCAGAATGTCATCCTGAAACCTTCAGCAGGTTCCTGCCCCTCCTGATGTGAAGGTTCACGTCTGTCCAGTCAGAACAAGTTTAATATTCATCAAGGTGAGCCAGGAGGAAACCTCTGGTCTCCCTGAGGTTGGCCAGAGAAAAGGACCAGAACCTCTAGAATAATGTTCTGGATGAGTCTAGAACTGAATTATCTGGACTCCAGAACCTCATACCAGGAGCAGAACCTACTCACCATCATATCATTTGAAAAATTAAACTGCAGTGGAACTGAACCCTGGAACATAACAAGGACTCAAGATGTTCCAGTAAAACCACCATGGACTGGTTGAAGTCAAAGCCCAGGTCTGTTTCCTGACTTGAAACAGGCTGAAAGTGTGGAGCAGGAAGAACATTTTACTGCATATGATTGAAAATTCCTGTCATTCTTAGGTTTTGTTGCCAAGATGACCATAAATAATTAGTGAACATTTGGCTGCACCAGAGGCTCTTGTTGTGTTCCTCCTCGTCTCTGTGCACCTTCCTGGTGTAGAAAAGGAAGATGGCTGCAGGGAAGGTGCGAGATCTCTCTCAGCATGAAATTAAACGGCTGTTGCAGGAGGCTCAGAGGGCCCAGCAGAGCCTGTTCTCTCAGTTCTGCTCTATTACTCTCAATTTAATGAAACTTAAAGAGTCAACCCTCTTCCTTCGCCACATCCTGCTTGTTATTTCCAAGTCACAGCACAAAGCATAGATGCCCTGGAGTAAACTCTGTACTACATGCTGCTCATTTCCACTTCTTGCTCATAGTTTTTGTCACTATGATCATAAATCTGACAGATAAAATGCCCCTTTGAAAGTGCACAAAGAAACGTTTTGTGTTTTATTGTGAGTACTCTTTAAATTCCAGTCTGAGTGCAGAAAAACACATGTTGTATTTAAACTCATCAGATGATGCCTTGCTAAAGTGTTCAGCCTTGAACTTTTCCATATTTTGATCAACTGTAACTGAAAACTTTGATGTTTCTGTGGTTATAAAGCATAAATAATGAAGTGGAAGGTAAATGACAGGTTTTCTTGTGAAATAAATATCTGAAAAATGAGGCAAGCATTTACATTCAACCCCAGGGGTGGGTGACTTGACTTAACTATACTTTTATGATCTACAGTAAAATCACGTTTAAATCACAGTTTAAAAGCATAACTCTTAAACTGATTTCAGCACTAAGGCCAAAGAGCATTTCTAAACATCTTCTAATCCGTTTCAGAAATGTTAACAATGATCAGATATTTTTCAGAAATGTGTTACCATTTTTAAGACATAAAGTAAGTTTCAAATATATTTTAATTTCAAAACAACAAAATTCACTCTTGATCATATTTTTTAACATAAATTTTGTGCAAAGTTTTGGACATATTTGTTTTTTACTGCCCAGTTTACTGGAGGTCACTGACTGATGGGGAAGAAACCACTCAGTTCATCCTTAACAAGAACTCCTTCTAAATTCAGTTCATCCAGGTTCAAATGAATTGATTCTTGTTCAAAGTTCACCACCTGGATATTCTGAAATAAGTTCGCAGCTCCAACTTGAATAAGTTCTCACTCATTTATCATAATTTGTCTGATTAAAGTAAAAACATCAGCAGTATTTTTCTCCATGGTTGGTCAAATCAGGCCCTTTCAGTATGAAAGGCAGAGAGACAAACGTCCCCACAACAACCTAACTCAACAAAGATGCTAGCAGGGATACCCAGGTTCAGTCCTCTAGAGCTACCACCCTGCAACTTTTAGATGCATCCGTTCTCCTGCACACCTGGATCAAATGAACGGTTTATTACCAGACCTCTGCAGACCTGAGTTACTGCTGCTGAGGGAATTCAGCCTTTTGACTCAGGCGTGTTGGAGCAGGGATGCATCTAAATGTTGCAGGATGGTAGCGCTTAAGAAGTGGACTTGGGCACCTCTGTGCTAAAGATTGGAGGCTGGAAAACCTCCTGACTGAAAATCTGCTCTGATTTCAACTTAAATGACTCAGATGTTTTCAACACAGAATAACTTGTTACATCAGAGACAATCTATCTCTACTACTAGACAGTAAAACTCAGAGCTCTCAGTCACCATCACCCACCTCTCTGCCCACATCCTCCAAACAACCTTTCATCTCATCCTCCTCTTCCTCTCCTGATGCTGCAGCTCAGCGCTGACCCAGGTTTCACCTACTGACTCACCGGGATGTGACATTTACTCATTGCTCCTCAGTATTTCGGGATGTAGGAGAGATGAGATCAGAGTCTAGACACCATAGTCTGTGTTCTGCTTGCTAGAGATAATACTCAGTGTGAGTGAATGGAACAAAAACCAGGCATTAGATTATCATTTCACCTTTGATTTACTAGAACTGTTGTTTTCAGAGATATTCAGGTCCGTTTAGAACTGTCCAGAAGAGCTGTAGAGATAAAGTTCCCTCAGTTGTTCTGTATGTCTGGATCCGATGGTCGGGAATGGACCCTGAGACTGTTCTGTCTGGGTTCAGAAAACACATCTGAGGTGGCTTCTTGGACCATCAGGACCTCCAGCTGAATGTTTACAACAACCAATGAGTTCTGGAGTCTAACCCTGCTCAACCTCATCTTCATCTTCACATAGAACGGGCCCTGTTGAAGAGGCAGAGCTGCAGGTCCAGATTCTGTTGACCATAAAGGCCTGTGTAAGCAGGTGTGTGTCTGAAGCTCCTCTTCAGCCTCAGCCCGACCCAGGAGAAGGTTCTGAAGCTGTGGTAAACATCCTGCCTGGTTCCGGTGCCAAAGAAAACTCCGCCATCAGTCCTAAATGACTACAGACCTGTTGCCCTGACAACCCACATGGTGAAGGTCCTGGAGAGACTCCTGTTGGCCCAGCTGAGCCAGCAAACAAGCAGACATGAGGACCCCCGGCAGTTTAGCTATCACCATGGAGCTGAAGGCCCCATCATCAATCTGATTGAAAGCAGATGATCAGCGATGTTCCAGAAGACAGTTCATAAATTGATCCAGAGACATACTGTCCACAGAGGACACAGCTCTACTGTCCAAATGGACAAACTGAGGTCAAGCTTTCAGTCCCTGAAAAGGACAATTATGAGTGTTTACTGCACTAAAGGCCTGATCCTCACGGTCTTTGGTAACAGCAGGTCCATCTTCCCGGTGAGACGTGGTTCTGTTTGTGGTCAGACAGTTCTCCACCAGAGTTTTCTCTTGATGCTGGTTGTGGTGTTCATGCTGGGTCATGTGACATAAAGATGAAATATCACAGTCTATTCAGGCTTTATCTCGACTTGTGATAAATATGTTGTCAATGCAAAATACCTGATGCTTTATGGAAATACAGACCTCAATAAATATTTAAAGTAATAGGAGTCACTGTTTCAGAAGATAATGAAGTTGCAGATGTAAGAACAGAGCTCAGATGACCTACCATTTATCCTGGGACAATCATAAAGTTCTGTATGTTCATAATTTCCTGTGTATGAAGCTGCAGAGCCAGTCTGTGTATCTGTTCCTGGAGGACAACACCATGCTCTAGACGGAGCCTCCATGTTGCAGCAGCCTGCTGACCTTCAGGCTGGTCAGCTTTGATGGTGACAACCTAAACTCTGCATGTCCTCCACCATGACTCAGCAGAAAATCTCCTGGTTGACGGTTGGTCTCCCATCATAGACGGCTTTATTCATCTAAAGCCCACCTGTTTAGAGTCGCCTTTGATTAGTAGTAAGTAGAACATTGAACTATATTTGCTTGATGATATTTACTTGATGATTTTGATCATTTTTATGTGTATTTGCTTGATGATTTTGATTATTTGCTGTATACTTGATTGATGTGAAGCACTTTGAACTGCCTTGCTGATGAAATGTGCTATACAAAAAAAATTGAACTTGAAGGCGGAGTTTCAGAAAGAGCAGGACTTTCTTAAAGAGACAGAGGCGTTAAATGACAGTCAAATTTCTGTTAAGTCATATTTGATATATACGGCATTTTTACAACAACTGAAGGTAACATAGTTACTGGATTGTGCTATAAAATGATTCTATGTCCCTGGAATTTGCATGATACTGCTCCTTTAAACAGGGATTCATTGGGTGCTCACATAGCCCCCTGCTGCCTCTCAGAGAAACAGCAGCACTTGCTAAGCAACACAGATTAGACTTATAAGCAGTTGAGGCAAAACGACAGAAGAAGAAAGTACAGTGGCTGAGATTAGGAGAGTATATCTTCAGACGGACATAATTACCCATCCTCCTTCTCCTCTGTTATACTTTCCTTATCGACAGTCTTCAGAGAGACCCCCCCATCCTACCCCGCCACTCAGCTCACATTTCAGCTCAGAAACTGAAGGAACAGAGGAAGGAAGATAAAACAGTAAAAGGTGGAGAGAGGGAAGAGGAGGAATGTTGAACAAGTTAAAGAGTCTGAGTGGAAGCAGAGACTGCCAGATGTTTCATCTCAGGCTGCAGCTAATGTGAAGCCAGAACTGAAGAGGTCAAAGGTGATGCAAGTAGAATGTTTGCACGGAGTGCGAGAAGGTCCAGAAACATTGAAACAGCTCTGGAGGAGGTCTTCCATTC
This sequence comes from Anableps anableps, assembly GCA_014839685.1. Classification (NCBI taxonomy): domain Eukaryota; kingdom Metazoa; phylum Chordata; class Actinopteri; order Cyprinodontiformes; family Anablepidae; genus Anableps; species Anableps anableps. Next base: position 295,152 of record CM026068.1, read on the forward strand.
TGAAACAAGCATCATGTTGTAGTTTGGGTTCCCAACTGCATCCAGATCCTGGAGTTCAGGAATATTTTGGTGTCATTAATTGTTTCTGCCCTGTCTGATCTAGGATTTTAAAATTACATTTTTAAAACAGGTGTCATTTTATTCTGGACAAGCTCAGAAATTTAAAAGACAGGAGGCGTGTGGAGGGATTCACTGAGGGTAGAAGATGTTCTTGATGTCGTCTGAAAAGACAGAATCACCTACTGAACATGTCAGGAGCAACATTTCACTGTTGATTATCTTGGAGGGTGGTTCATAAAGGAATGTCAATTATATGATATACCTCATGTCTGACGTCAACCCAGCTCTGAGTTCCGATTTCCAAGGTAACTGGAACACATCATTTCCAAAGTTAGAGATGGGAGGAGCCTCAGGTAATACTTCTGCATGCATTTCTTGGCAGAGCCATGTCACATCTAACATACCATCATATGAGGTCCGCCATATCTAGTGTGTTGAGTTTCCAGGTTTAGATTGACAGCTGCTGCATTGGAAGGATGCTTAAGGTTGAAAGCACCCCACGCTTCATTACTTGACCTCCTGTTCTTCTATTGCCTAAAATGATCCAGATAGAAGGTGCTGACAGAAGTCTGGGCCTGGACCGGTTCTGGGTGCTGGGAGGGGGGATTGCTTCAGAGTTCGGACCACCTGTTATCAGTCCAGGGTTGGAGCTGTGAGATGTCCAGATGGACAATTGGGACTGCTGGTCGGGAAACAAGACGTGGTGGTTTAACGTGGAGACAAGAGGGCCTGAACTCCACCTTTCACTTTAAATAAGTAGCATCACTGGTGGACAATGTCTTCTGCCCCACTGGTGGAGAGTGTCTCCCCCTCCACACAGGAACCTGTTGCTGAACTGGAGCTCCTTCAGGGGCATCCTGGGTGCACTAAGCAGTGTTATCGTAGATCCTTCCTCCCAGCAGCTGTTGGACTCTAGAACCATCACTGCTCCCAACAAACTCAGTGGTTGTTTGCATCCCTGCTGGTTTCTGCACATCTCTGCTGTTGCACCGTTTTTTATTGTCACTAATAGTCTGTCTTTTGATGCTCAAACAGACAGGCACATTTTGTACCTTCTTTAAATGAACCAACTCAGTTATAGATTCCTTTAGCCTGGAGTCGCTATTTATTATAGCTACACAGTATCTCTGTTGAAATGTTGCCCTTACTGTACAGTATTCTAATACTTTATTCAGTTTTTATTTATTTTCTGTCTTTGTGTAAATCTGCTTGCTTTGATTTCCTGTCACTTTGGTGATGTAGTACAGAAAATTCCCCACTGTGGGACAATAAAGGATATATCTATTCTATTCTAGTCTAGTCTATTCTATTGTAGTTGCCTTGGTGGTGGTTCCTCTGAAGGGGAAATGGTGGGAGTAGGTGTGAGTTGGACAGGAAGTCATTAGAGTCCTAGCAGAGACAAGGATCTATATCCAGTTAGTAAAGTCCAGCAGTACTGGAGCTGGGGTGGAGGGGTTTCCCATAGTGCTTGCTGACCCGAGTGTCATTGCGAGGCAGAGCGGCGTTTGATGCAGCAGGTTTTATCCTTCTCTTTGCAGGGCAGCTGCTGGAAAGCTCACCACCATCAGTTATCAGTTCTGCTTCACTGCTTTCTTCTTCTGCTGCTTTCTCTCCTGCCTGTTTGGCTTTCTCTCCACCTCCATCCTTGGCTGACAGATTGGAGATGCAAGCAAAAAAGTCAAACGTGAAGCAGAAATCTGAGTCCGTCTGTATTAGAAATATGTCTGTTGTCCCAGAAAACAACCAAGCTGTCTATAAGTTGCTCAGTGAGAGTTCAGCAGGACATCAGCCTGAGCAAACTTCAGCAGATCCAAAAAGTTCTGCTGTAGGACTTCAGACTCACGTTTTATCCTCAAGTAATTTCCCCTCTGGGGAACTAATAAAGATATTCCTCTTCTTCTTTATAAACTGTTGAGTTTTCTACCATTATGTTTACAATTTTCTCTCATGTCACAAACTATATCTACTATAACCATACGGAGCCATTCATTGCAAAAGCAACCGTTATAAATTATCCTTTTCTCCAACTTCCATTTCTCTTCCTGATTAGTATTTGGGTTTTTTGGGGGGAAAGGTTTAGTTTTCCAGGTAAATCTTCTATTTATTTATTTACTCTTTTTTAATCTAATTTTAACTGTTTCATTGCTCTGTCTTATATAATCAGTGAAGTCGTGTTGGGATGTGCAACAGTGCTTATTTATTTACGCTGAAGGAGTTTTACAGTCCCTTGTTTCAGATGCTATGTTTTAGTACGACTGTCTCATTTCGTTGAACTCTGTCTTCACTGGGACCTTTTTAGTCTTTTTGTAATGTGTTTGTATGTTTTACAGTCACTCTACCACCACGCACAACAGATGACCCTTAGGGGACAATGGACTAGATCTTAAATCCTCAGGAAACCAGAACATTCTCATGGTTTTACTGTAAAAGATTTTCCCATCTTTAACAGAGTTTGAAGCAAAGCTGCAACGTTTAACCTCTGACCTACTGCCCAGTGTTGACTTGGGCATCAGAAGGAGGCACAGCGTTCAGCAGAAGTGGGTCGAGTCAAAGTCCGCTGTATTTGAGGCTTGATGGACATATTTTCTCTTTTGTATTTGGGTCTGGTGCCGAAGCAGAACCAAACTCAGGTATTCCCTTCGCCTTTGCCCCAGATGGTTCCATGGAGGACTGACTGGTTGACGTCACATGGTGTAACCTTCCCTGCTGGTTTGCTGTCAGTGAGTCTGCAGGATGTGGAGCATGTTGCATGAAATTGCATGTGTCACAGGCTCCTCAGAGCAGACACGGTGGAGCATTGCATGTTGTCTGGAAAAGGCTACCTGGTGGTTTGTGAACGTCACAGATGTGCTGCAGCTTGGCTCTGTTACAGGAAAAGGTCAGACTTCAAATGAAAAACTGAACCGTGTGTTTCTGGATGAGACTGTTCCATAAAACAGAACATCCAACTCCCAAATGGACCGGGCAGACGATTCCATCATGCCTCTTCGCCAGTTCCACCTGGACTGCCACCGACAGAGATTTAGTCAGCCTGTCAGGAGGTCTCACTGCACTGAGGAATAAGTTGTTCTGCCAAAGAGTAGGAGCTAAATGACCAAAGGTTGACATCAAAATACAGCATGATCAGAAGCCAATCTGGGCTTTCTAAAGAGTAAGAGTAACGAAGTCTGACAGGTTTCTAATGAACACACCATGCAAATGCTTAAAGATACAGAAAACGTCTTGTTTCTAATTCACAATCTGGTCCCGACCCTCTGAGTCCCGATGATGCTGTTTACTAAAAACGTTGTTTCACAGAAAGGCTTAAAATGTTGTCATATGATCTTCTATAGTCGGGTTCTGAAAGAAGTTGTAACAAGCTTCTCCACTGGATCCATTCATTCACTGTTGTTCATTTTTCCAAGGAAGTTTTGAGGAGGAAATTAGTTTAGGAGGAAAAACTCCAACACTGTCAAACGCCAGAGCCTCCAGTGGTTTCTAGTTCTAGTTTCTAGTTCAGCTTGATTGTCAGAAGTCAGAGCCTTTATCGGCAGAGCCTCCCTGATGAAATAAAGGTTACAAACATTGCGGCAGTGAAAATAGCACCAAACAGTCTGAGCTGAAACTTTACCAGAACTTCACCGAAACAGAACTCTTCTTGGGATAAAATGACAACATGCAGCTATGGAGGCGTGTTTGGACTTTTCATTGTCTCACACCTGCAGTTCTGCTCAACACTGGTTGGTTGTTCAAGGCTGTAGATAAAGCTCCCTAAAGCAGGAGGGAACCATCAGTGAGCCCACTGGGTTATGTGAAGCATCTGGTCCGGTTCTGTTCCTGCATGCCTGGAACTGGAGATCACAGGAGAGAAACCATCAGAACTGCCTCAGAGGACTCTGGGAAGCCATTTAGTTCTGGTTTTAAAGCGTTTCTGCTTCAGGAGTCAGTTTTCTAAAACGGGCCGATTTTAAAAGGACAAAAACAGCAGAAAGGAGCTGATGAGCCTCAGAGCTCGGGGAGACCAGGGATCCTTTCTATCAGCCAATCTCAGGTCCTGATTGGACAACAGACGTGTTTCTGCTGAAAGGCTGAAGCTCTTTCAGAGTCAAACTTTCTCTCCTCTGTTGTTCCTCACTGCTGCCTGAAAGCTTGTTGATTATTTTTCCCTTCAGTGTCCCCCCCCCCCATGCTCCCTAACTGCTACACTTGTCTGTGCTCTTCTGTGCATGCATAATAGTTCTACTTTTCCATAATTCATGAGTAGCTTAAATTACATTGAGATTTTCATGAACTCAGACTCTTGAATGAAGCAGCTCTTAAAATTTGAGGCCAGAAGCTCAAACTGAATAAAATCATCCTCGCTCTGCTGCCCACAAAGACGACCCTCCCCTGCTGTCATGTGAGGACCAGAGAGAAGAAAGGCTCACAGCCCTGCTGGAGTTTAGTCCTCATCCCTTTTTTATACTACATGGGTCTAAATGTACTAAATAAATCATCCAGCTTCTGGTGTTTCTCTGCTGCTGCTGATGGGTCTTATGATCAGGTTCCTGCAGCTCTGGATGGTTGAGAAGGTGATGCAAGAATCTGGATCAGGACCACTGACTGGGTTGACATGGGTTAGCGTTGAATGACTTCATGTTCTTGTGGACATCATCAGAATATGACCTGAGTAAGAAATCATACTGCCTGTTGTCAGAAATCTCTGCACATCAGCAGTGTTGTGATTGTTGAAACGCTTTGTTCAGGCATAATTACTGCTTTCTACAACCCACCATTCCTCTAAGTTGTTTTAATGAAGCTGGAAACAAAGATTTTATTGTTTGTAAAATAGCTCAGGCTCAGTAAGATCGGGGTGAGAGCGACTCTAACATTACTTCAAAGACTATAAGATATGATTTTCCATATTTGAATGCACCGTAGAACCTCCTCTGACTGCAGCTCTTCTGGGTTTGTCTCCAGCAGCTCTGAATATCTCCAGATTAAGGCTGCATCATTCCCACGGGTCCTGTCCAGTCCGCTTTAATCCGACTCCAGTCCGTCTGCCAAGAAAGTCCGGTTCGGCTGGGGAGGTGTGAACGCGTCATTGAACTCTGACCCGAACTCTGCTCCGCCTACAAACCTGGGTCTGGGTCCGGTTCAAGTGAACTCTGGTTCGGTTCGGATGCAGATGTGAACGCCAAGCGGACCGGAGACCGCTCCAGAAGCAGGAAGTGGACTTCAGCGCAGGGCATTCTGGGTAAATACAACCAAAACAAACGCTAGCTAGCCTAGCGCTAGCGGGAGAAATGGCTCGTGGTCTTCAGCCAAAGACTGAAGAGAAATCCTCCAGCCGCTGAAACCTGACGCCGCTCCATGTTGTTGTTGACGTTTGGTGAAGAAGGAAGCTGCGCTCAGCGTCTTCAGAGGTTTTCATGTTGTTTCCTTCAGCGGTTCTTGGTGCAGCGCCCCCACAGGCGAGGAGGGGAACAGGTTGCTGAAAGGGTTTGGTTGGTTTGACTCGGAGCAGAGAGGAGGAGAACCGCAGCAGCTGGACATGGAGGAGATGCTGCAGCTTTGGTTCCCAGTTGAAGCGAGTCTAGCGGACTATCAGCGGGAAAACAGTCTTAAACATCTCCAGCTCAGTCAGGTTGGATGAAAAACATCTTTCTGCCAATTTGTTCTTAACGTTTAACTAAAACACTGATGTTGACCAGTAAACACATTAGTTAACAAAGCGTTTCTACCAGTCAGGTACAGTTAGCCATCCATCTCCTGTGCACAGCAGTGGCATTAGCAACATCTATAAACTGATGCTAATTTTCCAACTTAAACAGACTCGGCCCCCAGACAGCTGGACCCAGTCTGGTTGCATGTTTATCCTCACGTGTCCTCAGTGACATGTCTTTATGTTTTCAGCTGGATCAGTCTAACAGCAGCATCAGAGCTGGGGAGGGAGCTTGTTGGTTCTGGTCTGAGCAGAATATCAAGAAACGTCAGAAGAATCAGGTCATCTCTTGCAACTGTTGTCTTAAAACATGTCCAGCTCTTCTTTAACAACTTTCTCCCTCCATTGCTTCCAGTTAGTTGAAATAGATGCTTTACGGGGGGACAAATAGCCAGTAACACCCCGCCCCCACCACTTACCTTCCTATAATGGGTCTTTCTAAGAAGCTGCTTTACGTCCCTCAAACCTCAACTTCCAAACTTCAGCCAACGCTTCGGGACGTCTGTTAGAAACCAACAGGGACCAAAAGAGATCCTCAGGGTTCACAAGTTTAGGCGAATTTTTACTCCGAGAGAATAAAAAACAACCTTCCAGGCTAAAGAAACACCACAGCAGGTCAAATATGGGCCCCCCTTTCTAAAATTACTTAGGCAAAAGTTAACAACTGCAATCTGGATTATTAAACCTGTCACAAGAGAAAACAATTAGGGCCTCATTTTTCAAAATCATATTTTCACCATGTTATTCCTATTTAGTTAACAAATTAAATACATAGCTTCAAACTAAATATTTAGCGAGCTCAGAGCTAAATATTTAGTTTGAAGCTATATATTTAGGAAGTGGACTACCAAAATAAAAGCTGGGTCTTCTGAGCCTCTTTCTAAACTCCTGATGGCGAATCGCTTCATGCCGCCTCTTCATCGTTTCTTTTCCTCTTTTCTTGAACAACGTTTCAGCTTAAAACAAAGGATGAGGCGTTTTAAAGGCGATCCAGACGTTTAGCGATGGATCTGCAGCAGCAGTGATGCATCAGCGCTGAAGGGTTCAGTCTCACCAGCAGGAGTTTGTAGAGAAGCTCTCAGGAACCAGCTTTTATTTTGATAGTCCACTTCTGCTTGTCAGCAAGACAATTTGCATATTAGCTGAATATTAGCTAAAGATTTAGCTAGCTCACAGCAAACTAAATATGAGCAAGCTCAGTTGACTAAATAGTTAGCTAGTTAAGAACTAAATATTTAGTTTCAAACTGACATTTATAAATGAATAAACAAATGGTGAAAATATTACTTTGAAAAATAAAGCTCCATTTTTTTTCTCTTATAACAGGTTGAATAACCTAATTTACTGCAAATTAATTTTTGACTGTGTTCCTTTAACTTCACAAATGACGTCCCATAATCATAAATATTTTACAGTCTGTAATTTCAGGAAATTTATTACATCTAAAAATCAAACCATCAGAGAAGAAATATCCTCCAAGATGAGTTTCTAAGATTAAAGCTGATCAGGCAGCGTGTGCCTGAGGGGATTTCTCTGTGTGTGTTGGGGGGGGTCCTGCTATATCAGAAAGAAAATGTTCAATCTGTTATGTTAATCTACGTGTGCTCATGTTTGCTTGTAGATCACAGATTAAACTTAGTCGAGTAAAAGCGGAAAGAGGCTGGAAGACTGCAGTGACCTGTGGTGGGTTTGGTGTAAAGTTGCTGACATCAGCATCAAGATGGCTTCATGGTTCCAGTTCTGCTCTGCCATGTTGAGGTTTCCGAAATGAGCTTCCTACTAACAGATATTCCAGTAAATCTGTGCAGTTTCATAAGGTCCCAACTGATCCATCATGACATTTCATTTCTGTCATCTGTCATGTCATCCATCGCTCCCTTGGGGCAACAATGCCACCGTTTGCTGAGGAGATGCGAAGCATGCTTCCACTCATACAGAGATGCATAATTCAGCATTCAGCCCACGCGTTGCGCTCCCCCAGCGCTGCTAATTCTCATTCCCCAACGCAGCGGCTAAAAGCAGCCACCGATCCGGGCGCTCCATCACCTCCTCCCTGCTTTAACACCTTCATCTTTAGTCCCTCAGTTCTGGGTGTCGGTCTCCGTAGACAGGAAGCGACACAGATGTGGGACCTTACAGGACAGGACCTCCACTCCATCTTCTGATGATGAAGAGACTGACTGTGGATCTGAACCCTCATCAGCAGGAATCTCCTCTAAATTTAGACTCCATGACGATTTATATAGAACCTAAAACTGTGATAATAAGTTTTAAGAATAAGAATTGGCTCCATAAGTCTGAACTTTACAGCCATCCAGTCAGAATCAGCTGCTGTAAGCCAGTTGTTTTCCAGACGGGGATCCAAAGATCCCTCACAGAGAAGCAGAACGTGTGCCTGGTTCATCCGTTCAGATTGACTGCTCAGAAGACAAGACCTCCTGGAGGAAATGTTCATGGCTCCATATTTCAGTGTCTTTATATTTTTGAATTTCAGAATATAACCAGAAGAATTTCAAACTTTTGCACCAAAATCTTTTACTAATTTCTGAAGTAGGATGTAGGGTTAGTTATTGTTATTAATTTTCTGACCTAGTCAAGGCTGTAACAGCCAAATCCAACATATCTCACTACTATGCAGCACATTTTAGGTTTTTCTCCTTCAAAATATCAGGTGTTTTTTGAAAAAACTGGCATAAAAACAGCTTTATATTTATGGATAGGGTCTGGAGTTGTTAAAAGATTTATTGCAGTGAAAGTGTAAAATAAAAATGTAATACAGAATATTTGTTATAGTTTTGTAGGAGGTACCATTTCGGGACATAAACATAAAAAGTGCTAAGTCCATTTAAAGGTGCCTCCAGGGTTAACTGGCATTCTCTGAAAGCTTCTGTGTTTTATATTTTATTGTGAATCTCTAAATAAAATGTACTTAACCTAAATCAGGACAATCCTGGAGGAACACCTGCAAAAGAGCTGAGACTGGAGGTTCAGCTTCCAGCAGGACAACCCCCCCCACCACCACCCCCCGAACATCCACCAGAGATATTATGGGATGGTTTAGATCAGAGCTGATTCATGGGTTAGAGCGGTCTAATCAAAGTCCAGACCTGAAACCAGCTGAGAATCTGTGGAGAACTGATGAGCACCGATGCTCCTCAACCTGCCTGACTGAGCTGAAGGATGTGAAACACCTTTAGAATGTCGATGATGAATATAAATGCACACCACACTTTTCAGATCTTTCATTTTGAAAATGAGGCAAACTCTTCTTCTTCTTCTTCTTCTTCTTCTTCTTCTTCTTCTTCTTCTTCTTCTTCTTCTTCGGTTCTCTCTCTGTGTGTGATCTCCTCATTAAGCCGGGGTTTCTGTTAGGCTGCGGATTTTTGCACATGTTCCATGGAGGTGATGAATCTCCCTCCTCCCGGAGAGATGATGGATAAAATGGGTGTGTCTTTTTCCACCGCCGCCCTCACTCGTCCTCCTGCGCACACAGCCGCCTCCATCCGGCGGGAAGAACGCGCAGGATTCCGTGGCTGAAATTCTAACTTTGAATGTCCGTGGAAAAAAACCCCGGCGGGTCCTGGAAGGCTGGATGTTTCTGCAGGAATGATGGGAATGTGACGCCTCGGAGCTCGGAGCAGGATTCTCCCGGTCGCCGACGGTGCGCAGCGGCTCTGGGAGCCTCCTCCAAGCCGAGACTGGATTTCTGGCTGCGGGGTGAAAGTTGGGCTTCTGCTGCTGCAGCGAGCTTCATTCCCCGCCCTGCTGCGTTTGTTGCAGTGTGAAGCGACTGTGTGTGGATGATCCAATCTGTGGTGCAGATAACCGAGCAGGGAGCTGGACACCGCCCGAACCGCTTCCCGTCCCTGTGGAGCAGGAATAACCGAGCCAGCCTCCGGTCCCGCGGCCGCAGCGCATCAGCCGGGAGGTTCTGGTTCTGGCTGTCCTCATCAAAGCGGGTGCTGGTCGGAGGAGAAGCAGCGCTTTGTCCTCAGAAAGGATACCTGGCTTCTGGCTCAAGGACACCCTCTCTCTCTGCTGGAGGCTCCTGACTGACGCCTGCCTGCTCGGCTTTGCGCACGGATCTCTGCGGGCTCTTGACATGGACCTTATCAGGATTAGAGCTGTTTAGCCCCCCCGGCTCTACTTTTCTCTGCCTCATCTGGCCGTGGATCTGCCCCGGGGGACTCTCACCGACTGAGGAAGCCTCTCACGGATGGAGCGCCTCTAATTGGGAAGAACGGGACGCTTATTGGAATTTTCCAGCCCTTTCCACGCATTCTGTTCTCCTTGGATTTCTGGGAATGCCTTCCTCTGGTTTGCGTGGTCTAAACACCCGCACCTGATCACCGGCTTTCCTCGCTTATTCCCACACACGCACGCGCTTCTGCCTTTTCATCCCCAGAAAAAACGGCCGAGGTATCCGTCCTCTGTGGACGTGGAAGGAGAGGGTGTGGGGTGGGGGGGACCGGGAGTTGGGATAAGCTCTGAAGCCTCCCGGGGCTCCTCGCTGTCATTTAACACCCATCAGTCCTTCCAAGAAGAAGAAGAAGAGCTGGAGATCAATGACGGTGAGGCTGATAGATCGGCTGTTAATAGTGCTGTGTGTGTGTGTGTGTGTGTGTGTGTGTGTGTGTGTGTGTGTGTGTGTGTGTGTGTGTGTGTGATGGCGGAAGGATGCTCGCTGTGTTTTCGCCTGGCCGGCTGTGGGGCCAACAGGACTTTTATTCTTAGTTCCCAGGAAATGAATCATGGCTGGAATCTGATGAGGCTGAGCCGCCGTCACCTCTCACTGGGACCGGGCTCCTCTGCGCCTGTGCAGCTCCTCATGGTTCTGCTGCAGATCCTAAAAATCCGGTGCGGTTCGGCTTGACTGACATCTTTTTACTTTCTGTGTGTTCTGATTGGTTGAGCAAGGCGAAGGTAGTGGTGGTGGAAGTGTAGTAGTCATGGGGAATGTGTCCGTGTAGAGTGCCTGTGCGCGTGCACGTGTGCGCCCGTTCGCGCGCGCGTGTCCGAGCGCGGCAGCAGCTCGCGCTCTCTCTGGATCTGCCTCCCTCTCTGCTCCTCCAGCTGCCCGGTGTTACAGCCGCATCTATAATGCAGGAGGCCAGGAGATGAGAAGAGTGGAGAGGGATGGTGGAGGCTCCACACAGCACAAGGAGGAGAACTTAATGAAGGGAGCAGAGCAGAGGAGCTTCCAGCAGAAATGAGAGAATTGTGGGGAAATGAAGATGCAGCGAAGGATGAAGGCAGAATAAACCCAAACAGAAATTTAACTGTAGCTTCATCTGGAAAACAAAATCTTCTCCGTCAGGCAGAATTAACTGGAGCTGCAGAATGTCTTGAATAACTGGCAGCATTTGTGTAATTAAAAATGACTGATTTGATGTAGTATTGTTTTTCAAATGTGATGCATTCATGTCCTGCATGCCAGTAAACCATGCATGGTCCATGTCGACCATCCGAGCCAGGATTTACTCTGGAGATCACAGAGTGGAGCGAGAGAGAGGAGGGAGGAGGAAACTGTGGGTGAATTCAACAATAGTGTAGTAATTACATGTTTTCCTCATATTTTGCAGCTTCTAATTAGGAAACAACTTCTAAACCAGAAGCAAACAGGAAGAATTTAAAGCCTCCTTTTTCAAAGGGATCAGATTCTAGATTAGGACTGTAAATTAACATAGTGGACTGTGCATTTTCTTTCTCGTACAGCAATAACCCCCCCCCCCCCGCCCCCAACTCACCCACCCACCCACACAGAGCTCCCTTCAGACACACACTGCCTGATCAGCTTTAATCTCAGAAACCTATCTGGGAGGATATTTCTTCTCTGATGTTTTGCTCTTCAGCTGGAATACGTTCCCAGCGCTGGGTTCTGGTGTCATTTCAGCACCATGGAGAGCTCAGACCCGCTCTCCGTGTTGAGAACGGCCCGGAGCTTCAGCACCACGGACAGCTCCGGGCCCGCTTCCATCCGGCTGCCTCCTCTCTCACCACATTCATCGACAGGTGTCCTCCTAGCTTGTCTGCACAGAGACGATGTGAGACACAGCTGCTGGATGGAGCTAAATCAGGACAGTTCTGGAGGAAAACCTGAGACTGGGGTGGAGGTTCTCCTTCCCAAGGGCAACCACCCTGACTATGTGTTAGAATGGCCTAGTCAAAGCCCAGACCTAACTAAATCATAAAATAAACCCCAAAGGATCTGCATCCAGAGGTGGTTCTACAAAGTTTTGACTTGGTTAAATGCATTCAATGTTTCTCAGATTTCATTTCTGAAATATTTTGAAAATCAGGTTTCTGTAGGTTCTGGAGAACTTTGTCTGACATGAAAAATGGTGATACAATCTAGAAAGTTGTTGTGATTCTGCTTCAGGCAAATTAACTTTTTATTGAGAGGTGGAGAAAAATAATCATTTGCTTTAGATGAAGAATTTGAACTGTGGGGAAAATAAACATGCCTGAGATAAAATCAAAGCTCCTTCATAATTATGAAAAGTTAGAGAGTTATGAAATTTAACTGATTTCCAAGTCTGTAAATATGGAGAAATATGGCAACCATTGGGATCCATCCATCTGGTGTAAAAGTCTTACAAAAATTTGAAATTTTGAAATGGATAAATGTCTGAAATCCCTGAAGAAAGTAGAATCTGCTGAAAGCACCTGTCTGATTCTGGAAGTAGGTGGTTCCTTGACCTCAGGGGAAGATGATGTGTGTGTGTCGGGGGGTCTCTGGAAATGAAATGCGTCATGACATCATGGAAGGACCTTCTGACCTGCCTAAATTCAGAACAAACTTCTCAGCTAGTGTTATATTTTATTAATAATTCTACATATTTAACATTGTTTTAGGAGGTCGGTTTCCCTCAAACAAGGAGACAAGCTGCAGACACTAAGGTTGAGGGAACGGCTCTCCTCAGTAAAAATCTAGACTCTCAGCAGGAATTTGTCCAATTAAATCTTTTTCCAAAGATCCAGAAATCAATATGTCCTCAGTGGAGACGTGTCGTCCTCTCAGCACATGGTGTGGACTCCCTTCTGCTTCGTGTGTTTCTGCTCAGCACCAACAGGAGGTGCAGCTTTAACACATTTTTATCGAACTTGTGAAGAATTTATGGAAGTCTGGAGGTTTAATATTTAAATTTCTGCTCACATTTTCTTGCAATCCTTGTGCTCAGTTTTTAATGTGAGATTCAGGTGAACTAACTAACCCTGGTGTGGAGCCTGGATTCAGGGGAACATGATGTGCATGAGAACCTGCAGACTTCTAGCTGAGCAGGTGAAGGTAGGATGTTGAGAGATGAAGACGAGGCTGGTTGTCCAGGAGTCAACAGGCAGACCAATAGAAGAAGCTGCTCAGACAGAACCCAGATGTTCTGGTTCTGGCCTCAGAGGTTCTTGAGGAGAACAAGCTGCATCATGGAGACCAGGGAACCCAGCAGCAGGTCAGGGAGGAGGTTCTGGTTCCGTTTACAGCAGGGTTGGTTCTAAGCTGTGAACATCCGTTAGAGCTGTGATCCATCCATCATCTGGACCTGGAGACATGAACGTCCACCTGGAGACGGGATGGACCAACTGGAGACATGGACATCCACCTGGAGATGGGATGGACCACCTGGAGACATGGACGTCCACCTGGAGACGGGATGGACCACCTGGAGACATGGACGTCCACCTGGAGACGGGGTGGACCACATGGAGACAGGATGGACCACCTGGAGACGGGACGGACCACCTGGAGACATGGACGTCCACCTGGAGACATGGACGTCCACCTGGAGACGGGATGGACCACCTGAAGACAGGATGGACCACCTGGAGACGGGATGGACCACCTGGAGACATGGATCTCCACCTGGAGACATGGATCTCCACCTGGAGACGGGATGGACCAACTGGAGACATGGACATCCACCTGGAGATGGGATGGACCACCTGGAGACATGGACGTCCACCTGGAGACGGGATGGACCACCTGGAGACATGGACGTCTACCTGGAGATGGGATGGACCACCTGGAGACATGGACGTCCACCTGGAGACGGGATGGACCACCTGGAGACAGGATGGACCACCTGGAGACGGGATGGACCACCTGGAGACAGGACGGACCACCTGGAGACATGGACATCCACCTGGAGATGGGATGGACCACCTGGAGACATGGACGTCCACCTGGAGATGGGATGGACCACCTGGAGACATGGACGTCCACCTGGAGACGGGATGGACCACCTGGAGACAGGATGGACCACCTGGAGACGGGATGGACCACCTGGAGACAGGACGGACCACCTGGAGACATGGACATCCACCTGGAGATGGGATGGACCACCTGGAGACATGGACGTCCACCTGGAGATGGGATGGACCACCTGGAGACATGGACGTCCACCTGGAGATGGGATGGACCACCTGGAGACATGGATCTCCACCTGGAGATGGGATGGACCACCTGGAGACATGGATCTCCACCTGGAGATGGGATGGACCACCTGGAGACATGGATCTCCACCTGGAGATGGGATGGACCACCTGGAGACATGGACGTCACCTGGACTGACAGGAGGGCATTGACCAGAGAAGCAGTCGCCATGGTGACTCTGGAGGAGCTGCAGGAGAACCTGTCCGCAGGTTAAATATGGATTCCACAAATCCAAAGAGTGAAACGAGGATCAAGACGCTCTGGTGTGAGGAGACCAACAACCAGTGAGGAGGACACATTTTCCAGAGGTCTGCTGAGTGATGTATGGTCCTCTCGCCTCTCCTTCGTGGCTCAACACACGTCACCACCAACAGCCGCAGTTCAGCACCAGGAGACCCACATTGGTTCCTCAAACTATAAACTAACAACTGGTCCAGTTCTGGCTGCCAAACTCTGGTTGAGTCGAATCGTTTCTCCTGGAGCATCTTCAGGGTCGGCAGCAGATCATTAAGGCCCAAATGGCAACTCTGAACATGAAATATTCCGTAAAACAACATTCCTGTAAGCAAATGATTACTGAGAACGCAGCATGGAAGTGACAAGGTAACAGGGTAATAAGCCTCAGAACTGAACTGAATGGCCTGAACACAGAAAGTACGACAACATTAAACACGTCAACATTTTAGTCAATGTGACGGCCGAGATCTGCAAAATGAGTTCAGATAAAGATTCAATGACCTACATCAGCTGCTTTTATGAACACAAATAATGCAGAAGTCAGCGTCTGAAAATAATCAAATAAACATAAATGTCTAAAGATAAACAATACATGGCTTTCTCCCTGTTCTACTGATAATGCAGACAGAAAATATTTTGTTAATGCATCAAACTCCAAGTTTTATTAAATTAAGCAGGGATATTTAACTTTTTTAAAACATCTCATTTTTCAGATGGAGCAGGAAATAGTGCTTCATAAGTGATGTTTCTCATCATATATTGAATACATTTATATATTTATCATCAATGATTATTTTCCAGGCCTAATGAAGGCAAAATAAGCCGGCCTGCTGGAAACCAGTGCTGATTTCTCATCTGTTCATGGATATAAAGCAGGAAACCTTTTTAGATCGATCATCATTCAGCATGAGGCTTTGAATCCAGGCCACTTTAGTTCTCTGAAGCTGAATTTTAGGAGCAATAGCTGAAAGAAACGGTGACATAACAAGGAGCTGCTGGCTGATCACCAAGAGGCCGTCAGAATGTTCCGCCTTCTATTGTAGTAGAAATTCAGCATCCTGTCTCTAAGAAGATTTAATCTGCTGTTTAATCTCCCAGCCTGGAGTTATACCCCCAATCCCTCCATCTACAGTACTCACCCATCTGTGTCCTCGTCCATCTGTCCATCCAACCGCACCGCCCACTTGCCTCGCCTGACCTCACTAAGTACTTTTTCTTTCTCATTTTCTTGCTGCTCTCCTTGGAAGAGGTTTCAGCCTCAGACGTTACTCTGAAGTAAACGCTTTGACAGCTTCGCTCTGCGAAACCCAGCAGCTCTTCCTGATCTGCTCTGACCGGCTTTAGAAGCACCGCAGCTGCTGTTTATCCAGTCAGAGGTGTTGCACCAACACAGCAGGAGCAGAAACCACAACTGAAATCACCATCATTTAGAGACGCGTCTCCCGATGCTCTGAGCCGATGTTCAGGTCTCTGAGTTAAAGCTTCAGCACTTCTGAGCAGGGCTGCAGCCAACCATTATTTTAGTTATCGATTATTCTGACGATTCATCAGATAAAAAAAAATCCGCATCTTCCGCCGATTTTTAATATTGAACCATTTCAGGCTTATTATGTACAGTATTAGAAATACACTAAAAGATGTAAATAAAATAATTAAATTCCTTTTTAAAATAATAAAATCAACCTTTTTTGGCTAAAATGCAACAACACATTCCTCCAGTGATGGACTGATCATCTGCAGCTATAAATCCTCTGAACCTGAGAGAAGCTCAGCTCCTCCTGCTGGACTGAACATCAGCGGAGGACGGGTCTGCCGGTTATTAGGAGCTCAGCTGATTAATAACCGGACAGCAGATTTATTTCCAGAAAGTGAAGCAGCTGAAGCGAGAGCTGCCTCCAGAGGCGTTCTGGGAGGAACAGGCTCACAGACTCAGCAGGTTCTTCATCTGAGATGTTTCTGTCGGAGGCTCAGTTCTGGCTTCACTGCTGCTCTGACTGGGTCGCTCTGTCAGCCGACAGCCAGTTCACGGTTCAGAGATGACTGAGTCATCTGGTGATTATTTCAATCATCGATTCATCACCATTAATCTCTCTTGGTGGACCTGAAGCAGCAGGTCTGATAGATCGATGCCGCCGGCAGGATCAGCCCGCGTGACGACAGAACACGGATGTTGGGTTGAACCAGATGGCAGCGTTGTAACACTCTGACGAGCTGTTAGTCATGTGACCCTTTCTACTCCAGGTGAGGGAACTATTATATGAACTAACCCTTTAATGTCCACTCCTTCCTGATGAATGATGCATGCTGGGAAGCTGCATGTGTTTCGCTGCTATCAGGACTTAACCGGGCTGCAGTCTGGTGTTCAGAACCAAAACTTCACAGTCGTGTTGGATCCGTTTCCTGTGTTTTTCACCCACTGCTGTCGTTTCCTCAGAGTCTCACTCTCAGCTCACAAATACTCTGATAATGTGCTAATTAATTCTCCTAGTCGTGATTTGCCTCCAGTTTATTTTTGCACATTTTTTTCCTCCATAGATTTTTTTTTTTTTTAGGAGACTTGCGGTTCTGACCCAAAAAACAGATTGCAGATTCTGCTTTTCCCTGATTAAGCTGAATCCTCCAGAGATGTTCAGGGTTTAGTGGAGCTGTTGCTGTTTCAGTGGTTGGAGAACGCAGCTCCATGCTCGGCTAGGCTAGGGTTGGAGATGAATGTTTGAACCTGCCTTCATGGATTTCTGAGTGTTTGGCTGAAAACGACTGAAATGACTCAAGCGGCTGTCGGCTGGTGCATTAAAATGATTGTTTAAAACAGCGGCGGCAGCTCTCTGCCTCAATTCAATAAAAGCTGCTTTAAAATGACTGATGGAAGCGATCGGTTATGCTAGAGTCAGATTTCTATATTTACTGTGATTTACTGAAAGCTGCAGAGAGAAGCCAACAATGCAAAGCAAACACAAGCAGCTGGGAGCTAAATGCTTCTCTCACATCACAGCTTTTGTTCTCCAGAAACACGTTCCGTGTTCTTCCTCTGAGCAACGAACACGGAGAGAAATCCAGAACTGATTCTGCAGCTGAGGAGAGTTTCTAATCTGCAGCTTTTCTCCTGGAGGCACAATGAGAATCTTTCAGCCACATGAGCTTCTTCTGTCTACACTGAGTTCTGCCACAGTCAGTGGCACCATTACGAGGGGGGCCGAGGAGCAATCCACCCCCACCCTGAAAACAGTCTACTGTCTCTTTTGCCTCCTTTTCTGCTGGGTTTTAAGGGAGTAAAGGGAAACTGGTCACTAGCTGCAAAACTTCTGGCTTTTCCTTTTTGTCCTTGCTGGTTGTCCTAGTATGGAGACGACAGAGGACATTAAAGCATATGGTCCCCCCACTTCCCCTGACTGGGTGAATCAAGTTCATCCAGTCAGGTTGAAAGTCTGTAAACCATTGGAGAGAGGGACGCACACAGATAGACACTAGGTGGCACTGGAGCACCCTCCTTTTCCCCCGGACCAAAAAAGTGCCCTTCTGAAATGTTTTGTGTGTGTGTGTGGCCTGAGGTAGCATTTCTGGATTTAAAAGCCTTAATTACCAGTGGCCCGTGTTTTTGTAAGCTCACCCCACTAAGGCAGCCAGCGGTTCCATGTCCCACACAAGGTGCCCTTTGTTTCCACTTGAGCACCAACCCCCCAAAATGACTGTACAAACCAGTGGTTGGAGATCCTCACCAAGCTTGACTGCAGTCTGGCTCTGCAGGAAAATGACTGCTATCAGCTCTGAGACAAACCTGCTGCCTTTCATCTGATCTCTGGACTCAGCTTCTGAAATGAACTTTGAATATGAAATGTTCCAACAGCAAGTTTTCTCTTTAAATCAGGGTTGTTGAGCTGAAATGGCTCCATTGTTTCCAGGTAATTATTAATGTAACATTACCTTGAAATCTCCATGGCTGCGCCGCCCAGATTCAAGTGTTTCCAGGAAACTTCTTCAGTATTACCTTGGAGCTCAGGATATTACAAGATAATACTTCAACAACTACCAGATGTCATTTTAAAACATTTAAAGAACATAAAAGAAAGAAACCATCAAATTGGTGTGACACATTTTTATTTTTTATTTCTTTTACAATATTTGAAACAAAATGCTTCTATATTATCCTCTAACAATTTAGTGTCTTATTAACACCGATCACCTACTTTAGTCAACATGACTCTGATGCTCTCAGGTTTATTAATCTCTTAATCTGAAATTTCTTAGAGGCCAACAGCTTTCTGAACCCAGAAGGTTCTGGAGCAGAAAGAATAATTTTACTGTAAAACGTTCAGCCTTCCTGCTATCCACTGAAGTCTGGGTCAGAATGTTGGTTACGAGTCAGTACGTAAGCGTCAGTACTCCAGCTCCAGGTCTTTGCAGCTACGTCACCTGATCATGTTGAGGTGTCAGAAGTGAGGGATGGCAGCACTGAACGGAGCAACTGATTGTTTTCCCCAGTAGTTTTTGCCAGTATATGCATGGCTTCTACTGGTTCAAGTCCAGCTAACTTGTCTGTGATTGTAGCTCATCTGGTTGGGCTCATAGACAGCGGCATTAGCTAGCTTAGAAACCGACCCATAGCTTCTCCATCCTGACGTGTTTGTTGATTTGATCAAATCGCAGAGTTTCAGAATCAGAATTCCTTTATTAGTCCCCCAGTGGAGAAATTTGCATTTCAGTACAGCCCATCCAAGACAAACAAAACAGACAACATAAGACATGGGTGGACAGGTGTCTGAGGCATGAAGCCTTCACTGAGAGGCACCACCCTTTCATTAGATGAAAAAAAGACCACATTAGATAAGAGGACGGAAAAATATATATATATTTCGCACTTTATCCTTGGAAGGATACAGTTTGAGATTGCAAAAACCTGAGCAGAAAGAAAGCAACATACAGACATCATACATAACGAGGGGAGCCAGTGGAGGCAGTGAGAGGGGCGTGTGTATTTATATCTACAAGCATGTGTGTGTTTGTAAGTAAGACCATGAAACGCAGTCACAGAAGCTATTGTCCTTGATAGTGATGGAGCGTTTATCAACCGGCCTCATTCAGTTCTGAGCAGGTCCACAGATGTCAAGGGGGAAAGGAGAGGCAGAGGGAGCAGAGCATCTTGTTTACATAACATCCGGGAGATATTAAGATAGCCAGCCTTCCAAGGCCGGCACAGGGGAGCCAGATTCAGATAACAGCAATTGTTTTGGGTCAGGCTGACTCCTAATTTTCCATCTGCCTTGAAAGTGGCACTGGTGCTTCACAGTGACGAGTCCAAACAGCCAAATTCCTGGTCATTTGCACCAAATCCGAGCTAGCCTCACAACAGCCATTACCCTGTCTCCTCATCAAGAAAATTTGATCAATTGCTTTGAGAGATCAGCTGACCAGATCCATGATTTGCAATTCAGAAGACATGCAAAGAGAAGCTCCAAAAAGATCAACAAGACAGGAAGAGAGCTGAAGCATGGCAGGCAGGGAGGGTTCAGGAGACAGAGAGCAGGAAGAAAAAAAAACAAACAAAAAAAACAGACATTGCCTGAATTCCCTCCACATGATTTATTCCACTATGTCATAAACGGTGTTTCCTCTTACACCAGAGGAGACATAAAAGCCTGCTGAGGTCTAGATGCTAACCAGGTTTTATCAGCCATGCTAGGCTACATGATGGTGGGGCATTTTCTCCATGGTTACTAATGGTTAGGCGCGTACCTTCTCCATAATGCAGTATTTGATTGTATCTTACTAATCTTATAAAGCTTAAGAGTTTAAGAACATTAATCTTCCCACCTTGTTAAAAGTGTTCGCTGCCAATCTGTGAATCCACCGAGGGCTGCCAGTCCTTACGACTGACGGCTGCTATCCATCGCCGTCTTCTGTCTTCATCAGAAGGTTTACGATAAAATGAAGCTAGTTTGGTTTGCTTCCTTGTCTGTCTGTGCAGCGAACCGCGCAGCAGCCTGTGACCATTTTTACAGTGAAATCAGCTCAATAAAAGCGACATTAGGCGACCAGCTGTCTGTTGTTGACAAGCTTTACGGGAGGTAGCGTGTGCATAGGTCGGTTTGATGGAGTGGACCGCTTTCTGAAGGGAGTGACGTCATGTGCAAAGGGTCGATAGGAAATTATCCTGCTATTATCAAAATCTATCTCTAAAGAATGTTTATATTTTATTCCCTGTAAACCACTGTAACACTGCCACCTACTGGTGTAAACTTTCATGACAACTACAGCAGGGGCTGGTATTATTGCTGCAGTATTTCTGCTCAGAGCTCATTGGTTATCTGAATGCTAAGACCCACATGGCTTCTGGTCTTCCTAAGCTACCTCTGACTGTGTCCTCCTCCTCCTCTCCTTTTCCTCCTCCTCCTCCTCTTCTTCCTCTGCACTTCAGCAGGTGTTAAATAACAAACCTGACAGGAACCTGAAATTCCTCCAGCAGACATGTTCTCTACCTAAATCTCCTCGTTCTTTCTGTCAGACACTCCTCTATCTTCATCCTCTCCTCCTCTGCCTGCTCCTTCTACATCATCCCAAATCCTTGTCTGTGTTCGGCCTCACAGAAAAACAGGCTGCGACTCGATTCGGGCCTCCTGCTGAGCCAGAAAATAGAAGCTGGGCTTTAGAGCTGCACGCGCAGCTCGCCAGGGTTACAGCGAACTACGGGATGGAGAGATATCAAAGCTACGGAGAAAGGAGAGACGGGAGCCAATTAAAGGGCTGGGCTTAGTGTGAACAGTGGGACAAGGAGGTGTCAGCAGAGAGATAAAAATAGGCCCCAACTGTTGGGTTGGGTTGTGTGAGAGACGGAATGCATGTGGTTCCTTCATCTGTTGACTTTCCATCCAGATCTGCAGCTTTGCTCTCTCCTCGCTGGTTAATTAACCACCTAGAAGATTTAGAGGTTTATTTCTTGTTAAATGAACTGACATCACACACACACACACACACACACACACACACACACACCTCCACAGCTAGTGATAATTCTTGTTTCAGTGTAGGGAAACCAGTTAGAAAACCTCATCCCAGTGACCTCCAGGATGGACCAGTGTGTTGGGCTGGGTCATTAGATGGTAATGGTGAGATAGCAGCTAATCCGTCACACACTGACAGCAGCGATTGCTTCAACAGCACCGGAGTTAGAGAATGGAAACCTTCAGGAGAGCCCTTCCTCTTCCTCCTCCCTGTTGGTCTCCATGGTGAGGAGTCGACGTCTTAAACTCCAAACACATTAAAGGTGGTTTTATTCTGAAATCGGCTGATTAATCATTAAATGTCGGTGGAGGAAGCTGCGTTCTGGTGTCACCTGCCCTGTGTCTGGATCCGGGCGGGGGGGAGGGGGAGCTGGTGTTCATCTCCAGCAGTCACTGGATGAGACGTGGAGGACAACGGTCCACCATAGGACAACTCAGAGACACACAGTACAAACAGCCATGAACACACCCCTACCTGAGGAACAGAGCAGTCACTGGAAGGAAGCTGGAGTACCCACAGAGAACCCACGCATGCATCAGGAGAACATGAAAACTCCACGTAGAGAGACCCTAGGCTAGGATTTGAACCCAGGACCTTGTTGCAAGGCACCACACGCAGATACTCCGGTCCGGCCCAAAACACACACTCGTCGGCAGTAGTTAGAAGACCTTGAAGTCAACAGGGCTTCGCTGACTCTGAGACTCCGACTGTCTGACCAGGACAGACCTGGGGTCAGTTTTCTGCAGAGCTACGCAGCACTTTGACGGGAATGTCATGAGTGAGACAGGAAGTGATACACGGTGGCAAAGTAAAACACGTCCGCTTTGGGGGAAAATTCAGCCTACAATCTTACTTTCAGAAAGCTCTTCCCCGTGTGCTTCCCCATGGTTGGACCATGGTCCAACATGGTTCATGTTGGACCATGTTGGACCATGTTGGATCATGTTGGATCATGTTGGACCATGTGGAACCCATGGTTCCACATGGTCCTCCTCCTCTCAGAAGTAGAGGAAAACGCTAGAGGGATTCCTGCTACCCGCTCTCATGAGTCTCTGTGGTCCGTAGAGGGACTGACCTGCCAGATCCTGTGTGTCAGGTCGAAATCTGGTCAGAGGTGAAAGGTCAGATGCAAGCAGTGCAGGTTAAGTTAGGGTAACCCCTAACCCTCGAAGGTTCTGGATGATGCGCAACAGTCTGGAGGATATTGGAGTTGGAGCAGAAGAACCATGTCTTTAGAAGAGCCAGGCTTGCCATCACTTGTGTGTGTGTGTCTGTGTGTGCGTGAAGAGACCAAAGAAGGGAAGCCGATGGAGGCAGTGTGATGGTTTGGGTCTTGCTGTTCATGTGGCCCTGACTATGACACCTTCCCCCTGCCAAAGCTAAACCGCAGACCATGGAGACACGGACCACAGACCCAGCAGCTTTCAGGAAGGGTCTGAGATGTTGACTTGGGCTCCAGAGTCTCCAGTCCTGAGCATCTGGTAGATGTGCTGCACAAACTAGTCCGATCCATGGAGGTCCTTCCTTCCAACTTCCAGGAGTTACAGGGTCTGTTGCCAACATCTTGGTGCCAGATCCCCTCTGCTGGAGTGCTGAAGGTGTCAGGGCGGGGGCCACCGGCCAATCAGACAGGTGGTCATAATGTTATGCTGACCAGTGTGAGTCGTGTCTCCTCTGGGGAAGATATGCTTCCATCCAGGCTCCTCAGGCTGAACGGTTTCTATAGAAGCTTTTAAATGATGATTTTTCTTTTTAATTTTATGGATGTTTAGAAAAAATGGATATTAAAATTCAAATTGGAGTCAAAACGGCTGTCAGAAAATCCATCTATTATGAAGGGAGCTTAATTCCTTCTAAAGCTGAGTCGCTCTGAGAGACTTTTCCTTGGAGCTGAATGAAATTTGACAATCCATTTGGCCTAAATGACTGTTTCCCAGAATGCTTCAGGACAGATAGCTGCTCTCTCAGCCTGTCGTGGTGCTGCATTCAAATGTGGCTCCGAAATTTGGATGACTGCTTTGTCAGTTCAGGATGGCTGCTTCTATCTGCACATCCAGGCTTTAGAAAGGATGTTTTTGAGTTTTTAATGTGAAGATGTGTCCATAAACTGCATGACATACATGATGAGGTGACGGATTCAGCACCAGGTCCAGTCTCAGCAGTGAAGCTGGACTGTTTCTCCTTCAGCTTCTCATCCAGTCAGAACCTTCTAGTGGACCAGGCCTGGTGAAGGTCCATCTTACACTGACTGAGGGAATCAAAGTTCTCCTCTCCCCACATTCAGGAGGACAGACCCATCAGAACCGTGGTCTCCACCGTGCACCGGGGTCTCAGTTCTTCTCCTCTGCTGCTCCGCCTTTAGTCTCCAAGCATAAAGTGAAGCTCCAGCTGTCACACTCCACCTTACTGCAGAGTCCTGCAGCCTTCCTTCTCGACTGCAATAAAGCCCGGCTGAAAGAACTCTTCTGGGTTTGGGTTTTACCCCAGATTCCAACCCAGACGCTGCGCTGCACATTTCTTCTGCTTCCCTTAGAACCTCTAAATACACATCTGAACTATAAATACATCTACAAATCTCTGGTTTTCAGCTACATGCAGATGAATTCTCTCTAAACTCAGCTGGATGAGGCAGCAGTTTATTTGCTTTTTAATATCCAGCCAATGACTGCCCAGAGCTTCTTAGAGCCACTCAGGGTTGAAGGGAACTGGTGCCTTTATGGAACAATTTAATAACGACCAAAACAGGATCATTGTGATACATCCAACAGCAACTTTCAGTACTATTAGTGATACTAAAAATAAGCTGTTTAAAAGTAATTTCAGGTATTATTATTGCCCCTCAGATCTCTCCTCTGATGTTCAGCAGGTGGATTTTTTATTTTGATTTTTATTTCAATTGGTATAGATGAATTAATCTATTTTTAATTTAAAACTAATATTTTAATTAAAACAAGTTTGACCCAAACAGAAGAGCAGTTCTCTTAAAAATACAAAGAAATGAAAGGATGTTGCTTTGGTTTCCATAGAAACTACTTGTTCTCCATGGCTGGGACCACAGGAAACCCAGTTTTCTGCTGCTCACTGAACTCAGCTTGGCTGATTTGAAGCTCCTGGGTGTCCTGACCAGCCAATCTGGCACTGCTTTGGTGTGGAGTGCCTTTCATAGTATATACCAAGGGTCCTCAAATCCAGGCCTGAGGGCTGGTGTCCTGCAGCTTTTAGATGCGCCTCTGTTTCATCACACCTGAGGACTCTGGAGAACTTGACTGAACACTGAGGAGGTGATTCTGCCATTTGATTCTGGTCTGTTGGACCAGGGCCACACCTAAAACCTCCTGGGCCCTGGAGGCCTGGAGTTGAAGACCCCTGGTTTATCCTATTACTGATCTTATTGAAATCATTGAAATAAAATGGCATGTGGATGAAAGTGGTCATCTTCCTTGACTAACAGATGCTTGGTGTGATTTAGGACTGAAATGATTAATCAGAATAATCAATTAATGAAATAAATCAGCTAATTCAGTAATCTATGAATCGTTAACTGGAGGACAGAGACTCTAAAAAGTCTGTCGGCTGAAAGAGCGACCCAGTCAGAGCAGCAATGGAGCCAAAACTGAACAATAAATATCAATAAAACCTTCTGAGTCTGTAAATCTGTTCCTCCCAGAACTCCTCTAGAGGCAGCTTTAGTTTCAGCTGCTTCACTTTCTGGAAAGAAATCTGCTATTAATCACCTTTTTCAATCCAGTTATTAATCAGTTAATCTAATAATAACCAGCAGATCCGTCCTCCACTGGACTGATGTTCAGTCCAACAGAAATGGCTTATTTAAGTTTTTATTTAGCTGCAGATGCATCCTTTGCTGCAGATGATCAATTGTTCACTGAAGTAATGTTGTTGCATTTTAGGCAAAAAAATTAAATGATTTTATTTACATCTTTTAATGTGTTTCTAATATTGTATTAAAAAAAATAGCCTTAAGTGGTTCAATGAAAAATGGTGATTTTTTTTTTTTTTTTTTTTTTTTTTTTTATCCGATAGTGGATTACTACAGAGCTGATTGGCTGCAGCCCTGGTGTGACTACATCCATGGGATGGAGACATGTTCAGCCTGACAGAATGGGATGGATGATTGTTTGGACATTTGAGTTTAAAATCTCAACAACAGGAAATAATTTGTCTGTTTTTTTTAATTCAGAAACTGCAAATCAACTTGTGGTTTAATGAAAGCCCCGATATTCGCCTGTCAGCAGAGGTGTGTGCAGGTGAAATTGAAACCTTTGTTCTCTTTGCTGTAGCTCAGCAGGCAGAAGATTCATTTCCCGCTGGAAGCATTCATAAAATGGATTCAGTGAAGAAAGTGCAGCATGCTCCTGATGTGGGCACCCATTAAATACTACATGAATTCCCTGCTATATTAGGTGTCATTATGCTTTTTCAAAGGAGAGAATCTGAGGCATTTAACTGCTGTTTAAGGCTGATTTAGTCACACAGTCGGCCAAATTACAGATCTGCCTTGAAGTGTGAACATCCATAAATTCACTGCTCCTTAGAATCAAGGCTAATATTAGTTCGCTGTTGTATCTTTGTGTCTTTTTCTGCTGAGGCGAACCATCCAGAGTTTATATGGCTTCATGTGGCCTTTAAACTTTAATGACTCGCCTGACTGAATATTTAAACCGCTCTGTTACGGAGATCGTCAGGAGGCTGCTTCCCGGCTGGATGTTGGGGTTGTTCCTGCAGAGAACTGCTTGTTGGGTTTTGGAGCGAAGGTTCCGGATGGTGAGCTGTGTGGCTCTGCAGTCCTGAGCTGAGGAATTAGAAGACAGACATTCATTGTGGGATCTTTTCTCATCTTCCTCAGCTCCTACTCCTCCTCTGTCTGCCCTCTGAAGGCTGCAGGACTCCTCCGGCTCTCTGCACACATTTATTCTGAGAGTTTGGGAAATGATCCGTTTATCTGCTTTATAAGGATCTTTATTTGGCCTCCAGGTTAAATGTTGCTGTGGATTAAACATCAAGGTCATAAATGTGATTCAGTTCTTTTCATTTGAGTCAAATTTCTGTCAGGTTGTTTCTGTTTGGTTTCCTGTTGAATTATCAACCAGGCTGATCCATCAGCTCAGATGTTCCTGAAGGTAAAATCATATTTCAGCCTCAGTGAGGAGCAAACAGCTCTACTTCAGCATCTATTGGGAGCTCTGCAGATAAAAACCAGTAGAATTGATCCGACCGTCTGCTGGTCAAGCTTCATTTCTATCACTTTCACACATAGAGCTGTTACTATTAATAAAAACACAGCATTATTGTCATACGGACAGGAGCAGTTATATTGTTAGGACGTGCATGTTGCTGTGGGAATAGGAGGGGTCTGGAGGCTGAGGCAGTAAACTCCATGCTTTGACTGAACCACTTTACTGTAAACTCTGATGACTTTCTGAAGCAGGTCAGTGATTAACAGGTTAATTCTAGGGCCGAGACTTTAACACATTAATTTCAATTAACTACATAGATTTTAACGCTTTAAAAATATTAACACAAAGCTGTCGTATATTACTTTTACACAAATCTTTTTCCATGTTTGTTAAAACCGTCTCCATGTGGTGACAGTTTGGTCTGAGGCAGATAATCTGTGAACAGATGGAGCTCCTCCTCCTCCTCCCTGAGCTGCTGTTGGTCTAAAGAAATGCTCCGCCCCCGACCTGAAACAGCCAATCAGAGGCAGGGGGAGGGGCTTAGCGCTGCCAGTCACCCTCGTGTTCGCGCTGCTAAACGTGCTAATGGTGGAGAAACAGCTCACTGCTCCAGGAAAACTGTTTACCCGCCGCCATCGGTGGCCATGCTAACTAGCCTTAGCATTAGCAGCAGGCTATGCTGTGGTGAACCAGCTGAGCAGCGCGTACATGAGGGTGACTGGCAGCGCTAAGCCCCGCCTCCTGGCTCTGATTGGTTGTTTCTGACTGACTGGTGGATTTCTGCAGTTAGTACTGGGAGCACAGGGAGAAGGCAGAGGAGCTGGATTTTTCTCAGATTATCTGTCTGATATTATACTGTCATGGTATAACGATGGTATAAGTTTAACAAATATGGAAAATACATATTTTTCATGAAAGTTCCATATTGCAGCTTTAATTGCATTTTTCTATTTTACATACTAAGGTCCCAGCCAGAACAATTTGTGTTGTGTTTCTGGTACGCCTGTAAATCTGACGCACAGCAACATCTGCTAAAAGTAGCGATGGAGGACAAAGCTGCTTGTCTTGGGCCACTGGGGGGGTAATCTCTGCTTCAAAAAGCGATCTGCAAGCGGTGTGGCGTTTCTACTTGATGCGTATGTCGGTGCCGTGCCTTCATCGAGGTTTCATATTGATGCCAGTCCAGGAGGAGCTGCTCTGCAAGAGCTCCTTCCAAATCATCCAGTTTGACTGAAGGTTGGCACACGTCACACCGAGTCACAAAAGTTCGGAGGTGCACGACCAGGCGTCCTGACAGAACGCAAGGCCAACACGCCAGGGGCGTGGGGAGGGGTCCGGGGGGGCGTGTGCCAAATGCGCCCGCTCGCAGCCGGTTCAGTGCTTCAACTATAAACCTACCCTACCTTTAGAAGATATGAACATAGAGCCTCAGGAGGGGATCACTGTAGGGGTGAAAGGTCATGAGGAGAATAAGATTTATTAAAGCTACAGTTCATATGACAGAATGTTTTCTTCATGAACTGTCATATGAATATGTTGGACCTGTGCTCAGCGCCCCTAATGACTCCGGACCCTAACCCTCTGGGTCTAGAATTGCAGGTGAAATTAGCTGCTTTTGTGCTGACATCAGGAAGATGATGATTGTTTATTTCACAGTGACAGTTAATACATTTCTGTTGGAACGCTTTGGGATCCGCGGGATCAGCTGGTGGTGATCAGCTGTCGGTCACCCTCGTGACATCCGGTCGGGAACAGGATGTCAGGGTTTCCCTCCTGGAACAGAATCTCTTCAACCGGATCTAAAATGCACGTGAAGCCACATCCGTCAGTTTCTATAGGATCACAGCTGATTAATATTCAGAAGCTGAACAGAAATATGATGGAACCCTGTTGGTCTCTTCCATATTAATGAGCCAAAGCCAATGATAATATAAAATACGTCTAATTCAGCAGAGGAAGGAGTTGATATCATCTGGGACCATCCAGGGTGAGACAGCAGAGCTGCAGCCTGAGCCTCCTCCAGGACGGAACCACAGGAGCTTCTCTCTGATTGACTGCAGGAACATCTCAGGAGGCCTCCCTGCTGCTTGGATCGGACCTCCAAATCAGCAGCTTCTGTGTCACTTGAATCTTCATCTCACACGTGGGTTTTCTGTCTCATTTTTGTGTTTGGACCTTAGAACATCTCATCAAACTGGTTCTGATCTCTACGAAACAGAAAATACTGCCTGAATACTGCAAGGCTCAGTGACGGGTCGGGACAATCTCAGCATCAGAACATGAACCAGAACCCAGAGACCCATCTGAGAGCCGTTCCTGGCAGACCCAGACGTCAGTCAGACATGGGCGATCAGCCCTGCCCCCCCAACCCCAGCAGGGTGGAGTCCATAAGTCCATGAGCCATTTCTACACACCATCATGCATGAGAGATTACGAGTCCATCAACCTGGATTAATGCAAACAAAGGCAGAGAGATGCAGCCGTCACAGCACAGATTAGAGCCACAAAAAGCCAGGGGTCACACGATGCCCGTTGCACCAATAACATCGCAGGACGTTCTGCGCCGAGCGCATGCTTTATGATTGTGAGAGAACGGCTACGGCAGCCATGAGATCTTTAACCTCTGCTGTAATGACCGCCATGATGGCTGAGAGGAGGAGAAGGAGAAAGGAGCGATGGACGCAGGAGTGATACATGGAGTTGGACCAGAGGTCACGCCGAGAGGCGGAGGAGACGGAAACCAATGAGGAGATGGGATGGGAGGTGATGGGGGGTCGGGGGGAGATGGGAGATATTAGAGGGATAAATCTGAGAGGAAGAGTCAGCTAGAGGAGGAGATGAAGGACAGCTGGGACATGAGACAAAGACATGAGAAGATGATGGAAGTGAAGCAGAAAAACTGTCTGAAAGCAACACTTCAAGTAAAAATTTTAAAAAATTACTCTGAGTAAAAAAAGAACAAAAGGATGAAAATCAGGAGAGAGAAGTTAGGAGGAGAAACCGGGGAGACGGCTGGAGAAGCAGAACGGAGGGATGAGTGGGGATGAAGAGTCGGTCCGGCTCATTAAAGCCAGATCAGAAGCTGAACAGAGCATGGCCCGGTTCTGCCCGGTATGGCACACTGACCTTTGACCTTAAAGCTTCCAGCTCCCTGTGGTCCAGACAGCTGGACTGAACAGATGCTGCAGGATTAGGTCCTGGTTCTGGAGCTGGGTTCTCCTTCTGTCTCTTTCTCCTGTCGGTTCAGAAACACGAGTTATCGTCATGATGCTCTTCATCGGGACTCCTGGAAACCCGCTGAGACAAACAGAGAGGCTGAAATGACTCGGGTCCAGATGGTTAACACTAAGAATCAGGCCTGTTGCTATCATCCAGCAAGAAGGGTGTGGTCTTTTGTCGTTTCCTTCAGTGGTTCTTGGTGCAGCGCCCCCACAGGCGAGGAGGGGAACAGGTTCCTGAAAGGGTTTGGTTGGTTTGAGCAGAGAGGAAGAGAACCGCAGCAGCTGGGAATGGAAGAAATGTTGCCGTTTTGAAGTGAGTCTAGCGGACTATCGGGGGGACAGCCTAACTTTCTGATGTTTCCAGCCATCAGCACCTATTGGACCACGTCCTGTAAAAGGCCCCTAAACACACACGCCATTAATCAGAGGTAGACCTGCAGGATCTACAGACTTTTCCTTCACCTTCAGGCTCCATGTGGTGCTGGTCTGTCACTTAAAAACCAAATTAAACCTGATTTTCTGCTCTTGTAGTTTTGTGAGGCTCTTAACCTGCTCTGGACTCCTGGTTCCGAGTCCAGCAGTTTTGCTTTGTTTTCACTGCTAGTTCTGACGAGGAGCTGCAGACCAGAGGGAGGCATGAAGGTTTCCCCCAGGTTGAACTTGTGACCTGCTGCTTCCTGATCCTGACTGGCTCCATCCAGCTGATCCATCTAGCAGTTCTGGTTTCATCCTGATGGACGATAAACCCTGATGATGACATCTGTGTACAAAGCAGCATCATAAAAATGCTAATGTTGTTTGAGATGGTGGGAGTAGCAGTTAGAGTGTTGCTCATCTGATCAGATAAAAGCAGCTCGCTTCAGTCATTGGACCCATAAAAACCCAATAAAAACAGATCTGTTGCCTCCTTAGCTGGAGACCAAGGACTTCAGGCCAGAGTTTAAAGAGAAATCACACATTATGTTGAGGAGAATACTATGCAGATGCGGAACGTGCTATCACTACCATGATGATGATGATGGTGTTATTGTTCTGGTGAGAAGGAGAAGCGGACTGTGGATTAGAAATGCTCTGTTAATCTCATCAGATTAACTCCAGCAGGCTTTGATTCTTTTCATTCAGTCGGGTCAATAAGTGGAGGAAGATTTTCTGGCATCTCCAAATCGCTGCTTTTTAACAACAAACCCATTCAACTGGACTTGTGGGGACGCTTTTCACTGACGGATCAACTGAGCATCAGGAGTTTCAGCTCAACAGATCAGTTTAATGACTGAAGAATTATTCAACTCAAATAAAATGTTGTAGAGCAGTTTAAAAAGACCCCCCCACCCCCAAACACACAGACACACACACACACACACACACACACACAGAGTTTTAATGCGACCGCTGCAGGAAGGACAACAGCCGCCTCCGCAGCCTGAGCTGCAGACTCTCCTGTAAACATGAAGATGTTCTGTTCACACCCACTCACTCTTGATCTTCTTCACCCCTCCTCTGCCTACTTCGCTCCGTTCGATGGGATCCGCCATCGCTTTACCATCCCTCCATCTCTGATGGTGGAAGCACAGAGGAACCAACGATGTTTGTTGAAATGTTAAAGAGGCAGCAGAGCTTTGAAGACATGGTGGGTCTGGAAGAATCTGATGTTTTCTGTCCTTCAGATCTGCTCTGAGAGCCACTGGATGCGTGGAGAGCAGGTCACCAGGTTATCACGAGCTGCTGGATCACCTGGTGGTTTTATTTTCAGTAAATGCATATTTTCAATATTAGTTTAGCTTCTTTAGGAATATATTTAATAAATGAGCTGTTGTTTAGATTTCTGATCATAAACCTTTCTGCATCTGCCATTGATGGTGCTGTTCTGTTGCAGCTGTTGATGTGAAATATTAATGCCTGGATGGAAATAAAATACTTTTATTCTCAGAGTTAAGGTCTCTGAATATACTGAGAAACAATCCTCAGGGCTCAACACAGCCATCTTATCAGAGTAAATATTAACAGTAACAATTTTAGTTCAGTTGTTTTTCATCCATGAATCTCCAACCGCTGGTT
Source organism: Anableps anableps (assembly GCA_014839685.1). Classification (NCBI taxonomy): domain Eukaryota; kingdom Metazoa; phylum Chordata; class Actinopteri; order Cyprinodontiformes; family Anablepidae; genus Anableps; species Anableps anableps. The sequence goes on from CM026068.1 coordinate 327,027, forward strand.
TTAAATGAATCTGTTCTTCTTATTTCAGTCTGATCAGATCCGTTTCTGCCTGGAACATTTATCCTGCCTGGAATATTTATCCTGGGAAAAGTTACTCAGTGGTTCCTTCTAGGACAGCTGACCTTTCCTTCAGATTAATCAGATTTCCAGGTGTGAACACAGGAAGACTGAAAATCAATGAAAAGGTGCCAGTACAAAATGTTGATATTTGTCTGTTTTTCAATTTCAGTTCAATTCAGTTTATTTCTTTAGCGTCAATTAACAAATGTCGTTTCGAGGCACTTTACAAAAAAAAAAAAAGAATTCAATCACACATATATTCCGGTTGATCCCAGTTGTCTACCAGTTAATCAGCTCAATTAATCATTCAAAGTAGTTGAAAAAGTTTCTGAGGAAACCCAGCAGAGCGTCGAGTCGTTGACTTGCAGCGTTCACTCCTCCTGACCAGCAGGGGGCGATCGCATGGCGTTGAGTCGTTGACTTTCCAGCAGTCCCTCATACCGAGCATGCATGTAGCGACAGTGGAGAGGAAAAACTCCCCTTTCACAAGAAGAAACCTCCAGCAGAACCAGAACCAGGCTCAGTACCAGCAGCCATCTGCCCCGACCGACTGGAGGTTGGAGAAGACGGAGCAGAGACACGAGAAGAACAGAAGCTCTGATGGAGGATTATTGTTGATGTTCAGGAAAGTCAAAAGTTAACAGCAGGAGAAGGAGAACCATTAGTTGATGGCAGCATCATCTCAGCTGAAGCGCTCCTCCAGGAAGGCATCCCAGCCAAGCAGAAGCCAGACCAAGTGCACCTTCTATGGAGAGAAAATAACTGAGAGAAAACAAAAAGTTAACAGTTAAAATAACAGCAAATAATGCAAACTGGAGAGTAGTAGAAGAAGAAAGTGAGAAAAAGTGGTCAGTTTGTCCTCCAGCAGCCTCAGCCTATGGCAGCAGAGCTACAGAGATAGCTCAGGATGACCTCAGCCAGTTTAAGTTTTCACATTTATGTTACCTTGTCTTTTTAGTAGGGGTGTGTACCGTCGCATCAGGACACTTCCAGAGGTTAATGGACATTTTTCAGTGAAAACCTTTAAAATCTGCTGCTGATCAAACATTCCTTTAATTGAGGTGGAGAAGGTGCAGAGTCAGCAGAAGCTGGTTCCCTGAATGAGCTCTCCGAGGCTTTTTAGCTGCAGCAACAGGTCGTTCAGTGCTGGGAAGGTATGAGTGCTCCTCCATCGGCCCGATCGATACCAGCTTTTATTCCTCTGCAGACAATCAAGCATCAGTCAGCCGGGCGTTAGCAAAAGATCCAACAAAGTCCGAACTGTTAGCTGTACACTGACATCCCCAATATACTCTCAGCTGGGTTGTTTGCCAACTTAGCAGATCGATAGCACCTTCTCCCCTCTGGCTGGTGGTCATGTTCATTTGTTTTTATGAAAAGACCTGGCCTGAGCTTCGTCCTGGTGGGGGTGGGGGAGGGTTAATAAAGCCTCCTGGTCTTTAATCAGTCCTTCCACGGAGAAGCAAACAGCTCCCTCCCAGTTTGTTACTCAGAGACTGGAAGCTTGCAGCATCTGGCTGCTGTCCAGAGCACATTTACTGCAAACCAACATCAGAGGGAACGGCAAACAACACATTAAAATCCATCATTCTTAAAAAAGAAGCCCGTTTAAAAATAAATGACATATATAATGAGACTGTTTCAACTTCAGAGCCATAATCGTTGTTCAGTATTTTCTCTGGAAATGTCCCCCTGATCTAAAACAGGTTCCACTAGATCACGTTCTAACATGAGATAATGAAATATGTTTGGTTTGGCTGATTGTTTGTTTATACAGAGACATTAATAAACATTTCTGTAAATATGCCAGCTGAGCCAAATGGGCTCATTTTCAACCATAAACACCACAATAATTATAATACAGCTCATCAAAATACATTAAAATACAATGAACATGGAATAAAAAACAAATCCAGAACAAATTTAGAGCAAATGATAACATTCCTTCTGTTTGGGACTACATGGTCCCGGTCCAGAAACCCGAAACAGATTCAGCTTCAAACTCTTAGAAAACGTGAGAGAGAAAATCAGAAAGTCAGATACCTTCCCCATCCCTCCATCCATCATCACGAGCAGAGGGAGGAAGCTGGAGAACCTGGAGAGAACTCCCTCATGCACAAGGAGAACAGGCTAACTTGCTCAGGGTGCAGTTTGCTTCATTCCAGGTGTTTCCTCTTATAGCGCTAACTCACAACAGAGAAGCAACAGGCTGAGTTTTCATAACATGAAGACGGTTCGGTCCAATCATCCAGACAGCTTCCAGTTGATCCCAGTTATTAAACCGCAGCATTTCCGTTACCACCACGCATCACCCAATGCCGCGGCCTTGCGCGCAGTCCGGGCGCCTAGGCCTGCACCTACGGACTTTGTAACTTGCCTTTCGATGAAACTGGTCAATTTGGAAGCAGGTTCAGCGTGATCAAGTACTTCTTCAGAACCTGTTAAATATATACTTCAGTGTTAATGGTCGTTACATGGATTCCAGTAATCAGTTATTCCACAGAGGGATTGCTGGTACTGAGAGAAAGCAGTGGTGCACTGATTGCAGTTTTCTGGCCGATCACCCATCTATAAAAAGCCTGACCTGCCGATTCCGATTTTGGCCTACACTGATTATTTTTTTAAGCTAAATATAGAAATATAGCACAAAAAGACTGCCCCCCCTGGAGGAACCACTGAAGAAGGCCTCAGGTTCCGGTTGTTATCCCACTGGTGAAAAGTTTTCTCAGGAAAACCAGCAGATTCACCTCTGAATGAACAGGTAGCACCAACTGACAGGCTATGGCATGGTGTTGCAGAACCAGAACCGGGCTCAGTGTGAGCGCCCATCTTGTGGACTTCCTGATTACAGTTGACCAGCCTTGAAGGAACCAGTTTTCCAGCATCACTCCTGAACAGGGTGTTTCTGAATATGGCAATATTCCAGAGATGAAAGAAAGAAATCCTAGAAACCCATTTATTATGGGATGTAAATAACATCCTGGTCAAAAATAACACAGAGGTAGACAATGGGAGGGTGGGGGAGGGGGGAACTGTGTGTTTGCAGGTCTATTATCTTTTACCATAAATCAGATGAAGTATGCTTTTATAAACGAAGCTTTCATTTCATTTAGCCCAGCTGTTAAAAATAATAACCAGTCATCGCTTCCTGGTTGTTTCTGATGAATCACATTTATTCAGTCATCTAGACGGAGTCTTCAGGCCCCGAGCGGCGGTGGCGGCAGCAGGGATCTGTGCCATGATGAAGGCATTGTGGGTAGTGACAGAGAAACAGGCAACGTCTAGCAAATTGTGTATGACACCATTTACAGTTTAATAGCAAGATGGATGAGTGCGTGGGACACGAGGAGAACAATAATTTAGCAGATGGATTTTCTGTCACTTTGTTTTCCAGCTCAGTTTGTCCTTCGGCACCAGTGGAGATGAGAAGGTGCCTCTCGGTGCATCACAACATCACACTGAAGGGAACAGGTTTCAGTTTATCTTGAGAAAAAGTAAAAGTCATGAAGGAGATTTTGATTTCTGTTCTCAAAAGACTAGAACATCATCAGCTCCAGATTTTGATCCAGAAATGTGATCCTACTGAACAATATGTTCAGGTTCTGACCTGGTTCTGGGCTTCTTCTGCATGAATCACTCCATCATAAAGGAGATTAGCCTGAGGTTCTAATGAGGTTCTGGAAGTTTGGAAGTCGTTAGCTCTGGTATGTTCTCCATGCTTCCTCCTGTAGATGAGGTCACGAAAGGAGCCTCTGCTGCTCTTAACTCTTCATAGAAAGTACTCCTGGGTCAGAGCTGCTCTGTTTATTGTGTTTGAGATGGTCAGCAGCTGAGGTTGTGGGACCTTGAGGTCCAAATGCAATGAAAACTTTACTTTCATCTGGAAACAGGACCGGCCCGGTTCTGTTTTTATGAGCCCAAGTCGGATGGTTCTGATGTTGTCTCTGGTTCCTGGCTGAACACCAGGATTGTGACAGATGTAGTCCAATAATAATAATAATCCATCTTATTTATAGTGGTGTTTTCATCTTGCCATCTCAAGGGGCTAAAAACAGCTCAAGCAATTAAAACGGATAAAAATGAGAAAATAAGAGCGATTTAAAGAAACACGCGCACGGGGAGCGACGGACGACAGCAGCAGGTGAAAGTTTCCACCACTCGGAGTGAAACCGACTGCCCAGTGTTGCGTCACTAGCCTGTGTGTGCACGTCTACGTGTACGAGCTCGAAACCTCCCGTGCAGGAATGTGTCTGTCGCCTGGCTGGAGGAGGACCAGGGGGACAAGCACTGGTCCTCTGCCTGGTTCTGCCCCCTCCCCCATCCACAGACCTCCGTCTGTGGATGGGGGAGGGGGTCTGGTATCTAGTCCTGGGGGAGACGGGAAGCCAGTGGAGAGAGTAGAGGATGGGTGCAACGTGCTCATGTTTGTGGGGGGTTGGGGGGGTTAATAAACCACCAATAAAAAGAGAATAAGCAGAGGTACGGAGCTGCTGCATGAAGAACTAATCTTAATCTGGAGTAATCCCGGGGCGGTCGGGGTTCCTGAGTCAGGTTGAGAATACAGTGGAGCAGTCAGGAACGACAACAATAACGACATTTTCAGCTACAGCAGCGGCAGGGATTCCAGCTTTACGTCCCAGAAACATAACTGCTCGTCTCTCGCTGACCCTGGCTCACGCTGCTCACGGTTTGTTTTGCTCCTCTGCTGAGAGGCTGCTTTCAGCTTTTTTTCTCCTTGACCTTTGCTGCTCTGCAGGAACACACCGCTCCTCCCAGCTTTTCAAGCTGCCAGAACAAATGAGCCTTCTTTGTCATTTGTCCTGACAGACTCAGACAGACGGGCAACAAAAATCAATAGATTTGAGCCACAGAGTTCTATGTTTAGCTGTCAGGGCTGTGCTTTCACCTTCAGACCTCCGAGGAGCAGCTGGAGGTCCTTATTGCTGCTTTGTTGCAGCAAACACGTCCACGATGATGAAGCAGGGAAATCTGATAGACATCCAAGACGTCTGATGATGAAGCAAACACTGATGGATCACCAGGGAAGGTATCAGGTCACTTCCCATCAATCAGGGCCTGATCTAACTTAACTGATCAGAGACGTTTCTGCTACAGCAGTGTAATCCATACTAGAGGCATCTCTGCTGAAATTAATCTAATCTGGGATCATTTATTTACTAGGAAAATCATCGGTTTTTATAAAAACCCTGTGGGCTCCCATGACAAGTCCTGGACATAACCACACTGTGAAAAGTTAGAAACCATCTGAACTAGAGCTTAAATGAGTGAATATGAGATGTCCGGCTGCAAGTGAATGCAGCGTGTGTTGAACCGTGAGCTGCGTTGCGCTCCCCCTTCCTCCTATGTTTGCCTGGTGGTGAGGAGAGCACAGATGGCAGCAAACATGACTTCTCAGAGCAAACTTCTCTGATGATCCTTCCTGCACAGCCCCAATATTTACCATCTAGAGCCAGAGGATATCTGAGAGACTTCCAGACGAGGTTCAAAACAACAAGAAATAACCAGATAAACATGTGTCACTGTTGCTATGGGAGCATGCTTTCTGTTCATCTTTTTGTTTTTACTTCACTTTACGTCCATGTGGAGGATTTAGAAATCAAATTTCAACTGAAATGCAGCGACTGTGACGAGCGACAGAGAGAGAGACAGGGTGAACACTGCTGAATCGTTTATATATATATATATATATATATATATATATATATATATGTGTGTGTGTGTGTGTGTGTGTGTGTGTGTGTGTGTATTAGCTACAGACCCTGAAATTAACTCCGTCAAATAGTTTAATCCGGTTCCTCCACTGGTTCATATAAATGCTTGAGGCCTGGTCTTCCTTGTAGAGTCACGAAGTCGAGAGCAGAGCTGCATTAATGTCTTGGTGCTTTATGGTCATTTTCCATGAACAAGGAATTTTCTGTGGCTGTTTCTAATCCTTGATGATCTCTTATAATCGTCTTGCTCACCTCTAAATGGTGCCATGAGAGGAGAGTTTACAGAAATGTTCAACACATAATTCTTCTTTTATATATAAAACCACAAAGAAAACAAATGATGTCATCATTTTTTATGTTGAAAGTTAAATAAGGTTGCATTCTGCGCTGTCTTCTCAAACCTCCAGTCGGTCGTGGCAGATGGCCGCTGGTACTGAACCAGGTTCTGGTTCTGCTGGAAGTTTCTTCCTGTGAAAGGGGAGTTTTTCCTCTCCACTGTCGCTACATGGATGCTCGGTATGAGGGACTGCTGGAAAGTCAACGACACAACGCCATGCGATCCCTACGTGCTCATCCAGGAGGAGTGAACGCTGCAAGTCAACGACACGATGCAAGTGATTGTCTGCTATCGCCCCCTGCTGGTCAGGAGGAGTGAATGCTGCAAGTCGACTTGATGCTCTGCTGGGTTTCCTTAGAAACTTTTTGAACTAATTTGAATAATTAGTTGAGCTGCTGAACTGGTTGATAACTAAAGTCTATTGGAATGTATGTGTGATTGAACTGAACATTTGTTATGACTTAGCGCTGTAGAAATAAACTGAAATGAACTGAACTGAAGTTTTTCCGGGTAAATTAAATGCTGACTGAGTGAAGCCAGAATGTTTTCCACTGCAGCCATCTGTTAGCTTGTTGCATGAAGATTATTTTACTGAATGTTTTTCTATAGGTCTGTATTTAATGGAGCTGCATAGTATTTAGCAGCAACATGTTTCATTCATTAACAACTTTAACTTGAATTGTCTGATAGTGACAGGAACCTGCATTAATATGGTTCTTCTGTCTTTATCTGGCATTAGATACTGAGCTCCGTGAGGAGCAGCAGCAGCTGGATGGGAAAGGTGGGACACACGGAGGATGTTGGACATGATGTCCTTCACTACAGCTGCAGAGACGAGATTGGCTCATAAGAAAATATGAAATCATTTAGCATCAGATTGCCTAATAACCTGCTCTGGAAACATGGAAGAGACGAGCAGCTTGTAGCGAAGCTTCTCTGAGTTCAGCTGTTAAATCAGTGGAAGGGAAGAAAACCGAACATTTGGACTCCCTGGATTTAGCTTTCAAAGCAATTAGTACATCTCAGACACTCGGTTGGACATTGGTTTTTAATTGCATTCATGCAGTGATTTAGTGAACACCAGTGTGTGTGTGTGTGTGTGTGTGTGTGTGTGTGTGTGTGTGTACAGCATCTGTCCATGACCTTGAATAATTAAACTCTATTTATATGAAGTGAAGAAATGATTCAGGCTGATTATTTTCACAGTAAAGTGTCGCCGGCGCCGCCGGCCATGACTCACGCTGTAGATCTGTGATGGTTGATCTGCAACACCAGCATCATGTTGTTAGGAACCGCCGGCCGTGACTCACCGGATAATCCTGATGGGGTCAGAGGTCATCGCTCAGGCAGGAACAAAAACAGAAGCATGTGCAGAAGGTGGAGTCTGCAGGAAACAGAAACACACAGCTGTTGTTGGAGACATGACTGCTGGATTCATATTCCGAATCATCTCAGACCTTTTCCTGCATGTTGAACAAAGTTTCTTTCATTATCGCCAGGATCTCCGCTTGTTCTGGGTTCTCAGGCTTCATCTGTTCTCTGTGCCATCGTTGTTCTCATTCTCCTCACATGCTTCTGTTTTACTATAGGTCGTCTTTTCTGACTTATTTTAGTTCACGTTATTTGTTACTCCTTGCTCCTGTGCCCCATCTCTCTCTCTCCCTGTCCCCCCCCCGATTCTCTCTCTCCTTCTCTTTCTCCCCCTTTCTCCCTTGCTGCGTTTCCATTTCAAAGCTGCGCAAATCTCTGTCGATTTTCTGCTAATGTCGCAAAAACACAATATCCCAATTGCGGTGTCTCCATTAAATAAGAAATGAAATTAAACTCTTACGTGAATAAGCTTGTTTACGTGATGAGTCATTAAAAACATGCCATGATCCTCCAACGACTTCCTGTTCTCGTCTTCTTCGTGGTTTGTGCCAGAGGCAAAATTCAGTTGTTGATCATGTGACTCGTGTGATGTCAAAAAAGTGTTTCCATTGCAGTTTTGGGAAATAAACCAATTCTGATACTTTTTCTCGAAAGAAGAGAATTTTTTCAAAAATGACTTGTTTCCATAAAGCAAATTTATTTTCATAATTTCAAATTGCGCAATTTGAAAGGTTAATGGAAACACAGTTTCTCTCTCTCTCTCACGGCCTGCTGGTCTGCTCTCCTCTCTCACCTGCTGCCAGTTACCCATCAGCCACCTGTTTCCTGTCAGTAATCAGCTCCTATCTTTAAAAGCTCCCTTCACTCATTGCTGGATTCTCCCTTCATTTCCCTGTCTTCATGCATCCATTCCCTGTTTTTGTCCTGCTCTCCCTCCCAGTGTTCTCCATGTTTTTGTAAGTTTTGTTAAATTATTTCTTTCTTAAATATTCCTCATCTACTCAGCACTTCTGCCTCTTCTGCTGTTGAGTCCATCATTGCCACAACATGACAATTATCATCTCATTTTCCTGTTTTATTCTGATTTCTTGTCGTCTTTTGGAAGCAAACGTCAGCGAAGCTCTGCAGGGTTTAATCAGGAATGTTTCCAGGAATTAGTCTGCTCCATGCAGTTGTTTCTATGTTATACACTGAAGCTTTGCAGCGATGTTATCAACTCGTCCACTGACCTAACCTCAGAGTAGGGCCGGTTGTGGCAGAATCTACTGATAAAACTATCCATTAACAAAAATATGAATAAATAGCTCTCTCTGCAATCCATGAGTACTTCTTGAAATGAAATAATATTGAACATCTTTTCCCATCGATGTAATTTGGCAGAATACAGACAAAATCTGCTTTGATCTGATTGCTGAAATAATGTTGAAGCACACAAGTATCTTATCTTGAGAGCTCTGTTTATGGGGCCATATTAAAAACTTATAGTGAGCCAGATTTGGCCCCCAGGCCTTGAGTTTGACACCGTTCTACAGTAATGATAACAGGAAATGGTCACATTGTTATTACTATGAAGAAAGACTGGACTTTACCTGGGTTCTGTTTCTGATTCTTTCTGTTAAATATCAGAGATGGAACTGGATTAAAATGTTTAATTGAGTTAATTTCAGGGTCTGTGATTAAAATAATCCCAATTAATTGTGTGCGTCAGATTTACGGCTGTACCAGAAACACACAAATACAAAGGTTCCGGGTTGGGATTTTGTATGTTTTTTTTGTTTTTTTTTAAAGGCAATTAATTGCATAACAATTTTAAACACATTCAAATCTGTGCAATTATTCATCAAAATGAACACAACTTCTTAGTTTACCAACAAATCAAATATCAATAGTGTCTGGAAAAACTCATTAAATCTTGGTTAGAAAATCTTTTTATGTAGGGGAATCCTGATAAAATCACAGTTTTACAGAAATAACTGCTTTGAAAAATCTGCTTCACCCCTAATAATGTTGTTCTTAAAGTTGTGTGGAACCAGCCCCATAACCCTTCCCTGGTTGATGGGCGGCAGCAGCTTCTCTAAGGTCACTGCTGACGTCTCTCCATCCCGGTGCTGGGTAGACACACCCGGACCAGTTCAGAGACGCTTCCTCAGCAGCTGAGGGACGATCAGAGACGCTGTGAAGCCAGGCCACAGCTCAGAGCTCTGGACTCGCTGGAGAAGCTTGTTGACTCGAAAGACGCCGATACTTCAGAACCTGAACCTTTCTCTGATTCGTCGGGTCTAACAGACTCCGCCCCCTCCTCAACCACACCTTCATTCTGTGTTTTCGTCTCCGTTCAAACTGAGAAGATTCAGATCAATCAAAGGGTTTTGGTGGATCTGGGCAGCTTCTAGATGTCTGTCCCTCCGTCCGCTCCTCCCCCCGGCCCCCTCGCCCGTCCCGTCCTGTCCTGAGACGATCCCTTCCAGACGAGTCCACGTGGTCCCTGAACGGTGAAATGACTTGATGGAAAGTGAGCGCTGACTCATATTTTCTGAATCAGGTAGATGAGTCAGTCGTGTTTAATGAGAGCGAGTGCTGCCATCCCTGCCTCTTCATCACTGCTCTCATTTTCTCTTTAACCCTCCTCACCCCTCGTTCACCCTCTCTTTCCCTCTCTCTCCAGGTGAAGCCACTTTCTGTCACATCTCCTCTTGTTTCCTTCTGTTGTTTCTGTCTGTCACCTCGCCTGCACCTGCCTCCCATCATCATCCTCCTCTTCCTCAAACCTTAACTCCTGCTCTTCAGGCTGGACGTCACCTTCCCCCTGCTGGGGGGAGGAAAGGCAGCAGTCGGCTGCAGAGCTGTGACTCCTCCAGGAGAGGCTGGGGCATCTTCTGGGGGAACGTGAAGTAGCTGGAGAGAGGAGGTTTTATAGTCCATCTTGGGTCAGTGATCCGGTTCCTTCTCTGTGATCCACAACCACTCAGAGCTTCACATGAACCCAGGTTTTGCTGCAGCCGCCTGAAGAACGGAGAACAGTCCAACCTTTAACTCCAGAACATTTATTCAGAGGGGAGGTGTTGTCTATAGCGCTCCTCCTCCAGAACAAAGCTTTCACATTCAAACATGCTTGGATTTATAACCATCATCTTTCCATTGTTTCATGCAGACAGTGCAGATAATGAATTGGCTTTGAGTCGTGCATTGTTCTTGTTCCCCCCTGATCCTCCTCACTATGCTAAGTTCAGCAAGACCAGCTTATTTGTCTCAGTCCAGGTTAGGTTCAACTCTTTAATCATTGCTTTGACTCCAGATATGGATGCTTTGACTCTGAGCTAGCTAAATATTTAGCTAAAAGCAAATTCACTTGCTGATAAGTGGAAGCAGACTATCAAAATAAAAGCTTGAGAGCTTCTCTACAAACTCCTGCTGGTGAGACTGAACCCTTCAACGCTGCTGCGTCACTGCTGCTGTAGCTCCATCGCTAAACGTCTGGATCGCCTTTAAAATGCCTCATCTTTTGTTTTAAGATGAACTGCTGTTCAGGAAAAGAGGAAAAGAAACGATGAAGAAGAGGCGACATGAAGCGATTCGCCATCAGGAGTTTAGAAAGAGGATTGGAAGACCCAGCTTTTATTTTGATAGTCCACTTCCGGTTACTGGCAAGTGAATTTGCAAATTAGCTAAATGTTTAGCTTCAAACTAAATATTTAGTTTGAGACCGTGACATTCATAAATGAATCAACAACATGGTAAAAATATGACTTTGAAAAATGAACCCTTATTTTTTGTTCCTATAACAGGCTAAAGAAACCAGATTATTGCTGCTGATTTTCGATCGTCTAACTTTACAAACGGCAGCCCATACCGGACTCGTCTGCTATGAGTTCATATTTACATGAGCAGATTAGCTAACTATACGTTACAGAAAACTGTATGATTGTGCTTTAGATGATCTGTATGTCAGTCTATATTAATGTTGCTGTGGAGTCAGCAGATGGTGATGCAGGATGAGGACAAAATGGTTGATGTTTAAAAGCTGGAGGTGAACTGCAGGAGGATCCAGAGTGAAAAGCCTGAGAATAAAAGGAGAGAACATGACAGAGGAGGTGGCAGCAGTAGAAAGGCCCAACAATGTGGCTCAGTGAGACGGATAAAGAGCTCTTTGTGTGGTTGGGGGGTGAGGGGAGTGGATTGGCTCAGTTTACCCACAGTGCTTTGAGGCTGAATGGAGCTGTGTGCTACCATGTTTCTGGTTAATCTTCTTCTGTCCTCAGTCTGCTCCAGATGTGGACATCTGGAGGCCCACTAGGCCCAGAGCAGTTCAAGATTTTACTCTTTTTCCAGGTTAGTTCCTTCCTCCTGCGTTCCTTCACCTTCTGCTCTGCTTCTGTCTGCTGGAAAAGTAGACGACAAATCTGAATAGCAGGGTGTGCATTTCTATTCAGCCCTCAGAGCTGATGTCATGCAGACTTTGTCCTCTGTTGTGTGTCTTCTAGATGTGTTCTCCTTTCTGCTTTGTAAAGCATCTCCAGCTCAGTCAGGTTGGATGGAGAACATCTGAGAACATCAGGTTTCCAGTCTAACCACAGCTACTGAGATGGGTTTAGGGTTGGGGTTAGATCGGCTCCTCAGGAAGGCCAGCTCTGTCCCAGGAAGTCCCCTGGACCCAGTTTTTATTCTCTCACCGTGTCATGAAGGCCAGATTTGTGGAGTGCAGGACTAGCAGTTGTCCAGAGGACAGATCGTTCCACCTGATCAATGTTGTCCTTGTCCAGCCTGCCAGTCTCGGTGGACATCCATGTCCTGGTAGGTGTGCAGGTGGCCCATCACACCGTTCTGGTGCACACAGCTGGACTCTGGTTGGTGACTGCAGGAAGCATTCAGAGGGGTTGTATCACTTTCCTTCCACTCAGCTCTGCTGGAGTTTTACATAAAATCCAGCGAAAATTCATAAAAGTTTATTAATTGCAGCAAAATGTGGAACCTTTAAAGTGAGACTCATTTTGTGAGGTTCTGTTCTAAAATCCAGTAGGTCTCGTCTCTTTGCCTCCTTTCTGTTCTCTGGCATCCCTGCAGACTCTCCGCCTCGTCTCTTGATCCACAGAACAGAATTAGGACTCGACAAACTGACACAAAACCTCGCTTTGGTATCTCTGCTTCTTCTTTCTGCTCCATTGTGAGCCAACAAGCTCTGCCTCACATCAAAGAGCACATTTGGCAACAGCTACAAATCACACATTTGATATCCTCTGTTTGTATTAGCACAGAGTTTGATCTTGTCTAGTGCTGCGGCGCGCCGTGACGTAACTGGCAGAGCAGAGCAGTGAATATGGTAATCCTGTCAGCACGCTGTGGATCATTGTAACACGCTCCAACTGTGACCAGATTTGCTGTTGTGGAGGATAAAAGTATCCCATTGCAAACCAGAGGAGCACATTTCCCAGCAGCCGTCCTCCGGTTGCTGCTCTGCTCTCTGGTCTCCTCCCTCAGCTGGGGTGAGACGAAGCTCCATCAGAGGAAGAGGCGCCTCATTAGTAGCGAGGGGTGGGGGGTCCTGCTTCACAGCTACAGCTCAGGTGGGAAGGGCCACCTTCACTGCAGGTGAACCACACCCAAGTCTTTGGGTCACATTTTTTCACACTTTTAATATTTTCTTGGGTTATTTTTCCTACATTGCCAGTTTTGAGTTTATAGAGGAATTTATATGGATGGCTGATTAGTGAGAGACGGTCGACTACAATGGATGTTTTTTTTTTTCTTCCAATTACTCCTTTACATTCAAATCTTTTGTTCATACCAATATGACAAGTTCATTTTAAACTGTAAACAAATTAAATAAATAAAAATAAAATAACAATCTGGTTTTATTTATTTATTTATTTTGCCCGCATGCGACCTCAGTTTGATTTTTTTTTTTTTTTTCCCCCATGTCAGTCTGAACTGACATGACATGATCTTCTCACCCCCAGAGGAACGTCTGGTGTGTGCTGCTTCCACATGCGGAACTAAACCGCCTCACTAAAGCTCTGCAGTCTGAACGGTTCATTTTATCCGACTTTTACGTCGTTGACGTGAGACATGCGTCATGATTCTGCACCAGAAGAAGCCAGACGGTAAATCTGGACGAGAACAATGGCTGAAAATTATAACTACTAAAATTACTAACTTAAAGCACATCCCATCCCGGTCCCAGCGCTCCCAGTCCGACTCCACATCCAGCAGCTGCAGGCGATGCTCCGCTAAAGGCCGCGGCTGTTGGTTCTTCTGTCTTCCTCTCAGCTTCCTGCGTCTGGTTCTGATCCGGTGGCGGTGCTGTCGGCTCTCAGTAGCTGGAGGATCCGTCCAGAGACGGCGGCGGCCATTATTGCTGCTGGGGGGGGCTGCGGTCTCCTTCTGGGCCGCTTCAACCCGCCACCCAGACGTCTGACTGCGGTCGGGTTTGATCGGCAGCGGGAACGACCAGGCGGGAAAAATCGGATTTCTGCACAAAACTAGAAGTGAGCATCAAAACCTGCTGGGAGCGCGAAGCCTAAGAGACGGAGGTCCTGACCTCTGAGCAGAACACCTGTCAGTAATCCATCTTTATTAGAGAGGGATTATATCAGATTATATGTGCTTCATCAAAACCTGCAGAGGAAATTATTGGGACATAAACATCTGACTGTTACAGAGAGGAACACATTAACACCAACATCACAGCAGTGACCTGATATGTAATAATTAAGATGATTTTAACTCACCACTTAAAGCATCTTCAGTTATCTGCTGCAGATTCAGGAAGTTTTCTAACAATAAGGACAGAAAATAATAAAGCACAAGATATGTGAACGGTGGACAGATTGTGTCCAAACAAAACTGTCTCTCTGTCTTGATGGGGGCGTCCCTCTGTGGTTCTGCTCCTGGTGAGGATGGAGCAGAGGGAGGACGTGTTAGTAAGAGCATCCAGATCCTGCAGGAGGATTGAGGCGGTTTGCTCAGGGATGCCTTCAGGTTGGGATTTCTGCTTTGTTGCAATCAGGACACAAATCGATTGACTTTCCAGTCACGTTGAGCCTCAGGAGGCTTAAATCCAGCGGTCCTGTCAGGCCGTTAGTCCGCCACAGGCACAAGTGAACAATGATAGGCTAACATAAGGAGAAGCTGCAGATCTAATTAGCTCTTCTTCTGTTAGCAGAACGGCGGCTGAGGACCAGCCTCAGGAGACACCAGGCTGTAGGCTAACCTTGTTTCAGTGCGTCAGAACCAAGTTCTGCTTCTACAATGAGAATCAAAGCAACACTTAAGGCTTTCCAACTGGTCCATCAGTTCCTCACTGTTTACCTCTGACCTCTGACCCTGACAACGCCTGGAGAGGCTGAGATGGTCACTGGTCTGAGCTTCATGGTCTAAACTTGGCATCAACGTTCTGGATGTCATGAAATTAAGGTGGACAGTCGCCACGTTTCCATTGAGCTGTCATCGGAATTTTGAGCAAATTTCTGGAATGTTGCAAAAAAGAAAATGCAAATTATGGGTTTGACAGACGGGGAGCAATGAACAACAGTGAAAGGCGAAACTTCCAGCCAGTCTGAGTGAACCCAACACATGGGACACGAGAGCGACGGCGGCGACAAAAGTTGATCAAAAAAGCATTTTGTTGTGCACGTCTACGTTTACGAGCTCAAAATTTCACATGCGTGAAGCAGCGTTGCCTCCCGTGTGTTGAACCCTTTAGCTGTGTTTCCATCTCCTGGTTTGGAGCGAATCAACAGGCTACTCAGAACAGGTTGTCATCAGATGTTGATGCTACATCTGGACCAGAGAGAGTCCTTCCCTCCCAGCTGGAGGTTTGGACGTTTCTCAGAGTTTCATGCCTCTGGTAAGGCACAGACCCACCCGTGGATAGGAGCATTCGCTACATCAGAACTTATTCAGCAAAAGTGTTTCCATCTCCTCTTTAGCATATTAACTTTTTAAAAAGCCCAAGACCACTTCAAAGGAGAGTAAAAACCTTTTTGCAAAATTGAGGAAATTATTTTGTTATTTTGCCATTTCCATCAACATTTCTAACACGATACTTCAAAAAACTGTTGATGGAAACGCTGCTACAGTTCTGATTTATGATGCAAACAGGAACTGGCTAATTAAGTATCTCATCAGGAATCACATCTAACTATTCAACAAACTAACAAATTAACTAAATAACTAACTCATGGATTATTGGGTTAGTTAAAGAATCTCCTCAACCTGTAGAATAAACCCAGTACTGTTGCTCTGACTATGTTGTTAACAGGAATAAAACTTGGTAATATTCTGGGTCTGTAAGCCTGGGATCCTTCAAACCTCGACCCAAAGCTGGTTCCGAGGTTCAGCCCAGAGCGTCCAAACAGCAGCTGACAGTACCAGCCCCAGTGAGACAGAACCCTTGATGCAGACAACAGTAGTGACCTTTTCCTCCCATGAGGCAGCAGCCAATGGCAACCATGTGTAACAGGTATTTTAATTAGCCACATGCTCATTGTTAGCCGTAGTAATTAGCCGCATGGCGCTGGAGGAAGGCAGGTGACGGCTCTAAACATATTCAGCTTCATGAGAAATATGTTTTCATGTTTCTGTGGAGAACCAGTGAAAACCGGCAGTAGAATACAAACACGAGGCTTTCTTCATTTTCATGATCAGAGGCAGGTTTTATCATCATGTCTGCTGAGGTCCCTCTGGATCCAAGGCTGATGTTGGTGTGGCTGTTTTCTAGAGCAGGGGTCCTCTGGGGGTTCCTACCTCCCCTTCATCACTGCAGGAACTCTCCCCGGACCGCTCCTCTCTCTGGACTCACAGGAAGTGGGCCAGCAGAGATGCAAATGAAGCACCTCTGATTGGTTCACAGGTAGAAAAGGTGCACCTGAGTCACTCAAACAGCAAAGTGTCGGCCAATCAGATCAATGAAGCTTCACGACATCCATCAGGTTTGAGCAGTGGAGGAAAGACTTTTATAGGTTGGAGTTATTTTCTGTATCACTGCAGATGTTCTGGTTCTGGCCTTGAGATTCTTCCTGCTGTCCTGTAACCAGAGTCCAACTTCTAGAACCTGGTCTGGTTCTAGATGGGATGGACCCACCTGGAGACGGCAATGAAGCACCTGGAGATGGGATGGCTGAGAACCGAGTGCTTCCTGGAGGCGTGCATTGTGTTAAGGTTTTAAACAACTGGATGTGATTTTACCCAATCTAACATCTGGCCGTGACTTATGTAATACTCCGGCTCCATGAAGCTTACTGGACCTTGTGTGGACGTAGGGCTAAGACATCCTTGCCAGCATTAAAATGTCCTAAACATTCCTCTTGCACATACTTTAACTGCTCAATATTTGGAAGCGTGGCCGACGCGGAATGAATGGCTTTGTTCACTTCCTCCACTGCCGTTGCTAAACTACAACCCTACACAGGCAGAATGCTTTTCTGAAACAGCACAGAATCTTTCTGTTCACTGATTGGCCAGGATAAAATTCATCCTGAGAAGTCGAGCTCAATGGGAGAAATCCCAGACGGAGCACAGAAGGGAGATGAGAATGGAGCGGAATGGTGTGGGACCATAATGGCCAGGCTAACTGACATATGGACATCCACCTGTGTGTTTTAGAAAGACGGATCAAAGTCTGTAGATGTTCAGACGTGGTGGAGAGAAGATGAGGAGGAGGTTCTACAGAGTTCTGACTGTTGCTTCTACTTCACAACAGTCCTCTACTTTTGTTGCTCGATCACAGAAAATCCCAGTAAACACTGAGGTTTATGGATGCACCATGTTGAACTGGTATGAATACTTTATGAGGCAGTGTAAATGTGATGTTCTTTCCTAACAATCAGAGATGAATGAAGCACACTCAGTATGCAGTAAATTATTCAGCCCAAACTTCCTAAATCTTCTCAACTTGGAAACCTGAACACCTCAGAATTAGCTACCAAGCATCACTGAAAGCATAGCTCCCAGCAGCTAGCATAGCTAGTTGGGCTTTAGCAGTAAAACAAGGTTCCTGAGGAGGATTCCTGGCCCAGCAGGGTTCTAGCTGCAGAACCTTCTGGTAAACACTGAGCTCCTCTTTCTATCAGCCTTTCTAATCTGCTGCTGATCCCCAGCTGATAGCATTGCTGTTGCAGTTCGGCTTTCCAGATCTTCCATCATCCAGACTGCCACTCAGTTTGAGGAAAATTGATTTCCAGGACGCTGCGGTTGACTTTCAGGCCTCTCGTGGCCTTCCCCCCCACCCCACTGCAGATGTGACCTGACATGTCCAGGCCTGAACACGGCTGTGTGTTCTTCAGCCAGAAGACTTTTATCTGTCCCAAAGTGAGGCTGAAAACTAGTGGTGACAGTCAAAGCCCCAAAGCTGTGCAGAGAGCTGCCCGAGGAGATCAGGTCAGCACCGTCACTGACCTCTTCTAAATCTTTTCTCATTTATCCACTTTGATTCAACAGCAGCAGAAATTCAGTTCTCAAGGACAGAATTTATGCATTTTTAGTTATTATTTTGCAGTGTTTGTTTTTCGGTTTGGAGTTGGATCTCTGTTTACAGTTGTTTAACTGTAAACAACTCTTTTGTGACAAAAATGCAGTTTAAAAAAACCCAAACTCAGATAGACGTCATGATTTCTGTTCTGCTTCCGACCAGCATGGCCACTGTGCTGTCACCGCCAGGAACCCCCTGCTGGTCTGGTCTGTCCAGCGTCGCCCAGAGTTAGCATGGTGAGGTCCCGCCCTGGGCTGCCCCCCAACTGCATTAGGGAGCTGGTTCTGTTGGGGGGGCACGACTCCAAGGGCTCTATTTGTGCCATTTTAAGTGAGTTCTCTGCTTCAGAAGAGAAAAATCATCCTGACTGATTTATTTCTGTTTCACTCTGGATCATTTTTGCTTCTGTGGCTCCAAAGTTTCTGCTTCCTTCCCGTGTTCGCCGCCGGAGCACAGAACGGTTCTGGTTTGGCTCCTTCTTCAGTCGGGCTTTGTGTTTGGGTTAAAGCTGAGCATCTCCTTCCGCTCTGGAACCCAACCTTGAGCCGCCCTTCTAATCACTTCTGCACACAATGCATGGGTGCTTTATGTTGAGGCTTAAAAGGAAGAGGCTCCCAGGCTCCCAGGTGCATGGCAGAGATATTTACCATGGGGGGGGGCTGGCTGGACGGAGAGAGACGGTCTGCTGAATGATTCATGATGAAGAGATGGCAGCATTCAGCACAGAAAACAAAGACACGTGGAGTCATGCATGCATGAGTGCTTCCAAAACACACTTAGCCCTAAAACACACACACACACACACACACACACCGCTTGGTTGGACAGGCTGGACGTCCGCTTTGGGACTTCCGCAGCTCGGTGTGTCCGTGTCCTGTCATGGGGTCAGGACATGAGGACGTGCTGCAGTGGACTTGTCATGTCAGACAGAATGAGTGGGGGGTGTTCAGTGGGTGGTGGGGGGTGTTTGGTACAGAGAGGGAGCAGCTAAGCCAGGGTGGATGGAGGAAGGGAGCGTGGGATGGATGTGTACTCACAGCTCTCTGCAGAGGTAAAAATACATCTGCATCTCTGGAGCAAATAGACATTTGATCCATTCCAGTATTTTCCATTATTACCAGCAGGTCTGATGGAGCGGTTATCAGTGGGTCAACTGGAGGTGTTCACATTCTTTTTAGGACTATTTAGCATCAAGCAGCTGGGTTTTAAAATCTTTCACTAACTGATGGTTCAAATCTTCCTCCCAACATCGCAGACTCAACAAAACCTTTTCACCAGTTCTTCCAAATCTGTGGCGAAGCTCATCTCAGGCTCTCCCTCCATTTCTCTCCGGGCCCCGTCTAATTCCTGGACCAGCCTCATATTACAGAGTTCTTTATGCTGGGTTGTATCCAGCTTTCATGCTCTTATTTTGAAGTTTCAAAGGGAGATCCAAGTTCTCACTCCAAGTCTTAGATGTCCAGTCAAAGGCTGGTACCTATGAATTTTGGCCAAAACCATCAGTTCATTGCTGAAATAATAAATGAACCCTGAAGTGTTTCCGCTTGTGATACTGCGACGGTGACAGTTCGATATCTTGTGCAGCTTTGGTCTATTAGATGTAAATATGGACTTTAGCTCAAGATTCTGAGGAAACGTCAGCGTTTTTCTGGTTTTGACGCAATAAATCTCATCAATCTCCTCCCGGCTGGAAACCAGTAGCTTTAAAAACCTTTTTAAACATATTTCAATGTTTTTTAAAGGATCAAGTTTTTGTTGTTAAATCAATTTTTTCAGACGGAAATGAAAACTGTTTAGTTTTGTCTGAAGACAAGATGTAATGTTTCAGGAGCCTTGATTGTTTCACACCTGCTGAAGGGGGGGTTAAAGCTGTTTGTGAGGCCTTTCCTCCTCAGGATGCAGCAGGTTTGGGGGTCTTCTGGAGGTTTCTCTCGTAGCAGCTCCAGCAGCTTCCCTCTGACCTGGAGGCTGTAGAGGGTCCAGAGTTTCTGATTCTTCTAGACGGCAGAGTCTCTGTTTCATCACCAACATCTGGTGGTCCCAGCAGAAACCAGCAAGCTCTATCCTGCTTCATCTGGATCTATGTGTGGTCATGTGATCACTTTAGAGAGGTTTTCATGGGATGGATTCAGAGGTGTAGCTGCGTCTCTTTGCTACATGACGCCACTAAAGCAGCTCCTGGTGCCTCACCAGCTGTTTCCATCCATCCGTCCTAAAAATTTTGAGCGAACTTTTAAAATGTCGCAAAAAAAGTATAATGTGAATTAGGCGTGTTTCCATCTACTGACTCAACCAGACCACGTTGACGCTACGCCTGGCTGTAGCAAACAGGAAGTAGAGGTTACTAACTAGCATGGACCAGAGGGCCCCCCCAGCCAGAGGTCTGGAGCAGGGGCGGCGCTAGACTTTCTCGATGTCCTTCATTTTGACTCATAATGTATTTTTAGCCGCTGTGATAATAATGCATTTCATTTTCATGTAATTTAATTAATACAGCTGAACAGAGAATCCACATGGTGCCGTCACACGTCAAGCAGATGAACACATGTAACTTTTTCTCCACAGTGACGGAAACCAGTGACTGACTGTGGCCCCAGGAGCTACATATAAACAGTAAAACGGAAGGATTGCACTGAAATGATGAACATGGACCGAAATTGTGTGAAATCTAATGTCTCTGGGTTCTGATGTTGATCTGGAAGGTGAATCCCTGCTCTGCTGCTTCGCTGGAGCCTGGAACTACAAGCTACACTTGTTTGGAAATCAGGGAACATTTGCCCAAGTGAAGCGATCAGCAGGCAGCAAGGCTTCTCCGAGTTTCACGCCTCTGGTAAGGCACAGAGCCACCAGTGGATGGGAGCGTTCGCTGTCAGAACTGATTCAGCAAACATGTTTTCATCTCCTCTTTAGTTCATTAACTCTTTTATGGAAAAGCCAAAACCCACCTCAAGCAAGAGTAAAAACTTTTCTGTGAAACTGAGATAGTTATTTCAAATTTTGTCGTCTCCATCAATCGTTTCTAAGGCGATACTTCAGAATGTGCATAAACACGGTTATTGACAATTTACTTTTTGTTCTCATAGAAAGTAGTCCTGGGTCAGAGCTTCTGCAGTTTAGTGCGTCTGCTCTGAGTTCGGCCGATGGCTGCTGCTCAGTGAATGAGTGAATCTGTTGGGTTCAGACAGAAACTTTTTAACCTGTTAGCATAATAAACTGAACTTGATGCAGTCATAACTGGGATCGGTTGGAAAAGATGGAACCTGGAATATGTCTGGATGACTGGACTGGACTGATGCTATATTCCTGGGTTCTTATCACTAAAGTGCCTTTAGACGGCATCTGTTGTTATCGTTGCCATAGAAACAGTCGAACTAAACTGTTGCTCTTCTTCTCCCCTGTATATGGTTGCTACGTTGAAGCTGTTGAGCCAATCAGCATCCAGCAGCAGTGACATCAGGGCAGCGTCTGGAATCCTCTGACCAACTGTTTGCTTTTATGAGTTTAATGTCTGATGTGCTGCTCTAGTGAACCTGAGCTCAGACTGGTTCTAAACGGGGGAGGGTTAGCATTTCTTTGTCCATACTTTCACTCTGTGTGTGTGTGTGTGTGTGTGTGTGTGTGTGTGTGTGTGTGTGTGTGTGAGAGAGAGAGAGAGAGAGAGAGAGAGAGAGCAGGGTATTAAAGTCTTTTAGTCCAATGCTAATACATTCATGCATCAGCACTTCTTCTGTTTACTTCTTTACTTAAACTTGAAACTAAATTCCAGTCATCAGCATAAAAACTTCCTCCTCTGCATGCCATTAGCCCATTTAGCAGCTTTTGGGAAATCAGAAGGAAAACACCTCAGTAATTGACCTTTAACCTTCCGTCCATCCAGCCTGTAGCTCTGCTTGGTCTCTGTTTGCTTCCTGCCATCATCTCAAAAGCGTGTTCGTTCAGATGGAGGGAAGTCCGTCCATCACTGGTTCGGGCAGCCGTCGCCAGCGCCGTCTCTACAGGGATGCCCGGGCCGGGCAGCGCAGATGGATGCGGGAACCCAACCTGACATCCATCTCGAGGCTGCAGCAGAGAAACTTTTTCACCATTTGTGATTAAAGCAGCTCAGATTTTTTTTTAAAAAAAGGCACAAAGTTTCTGGTTTCATCTTCTACCAGTTTACCTGCCAGTTTCCCTCCTGAAGTTCTGAAAGGCAAAAGGAAAAAATGTTTTTGACTAAATTTTCTTTTTCTCTTGACTTTAAAAGTCATATGGAAGTAAAAAATAAATCTGGATTGAAATCTTGTCAAATTTTGTTTCTGTTTTTCCTCGTGGAACAATTTTTCCTGAAGGGGAGAAAAATTTGATCATTTGTGTTTTTCTATTAAGTATTTCTGACTATAAAAACATATTTCTAGATATAAAAGTATATATATATATATATATATATATATATATGTGTGTGTGTGTGTGTGTGTAAAAGAGAGTATGAAAGTATGAAAATAATCTTTTAAGTCTTGTGTTTTTTTTTCTCACTTAAGTCCTGAAGAGGAAGTGAAAAAGAAATATTTTTGTTGTGTCATTTTTCTTAGAAAAAAAAACTAGACAATTATTTTCTTTTCCTGTGTTGGATGAGAAGAAAATACTTAGAAAAATTAATTAATTTGTTTTCACTTCCCCTTCAGGATTTAAGTGAGAAAAAACACTTTTTCTTTTCTACTGTGTTGGTTGTTTACTGTAGAAATAAATTAAATATATATTTTATAGTCAAAAATACTTCATAGAAAAACACAAATTTTGTACATCACAATATTTTAATAAAAAACAATACAATTTTTTTTTTTATTTTATTTTTTTTTTTTTTTACCTCCACATGAGTTTTGAAATCGAGAGAAAAAGAGAATTTGGTCAAATGTAGAAAAACAATCCCCCCCTGCCTTTCATGGCTTCAGAAGGTTTCTGATCCTCTCAGCCCGCCGCCGCCGCCGCCGCAGCAGCCAGGCTGCGTTAAATCAGGTGTGCTGAAGCCGGCCTCCGGGAGGGGAGGTGTCCGGCTCTTCTCTCAGACCGAGCTGTTGTCCAGATCCAGCTCTGTCTCTACCGTTCTTCTAAGCCCAACAAAGACCGTGAAGATGTTCCCTCAGGTTTCTGAATGTGTCAGAACCGAGCCGGATCCCTCGGTCTCTCCTTGCTGACTGTTCCTCGTTGATTTTCACCTGAAGGCTCCAGTGAATTCTGGACGAGCAACTCTGAAGGTCCACGTTGCCGTGGCAGCAGCTCCGTGTTAAGAGCTGATGAAGATGCTCTGAGGACGCCTCATTACAGCATTAAGAGCTGCTTGTTTTGCCTTCATTATTGATTAAAGAGACGGTGAAACATGGGACGGCTCTTCAAGGGTCAGCGGCGGCTTCTGGGGGCTCGGCTGCAGATGAGGTTGACTTCCTGCAACAAGCTGAAGCAGCTGGAGCCTTCAGATGCAGCAGATGCACATTTCCTCTCCAGCCGCCACCAACACCGCTTCCTTACCTTCACTTAACTTCAACCCAAATCCCAGAAGGATTTCCCCTCAGAATGACATTGTTACTTTTGAGGGTTTTACTGAAACCATCTGTTAAGCTCTCATCCACACACTTGGAGATGTTAGCGATGCTATCTGGAGATCAAGGGATCTGGCTTGCTTTCAGAGCTAAGGGAGGCAGGCTGAGAGGGCTTCTGATAATCTCTACTTTCTGAAGAGCTCTCCTCTGAAAGAAGTTCAGCAAAGAAGTAGAAAGACACACAGTAGGAAGGAGAACTGAGAGATAGCACAAATAAAGAAGATGGAGGGGGGGGCAGAAAGAGGATGGAAAAAAGGACCAGGAGCTCTGCAGCAGATCTATTTTTGCACATCATTTGCATTGCTCTTTCTCCCAGCCTCCTTCCTCTGTCTCTTATAATCACACTCCATCTCTCATGCCTCCTCCTCTCCATGTTTATTACTCATCTATCAGATACAGACATGTAGATGGAGGAAAACTCATCTGTGTAATTTATTCTGCTGTTTCTGCCCGTGTTCGCTCCTTCTCCGCACTGACATCCATTTGTCAGACACCTCTTCGTCTTCCCAATGAATCCATTTGCCTGCGAATCGCTCCATTCCTGCGTCTCTTTATGGGGAAGAGATTGTAGTTTGGCGACAAACACTGAGGGATGTAATGAGTGCTGGTGTTGTGATGACTCAGAGGGTTCAGAGATGTTCGTGCAACATCAAATCTGACTCAAGACTCCTTCTCCATCTCGTTGTCCTCCTCTGCCCTGCTTCGACATGGCTGCTGCAATAAAAAGAGACTCAGAGCAACGTGCAGCTTGATTCATCAGAGAGCAACAATTAAGCTTTTAGTTTCATCTCCTTTGACCTCCACAGATTTCTGCTCCTCCTTTCAGAGAACATAACAGCATCTTCACAACTGGACATTTTTCCTTGTTTCTTTATTATTTTCTATCAACTTCATCACGTTTTAGGTCAACTGAATGTAAAAATATAACCGCAGCACTTTATTCTAGAGGAGTTTGTCAAATGAAAAGGAATCCACAACCCAGACTGGAGTAGTCTGGAGAAAAAAACGCTCCGAATACCACAGAGTATTCCAAGAGATCCAGGGAGCTGACAGGGTGTTTCATCAAACCAGCTCTAAACCAGTTCCAGTTCTCAGACAGTTCTCATTCCAAACCAGTTAAAGTTCTAAAACAGTTCTAGTTCTAAACCTGTTATAGTTTAAAACCAGTTCCAATTCTAAACCAGTTCTAGTTCTAAGCCAATTAAAGTTCTAAAGCAGTTCCAGTTCTAAACCTGTTATAGTTCCAAACCAGTTCTAGTTCCAAACCAGTTCTAGTTCTAAACTAGTTTCATTCTAAACCAGCTCCAGTCTTAAACCAGCTCCAGTTCTAAACCAGCTCCAGTTCTAAACCAGCTCCAGTCTTAAACCAGCTCCAGTCTTAAACCAGCTCCAGTTCTAAACCAGCTCCAGTCTTAAACCAGCTCCAGTTTTAAACCAGCTCCAGTTCTAAACCAGCTCCAGTTCTAAACCAGCTCCAGTTCTAAACCAGCTCCAGTTCTAAACCAGCTCCAGTCTTAAACCAGCTCCAGTCTTAAACCAGCTCCAGTTCTAAACCAGCTCCAGTCTTAAACCAGCTCCAGTTCTAAACCAGCTCCAGTCTTAAACCAGCTCCAGTTCTAAACCAGCTCCAGTTCTAAACCAGCTCCAGTCTTAAACCAGCTCCAGTTCTAAACCAGCTCCAGTTCTAAACCAGCTCCAGTCTTAAACCAGCTCCAGTTCTAAACCAGCTCCAGTTCTAAACCAGCTCCAGTCTTAAACCAGCTCCAGTTCTAAACCAGCTCCAGTTTTAAACCAGCTCCAGTCTTAAACCAGCTCCAGTTCTAAACCAGCTCCAGTCTTAAACCAGCTCCAGTTCTAAACCAGCTCCAGTTCTAAACCAGCTCCAGTCTTAAACCAGCTCCAGTTCTAAACCAGCTCCAGTCTTAAACCAGCTCCAGTTTTAAACCAGCTCCAGTCTTAAACCAGCTCCAGTCTTAAACCAGCTCCAGTTCTAAACCAGCTCCAGTCTTAAACCAGCTCCAGTTCTAAACCAGCTCCAGTCTTAAACCAGCTCCAGTTCTAAACCAGCTCCAGTTCTAAACCAGCTCCAGTCTTAAACCAGCTCCAGTTCTAAACCAGCTCCAGTCTTAAACCAGCTCCAGTTTTAAACCAGCTCCAGTCTTAAACCAGCTCCAGTCTTAAACCAGCTCCAGTTCTAAACCAGCTCCAGTCTTAAACCAGCTCCAGTTCTAAACCAGCTCCAGTTCTATACCAGCTCCAGTCTTAAACCAGCTCCAGTTTTAAACCAGCTCCAGTTCTAAACCAGCTCCAGTTCTAAACCAGCTCCAGTCTTAAACCAGCTCCAGTTTTAAACCAGCTCCAGTTCTAAACCAGCTCCAGTCTTAAACCAGCTCCAGTTCTAAACCAGCTCCAGTCTTAAACCAGCTCCAGTTCTAAACCAGCTCCAGTCTTAAACCAGCTCCAGTTCTAAACCAGCTCCAGTCTTAAACCAGCTCCAGTTCTAAACCAGCTCCAGTTCTAAACCAGCTCCAGTCTTAAACCAGCTCCAGTTCTAAACCAGCTCCAGTCTTAAACCAGCTCCAGTTCTAAACCAGCTCCAGTCTTAAACCAGCTCCAGTTCTAAACCAGCTCCAGTTGTTTTTCAGCACCAGGTCTTTAGTTCCTACTTGTGAAGCGCTGACCGTGGTGCTGAAGATCCCGTTCTGTCATTACATCCTATTCCATCCAACTCGTTCTTTGCTGCAGCAGGACAGACCAGATTTGGTTGGGTACTGGAAGCGTTGTCATGGAGACCAAAACTCAGTTAAAATGTTGGCTTACTCTCATCAGTTGAACTTTAAATCTGCATCAGTTGAGACAAAAACTCACATTTAGCTTCATTTCTACTAGAAACTGAGCTGTAATAACAGTTTTTTTGACATGAATTTCTTTTTTAACAAGTATTGTTTATTTATTTTTAAATGTTCTGAATATGTGAATGCAGCTTTATTTCTAACTGCTGACGGGTCTGTGAAGATCAGCAGCAGGTCTGGAACAACTTTATTTTGCATCTGTATTTAAAAATATCTGAGGTCAGCATTCTACACTGTTTTTACAAACACTGAGTGTTGATAATTAGAGATGAACTATGAAAACATCTGTTGGAAGGAAGAAGACGATGAATCCAGATCAGTGACCGCTCTGATCCACATAGTGACTCAGTCGGTCTGTGGCTGGAAAAGCAGCAGGACTTCCTGTTGGTTCTGCACCTGAACCAGTTTGGTTTGAAACATTTTCAGCTTCTGAGCTCCTCCTCTTCAGTTTCCAAAGTTATCAGGAGGTTTGGACTGAAGGAGCAGCAGCTTTCAGCTGAACCCTAAAACAGTAACGTGTGAATCCTGCTTTAAACGGGTTGTTGTTGTGTTTCTGTTCGTGTCTCTTATTGTTCTTTATATTTTCAGATTCTTGCTGATTTTTGATGTCTGTCTCTGTCAACCTGCACTTCCTTTGAATTTAAAATATGCAGTAAACAAAAAAAGGTGTTAATTTGATCTGCTAGACGTGAAAATGAAGAATAATGAGCTGGACTTGAACCTGTAGCAGCTCAGACTCTTGCATCACTGTTGCCTCATGTTTTTGCACATAATTAACCCGAGTCTCAACTCTGTTGTCATTTCAGGTGTCAGGAAGGATTGATCTCACCGCTGGATGACAAGCAGGTGAGTGAACCCACTCTGAGACGATGCTGCGCCTGCTGGTTGACGGTCGGTGGGGGGTTGGGGTGGAGTCCAGGTGCAGAGACCAACTGAAGATGAGCTGCTGGAGAAGATCTGATGAGACTGAAGTCTGTCTCTGTGTCTGGGCCCACTGTGGTGACGAAGCTGAGGATTATGGTGGAAGCATTATGGGATGGATGGAGGTGGCGCTGAGCAGGACTCGGTGAAGAGTTGCAGCTCATTACTGAACGCATGATGTTGGTCGTGTCTCCTGGAGGACTGCCTCTAATCTGCTGATTATCGCTTCATTGATCATCTTCCTCAGCATCTGTGATGCAACATTTACTGTTTTTACTGCAGGATTTTATTCAGACATTAAATAACCCAAATGGCTCAAATATTTACATACACCCACGGTAATGGCCTTGTACGCAGCAAGTTGAACCTTGACCTCATAGTTTCTACAGCCTCAACCAGCTTACGCCGTTGTCGTGTCTGATCAGGTGACCAGTACTTCTGGTTGATTTGGTGGAGGTCATCTGAACTTGTTGGTTTCCAGATGAACCTGATCTGGAAACAGAGTCCATCTGACCTGAATTCTGAGCTTTGACTAGGCCGTTCTAGAAGCCTAATGCTGGCCTGCTTTGTTCCACAACCAGTTTGCATGTTTGTTCCAGATGTTCCAACCAGCTGTTGATTTGAGTTGAGGTGAACGTCAACATTCATTATTTTTTTATTATTTCCATCTATTTATGCAACACACTTATACCACTAGAAGTCAAACAGTCACACAGCACGATGCTGCCACTACCATGCTTGACAATTGCCCAAACAGCTCAATAAGCCACAAAACTCTTCTCCAGAAGATATTGTCCATGTGGGAAGCTGCAGGTTTCTGCTTCTGACCGTTTTGGCGCTTCACTTTGCAGCCCCCCATGTTGCCATGGTGATGTAAATCTGTCCTCAGTGTGGACACAGATGCTGGTGCTCTACTAGCTTCTTGAGTTCATGACAGGCTGGAGCCTTGCTGGTTCCTGGGTTGCTCCAGAACATCCCACCAAGTTCCTCTTTGTCCAAGGGGTGTGGGTGGGTGTTGCCACGGTTGCATTGTGGACACGTATCTGGATAAACTGTGCTTATGGCCCGGTGTTTGAACTTGCTGGTTTCTCACCTTCTACAGTCACTTCCTGCCTGATCTCTGCTGAGCTCCTTCTGGTCCAAACAGAGCAGGGAGCGGTTCTGGTGCTCAGACGTCTTTAGTAAATATGCAGAAAATGGCTGCTGTTGGGTTGCTGAGTTGGACCAGAGGGATGGAGTTAAGCAGAGAACAGATGGACGCTTCAAGCTTCAGTATGTGAGGAGCATATTTGGCTCAGGTTCCCTGGATGCGTCCATCTCATGTGGAGCCTTTATGGCTGTAAAACGTCCACCAGGCTGTGAACAGAGAGCAGCAAACTAACCGAACCCAGATGGATTTAAAGACACAGGCTGCAGGAAACAGAGCAGACCAGTCCAGTTCAATGGGGGTTCTGGGTGCGTCCAGTGAGTTTGAGCCTCCTCCAGTAGGGCAGGAATGGAAACCAGAGTCTGACTATGAAGCTGATGAAGAGGAGGAGGACGGGGTCATGACCCTGGGAGCTTCAGCCCCCTAGACCTCTGCTAGACCCCATGGAGTCCATCTTCTTCAGCAGCAGGAAGGGTTTGAAGGGCTGCTGTTGATGCTAACTAAGCACCAGGTCCTGCGTCTCCTCTGAGACAAACCTGGTTCTGACCCAGGTCTGGTTCACTGTCGGACAGGTAGGGGCGGGCTTATGGGGATCAACAGCCACTCAGAACGTCATGAGCTCCACGTTTAAAACTCCAGAGTTTAGTTTCTGATCGATCAAACGTAAAACTGTGAAACAATCAGAACCAGAAGATCAGAACCGGATCGTTTCTGCAGATGACTGCTGATTATCTTCCACTGAATCCAGAAACTTTATTTCTGACTTGGTTCTCCTCCACATCTCCAGGTGCTTCTAACCAATCTGTCTCTAAATGTTCTGTTGAGGTCCAGTTTTTCAGATGCTGGTTCTGATCAGAGATCAGAGAAGCACTGCTGGCTGTTTCTAGTTAACTAAGGTGGTGATGTTAGAGCTTCTGGCTGCTGGGAGGAATGATATGAAAACAGAATAAAACAGGATCAACCATAACTGGAAGAGGTGGTTATAATGATGGTGGTGCTGGACAAACAAACTGGATCTTCTGCAGAACCAGTTCAGAACTGCTGGAAAAACCCATTCAGTGAACTGTGATCCTGATCTGGACCTTTTTCTCGCTCCGTTGTTTGATGGAGGAACAACCAGAGCAAAGAGTTGTTAAATAAACTCTGGGTTTAATGAAAGCAGCTGAGCATGCTGCAGGGAGCAAAAACAGGCTCCTGACCAGCTCAGGTTTGATCTGAAGTCCAGACTTTTCTCCCATCTGCAAACAGAAACAGAACGTGTGAGAAAGAGACGATTCGGAGGAGACTGGACCAAATTAAAACACAGTTTATGTGAAAATAAACCAGAATGTTTTCAGACTTCCCGTCTCTACAGGCTTCGGTGGATCAGGTGGTTCTGCTCTCTGTCTCCAGATGAAAACTTCTCTCTAAACTTCATACCCTCCATTTCTGGCTCCATCAGAACCTTGATGAGGTTCCAGTCAGACGTCCCAGAACCAGTTCAGTTTGTCCCTCAGGTTTGCTGTGAGCTCTTTGATGTTTCCTCAGCCTGGAGCAGGAACCCTGGCTGCTCCTCACACTCATCTGCTTCCATCTGGGACAGAAAAAACTGCAGCTTGAAATATTCAGCTTCAACTTTTAAAACATGGAAATAAGATCCATCTAATGATGGACGGATGGTTGAGGTTGGTTTAATATTAAATGAATCTAATATTTTCGACTTTATGCCTCTTATGATGGCAAACACAACTTTAAACAATGTGAATAAACCGTTTCATTTTCAGCTAGAGCTGATTTGCTGCTTCAGTTCAGACCCAGAAAGGTCAGCAGTAGAAGCTGGTTTAAAAGCAAAAGTTCAACTTTGCAGTAACTGTGACATGTTCATGTGGTGGCAGTAGGGGGCGACAGAGTCATGACTCTGCATTGAAAGTGTCAGCATGCAGGGCTCCGGGATCAGTCTGGTAAAGATCGTTCGGCCCATGTTTCCTCTGATTGGCGTTTTCCTCTCAGTCGACGACCTGTTTAGAACATTTGATGACCATCAGGATGATGGCAGACTAGACGCAGCGACTCGAGCTTGAGACTCGGACTCCAGTCACGCTTCAGACGTGTGTCCAAAAGACAGGGCTGGAAAGTAACTACATTTACTCATGTTACTGTAATTCAGTACAGTGTGTCTGCTCTTTGTACTTCTTAAGTAGTTCACAAGACCTGAACTTTTACTTTGACTTGAGTATGTTTGAGTAAAGTGTTTTACTCAGTTACATTTGAAATCATATTTGTTAATGTGTAAATTTTGTTCTTGTTTTGTTTTTGGTTTTCATCGGGCCGCTGTGCGGTCATGGGTTGATCATGTATGCCGCTACCGCTGTCCCCTGGGCCACATCCGCTTTAATGGTGGTGTATTGCAAAAGCATGTTGTAATGACTGTGACCACTAGGTGGCGCAACCGTTGCTTGAACACTGTTAGTGTGCAGCGAGCTAGAAACGTAAGTGAATGCTGCAGGACCTGAACTGCATCGTCTCAGTCTCTTGTTATAAATTACATAAACATAAAGATAGATTATGGTCTGTACTAGAGGAGCATAAAGTCACAACACACCTCCGCTGGCAGCTTTCCTTTTATTTCCCCCTGAGACGCAACCTGATACTCTTGGTCAGTGGTGTTTAAAAGATGGAAAGCAGAAAGAAGAGTGGTGTGGCAAATTAAAAGAGGAAAGCTCTGGAAATAGACGCAGCTAAACGTGCAAAAATTGGCAAGTTTTTCACAAAAACCAGCTCACAGTTATGTCAAATGAGGACGATGAAACGGGTAAGGAAAACCACTGTTCAATCCACTCAGTGAACTGCGTGGTGTTGTGGCGTATAACATAACGTTGGATAATTTCAATATTTTTATGACACAATGCCCCATAACTGGCGTATAGTCAGAAGAAAGATGCAGTACCAAGCAGCAACCATGAGCCCACAAGTCCAGAGTGAACAGATAGGATTACTCATTGAGCAAATATTATTAGGATTAATATAATGAAGAATGTGGTGTAGAACTGTTTTTTATATATATATTAAAAAAAATGGCCAGCAGTGGAAAAAAAGATAGTAGAAAGATAACAGAAAGTGTCACAAGAAATAATTTGTCAACCATCGCTATGGCGCCCCTTTAGTGCAGCACCAAATGTCTTCCTAACATCTTGATACTTAAACTGTGTAAAAGCTGTTTGTCTATGGATGAGGCAGAAAATGGGAGTCATGTACTTTTGTGCTGATGAATACTTGTAATATCTGTGGCTCATCCTGCTTCTAGCTCAATTCATGCTGATGCTTCCAACTGGATAGACATCGTGACGAACGGTTTGTCACCTGGACCCGCCCAATCGGTTTGGCCCCATCCGTTCATTCAGGTCGACCAGCCACACATGGACAGGACTGGCTTGTTTAAAGGATTGGCTGCAAACACACAAAAGCTAAACTACAAATCAGGAGCCAGTAGCAGGAGATCAGCCATTTGGATCATTTATCACTCCAGGAACAGGAAATCTCTCTCAAAAAATCTTTTTCTGGCTTCCTTTCTTTCCTTCCTTCTTTCTTTAAGTCTTTCTTTCTTTCAGTTGTTTTCTTTTCTTTCATGTAGAAAGTTTCCAGATCGTTAGCGCCCCCTAGGAGGATGTAGTGAAACTTTGGTCCTACTGACCCAAACTAGCATGAATCAGGCCGAGGTGGAACCAGACTCTGAGCAGATCCAAACAGCCTGAAGTCCTGACTTTCTGCAGCAGATCTGACTCAGTCTGCTGGTCACAGGTTTCAGGTCTTTAACTGTGAACATTCTTAGATCTTCAGCTTGCAGAGTGAAGCTTTGACAGGACCTTCAGCTCCTCTCTGTTACCAATTACCTCAACATCTTCCTCAAGTCTTACTTTAGCGACAGACTCGGCTGCTCTGTCACTCGTCTCACATCTCTCCACCTCCTCATCTCGTTTCATCGGCCCTTTCACACAGATTCCAGTTTCTCTGTGTTTAACTGAAGCTGTCACAGCATTTCTCTTCAGTGATCTGTTTGTTTGACAGTTTTTATGTCGATAAAGAGAAAAACATGCGAGCCCCGGGCCACTTTCAGACCCGGAGTGGTGCTTCATTGACGCCCCATGGGGCTGTTTTTCTGGGGCTGCGCTGCAGCAGCTCCATCATATTCTAGTGTATCATCATCATCATCATCATATCACGTTGACTTATCAATTTGAGTAGGAGGTGGAAACACCGACAGGATCTCTGCATCTTTAGGCTTCTGCTCCCAAACACCTTCTCCCATGAAGCCATACCACAGACTCCGTCTCATCAGTGACATCACTCAGGTATACAATCTGCTGTCCAATCATCTTTCACCAACCCACTTCCATATATGGTCACAAGGCTTTAACGCTGCTGAGGCTTTGTAATACACATGCACATTAAGTACTTTCTTGGAAAAGTGATCCGACTCAGTTGCAGAGCCCTAGGATCGGGAGTCTGATATGCGTATTTCTAATAACGGTACAGTATTTCTGCTAGAGTCTTATACAGTTATTATTATTATTATTATTATTATTATTATTATTATTATTAATCTTGTTTTTTTAGAAATTGTTTTTTACACTTTAAGAACTTTTTGTGTGAAACTTTATATCTGTTGCTGTTGTTACAACTGAATTTTCCCTTTGTGGGACAAAAAAGGCTGTTTCTAATCTATTCTTTTAAAATGATGTCATAATAACTTCTGTATTTTAGAAGCAAACAGTTTCTGAGTCCAACTGTCATATTTGTCAACATTAGAAATATGTTGCAGAATTAGAACAAGAAACCCCAAAGGAAGGAAACTGACCCTGAGGATGTTAGATGAAACAGCTCAGCTGGTTGTTTGTGCTTTCTGTCATCAACTTCTCCAGCTTCTATATAATGTTTATTGGAAACAGAGTCAGAATCAAGAGGGACGGGGGAGGAAAACAACAGAAATCCATCTGGATCACCATCAGATAGAGCATCTGGGCCTCGTTGTCTTTGTTTCCATCTTCCATCCAGGAAACCTCTGATTCTACTGCAAACCTGGGATGTTAAATTCATGAATCAACATTTCAAAGTGTTTGTCCAAGGAAAAATAGACAAGAGACAACTTTAAGCTCCCGAGGCCTTTCAGGGAATCTTTGTCTACAGCCTTGGATAAAGAAATGTCTTCTTTTTGGGGCTTCAGGTGCCAACATTTCTGTGTTAAGGTCAGATAATAAATGAGGAGTAGAAATAGTTTGGAAAATTCCTTATAAAGCAAAAACAAAAATGCTTTTCCGGCTCTTTTTGGTTTAACTTCTTCTCAGAGGCGGTGTCCTCAGTCTGGTGGACACTTACAGGACAGAACGACTGTTACCCAGCAGGTCTGTTTGAGGACAGAGGTTAGAACTTCCTTCCAGGCTTTAGACTGCTGGTTTGAACATCAGCCGCTGGAAACCAACAGATGCTGTCAGAGGATGGATTTCTGTAAATGACTCTTAATTCAGTTTCATTTAAACATCCGATACTGGAGGCAACGAGTGACGAGCCTGGGTGAGACATCCAGCCAGGCTGAGATGATGTTAGTTGTTACAAGAAACATAAACTAATCGTCGTTGTTGTTCTTTACCTCCTGAATTACACGGGCAAGCCGGTTAAACTGTAAACAAAGTAAAACAAATTTACAACACTTAGAATTGTATATTATTTAAATCAACACCAATTTAAATCACAGATTTAGACCTTCCAAGTAAATTGTATGAGCATATCACCACCAAAGTTATGCTAGATTTAACTAGCATAAATTATATAGCACATAGTTTTCCCGCCGAACACCTTACAATATATAACACATCAGCATTAAACCATGCAGTGCAATAAACAAGAGCTAGCATAGTGCTAATTAGCTGTTAATGTACTAAATAACCCCTGAAAACCACAAGAATTTTCACTAGCTTAAAACTAATCATGTAGGAAAATAACACATTTCTCAATAGCTTATGATATTTAAAATCAACTCACCATGTTGGACAATGTTTAAGAATGTAAGGCAAAAGTATTTGTATGGTTAATTTAGATTGCTTGTTTCATCTGACGGCGAGATAAAACTACTTCTGATCCGCGGTCATTCCACTTCCGGTTTGCCGTCAAGCAACTGGAATCAATGTAAATAAGTCCATCATTAGTGGATTCAGTGGCTTTAGTCACTCAGGCTGCGTTAATCATCACGGTGATGAAGGATCAGGTCCTTCCCTGGACAGAGAAACTCATATTTAATATTTAATATTTTCTGCAGCAGAAATAAACAACCTGTCCATTCTCTACAGTTGAAAACTTCACAAGGCAACAACACACTGAAGGCTTTCAGAGATCAGTCGTTAAATTAGACTTATAATCATTTATGCAACATCATGTTCATCATCATGGTGGAAGGTTGTCTATTAATCAGAAGGTTGTGGGTTTGATTCCAATGCTTCCCCTCCACATTCTGATGTTCGTTGGGAGGCACTTAATGCTTATCCAGTCACCCAGTGGAGCCCCCTGGTGGAGAGCTGCATGTACTGGCCCTGCACTTCACCACTGCTCCCCAACTCTGTTACTGATTGACAGTCTTTATAATTAACATGTTAAAACTAGCAGTAGGACTGGATTAATTTTTTTTTCCTGAGTTAATTTCAGTGTCTGTAAATAATAAATCACAATTTAATGGAAAACCATATATCAACAAAATCAGCAACATTTTCAGTTCAAACCCCTTTTTGCTGCTAAATGATTGAATCAACAGCATCTGAGCTGAGCAGCAAAGATGTTTCTAGTTTCTGATCTGCTCTTCAGGTTCTTCCAGCATCAGGTTGGAGCAAAGCTCATCTCTCCAGAGCTTCAGGAACCCCTGGTCATTCATGGAGCTTCTTTAGAAACGTGGACTGTGGACGCTGACGTTAGCGCTGCTGCTACATGGTTAGCATTGAGATGCTAGTCTAGGCTAGCATAGCTTCTCTGATAGGCCGACTGCTTTTAGCTCAACTTGAACACAACTGGAGTCTTTTCCAGCGTCAGATCGGCTCTGGAAGCAGAAATTAACCCCAGAGGAGCAATTCTGTCATCCATCGCTTTTTGCAGATGCCGCTTGTGCATCAGATTTACGGGCATACTGCAAATATGGGCGTACACACGAATAAAAAAAATTAATTGCATTCAGATTTTAAAGTGTTAAAATCTATGTAATTAATTAATTGAAATTATCGCGTTAAAGTTCCAGTCCTGGTTGAAACTCGAAGAAACATTGCATGCTGAATTTGAAGATGGTCTGAAATTCGGCCAGAACTTGCCTTGTCTCTGGGTTCATAGGAAGCTAAATTATCCACCGACAATTTGTCCAGGTGAAATTTGGCAAAATGTTTTCAGCCCCTGTTTGAATACTTTGTGTGTCTTTAGAGTTTCTCTGTGACAAAAGAGACCTGTGGAAGACATCAAGTGGTCTGTTTTTTAAACGATACCAGTTAGAGTCTGTGTTAAATATTTTAACACAGTCTCTAACTAATGTATTTTTAAAATGCATAAACTAAATATTATCACAGCTAAAATCTCTAACACAGGGCAGTTTTTTAGGGCTGCTTGGCCTTCAGAGGTTCAGGGGCTTCTAGTCGCTGGTTTTACTACAGATTGTTCTCCTTTTATCTGTTGTGTAAAATATGTTTTAATGTGTTGAAACAGAGAATTAATTGCAGATGTAATATTATTCACGCTCCCAGGAAATGGGCTTTAGACCAGCAAATAAAATGCTTAATAAATAAGTTATCTAATGGCTGACCCTAATGCCTCAGAGAAAACACATAAAACCAATAATTGAACTCTGGATATAATTAAATTAAAGTTTTTCAAATTCATCTTTGCAAATGATAATAAACCTTGTATGAAAATGAATGCTGGACTGAGCCTAGCAGTGATTATAGTAATTGTAACATCCATCTGTATCTTCAGGTGAGCTATTTGAACAGCCAGGACTCAGTTCACCACCCAGCCGTTTGCCTTCAGAACCGCTGGAGCTTTTGGACTTTTGTTGGACGGACAGACAGAACCTCCTCTGTGCTGCAGTCGCACCTCCTTTTAACTCAGCTCTCTACACACAGATAGGGATCTGAGCTCCAGAGGCGACTGTGGAGCAGGAATGTGGAGGTTCCCTTCCTCAGCCTCTAATTGCATTCCTCTGGGCTCGACTTACCCCCCCCCGGCGAGTCAACAATCTCCTTTGTGCGTTTGATGTTAACGGTCTTATTAACTACCATGGCAACAGCAGAGACTCTGGACAGCGGTGCGGCTGGGCCATCTATTATTGGACATAAATGAAGGGACAGGGTGAGCGGCCGCTGCTGCAGCAGGGAGGCTGGGATTAAAGCGGACAGAGGCACTTCTGTCTCTTCTGTCTGAGTTAAATGTTCAGTTTGATCATTTTTCTCTGCAAAAACAGTTTAAACTTTGATTAAATTACTTGACAGCTGATTATTAAATCTGAATAAATCATTACTCCTAACTTTATCTCAGCGATGTTGATCATCACTGGGACAAAAACACTGCAGGTCCGCTGCAGCTGTGGTTCTAATGGCAAAATCCATTGTTTCTTGTATTGATTAGAAAAAAAGTACTTTATTTAGTAATTTAGTAATTTATTTAGCGCTGAACTAGCAGTCTCAATACCTAAAAGAGCAGGTCATTAATTATAATCTACGCATAATTTCATCAGATTTTCACCTCAGAGACATCATCAAAGAGGAAAACCAGCAGGACCAGAAGCTCAACCTGGTTCAACCTCAACAAGAACCCAGTTCAGCAGTTTGAAGTGAATCATCTTCAAAGTTCACCACTTACATATTTATAAATACATGCACAGCTCAAGCATCAGGAACATGCACAGATACACACTTACACCTGTCCTTTTTCCTCTGGACCAAAAATGTGACCTTCTGAAATTTTTTTCTTTCTTCTTTTTTACAGTGTGTGGTGCGTGGCCTAAGGTAGCATTTCTGGGTTTAAAAGACTTTATTACCAGTCACCCCACATTTTTGTAGTTTTTCCCAACAAGACTGTCTGTAAAAAATCTCACACAAGTAAGGTAGTCATGTGCTGCACAAGGTGCCCTTTTTTTCCACTTGAGCACCTGCCCCCCAAAATGCCTGTGCACGCCAGTGTCAAACACGAACTTTTTCTCATTCGTTTCTCATCATTTTTCTGAAATGAACTCTGAAAATATGCATGAAGGTCAGGATGTTATGAAATAGCATATGAACTGTCCTGTTCAATTGAGTTCGATTAAGTTCATTTCTATAGCGCCAAATACAACAAATGTCGTCTCGAGACATTTACAAAAAAAATAATTTCAATTCAGTCATCCATTCATTCCAATTGATCCTAGTTATCAAAAAGTTCAGCAGCTAAATTAATCATTCAAAGTAATTCAAAAAGTTTCTGAGGAAACCCAGCAGAGCATCAAGTCATTGACTTGCAGCGTTCAGTCCTCCTGGCTGAGCACGTAGCGACCGCATGGTGCTGAGTCGTTGACTTTCCAGCAGTCCCTCTACTGAGCATGCATGTAGCGACAGTGGAGAGGAAAAACTCCCCTTTCACAAGAAGAAACCTCCAGCAGAACCAGAACCAGGCTCAGTACCAGCAGCCATCTGCCCCGACCGACTGGAGGTTGGAGAAGACGGAGCAGAGACACAAGAAGAACAGAAGAACTGATGGAGGATTATTGTCGATGCTCATGAAATCAAAAGTTAACAGCAGGAGAAGGAGAACGATGAGTTGATGGCAGCATCATCTCAGCTGAAGCGCTCCTCCAGGAAGGCATCCCAGCCAAACAGAACACCAGACCAGGTGCACCTTCTATAGAGAGAAAAATAACAGAGAAAACAAAGATAGGAGATAGAAGTTGGACGCTGCAGTTGTTAATATCCTGACAGGAAACCAGGATGAAGGCAGCAGAGTCTTGTTTGAAGAGGGGAAACAGAAACATGTGAGGTCCACTCGCTCCTGATCATCCTCATAGGGATCTTTGGTTGACTTTTGACATCTTGTTCAAACGTTGTTCAACTGAAGCTATAGTTTGCTCAAAGATTAGCAGAAAATGAACTTTCAGTGAAGTAATGCTGATGAAATGTTTCTAAGATAGAAATAACCTGAGAGAAGATCTTGAAATGGTCCAAATGAAAAGCTGTAATTCTGTGTTTGCTGGTGATCACACGGTTTTCAGAGGGTTAAAATTATCTTGAGACACATAGAAGATACATATTTTAGTTGCTGGTAGGAATAAAAGCTTGTCTCTGGTAAAGACATGGCACATTTCTGTTTTGTGTTTCCATGTATGCTGGTGTCGTAAAATAAAGGACGATGTGTTTGAAGAGGATTTAGTAGGACATCAGGCTCTGTGAGATCTTTTATTGTATCTGTGCTACTTCTAATGTGCTCCTGTTCTGAGCAGTGCATGCATACAGAGATTAGTGGCGGGGGGGGGGGGGGGGGGGGGGGGGGGGATGACTGGGTTCCTCATTCTACTGTAACATCATCATCATCAGATGAGGGATGTTGTTATTTGTCGATTTGTTGTTGATGTTATTTATGAGTCTCGGGTGTGTTGAGTGTGTAGCAATGGTTCAGCTTAGTGTGTGAGTGTCGGCAGCAGCTCAGTTAAAATCTCCACTAAAATGTCAGTGAGGATGTTTGATTCGGTAGCGGCACCCCCTCGGTAGCGGCGCCCCCTTGTGAACAGCTCCCCATTGGTAGCAGCAAACCTTTGGTTTGCCCCATCGATAGCGGCGCCTCATCAACAGCGGCACCCCTCAGTAGCAGCGCCCCATCAGTAGCAGTGTCCCATCAGGAGAAGCGGCCCATTGAGAGTACCTCATTCCCCCACATCTTATCGTATGTAGCATAGCCCACCCTAGGAAACCTAAACAATGTACTGAGATCGTGCTTCTGAATAGAACAGGATTGAAAGGAACCCTGGGTGCTGCAGCTTAGAGCCTGGGCCCTGGAGCAGACCCTGCTGATGATTGCTGGATGAACAAATCGGCTGCTTCTCCACGTCAGTTGCGTTCAGCTTTGCAGGTTTACCACTTAGCAGAACTCAACAACTGATTTCAGTCATATTTTAGAGTATCTGGATATTTATTGTTGCTTTCATGGAACTTAAGGCTCCCATATACTTGGGTGTACTTCACTCCGCAGAGGTCTGCGCACACTCAAGGTGGACTGAAAGCCGGACACGTCCGCTCAAACGTCAGTTTTTAAGACCGGGTACACGTACTCAGTGTCATACAGTAAACTGTTTGGTGGGAACCAATATGCACGTTGAACTGTTTTGTAT
The DNA here is from genome assembly GCA_014839685.1 of Anableps anableps. Classification (NCBI taxonomy): domain Eukaryota; kingdom Metazoa; phylum Chordata; class Actinopteri; order Cyprinodontiformes; family Anablepidae; genus Anableps; species Anableps anableps. The sequence goes on from CM026068.1 coordinate 366,838, forward strand.
GCGACAGTGAGCTGACACCTGTCAGTGTCGCACAGAGAGTGGTGGTCATGCTGTCCGTGTGACTGGTTGTTCACTGCCAGTTGTCACCTGAGCACATCAACGGTGTCACAGATAATGTCAGAGGTGAATCGACTTTTGGTCTAATTTCTATTTAAAAAGGCAGCTGTATTGGAACTTCTTCATCCCTAGTCTGGTTTAATGACCTCCTGTTCCACCTTCTTTTCTTCTGTTTTTTTAAAGCTAAACGGCAAATGATCTCTTCCTCCTCGTCTGTTAAGGCCATGGCTGAAATTGTGGGAAATGAAGGAGTTTGTCATGAGAAATGTAGGAATTCAGTACGCTCGACTGTGAAATCTCAATTGTCTGCTCGGCTCACGGAGTACAGCCAAGTAATAATTTAAACATCTAAAGCAACAATCCCCACCACTCTGTCAGTTTTTAGGGTTTGCAGACATCAGTTCTAATGGTTCTGATGTCTCATCTCTGAGTCAGGCTAAACAAAAGCAGTAGTTAAAGTCAGATTCACCTCATAAATCACTTCTGCAGCACCAGTGTTTATAATTATACCTCCCAGTTTCCCATGAAGGTCTGTTCCTCCATCTTCGGACCCAAAGATTCAACTCCTTTCCCTTCACTCGGCTGCTAACATTTGTTAAATGTCACATTTAATTGTTGCTTTTACTATCTGATATTTTCTTAGTTGAACTTGTTCTCAGAGTTCTGCGGCTGTTCTCTACCAGTAATCCTGATGAATCATTTCAGCGTTCAGCGCCATGATTACTTCTCTCTCTGGCTGTGTCTTGTTAGGATGACTGGCAGCTATTCAGGAGGAAAAAACCTGCTGCAGGATCCTTGGATCTGTAGAAATGTGTCGCACAAATGTTTCTGTTTTCTGTGGATGTGAATGGATGGTGGCAGCTTTTCCTGCAGTGTATCAGAGACACTGCAGATCTGCATGAGTCTGCAGTCGCATGGTGGGTCATCTAGGTGATGCTGCTGGAACGGATAGCTGTTGATGGACGTTTAGCTGCTGATGAACAGTTAGCTTCTGATGCACATTTAGCTGCTGATGCACGGTTGGCTGCTGATCTAGGATTATCTGCTGATGCAGGGTTAGCTGCTAATGCAAGGTTAGCTGCTAATGCAGGGTTGGTTAGCTGTTGATGAGGGTTAGCTCCTGATGCAGGTGGAGCTCCTTTAAATCAGACACTGAGTGGAGGTTAAGATTGGAGCTCAGTGGTCTGATGGCTACTGCTGATGGTCTCTCATCATTTTCCTCTTCCTCGCACTGCTGAGGACTTCCAGCACCACACAAGCTGGTAGCCCGCTACAGCAGCTCTGACTCAATAAAGAGTATTTTCCTTTAAAATCTTAGTTAGACATGCTGTATATTCTTTTTCTGTTACTCTCTTTTTTTGTATTGCTGGTTCACACAATGGAACTGACCGTTTCTGGACAAGTTTGTTTTAAACTTTGTTTTTTAAGTCTTTTATGCTTGAAGAAAGTGTGAGCAGCCCTGAGATCTTTGTTTACACCAGGGATCAGCTGCTAGCTAGCTTTTTGTGGCTCAACTGTTCTGCCTCCAAACAAGCGGCCCAACATTCCCCGCACACTGAGAAGGAAGAGACTTGGGACACATGCGGGCATTGGGCGTCACAACCAACGAAGAAGGTACAGACCCGTCATCCCATCCACCATCAGGGGAAACGTGAGATCTCTTCCCAACAAAGTGGACAGGCTGGCGGCTCTAACGCGCCATCAAAGAAGCTACCAGGAGGCCAGCCTCATCTGCCTGACTGAAACACGGCTAACCGCGCTAACTCCAGACTCCCATATAAAAATTGACAGCTTTCATTTACTCCGTGCCGACAGAATGAAGGAGAGCAGTAAGAAGAAAGGAAGGGATCTGGCTGTGTTTGGGAATGATAGATGGTGTAACTCTGGACATTTAACTAACAAAGAGATGCTCTGCAGTAAGGACATTGAACTGCTAGCTGTTAGCATGAGGCCGCATTATATTCCTTGGGAGTTTTCACACGTTATCATGATAACTGTGTATGTCCCACCCTCTGCAAACGCTGCTGCAGCCTGCGATGTCCTCCACACTACCACCAGCAGACTCTTGCTGATCTCCAGGGACTTTAATCATGTCTCCTTGTCCTCCACTCTTATCAACCTTCACCCAGTATGTCACCTGCCACACTAGAGATGACAAAATTCTGGATCTACTTTATGCCAACACCAAGGAGGCATACAGTTCATCACTTCTCCCTCCCCTGGGGGGCTCTGATCACAACCTAGTTCATCTCCAGCCTGTGTATAAACCCCTACACAGAGAACCAACTGTGACATGCACAGTGAAGAGATGGTCTGAAGAAGCTCTGAGGGACCATTTCAGCTCCAATGTGTGGGAAGAGCTCTGTGCTCCTCATGAGGAAGACATCAAAAGCATTGCAGACTGCAACACGGACTATATCAACTTCTGCGTTGACAACACTGTGCCCACTATGACAGTATGGTGTTTCTCCAAAAACAAGCCCTGGATCAACTTGGCTCTCCTGAAGGAGAACAAGAGAGCATTTAAATCAGGAAACAAGGAGGAGCTCAGAGCTGTGCAGAAGGACCTGAGAAGGAAAATTAGGGATGGAAAACATCAACAGGTAGAAGATGGAAGATCAGCTGCAGCAGAACAACATCACTGGGGTTTGGAGGAGTTTGAAGTTAATTTCAGACCACACATCAAACCCTAAAGCTGGAGAAAGTACCACAACTGTGGAAGACCTCCTGTGTGGTACCGGTACCAAAGACCAAACATCCAAAGGACCTCAGCAGCTACAGGCCTGTAACCCTAACATTGCATCTGATGAAGACCCTCAAGAGACTGGTCCTCAGACGTCTACGCTCCCTGGTGACGTCTTCATCGGATCCGCTGCAGTTTGCCTACCAGCCTGGCATCGGGGTGGATGACGCCATCATCTACCTCCTGCACCGACCTCTGACCCACCGGGAGAAACCTGGAAGCTCTGTGAGGCTCATGCTCTTTGATTTCTCCAGTGCTTTCAACACCATCCAGCCAGAACTTCTCAGGGACAAGCTGGAGCTGTCAGGAGTGGACCACCATATGTGCCAGTGGATGCTGGACTACGTCACTGGCTTCCTATAGTATGTGAGGACACAGGGCAATGTCTCCAACAGGCTGGTCTGCAGTATGGGGGTCCCTCAGGGAACCGTGCTGGCACCACTCCTCTTCACCCTCTACACTGCAGACGTCTCCATCAACTCCCCACGCCGCCATCTTCAGAAGTTCTCTAATGACTCTGCCATAGTCTGCCTCATCAAAGGTGAGGACGACTCAGTGGATTCAGGACTTTGTGGACTGATGCCAGAGGAACCACCTCCTGATCAATGCTGCTAAAACCAAGGAGCTGGTGGTGGATTTCTGCAGGCATAGACCCACCTTACTGACATCCACGGAGTGGACGTGGAGATCGTGGAGTCTTCTCACTACCTGGGTGCTCACCTGGACAATAACCTGGACTCATAACTCTGATGCTCTTTACAGGAAGGGACAGAGCAGACTCTACCTGCTGAGGAGGCTGAGGTCTTCTGGACTGCAGGGGGAGCTCCTGAAGGCCTTCTCTGACTCTGTGGTGGCATCAGCCATCTTCTATGGGACTGTCTGTTGGAGCAGCAGCTTCTCTCCAGCTGAGAGGAAGTGGTTAGATAAGCTCATCAGGAAGGCCAGCTCTGTGCTAGGATGCCCCCTCGACCCAGTGCAGGTGGTGGGAAACAGAAGGACTCTGGCTAAAATAACATCACTGATGGACAACGTCCCCCCCATGCATGAAGCTGTTGCTGAGCTGGGGAGCTCCTTCAGTGACAGACTGCTGCATCCTAGGTGCACTAAGGAGCATTATAGGAGATCCTTCCTCCCAGCAGCTGTTCGACTCTAGAACCATCACTGCTCTCAACAGAATGCTAGTATCTGTACAACTTTACCGCCTATCGATTGTCACTAACTGTTAGTAGTTTGTATTTTTAATGCTCAGAGACATTTTGCACATCTGGTACATTTATAATTAACCAACTCAGCTGCACATTCCTCTGGCCTGGAGTATTTTTTTACAACTACCCAGTGTTCATGTTGGAATGTTACCTTACTGTACAGTATTTTTTTTATTCTTATTCTGTTTTTATATATATTTTATATTCTTTGTGAGTCTGTTTTTCTGTTATTGGCTGTCACTGCCACTTTGCTGCTGTTGCACAGAAATTTCCCCATCGTGGGGCAATAAAGGACATTTCTGTTCTATTCTATTCTATTCTACACAGCTGTGTTACACATTTAGCTTTGATGGGCTGTAATACTTTATCTCTCTCTCTCTCTCTCTCACACACACACACACACACACACACACACACACACACACACACACACACACACAGAAACAGAGACAGCAGAATACAGTTCGTTTCTTTGACATGGAGAAACGGTTGCTCCCTTCTGGACTCTGAGGTCATCCTGTAGTTTCTGAAGCTCCTGGGACTGAAAATATTTTCATCCAGAACTCGGAGACAGTCCAGTGAACCAGAACCAAGTCCAACAGGTGCCAGTATAGGAACGATCCACTTTCTTTAATTGGAATGACCCAGAGGTCTTCATTCTGATGGTTGGTGTTTTAGATGACGAGTTAATCAGCCTTCAGTGATTTCACTGCTACAAACTGTCCATCAAATGTCTCAGACTCTCCAAGTTCTTCCTCTTTCGCGTCTCTAGCTTGCCTGTCCTTCCGCTCTCAGATCCTTCTGTCTTTCTTTCCTTCCGTGTCCTCCATTTCTTCTGTTCTTTATTTTGTCCCTTCCTCACGTTTTTTCTTCTTTCCCACCTTTCATTGTGTCCATCCCTCACTGACTTTCCACCTTCAGTCTTCCTTCCTTGTGTCTTCTACATACTTCCTGTCTCACCTGTCCTTCCTGTTTTTCCTGTATCTCCTGTTCCACCTTCTGAGGGAAGTTCTGGCAGAACTTACCGGACTGTCAGGAGAGTACAGAGTTTCTGCAGCCAGGTTCTGTTAAAAGGTCATGAGCAGTCAGTATCTTACCTGCAGAAGACTCATCTCTGTTGAGTATGAATCCAGATTCCTGAGGTGTCCCTTTAAAGTGTGCAGCAGACATGGGGGTCAAAGGCCAGTGTTGTGAATCAAGATTCATCAGAACATCCTACTCTGAAAGAATGAAACATTTTTTAGAAAAACCTTAAAGACCAGCAAACACAGTAACATCTGTCTGCTACAGTTCTCCAGATATGAGATGTTCATGGCCTCTCGCCCAGAATTCATGAAGGCCAGAAATATTATCTCAGATTTGACTTCTGCAAGAAATAAAATATCTTTCTACTGTTACCTCGACAAGTTATTAAAAACTGCAGGAAAAACTCCACCATTCCACCGTCCTCCAAGTTAGACTTCCTTGATATCCAGCAGCTCCTTCCAGTTCATGATAATCCCACATTGAGACCCTAAAGAAACAACCTGAGGCCCAAAAACACATCAGTCAGATGTAGACTTCACTGTCTGTTTTTCTTCATCTTTCAAAATCAGTTGAGCGTTCAGCAGCATCATGAAGAACAAGACTTCAGAATGACTTCAGCTAGCTAAATATTTAGTTAGCAAGCTAAATATTTAATTTGAAGCTAAATATTTAGTTTGAAGCTAAATATTTAGTTAGCGAGCTAAATATCTAGTTTGAAACTAAATATTTAGTTAGCAAGCTAAATATTTTGCTCTAAACTAAATACTTAGCTCAGAGCTAAGCGCTGAACCTGATCTCCCAACTGGACTTTGTGATACAGAGTGTGAAAGCTCTCTATTTGCACACTGAGAATGAGGAACAGTTATGAGGACAACCCTAGGTCCTGAAGAACAAGATCAAAATCGATCTCCAGACAGGCAGCTCGTCTGCAGGCTCAAACCTGGTCTCAGACAGAATCTAAAGTCTGAGCAAAAGAACCAGAAGATCTGAGGATCCAGAGTGTCTCACTGAGCTTCAGATGTTTGTGTCAGCAGCTGGAAGCTCCATGCTGTCGGCTCCACTGTCTGTTCAGCTCCACATGATCATATCTGACACCGTTAATAGGCTTTAAACACCAAGTGACACATCTGGCATATCTGACGCTAACACACACACACACACACACAGACACACACACACACCTCAGCACAGATCAGATGGCACCTGCTGCATAACTGTATTAGTCCAATTAGTCAGTTAAAGCTGTTCTTATCCTGCTCTGTGGTAGATCTGCACAGATTATCTTGTTTCTGGGCTTTACTTCAAAATGTGGAAGAAAAAATAAAAAGCTGAATGGATTTTAAATCCAGAGGAGCAAAAAAAACACATTTCTGTTTAACAATATTGGCAGGAGCAATAATTTAAAGGCATCTTTAAAAATGTCAGGAACATATTTGCAGAAATATCATGTGAGTCACTTTGAGTTTGAGTGGGGCTGATGTTCTCACATCCAGAGAAAATCAATGAAAAGGCTAGAGGTAGAAGATTCATCACAAACATGTAGGAGACATCAGAGAATCTGCCCACCGATCAAACAAAAACCACCAAGTTTCACTCATTTCCAGCTTCCTCAGTCAAAGTTTGAAGTAAATTTAGTTGAAGTGGCAACATCACCTCCCCACAGGAAGCATCTGGAGGTGTTTACAGGACATCAAGGTCCAGTTTGTCTCCAGCTACTCTGAGATTATAACTAATGAAGCACAGCTGTCTGTTGGTTTCTGTAGGGCAGTTCAGTGGGAAGAGCCGTCATCTGGTAACTGAAAGGTTGTGAACCATTGGCTGCTGTTTGTAAAGTTACACAGTCAAAAATTAACAGCAATAATTTGGGTCATAATTTTTCATTCATACAGTATTTTCACCATGCAATTTATTCATTTAAAAATTTCACAGTTTAGAAATAGATATTTATTCAGTAAGCTAAATATTTAGTTAGAAAGCTAAATTTTTAGCTCATACCTAAATATTTACTTTGCAAGCTAAAGATTAGGCTCAAAGCTAAATATTTAGTTAGCAAGCTGAAGCTTTATCTCTAAGCTAAAGATTTAGTTAGCAAGCTAACTGTTTAGCTCCAAGCTAAATATTTAGTTGTCAAGCTAAAGATTTAGCTCCAAACAAAATATTTGGTTAACTTGCTATTTAGCTCCAAACCAAATACTTAGCTATGAGCTCGCTAAATAGTTAGCTTGCTAACTAAATCTTTAGTTTAGAACCAAATCTTTAGCTTGCTAACTAAATATTTAGCTCCAAACTAAATATTTAGTTTGCTTACAAACTAAATATTTAGCTAGCTTAGAACTAATGATTTATCTAATATGCAAATTCACTTACCAGTTAGCAGAAGTGGACTTTCCTTGTTGAAACACGCTGAACCTGAGCCTCCCAACTGAACTTTGTGGCGCATGGTGTGAAAGAACTCTATTTGTACATTTATTCATGCCGAACACATGAGGAACGGTTGTGAGCATGATCCAAGGCTCTGCCGTTTAAAAGCGTGACCAGAACAAAGCAGAAAGGACCCCTGGTGCGACTGAAGTCAGCTGTGGAACCAAGGCTTTCTGTCTGAAACACCCTGAGAGGCTGATGGCAGCAGACGTGGATCCAGAACCTGGTTCTGTCTGGAGAGGAGTCGCCTCGATGGTATACTGAAGCACAACTTTCACACTGGATTGTGACTCCAAGGTGATTTAAATTATTTTCATTTATAATAAATGTTGTGAAATTCTTATTGAAAATTCCATTAAAGCTGCAGTATGTAACTTTTATAGAAAATGTTTTTCAACATATTTGTTGAAACAGTCACCATGTCATGACAGAATGGTATGAGACAGATAATCTGTGAAAAAAAATTAGCTCGACGCTGACAGATGAGCGCTTTTCCTGGAACGTTGAGTTGTTTCTCGACCGTTAGCACATTTAGCGGCGCGTACATGAGGGTGATTGACAGCGCTTAGCCCCACCTCCTGGTTCTGATTGGCCGGTTTACATCGGGAGCGGAGGTGGAGGAGCTCCATCTTTTCCCAGATTATCTGTCTCATACCAAACAGTCATGACATGTTGGCAGTTTTAACAAATACGCTAAAAACATATTTTTGTAAAAGTTACATCCTGCAGACCAACACGGACCATATCAGGTCCATTTCAAGTGGACCCGGAACCTTACTGAGGCCCAGGCTGGATGGGTGAGCTCCTCTAGAGAAGCTGAGATGATCCCAGGCAGTCAGCGCTTTAAAACCGTGATGATGATGATGTTTCATGGATGCAGCGGTGATGAATTGGACCTGGCTGTGCTGATGAGCAGGGCAGGACCCCATTAATGCGCCGCTCCTTTCCTATAATGAGTTTTATTGACACGGCTGGTTGGCTGTGATTAGTGGCGCTAACAGACAAACAACTGTCTGGTTTCATATTTAACGAGCCGATGAGTGAAAGCTGGAGGAGCTGAGAGTCAGGAGGAAGAGTCGGAGTCAGCATCCAGCCTCCTCTCCTCTGGGAACTCCTCTACTGGAGCTGACATTAGCAGGAAATGTCACTCTGTTGCATATTTCAGGGAACGCTGAGAACTCGGTGTGCTTTCAATTCACAGAAATGCAGAGAAAGCGTTTATTTCTCCTCAGTAATGGATCCTAATGCTGCTTTGCTGAAGCCGAAGCTTCTTGAGCATCTCCCTTCATACCTCAGTATTATGCTGCGTCTCCATTTCCCAGACCACAAGCTTGACTTCAGATCTACTAAACAGACTGACAGAGTTTCTGTTTTCACCACAACCCAGAAACATCCCAGATGGACTGTTTCAGGGTCCAGACGGCGACGGTTTTCAACGTTTTTCACCAGAAGGTTCTTGAAATCAGATAAAAATATATTTCAAAAAAATCACCAAAGATATCAAATATTACTTTGTAAAATTGCCAATAAGCCAAACAGGAAATGTTGCTTCTGTAGCAGGTTGACTAACGAGGAGAAAACAACCTGAGGCTGCTGCAGCCAAACACTTCTATTTTCCTGTCAGTCGATTGGGGGGGGGGTTACTGTCCAACAGTCACACATGCACTGAGACGACTGCAGGTCTGCATGCGTGAGAGCAGTTCCAGGACGCTGCTGCTGCAGATGCATGCAGAGAGACATGTTTCTGCAGCAGGACTGGGATCAGACGGGGAACGTCCTGAAACTTCCCACAATTCCCTCTTTGCTTCCTCTTTAGACAGGAATTATTTAAAATGGCAACAAATCTCAGAGTCAGCAGTTTATTATTTCTAGGTGGAAGCCAGGTCAGACTATCCTGACTACGGCCGTAGAACAGAGCGTTTCACTGCCAGAGCTGGGGATTAAATTCAGGAGCAGCATCTCATCATAAAGAGATTTTTAAAAACTCGTTATAATGAGATTTATAAATCATTAAAACCAAAACATCTATTTTAAATAAGATGGTTGTAACAGTAAAACAGCAACACCTCTTTTAGACGTCGTCTGGAGGAAACAGGTTGAGAAGGAGGGTCATAGCGAGCCCTTTTATGTTTTTTTAACAAGTTGTAATCTCTCAGAGGAGCGAATTTTTATAACTCGTAACGAGAAGTTTCTCATTTTAACAAGTTTTGTGCCTCACTGTGACGGGTTTTCTCAGTTTAATGAGTTTTATATCTCGTTTTAACAAGAAAGTGTCACGTTGTAACGAGATATAAAACTCGTCTTGTTATGCTGAGAAGCATTCTCGTTGCATCTCGTTATAACGAGGTTTTCTTCTTTTAACAAGAAAGTGGCTCGTTGTAACAAGATCCTGCTCCTGAATTTATTTCCAAGCTCTGGCAGTTACCTGCTCCCATATTGTCCACAGGGAGTCCACCACGTATATTTTTGTAAACAGTTAATAAAAAATCTGCGTCCACACGACAAGATGCAGCGCCACAGAAAATGATGTAGTAGGTCTGCCGGGCCAATGGGTGGCGCTGTGACACCGCCACAGAATGGTCGTTCCAGGTCTCCCAAGACGCCGGATCAGTGTGACGCACAGCCTAAAAAACCTTAGCAGATCGTCTCTGTGTGGACGGGGTCTGACGCTCATTACAGTGCCATGCAAAAGTATTCACACCTCTGAGCCTTAGCAGATTGTGTGTTTGTTTGTAACCACCTCAGTCCTGACGAGCCTGAATAAACTCAGTTTCACTAATAGGTCTACATGAACCACCTCATCAGTAACCAGAGCCCAGATGTTCTGGTTCCTCAGAGAACAACCACCTTCCTCTGGTCAGCTCTTCTTCTCCTGGCAGAGAGCTGCTTCTTCTCCATCTGGGCCGGACTTTGATGTTCTACAGAACTGTTCTTGATGTAAAAATTTCACTCAGAACATGACATGAAGAAAACTGATCATTATCAAACCTAAAGAACCTGAGAAACTATTTATTGGCCTTAAAGTTTTGGTCTCCATGATGCTGCTCAGAGACAAACTTCTGCCAGAACTCCAGCTCTTCTCCTCAGAAACAGAAGAGGTTCTGCTGGGTTTTCACTGCTGAATCTCTGACATGTCTGGGTTTGATTCAAGAGGTCAAAGGTTAGTCTGTGTTTCTGGTCGTAGCATCGTCTCTCATTCACACCTCATTGGTCGACGCTGTGAGACGGAGAGCGTTTCAGCCAATCAGCTCGCAGCTGAGGGCCTGCTGCTCCAGCGAGACAGAAGGTGAGACAGAAGGTGACGATCGTGATAATTCATTAGGTTATTGCCTGATGCACGGCCGACTGGATGCTGCGGTCCATTTCTGGACCCAGCGGCAGACAGATGGTCCCAGTGGACCAGAACCCATCCAGACTGGCAGACCTTGGACTCGGCCTACCAACCCCTACAGGTGTTCATCTAAGACTCTGCTCGATTTCTGATCAGGACATGACATTGATCACATTTAATGAGTTATCTACAGGGTGAAACCAGATGTGGCTGAGGAGACTGCGATCTCTCGAGCTTCTGGCTGTGTGCTAGCAGAAGACGCTCCAACGACTCTGAAATCATCTGTTTGGCAGCATTTTGGGTTTCCAGCAGGAGCCATGAGTGACAATCAAGACAGTATTTCAGCACAAGTTGTTCATATGCTGAAGGAGCCATGAAAGCATCGCTGTAACAACCGCTGTCATCAAAAGCAACTGGGAGATAAATAAAAATGCAGAAAAAAGGCCTTTTTGCATAATAAATTGGATCTCTGAAGTTTTCTTGACAGTCGTAGAATCTCGTCTCATGAACTCAACATCGTGTCTCATGTTGTGAGTCTCAGGCTTCCTTCTCGCAGCAGGTCCTGATGCTCTCATTTATTGCTGAATTTTTGTTTCCCGCCTGGTCGTTCCCGCTGCCGATCAAACCCGACCGCAGTCAGACGTCTGGGTGGCGGGTTGAAGCGGCCCAGAAGGAGACCGCAGCCCCCCCCCAGCAGCAATAATGGCCGCCGCCGTCTCTGGACGGATCCTCCAGCTGCTGAGAGCCGACAGCACCGCCACCGGATCAGAACCAGACGCAGGAAGCTGAGCAGCAGGAAGAAGAACCAACAGTCGCGGCTTTTAGCGGAGCAGCGCCTGCAGCTGCTGGATGTGGAGTCGGACTGGGAGCGCTGGGACCGGGATGGGATGCTCCACTAAAAGTTTGTCAGCATCAGGATATCCAGAACCTCACCGTTGGGGGCAGGGCTTCTGCAGAGCTTTTGACTGTCATTGGTCAGTCCGGTGAGCGGTGTACTTTAGCACACAGCAGGGTAGCAACTCAACTGCTTCCTCCGGTTTTTATTCAAAATAAGAGCCTCAAACATGGACCTTCATCACCCAGGCTTGGAGAGCAGCTCAGCCTGGCTTCAGCTGGACCCACTCCACAGCCTTCATGGTACCAGAACCGGTTAGACCCAGAGGTAACCAGAACCAGAGCAACAGACCTGCTGGTCTGTCTCACACGTCCCATGAGACATCCCGTCCTTCCTGCCTCACGATGACAGCGTCCTACAAGCTGCAGGGGGGTGGGGGGGTTCATTGGATGATCAGACCATTCTTCTGGACCTCCTCGTCCAATCAGGGCTCTTGGTTCTCATCCATCCTCATGGTGTTCTGTCAGGGTTCTAGTACAGCCCGGTCCAGCTCTTTCCCCCCCCCCAGGTCTTTATGGAGCTCTCTCTGTGCAGAGAAATGCTGAGAGAGCACAGCAGCAGGTGGGGGAGGGGCAGCTCCTCTGCTCTGGTTTGTTCTCTGGTCCTTCAAACTGGAAGGTGGGGCAGTTGGTGATTCGCTGACCTCAGCACAACATCAAGCCCCGCCCTTTCACCCTGCTTTGCTCCTGATTGGTCAGTATTCATGCAGGTATGCATGACATCACAACTGAGCAGCTGGTGCCACCAGAGCTCTTGTATGAATGTTGGAGTTTAAAGAGTAATATTAAAAATGAAAACAAGCGTATTAGAAACCAAACATCCACTAAAATGAAGCATTTTGAAACAAATTTAGGGTCTCAGATTAAAAAGTTGAGGAAAATCTGAACATTTTCCAGTAACTTCCTGGTTCTTTGTTTATTTTTATTCATTTCTTCATCATTTTTTCAGGCTTTCTTATTTCTTAATTAGTTGTTTTTGTGTTTATTCATGTTAAATGAGTTGATTGAAATGTTCTTGCTGCTGTTTTGCTGCAGGACGCTTCGGCTGAGCGGTTCTGTGATGAGATGAAGTTATTACCAGAACCAGCAGCCCAGCGCTGCATGCCCCTCAGCTGGTACCGCTATATTAAAATGATATGCTGAATCCGACAGCGAGCACATCTTAAAGTTTTAGATGCATTATTGATATTTCATTCTGGTGTCATCGGGCAGATAAACGCGGCTCCTAAATAATCTCATAAGATCATCTGCGGCTGTAAAACAGCAATTTTTACAGACTTTCTGGGATGACGTTAAAGAGGACAGAATGGGATCCGGTCCGGTTCCTCACTCTGTTCTCTGGTTCTGTTTTACAGAAGAAGTGAAAGGTTTGGGCTCCAGTAGAAACAGTGACTCCAGAACCAGGCGACCCAGTTAAACTTGGCAGGTCTGGTTCAGGTGATTTGGGTCTCTGGTAATGATACCTTATGGAGACGTTCCCGTGGACCTGTCCCACCAGGAGGACGTCTCAGGACAGACTCGTTGTCCCAGCAGCTCGGTCTCAGATTAACAGGAGAAACTAATGGATCCCAGATTCTTGGAATAAATTTGCAAATTATTCCCAAAATGAAGGAAAAGCTCTAAATCTGGATTCTCTCCCATCTTCCTGGTCTTTGGGGGTTTTTTTTCTTCCACCAAACTTTCTGTTTCTCACTGTTTTGCTTCAGTCAGTCCGGTCTGGAGGAAAAACCAAATTATTATTTAGGTTTAAGTCACATATATAAACTCATTTTTATAAAATAATGTTAATTATCAGCAGTTTTAATCTGTTCTCTACAGTTGAAACGGATCAGAACCACCAGCCTGGTTCTGGTCCCAACAGAACCCATTTGAGATCAGACCAGAAGGCTCTACACCTTTAAACTCAGGTGAGTTTGTTTCTGGAGAGAAGCTGTGGTCACATGACTCAGCAGGTTCTGGTTTATATAAGCAGGTTCTGAAAGGGCCCAGAAGTTCTGCAACAAACAGAAGCTTGTGATCCGAAGCGGCGCCGCTCGTTGTCGTCTTCCATTAAAGGTTAATAGACGACATCAGAGAAGCTTTTTAAATGATTCATCACCTCAAGCAGAAAGTTCAGCTAATGCATGCTGGGTATTTTCACTTCCTGTCAAATCGCTGCGTTGCTTCAGAGGGGACCGCTCAGGGTCAGAGACGGGAAAAACGCTGGAGATGCATCACTCCTCTGAAAATAAGAGGCTTTCTCTGAAAAATACCAACAGAGTATAAAGAAAGCTTGACATTTCCACATTTGTGGCTAGAAACGCATTTTAATCTGAACATTTGCTTTAAATTCACGTCAGTCGACTTTAAAGTTAAGATCAGCTTCTAACATTCCTTCGAGTCCAGGTTTAGTTGCTTCTCTGAGTTCAGTGACTTGAGAAGGTCGATGAAGGTGTGTTCAGTGTTCCTGATGATCCTCGGCTGGTTGACGGTGAACAGGACTGATGTTTTAATGAGTCTCTGCGTCAGGACGGGGGGGGGCAGACCCTTAATATCTCCTAAATGTCATCCTGTTAATGAGCCGGCTGGAGGTCCGACCTGTCAGCTGTGAGGAAGCAGCGCCGAGTGTTTTAATGAAGCTGGGAGCAGCTGAGGGAGAATCCCAGCCTGGAGAAGGTTAAAGACTCGGGGAGCCGGCGGGTCACGTGACCTCTGGTGGAGGCAGCACTTCCTGGCGCTCATGGCGCGCAGGAAGCTGCGTCGCTCAGGAGGAAAGCTGCCGCTCCTGCATCAACGCATACTGACACCTGTCAGACAGGTGGGGGTCGGGTCCAGGTGGGGCTCGGGTCCAGGTGGGGGTCGGGTCCAGGTGGGGGTCGGGTCCAGGTGGGGCTCGGCTCGGGTCCAGGTGGGGGTCGGGTCCAGGTGGGGCTCGGCTCGGGTCCAGGTGGGGCTCGGCTCGGGTCCAGGTGGGGCTCAGGTCCAGGTGGGGCTCGGCTCGGGTCCAGGTGGGGCTCGGGTCCAGGTGGGGCTCGGGTCGGGTCCAGGTGGGGCTCGGGTCCAGGTGGGGCTCGGCTCGGGTCCAGGTGGGGCTCGGGTCCAGGTGGGGCTCGGCTCGGGTCCAGGTGGGGCTCGGCTCGGGTCCAGGTGGGGCTCGGGTCCAGGTGGGGCTCGGGTCGGGTCCAGGTGGGGCTCGGCTCGGGTCCAGGTGGGGCTCGGGTCGGGTCCAGGTGGGGGTCGGGTCCAGGTGGGGCTCGGCTCGGGTCCAGGTGGGGCTCGGCTCGGGTCCAGGTGGGGCTCGGGTCGGGTCCAGGTGGGGCTCGGGTCCAGGTGGGGCTCGGGTCGGGTCCAGGTGGGGCTCGGGTCCAGGCGGGGGTCGGGTCCAGGTGGGGCTCGGCTCGGGTCCAGGTGGGGCTCGGTTCGGGTCCAGGTGGGGGTCGGGTCCAGGTGGGGCTCGGGTCCAGGTGGGGCTCGGGTCGGGTCCAGGTGGGGGTCGGGTCCAGGTGGGGCTCGGGTCCAGGTGGGGCTCGGCTCGGGTCCAGGTGGGGCTCGGGTCGGGTCCAGGTGTGTTTATAGACGTGTTTGCTTCCAGCCTTCATGAGATGTCGTTGCCGTGGTTCTGAGGAACCTTCGTTCCTCCGGACCGGCAGCGAGCCCGGTTGCTCTCTGCTGCTTCTTGGCGTCGTCCACTTCGTCGCCCACAAGAAGACTCGTGAACTTACTGGGTTCTGCTAACGTGCGGGCGGGTTCGTCGATGCCGTCTGGGAATGAACAGGTTTACCGTGAGGAAACGTGGAATTTCGGGTTTCTGATGTTTCACAGGAGACGTTTTAGTCTGAAGGCCAAATTCTGATGCCCAGGAAACAAAGGCTTCCACCCTGCGGCGCTCCGACGGCCGTCTGCGGCCGGCCCGTGGATACTCCCTGCTCCCCCGTTCAGCATCCAGGAGGCCCGGGCTGGGGGGAGGGAAGCTGTGAAGCCTTGCTGTTTTCTTTGTTCTGCTGTAAAGGCCTGGCCCGTGAGGTGCTGTGGGGGGAGCAGAGCCTCGGCAGGCATCGGCGTGGCCGTTCAACGATCCACGTCCTCGGTGTGTCACAGGAAACAGCAGCCTTCACGCTGCCCTGTCTGAGGCCTTCCTCTGAAACTTCCTGCAGCTGTGTGAAGGAGTGAGTGCTCACCATCTCCACATTGTTCCTCGGCTAAAAATAAGCTCTCTGTCTCCAGGAAGAGCAGCTCAGGCCCGACCCGATGCGTAGAAGAGGTTCTGGTTCCTCGCGTGACGAGCAGTCGCATTAATCCGCTGCAGACGGCAGAAGTGAACCAAATTGGACCTTCAGACGGTTTCTGCAGATGAATAGTTTTCAGTAGTCTTGTCTTTGCTTACACCTCCTAAATGAGGCTTTTATTTTGGCGGAGCGTTTTTAATCAGCTCTATTGGGCCCCGGAGACATTTACTGATCCGCTCTAATTTCCACAAATCTGCAGCTTGTGTGGAGAGAAACTCTGAATTACCTGGTTGTTCTGCTGAGAGGAACCGTCCTGAGGCTCCTGATTCAGAGCCTCTTTGCTCGTCGCCTCGTCTCTGATTCCAGAAGACGAGCGGAGACAGAAACCAGGGTTCAGCTCCGAGCCCAGAAAGGATTCTGATGATGAGAAATTGATTTGTCGAAAACTAAACGTCTCATTTTAAAGAGCTTCCCTCAGCAGAGGTTTGATTCAGTTGAAATCCTGTGTTCATCCCTGGTTCCGTCCCAAACTGCTGTCTTCCTCCAACAGAACCCTGCCTGGTTCTGTCTCAGCATGGAGATGGTTGTGGTTCCAGAAGGAGGAACCATGTGTGGGTCCATCATGTCCCAGGTTCTGCTAGCCGCTTGAAGGTTCCTCAGGGCTTTCTGAAAAGAGCAGGCATGTTCTTCTGGGATGCAGCAGCGAGGGAGCCATGAAGCAGCGCTGCAGATTCGGACCTGGGGCGTAGATCTATAATCGGTAGATGCACAACTACAGTGGCTTGCAAAAGTATTCATACCCTTTGAACCATTGCATATTTTGTCACATTGCAACCATAACCATGAATATATTTCATCGGTATTTAATGTCAAAGACCAACACAAAGTGCTCTACAGTTGAGAAGTAGAAAGGAAATTATGCATGATTCAAAACATTACAAATAAAAAACTGAAATGTGCAAAAGTATTCAGGCCTCCTGGCACACAGCATTTTGCATTTTGGTCTCGTCTGACCAAAGCAGCTTCTTCCATGTTTGCTGCGTCCCCAACATGGCTTCTGGCAAACTGCAAACGGGACTTCTGATGGTTTCAACAGCGGCTTTCTTCTCGCCACTCTTCCATAAAGCCCACCTTTGTGCAGAGCACGACTAATAGCTGTCCTGAGGACAGATTCCCCCGCCTGAGCTGTGGATCTCTGGGTTTGGTCCAGAGTCACCGTGGGCCTCTTGGCTGCGTCTCTGATCAGCGCTCTCCTTGTTCAGCCTGGAAGTTTAGGTGGGCGGCCTCGTCTTGGTGGGTTTACAGTTGGGCCAAACTCTTTCCATTTCCAGATGATGGATTGAACGGTGCTCTGTGAGATGTTCACAGCTTGGAAAATCTTTTTCTAGCCTCAGCCTGCTTTAAACTTCTCCACAACTTCCTCCCTGACCTTCTGCTGTGCTCCTTGGACGTCATGATGCTGTTTGCTCCGCAGTCTTCTCCTAACCAGCCTCTGAGGCGCCACAGAGCAGCTGGATCTATACCGAGATCAGATCCCACACTCTGTTTAGTCATTAGCAATCATCAGGCAACTTCTGAAGGCAATTGGTTGCACTCAGAGAAAAGGGGGCTGAATACTTTTTCACACCACACTTTTCAGTTTTTATTTGTAAAAAATGTTTTGAATCATGTATAATTTTCTTTCTGCTTCACATTGTTTACAACTTTGTGTCAATCTTTCACATTAAATGCCAATGAAATATATTTATGGTTGTGGTGTGACAAAATATGGAAAAGTTCAAGGGGTATGAATACTTTTGCAAGCCACTGTGCTGTTGACATCCATTCAGCATTCAACCAGAGAGCAGCTCCTGAGACTTTCCATCCCTTAGCGGGACATGGTCCCCAGCTGTCCTGAAGGTCTGAGGTGAGCAGCTCACCGTGGTGCGGGAGGACTCCCTGGACGTCTCCGGGAGACACCCGCCTGTCCTCCTGTCTTCAGAGACGCCATGCTCAGGTCAGATCGATGCTCGTTTCAACACCTCAGATGAGAGGAAAATATTCTGCATCGATCCTCTCTGCTCTGCTAACAGCAGCGCTGCTGACCCAGGGCATGCTGGGATGTTTTACTGTCCTCCTGAGGAGGACGAGGAGACGGAGGAAGCTCATGTAGCTGGGTACATGCCCCCCCTCCTCCCACTGTCCCGGCCCTGAGCTGTGTTCATGGACCCAGACGGTCACTCATGTACCACAGCTGAGAGCTCCAGTTTGTTATTCAGTCAAAATTAACACCAATAATCTGGGTTATTATTATCTGGGAAAAATTGGGATTCATTATTCCAGAGTTTCACCATATTATTCATTTATAAATAACACCTTTTCAAACTAAACAATTTTCCGAGCTAAATATTTCGCAACCTAAATATTTAGCTTACTAACTAAATATTTAGCTTGCTAACCAAAACATTAGGGTCAAGCTACACATTCAGCAAATTAGCGTTCCAATTAGCGGAAGTGGAGTATGAAAATAAAAGCTGGGTGGTGAGGCCCTCGATAGAAACTGCTGCTGCTGCTGGCGAGGCTGGAGATGAGCTGCTTTATGGCTGATCCTTTCCCTCTGGACGTGTCCAAGGTGTTGGCTGGAAACGGGACATGCCGTTTATTCCCGAAGCTGCAGCAGCAGCAGCTCTGCAGCAGGTGATCTCACATCTTGACTGCTCTAAAGCAGCCAGGATGGACCTGGTTTTAAACACCAGGATCTTCAAAAGAGAACAATATTTTGGAGAACTTAATAAAACGCGCAATTGTGATTTTGGGATATTGCTGTTTATTTACACACCGTTCTTATTCTAAAGGCTTCTTAGTCAGAAACCTGAATTCAACCTTTTTACTCGTAAATATTTGATGTGAACAACTTGTCTTTCAGCTTATTTACAATCTGCCAGTTTAGTCTTTAAATAGCAAATACTGAAGGTTTCTGCAGCAGCCATAACGCTTGCATAGCATCAGGAGATGAGGAGGAGGAGGGCAGCTCTGACCGTCATGCTGAGGTGAAATCTGGAGTCCAGAGAGTCAGAAAGCTGTGGTTAAAGTCAAGAGAGCCTTCTTCAACATGCTCCGCCTATTATGGTCTTGTTGTAGCAGATATTTCACACGATGTGGCGCACTGACACAGAAACACCTGACACTGAGCTGGAGCTGATGAAGAGAGCAGGGAAAACAGCCAATCAGAGTCAGCGCTCTGATGACTAAGAGCCGACAGCAGAGACAGGATGGAGGGGAGGGATGAGAGCAGAACCGGGCCGGATCGCTGGAAACGCGTCAAGGGTTCGCCTCTTCCCGTCATCACCTGGAGAACCACAGGGTGGAGGAGGAGACGGCGACCTCCCGGCGTGGCGGTGGAGGCGTTCTGGAGAGCCTGGCAGGAAATCACAGAGCTGCGGCGCACATGCTGGACAGTAATCTGATTACTACGGAACATTCAGAGCATGCTGGACAGTAATCTGATTACTACGGAACATTCTGCTGCACCGCAGGACTCCAGGCCTCCAGCAGGGAGACAACATCCGCAGCTCCTGTGCTTAGGAGCTGGACTGGACCTCCTGGTCCTCCACGATCTTCATCTCCCCCACCTATTGGGCCAGTTCAGGGTTAAGAACACTCATTTTCCATTTATAGAGCTGAGAAAAAGTATTCAACCCCTTTGAGTTGTTCTCACATCACCCATCTCTGTGTTTAAGGCCGCGTCGTTCCCACCTGCCCTGTTCAGTTCAATAATTCGTGTCCAGAACTGTTCTTTAAAATGAATCGATCACATTTCCTCAAAAAGAAAGTTTTCAGCTCTGATGACTTGAATGAAACAAGTGAATCAGACATTTAGGTGAACATCAGAGGTAGACTAAAGCTGGATTTATGCTTGACGAGTCCTGGAGGGCCACGTGGCGCCGCACGGTCAAATTCAGCAACCAGGCCAGCCAGTACTGCATCTTTCCCAAATGCTCTGCACCTGGCATCTCTGACATTTTGTACGCAGACAGTTCGATTGGAAAAACATGGCAGGCGAGCAGGAGCTCCACCTGGCGGAGATTCAGAAAGACATTCATCTGAGGCTGCATGTTCCCAGCAGTCCTGTCCAGCCGCTTTAATCCGACTCCAGTCCGTCTGCCTAGAAAGTCCGGTCCGGTTGGGGAGGTGTGAACGCGTCATTGAACTCTGACCCGAACTCTGCTCCGCCTACAAACCTGGGTCTGGGTCCGGTTCAAGTGAACTCTGGTTCGGTTCGGATGCAGATGTGAACGCCAAGCGGACCGGAGACCGCTCCAGAAGCAGGAAGTGGACTTCAGCGCAGGGCATTCTGGGTAAATACAACCAAAACAAACGCTAGCTAGCCTAGCGCTAGCGGGAGAAATGGCTCGTGGTCTTCAGCCAAAGACTGAAGAGAAATCCTCCAGCCGCTGAAACCTGACGCCGCTCCATGTTGTTGTTGACGTTTGGTGAAGAAGGAAGCTGCGCTCAGCGTCTTCAGAGGTTTTCATGTCGTTTCCTTCAGCGGTTCTTGGTGCAGCGCCCCCACAGGCGAGGAGGGGAACAGGTTGCTGAAAGGGTTTGGTTGGTTTGACTCGGAGCAGAGAGGAAGAGAACCGCAGCAGCTGGACATGGAGGAGATGCTGCAGCTTTGGTTCCCAGTTGAAGCGAGTCTAGCGGACTATCAGCGGGAAAACATGGTGTTGATTAAACAGAGCAAGAAAACTGAGCAGAACTTTAGTCAGTCCCCAGACTGGTTCACACTGGTTTACAGTGGTCCAAACTGGTTCCGACTGGTCTACATTGGTCCACACTGGTAAGCATAGGCAACATTGTGTCTTCAGGCTAAGAGTCGAATTTATGGTACCATAATTTCTGGGCTATAAGCTTCTGCTTTTTCCCCACACTTTGACCACTGTGATCCGACTGACTGATGGATTTTTACCGACTGGCGTGGAAAGGCTGGACTGCTGCATGATGAAGAGGACGGCACAAGGTCAAGGGTGAGACGAAAGGGACACTGAGAGCAACAGCGACAGAGATGAAGTCAGCCTGAGGCTGTTCAACTGAAGAAGACGACTTCAGTGGTGATAGTGGACAGGAGGAAGATGAAGGTAGCGATCAATGATCCTGGCAGCAGGGTCACGTTGACAGAATATTTCCCATCTTTGAACATTTTTTAAACAGTAATGGAAAAATCTGATGGCCTGATTACAGTTCACACCCTGACCAGCTGTTGCAGACACGCAAACATTTTCAACTTTACGCACAGAGAACATGATGGAGGTAACTACGTCAATACAAAAACTTCCCATCTGAGCATCATCTCTGACCTGGACCCTAAAGTACCGGCATCTAACTGGGAGCCGACAGCAGCACGTTGAAGAGTTATGGAGGCTTTGGAGCGCATCTGGTGCAGGAGGAGCTCCTTCTGCAAGATTCCCTCCTGCTTCCCCTCATTCAGAGAGTCCCCCTGACTTCTGATCACTCCAACTGGAGAAACGTTCCCTGATTTCCAAACTTTGGCTGATGTGCATCTTGTAATTCCAGTTTCCAGTGAGGCAGCAGAGCAGGGCTTCGTCCTCCAGATCAACATCAGAACCCGGAGACATTTGATTGGGCAGAAGAAGGTGAACAATTCAGGTGAATGGTTCATAATTTAGGAGGGATTGCTTCATTTTATTGTTTATATGTAGCTCCTGGGGCCACAGTCAGTCAGTGGTTTTAGTCACTGTGGAGATAAAGTCACGTTTCCATCTGCTTGATGTGTGACGGCACCGTGTGGATTCTCTGTTCAGCTGGTTGAATAACAAACTGAATGAAAATCAGACAGAACTGAACGTCATTATCATTTTCTAAAATAGACAATTAAAAACAGATTATGATGGGATTTTTATTGACGCTGTCCGTTAAACGATGGACGAGTCAGTCTGGCCCAAGCTCTGCCTGGACGGCTACTGTAGCTTATTATTTTATGTTTGTTTCAGGAACTGATCAGGAAAAGTCTTTGTGTTTGTTAGCAATCCATATTTTATTAAAAGTTTAAAAAGTCCTTTTCATCTAAATATCTCATGTTACAATGTTGATGCCTGCAGCTCATATTCAGGTGCTCAATCGTCTAGAAATCCTGATGAATTATTTCCATCTGCTGCACGTCTTCATCTGTGTGAGCTCATTTTAAAATCAGAATAATAATCAGTGGAGTTCAATCATAAAGAAACTGGTAGAGTCTTTTTCAATCAGTGTTTTCTCCTCTCACATATGCAATAAAGACTGAACTCAAGTCTGACTAGTTATATATGTATTGAACACCTGTTGAGTTATAATATTAATAGCTTGAAGACCCAGCAGACGTGCTGTGGACAGGCTGAGTGACTCCTGAACTGCTCTTGCTGTCAGTTACTCCCAGTTTATTCCCCATTGAAACCGCTCTCTCGACGATGCTTCTGCATCATGTTGTTTCCATCTCAGACTGGTTAGCTGCTGCAGCCTCGCCTCAGACTGGTTTCCTCCCAGTTTACAGAAGTATTCCCCATTAGAACTGCTCTCTGGACACTGACAATGTCGCTTCTGCATCATGTTGTTTCCATCCTGATTTTGTTGTCAGAATCATTTCACTGAATGTTTCTCAGAAACTTTCCCCCAGCTTTATTTTCTGTCTAGTTTCCATCCAGGCTGCTGGGGAGCTAATGTTCTGAGCAGTTTCTGTTGCTGCTTCTATTAACTATTCAGAAAAGTCTTGTTTCTGTTTCTCTGGTTGAGCATCTTTTAATTTCAGCTCCTCAGCAGAGCAGCTGCAGCCTCGTCTCAGGGTGCTTAGCTGCTGCGGCTGCTGGTGTGAGATGTTTCTAGAAGGACTCATCTATCTCTGCTAACAGCTGCCAAGCAGTCAGCTGACCAGCAGGGGTCAGAGGTCACGCTGGCTTCTTGGTTTTCTCATATATAGTATTGAAAACATGTTTATAATGAAGCATTTTCTATTTGTTCTTCAGTATTAGCTGAGATGCTAACAGGGAACACAGTGCTGCAGAGCAGCAGCTTAGATGTGGCTAAGCTCAGAAGTTTACATACGGTCCATCAAATCTTTAAAATGATTTATTAGAAATGTTATTTTCCAGCACATACTGACATTTTTTTTTTTGAACTCCTATTTTTATTTTATTTTCATTGCTCAAACATGCTAGTATACCCATTTACAATTATTTACTGCCTCCCAATGGTAATCTCAGAAACCAGGTGGATATGGGACACACACAAGAAAAGAAAAAAGAAAAAAAAAAAACACAGCAACACTAAAGATGCACATACATATATATCAGTCTGCGCTTTAACTCTTTTAAAACTTAATGCAAAAATAAAGCAGTCATGGGGCTCTACCTTCTCAAACATGGTTCCCTCTGCAGTCTCAGTGAGTTAGTGATTTGCTCTGATCAATTTCTCTTACTTTCCCAATCCAGGCTTCATAAGTGGGAGGATCTGATTTAAGACACCTAACAGTGATGCACTTATCAGTCACAGCCAACAGTATACACAAAAGATATTTCTTGCCATGCAACAAAGTCATCAGCAGTGACTCCTAAGATGGCAAACTTTGGATCTTTAGCAACACTTTGGTTAAATATTTTTGCTTCAAGCTGCAAAAATATTATCCCAGAAGTGTTTAATAATCGGGCAAGACCAGAATATATGAATATGATTCCTTACATGTGCACCACAGTTCCGCCAACAAATATGTGAGCTTGCAGGAATCATTTTTTTCCACCATTTCTGGTGTCCTAAAGAATTGTGCAATAACCTTCCATTTGAACTCTCTCCACAAGTTTGAATTGGTCACCATATGAGTCCCAGTACAGATCTCCTCCTACTCCACATCATTTATGTGAATATTCATTTCAGATTCCCATTTAAATTTTATGTTTGATGTGTGTGTGTGTGTGTGTGTGTGTGTGTGTGTGTATATATATATATATATATATATATATATATATATATATATATATATATATATATATATATATATATATATATATATATATATACACACACACACTCCTAGTTGAGAACGGCTGATAAAAGTGACTTATAACTCTCGAAATTGTTTTGTCTTTGCTGTATTTTTATTAAGAGTTCCTGGACTGGTGCGGGGTGCAGTACTTTATTCCATTCCTTATGCTTTGACAGAAAGCTCCTTAGCTGGAGATATCTGAAGATATCTGCATTAGGTAGCTGAAATTCCCTCTTTAATTGTTCAAATGACTTCAAGTATCCGCCCTTGAGCAAATCATGTAGTTTGCTAAGAACAAATGTCGACCACCTACCAAAACCCACATCAATGGAAGCAAGCACAAAACCTTTGAGTGAAGAAATACTTGATAGGACAGAGACTTCACTCGACAAGCAAGCTCGCTGTCCTGCCCCTCAGGCATTTGAACGGTGGAAGTTTTATGTTCCATGGAGCGTTGCTGCCACCTATTGGCGTTTTAGGCAACTGCACCGCCGCTGTGTTTCGCTAGCAGGAGGGCAGCTGCGCAGACGTGTCTCTCATTGGCGCCACATTGCAGTTTGATTTTCTTTGAAGCAGAGTCTGTAAGTAGCAGTTTATATGTCATAATGAGCACTATGCTCACTTATGTGAAACGAAGCAACTTTGTGCCTACTGACTTTGTTTTCTTGAATTAGTTGTGGAAATGCCTGAATACGGTGGGAGCTTTAATTGTTTGCTATGCAATAAGCTAACGAGCATGCTGTTTGGCTAATCTTAGGCTGTTATGTTAGAGTTGAGTTCAGAGCTAGAGTTGTTTATCCCTATGTGATAGTGTTGCTGTTGTGCTGCTAATATATGCAACTGAATGTAAGACACTTTTCTGTTAGCTACTCCGGGCTCATTCATTCATTCACAACATTTCATCTGGAAATAAAGGAAGAAGTGATTAACCCTGATTCCTGTAAGAGGAATTTGGCTAATGGCTAGTTTTGGTATCAGGCACCATAGCAAGACCATTACACTCGTTTAATCTGTCGCCATATTACAAGTGAAGCCCGAGTCCATCCACTCATGTTTAAATCTTTTAAGGGGACATTTTTAAAATCTGATTTAGTGTGAAAGATCATTATAGTGGGAGATTTTAACATTTATGTTGATGTTGAGGGTGATGACCTAATATTAGCCTTTAATGCTATTTTGGACTCCATTGGCTTTACTCAAAGAAGTCCTACAAACCTGAAAGAAAATATCATTATAGAAGAGCTTCATCAGACAATGCTGTAGAAATGTTTAAAGAATCTGTTCCATGTTTAATTTCCTCAGGGTCTCAGATAAACACAGTAGAAGGCAGCAGTTTAATTTCCAGCCCTTCTCAAATTGATCTTCTTGTTCATAGAGTTACTTCCTCATTGCGTGTGGCATTAGACAATACAGCCCCCTTAAAAAAGAAGGTAATTATCCATAGGAGGTTGGCTCCTTGGTTTAATTCAGAGCTGCGTACCTTGAAGCAGAACACGAGGAAATCTGAGAGAAAACGGCCTCTACGCAGAGGAGCCCTGCTTAACTTGGAAAAAGAGTCCACTACTGTACAAAAAGACTCTTCACCTTCAAGAACGTTGTATTCTTCATCATTAATAGAGAACAGGAATAATCCCAGGTTTCTTTTTAGTCCAATTGCCAAACTTCCACAGAGTCATAGCTCTGCTGAGCCATCAGTCCCACAGCTCCCAGCTGTAATGACTTTATGGGATTCTTCTGAAATAAAACTGATTCTATTAGAAATAAAATTGTTGGGATCCTCCCGAACGTGATGACTTCATCCTCAACAAGTGAGGCAGCGCTGAATGTAACTCTAGAACCTGATGTGTGTTCGGACGGTTTTGAGTCAGTTGAGCTTTCTGAGTTATCAAAATTATTAGCTTCTTCCAAACCTGCGACTTGCATGTTGGACCCCGTCCCAACCAGATTATTTGAAGAGGTTTTCCCTCTGATTACTGCCTCCATTTTAGATGTGATTAATCTGTCCCTGGTAAATGGACATGTTCCACAGGCTTTTAAGGAAGCTGGAATTAAACCTTTACTTCAGAAACCTCTCAATCAAGATGATTTAATAAATCACAGACCCGTATCTAATCCTCCCTTCTGATCTAAAATCCTGGAGAAAATCGTTGCTGATCCAGTGTGTGAGCATCTAGAACGTAATGACCTGTTGGAAGAGTTTCAGTCAGGTTCCAGAGCTCATCATAGCACTGAAACGGCTCTGCCGAAAGTCAAAAATGACCTTCTCTTGGCCTCAGATACAGGACTGGTTCTGGTTCTGTTTGATCTCAGTTCTGGTTCTGATCCAGTGGACCACAATATCTCTTAGGCTTGAACATGTTGTGGGTATCAAAGCAACAGCACTACATTCCAGTTTGTTCATGTGAACGATAAATCATCTTCTCACTCTAGGGTTACTGGTGGAGTGCCACAGGGCTCTGTGCTTGCACCAGTTCTTTTTACTATATATCTGCTTCCAATTGGAAAAAACATCTGACAGCATGGGATAAATGTCCACTGTTATGCTGATGATACTCAGCTCTATCTGTCCATAAGTCCTAATGAATCCAGTCTTCTAGGTAGATTACAGGCATGTCTTGAGGACATTAAAACCTGGATGACATCAAATTTTCTTCGTTTAAATTCTGACAAGACAGAAGTTTCTCTGAGCTATCTCTGTAGATATGCTGCTATAGGCTGAGGCTGCTGGAGGAAAAACTGACCACTTTTTCTCACTTTCTTCTTCTACTAATCTCCAATTTGCATTATTTGCTGTTATTTCAACTGTTAAATTGTTGGTTTCTCAGTTATTTTTCTCTCCATAGAAGCTACATCTGGTCTGGCGTTCTGTTTGGTAGTGATGCCTTGCTGGAGTAAAGTGCCTCGGGACGACGTTAGTTGTTAATTGGGACTATAGAAATAAACTGAATTGAAACAGGCAGGTCCACTAGAGGCAGCGCACATTGACTTTCTTCAATATTGAGCCATTGAGTATCTGATCAATTTTGTATCCAGGCTGTTATTGGTCTTAGCTGAGCGGCCCGAAAATAATGTTTCAGATTTGGGACATTAAAGTTACAATATGTAACTGTGCACCGCTCCTGACCTGAACCAGCCAATCAGAGCCCGGAGGAGGTGCTTAACGCTGTCAATCACCCTCGTGCACGTGCTGCTAAATGTGCTAATGGCAGAGAAACCTGGAAGGGTTTTCCTGGGTTTTCCTGGAAACCCTTCCAGGAAAACCATTTTTCTGCCATCATCAGTGGCCATGCTAACTAGCCTGAGCATTCCCAGCAGTCTCTGCTTGCTGCAGCGCAGCAGAGGGGGGGGCAGCACCACTCAGACAGTGATTGGCAGCACTAAGACCCGCCTCCTAGCTCTGATTGGTTCTTTCTGGATGGCACTGGGAGAAGGAAGAGGAGCTCTATTTTTTCATAGATTATATCTCTCATACCAAACTGTCATGATATGACAGTTTCAGCAAATATGTAGAAAAATATCTTTTTTAAAAGTTACATTCTGCAGCTTTAAGTCCTCCTTGGGCTTTTGGTTAAGTCAAGTTTATTTGTACGGCACATTTCAGCAGCAAGGCAGTTCAAAGTGCTTCACATCATAAAAAACATCAATCAAGTATACAGCAAATTATCAAGCAAATACACATGAAAATTATCAAAATGATTGGGCAAATATCAGTGCATCAAAATCATTAGGATCCTCAGGCAAATATAGTTCAGTGTTCTTACTACTAATCAAAAGCAGCTCTAAACAGGTGGGTTTTCAGCCTTGATTTAAAGCAAGTCAGTGTTTCGGCTGTTTTGCAGTTTTTTTGGAAGTTTGTTCCAGATTAGTGGAGTATAGAAGCTGAAGGCTGCTTCTCCATGTTTGGAGTTACCTCCTCCTTAAACTTTCCATAAAATTCATTTATAAAACCATCAGGGTTGGGACTTTAGCTATTTTTGAGAGTGGAAATTGCCTGTTTCATTGCATCCTCTTTGATTGGTTCTACTGTTTTCCTATATCATCAAATAGTGTTCATAACTTAATATATCTAAAAAATGTTTCTAATATGTTATCGTTTGTACATGGGTTAGAGTTTTTATATAAAGACTCGTAATATTTAGCAAAGCAATCAGTGATTTTTATCTGGCTTAGTGGCTGTGACCTGACTGGACTTAAGTTTCTGAATTATGCTTGATGATTGTTATTTATTGACATATTTAATAAAATATTTCCATCTTTTCTGTCCGACTATCCTGCAGGTTAGCTGAATCAGGATTTAATTTAAGTCATTTAATGAGCTCCAGCAGAAGATGACTTTATCAATGTTTAGAGGAGCATAACGGTGGTTAACCTGCACTAACTCACCTGTGAGCAACATCAGCTTCCAGTTCTTGGCAGCAGTTCAGTAAAAGGAAGAGTTGATGGTGATCAGAGGGTTGAGTGTGTCTAAGTGGAGGCTTTTCTGTTGAAATGTTCTTTTCTGTTCATAAAAACATTAAATTATGTGAAACAGAGCAGCTGATATTTAATACAGTGAATGATGTCATGATCTTGATGAATCTGACCTGACTTTAGACTAATTCTGATGAAAGAAAGTGAACTAGTTGAAGCTGCAGCTGTGAGCTTCGTTCAGCATGTTTAGGTGGTGAATTATGATCATGAACCAGTTCATTTTAACTTAATTTTAAATTAATCTTGACATCATCAGGCGTTGGTTCTTGGTTGCTTCACATCCTCTTCCTGTCTTCTACTGGGCTTCTGGTGGCGTTTCCACCTGGTCCTGTAACCCGGGTCCCATCAGAACTTCCTGGCTCCCCGCCATCTGTGTTACCGAAGCAGTGTCTGGGTCCAGCTGACAGGAAGCAGAGCTGCCTGACTGGATTCCTCTTCCAACCTGAGAGCTGAAGCTTCTCCAGTCCTCCTAACGTGGAGACGATGAATATTCAGCTGAAGCAGCATCTCCTGCATCTCCTTCCTCTGGGCAGCACACAGTAATTTATGTGGATGTAAGAAATGCCACCTGGGGACTCCTCACTCTGCAGCACTTCCACCCTCACGCACAGGTCTACCGCCCGTACAGTCACTTAAACAGCTGACAACAGGTTGTTAAAGCAGCAGGTGATTAATAGAGAGATAATTAACACGTCTATGTTTCAGAACGTGAACTGAAGCTGAGCTTGAGTCCATGTCAGCAGCAGATTGGCTCCGCTTCAGAGCTTAGATCTGGTTCTGAAGAGAAGGTGTTGGCCCTGCTCAGGATCCATCCTGCAAACATCTCAGCCATAAAGCTGCTCACTCAGCTAAGAGCAACCTGCTCCTGATTAGAAAAGCACTGACATTTGGGATAAATGGGCCTTTAAGCATTGTTTAATGCTGCAGAAAGACAATATGCATCCAGAAGCTTTTTACTCTGAGTTCAGCAGATTCTTAATTGGCTGGATTTGCTCCTGCTTTATTGAGAAAAAATAATCTGTTTCCTGACATATTACTAATAGTAGATATTCATCCTGAGAGCAGCAGTTTCCTTTGTGATCCTCTGTCCTGATAAATGTTGGGATTTTTCTCCCGAAATGGAGCCAAGTTTATGTGCTCTTTATTTTTGGCTCCAGCTTATTTATGTTATTTTAGTATCAGAAACTGGCCCCTCGGTGGTTCTGGTGTGAAGAGTACCATGTTTATGGTGCCACAGCTCAGTCAGTGTGGAGCTGGGATTCATTTCTTCTGCTGCGTGGGCAGATCTTCCCACTAGTCCGCTCCCAGGTGCTGATTGTAAAGTTACACAGTCAAAATTAACAACAATAATTTGGGTTATTTAGCCTATTAGAGAAAATGGGGGTTCATTATTTCAGTCATATTTTCACAATGTCATTCATTTATAAATGTCATAGTTTCAAACGAAATATTTATTTTTCAAGCTAAATACTGAGTTTGAAAAAGCTAAACAAGCTAAACATTTATTTAGCTTGCTAACTTACTATTTAATTAACTAAATATTTAGCTCTGAGCTAGCTAAATATTCAATTGAATTCAGTTTATTTATATAGCGCCAATTCACAACAAATGTCCCAAGGCACTTTACAAAAAAATTAGTTTGAAACTAAATATTTAGCTCAGAGCTAAAGATTTTGGTAATATGCAAATTTACTTGTGGACTACCAAAATAAAAGCTGGGTCTTCCAGTCCTCTTTCTAAACTCCTGATGGCGAATCGCTTCATGCCGCCTCTTCTTCATCGTTTCTTTTCCTCTTTTCTTGAACAACAGTTCAGCTTAAAACAAAGGATGAGGCGTTTTAAAGGCGATCCAGACGTTTAGCGATGGATCTACAGCAGCAGTGATGCATCAGCGTTGAAGGGTTCAGTCTCACCAGCAGGATAAAAGCTCTCAAGACCCAGCTTTTATTTTGATAGTCCGCTTCCGCTTATCGGCAAGGGAATTTGCATATTAGCTAAATATTAGCTAAAGATTTAGCTAGCTCTGAGCTAACTAAATATTTATTGAGCTCGGAGCTAGCTACAGAGTTGCCGGTTGGCAGTGTTCACCAGCCTGCCTTTAGCCAGCTGATGCATGGATGATTGCCATCTTCATTATGTTAGTCTTTTCAACCCTGAAGTGGCGTCAAGTCCAGTGTAGAAACATCTAGACTTCTTTCGTTCTGGAGGAGTTCTTCTGAACACGAACCAGTAGGTTTTGATCTGTTTAGGGTGGATGGTCAGAAACACATTCATGTTCCTGTAAATGGGTTGAACCTGCAGTTTAATCTGAATAGTAAACTGAAAAGGTTCTGGATACTCTGTGGTTTCATTTTGGCTTCACACCGGTGTTTTGTTCTGAAAGGTCCTTCTAGAACACTCACATTTATAAGTCAGTGATTTCACAGTTGAATCATCAGGAAATGATTTATTAACCACTTCATATTAACCCCCCCTCCCAAAAAAAAAACCAACCAAACAAAAAAAAAAAAAAAAAAAAAAAAAAAAAACCACTTCCTGTTCTGATTATAAGCAAACATTGTGTAAAAGTCCTGGAAACATCTGCGTATTGAAGAGTTGATGCTTTAGTAAGCAGAACCTTCAGGCTGATCTGGTGTTTAGAGGCTGCAGAAAGGAAATCAAAGTGGAAATTGATTGGACTGAAGACAATGTCCAACCAGAGAGGACTGGGTTGACAGGTCCGCCTGTTATCGGGTCAACGTGACCTTCTAATGGGACTCCTTTAGAAAGAAAGACAACAACTGATTCATCTGAAGGAGTTTAACTTTCTCCGCTTAGAAAAACGGGACTTTTTCAATTAGCTTCTCTGTGGTGATTTGGTTTAATTTCCTGCTTCCATCAGTGAGAGCAACTCACTTTAATCTCTAACTGCAAATTACATTTAAAAAATCATTAAGACTCCTGAAGCAAATGGGTTTAAATAAGTCCATTAAATGTAAGAGACGAGGATGAAGGTTTCTGTCTGACTGGCTTCATGGAAGTATGGGGTGTCGCTTATAAAGTAACGGCCATAATCTGGGTTACTCACTCTGTCAGAAGAGAGAAACACATGGGGGATAATTTTTCTAAGTCATATTTTCACCATGTTATTCATTAATTTGTTAATGTTACAGTTTCAAGCTAAATATTCAGTTAACAGATGCTTTGTTCCAGATTAGTGGAGCATAGAAGCTGAAAGCTGCTTCTCCATGTTTGGTTCTGGTTCTGGGGATGCAGAGCAGACCAGAACCAGAAGACCTGAGTGGTCTGGAAGGTTGATACAACGACAACAGGTCTTTAATATATTGTGGTGCTAAGCCGTTCAGTGATTTATAAACTACCAGAAGTATTTTAAAGTCTATTTTCTGAGCTCCAGGGAGCCAATGGAAGGACTTTTGAACTGGGGTGATGTGCTCCATCTTCCTGGTATTAGTGGGAACGCCAGCAGCAGTGTTCTGGATCAGCTGCAGCTGTTTGAGTGACTTTTTAGGCAGACCTGTGAAAATACTGTTGCCATAATAAATACAATTAGTTCTTTAATCCTGGAAATGTTCTTCAGGTGATAGAAGGCTGACTTTGTAACTGTTTTTATGTGTCTCTGAAGGTTCAGGTCCGAGTCCATCACTCCACCCAGATTTCAGGCCTGATCACTAGTTTCTAGCTGGAATAACTGAAGCTGCGTGTTGACTCTAGATCATAACTATAACTTCAGTTTTATTTTTATTTATTATTAAGAGAACTATGACATTATCTAGAAAAATAGATCCTCTTATAACAAGTAGTATTTTTAATTAATATAAATAAATATGTTTTACTTTGTTGGTGTACATTTAAAGAATGATTCAGAAGTATTTCTTTCAGTGCATGCACAAATGAGCCAACAGTACGGATCGTGCTTCCTGAACAGAACATGCAGTGACATGCATATTAGCTAATTATTTATCTCTGAGCTAGCTAAAGATTTAGTTTGTAAGCTAAATATTTAGCTAGCTCAGAGATAAATATTTAGCTTGGAGCTAAATAGCTTGTTCACAAAAAATGAATGGAACATAATATTTAGCTAGCTCAGAGCTAACTAGATATTTAGCTATCACTGAGCTATGTAGCTAAATATTTAGTTTGGAGCTAAATAGTTAGCTTGCTCACTATATATTTATGGAACTAAATATTTAGCTAGCTCTGCACTAACCAGATGTTTAGGTAGCTCTGAACTAACTAAATATTTAGCTTGCTCAGAGATAAATGTTTAGTGAGCAAGCTAAATATCTAAGTGGCTTAATATTTAGCTTGCTAATAAAATATTTTGTTTGAAACTGTGATATTTATAAATGAATGATTAAAATAGTGAAAATATTACTTTGAGAAATGAATCCCCATTTTTTTTTTTCTTATGACCGGCTAAATAATGAATTGAATTGATTTCAGACTTACATGGCACTTTTCAGGACCTTCAAAGACGACAATGAATCAGTCATTCCCATTCACACACACTTTCACCTTCTGATTATGGTAGAGCTACTGGATTGCTATATATCAGTCCTTCTGACCACCACCGGCCAATAATAACCCAAATTATTGCTGTTAATTGTTGACTGTGCAACTCTACAAACGGCAGCCCATGTTCTAAAGCAGGGGTGCTCATTACGTCGATCGCGATCTACTGGTCGATCGCGGAGGCAGTACTGGTCGATCGCAGCGTGACGTTAAAAAATATTTATCAGCCTATCAAACATCCCGTTACTTAATTGACATACAGGGCAACCAATCAGATGACAACTGAATTTTGACCTTTAGGTCACCGCTCATGCGTAAACGGCGGCACTAGCGCAGCAAAACTTACAAGCTAGCTAGCGAATTACCTCAGATTTTAAGCCCTTGCTAAAACATATGGTGATCAAAATGAGTGAGAGTTTTTCCATGTATCTGGACATGCAGAATACAAGCAACTAAATGACGGTCAATGGCTGTTGGACTTGGCATTTTTAACTGATGAGACAAACCTGTTGAATGACCTTAACCTTGAGCTGCAAGGAAAAGACAATACAGTGACCAATATGATCAGCTCAGTTAACGCTTTCGAACGAAAGATGCAACATTTAGCCTCAAAGCTGCAGCGCCATGATTTGGCAAATTTGCAGAACCTGGCGTCAGAGCTGGAGACGCAAGGGAAGGCCTGTGAGCAACTTGACAGTGCAGCTACATGGAGCAAATGGACGTTTGTCTGTCAGAGTTTGACAAACGCTTTCAAGACTTTTCTTAGCTCAAACCAGTCGCTACATTCATGTGCTATCCTTTTCAGGAAGATGCTGAGGTTGATTCACTCGCATCAAACATTGCAACACTGTTTCACTTGAACTCTTCTGGAGTGGAAGATGAGATTTTGACTCTACAAACTGACATTGAGCTGAAGTCGAGAGCTCATGGACAGTTCTGGAACTGACTCACAGAGGTTAAGTGCCCCAACATGAGGAAATGTGCTACCTCCTTGACTGCATTATTCGACTCCACTTATTTATGTGAGTCAGCCTTTAACTACATGAAGATCATTCAGTCCAAATCCCGTTCCACCATGACTGATGAACATTTGGAAATGTGCTTGAGGCTGGCTGTCAGCAGCTACTGTCCGGACTATGCATCCCTGGCTGATTCAGTTCAGTGCAAGTCATCAAAGTAAACTCAGGCAACTACAAAAAATGTAAATAATTATTTATTAAGTGTGTTGTGCAATATTGGCTTATTCAGTTATGCAAGGTACATCAACATACATTGTACATACAAATAATCTTTAATAAATTTGAAAACAGTTATATGTTTTGCATTTTTGTAGTGGGTAGGTAGATCATTTTGACTCGGTTGTTTTATAAGTAGCTCGCATGCTGAAAAAGTGTGAGCACCCCTGCTCTAAAGTATTCCTACTTTCATGTATTTACTGCCTCAGGCTTACAGCGCTGTCATCATTTAGTAACTATGGAGAACCGACCAACATGCATCTACAGGATGGGATCCAGCTGTCTGCAGCTGGGTCTCATCCTCTTGGTGGTTCTAAAGGTTCTGATATGCTGGATCATCTCACACCCTCACACCAGCTGGGACCAGCACCACCCCCTGCCGTGTGGCTCCAGAAGCTGGGTTCATTGCAGCCTGGGGAATATATACTGTGTATATTCAGGAACCTGAAGCAGAAGAAGTTCAGATGCACTCTGTTCTGGGATCAGCTGAATACTGAGGAGCTAAAACCCGAACACAGGGATAGTTAGAGGAGAACCCAGAAGATAATAACGTGAGCAGGAGGCAGCGGTGTGTCCAGGTGGAGCAGAGCTAACAGACTTCCTCTGGGTTAGCTGTCAGACTTGGCTTGAGGTCTGCGCTCAGTTGCCCCCGGCAACCAGGACTTTCCCCCCAAATCACGGATATAATGAGACGCTGGCTGCGCTGCTGCACTAACAGGCACAGTGAGCAGAGGTTCCCAGCCGCCTGCAGCGCCAATTTGAATACAAAGCAACAGAATCAAGGAGGACCACCACCCCCCCGCACTGCACACCTCCATCTCCTCCATCTGTCACCGCTGATCTTTATGTCTCATCGTTCTCCTATTCTGACCTCCAGCTGTTTCTGCTGGAAACCTCCATTGTTTACCCCCCCACACACACACATCTTCTATAATCATAAATATGTCATTCTAATCTGTAACACAAGGGTGGGAGCAGCTTATCTCAGGAAACATGACATTGACTTCCTGCTGACACAACCCTCCTAATAGGCTGTCTGCACTTGTCCACAGGCACCTGCTGTCTTCGCTGTAAAGGGGGGGACAGAGACATGTCTTCTGGGCATGCTCAGTAGGTCAACACTGGGTCTCTGACTCTGACACAGAAAATTCATTTTCCTGCTAACATATGAGACATTTTAATACGTTCTCACTTCTAACTGACACAGAAATATGGTTTTCTTGTCCTGCCACAGCTTCTCGGACTTTGACTAGGCCATTCCAACCCATGAGTCTGCTCTGATCTAAACCAGTACCTCTCAAATAGTGGTTAAATAAAAAATCTGCAGAATGTGTCAATTTTTTATCTGATTAGTCGTCAGAATAATAATTGTTGGTTGGAGTCTTAGATGAAGTTCGACATTTTTCTGTATTTTTATCAGTGATAATCTTTCATTTAAAACTGTGTCAAACAGCATCAGCTGGACTGAGCTGTGCAGAGGAAGATGGAGCGGATGGTCTTTCAGTAATGGAGGCGGTTGCCTGGTGACAGCTTTAGGAAGGGACAGGGGGAGATTCAGAGACCCTGAACCAAATTACTTTTCAAGGAAGAGGAGCAGAAATCTTCAGACTGATCTGGAGGAGGGGTCAAAGGTCAGAGCGAGAGAAGAATACAGATATTAGAAGACGAGAAGGATCAGGTAGCAGAGGACAGTGGAGAGAAGGAGAGAGGAAGAAGAGAGAATAACAGACTGGAAGGAAATCAGAGATGATGACGGAAGATCGGGTTCTAGATGATAATCAGGAAACATCAGGATCCTGCTGAGGACACGTCTCCTGATTGACTGTGGAGGACAGCCTGGACGCGCTCCGTCTCCAGCCGGGATCTGATGGAGGCTGGAGATAACCACCAGACTCTGCAGAGCATGTCTGGGTTCTGATTCTCTGCATTTTAAACATAGAAGCTAACATCCATCCATCATCCATCACGCTTATCCTTGCAGGGTTGCGAGGGAGGCTGGAGTCCATCCGGTCATTGGTCAAGAGGCGGGTCCACCCTGGACAGGTCGCCAGTCCATCGCAGTGCCAGAAGCTAACAGTCAGCTGGGAAGCCGTTAGCTTAACGTTCACCAAGACGTCAGATGTTCTGGTTCAGTGATTAATGTCTCCAGTGATCTGAGCGAGGTTCTGGACGAATCGTTAAATGATGATGACTAGAGAGACGGGGTCACGGTCAAGTTGACCTTTTGGTTATCTGGTTTTAAACCTCGTCCCTGTCCAACCTGTTGGACGCTGATCAGAAATGTTGACCAAAGATCCGTCTGGTTGGATGAGATCAGAGACCAGGATGGGCCTGGTTCTGACCCGCTCCCAGTCCCCACACTCTGGACCCTGTCCTACATGGACACGTCTCTGCTGGCTGATGCGCGGTTCTGGGTCCAGCCTGGAGACACGCCCCTCGGATCTACAGGAACATTTCTCTGGGTAAACACACCCTGTCATGGATAGAGACAAATGTCACGGCTGCTTTCACACACGCTGACTGAAACACACATATCTGCCAGCACACACACACAGTCCGACACACTCCTGGACCCTGACTGACGCTGACTAATGGCAGCTTCCCGCCGGAATGCCGGCTGAGGCTTCGCTGGGTTTGGGTTTCTGAGGCCACGCCGCAGGAGCGGAAACTGAGACGGAGTTTCCTCTTTGACGAGGTGACAGAAAACAAGACAGCAGCAATCAAACCCCGACAGCATCAAACACTCAGCCATCAGTCAGGACTGGCGGCTGACCAAGGATTTATGGCTTCCGCTGAGCAGACAGGAGAAAGCTGGAGGAGGGATAACATCATCAGGACCTCCTGCTCTCATTGGTCGGGTCCTGTTACTGATTCTCCACATCTAAAATTCTGCAGGTATTTTTCCATAGGAGGCTTAATGTGACGGTTCACCTGGAGAACACAGAGGTATGCACAGGATACAGAGCTGTGATTTTAGAGGCTATTTTAAACATGGCAGAACCCAGCAGACCTAGAGGACCAGGAGAACCAGAACACTTGGTCTCTGTGTCCTGCAGGAATAACAGCAGCTGCAGCTCATTGAGCAGAACCGGCAGGTTTCAGAGGTGGCTTCAATGTTCTGATCTGTTCTGAAGATCAGAGAAGCTCCTGCTTGTTTCAGGCTGCTCTCAGTCATGGCTGCTTGCTGGAAGCTTTGCAGCCTGACAGCAAGAGGGTCACCAGCCTGGGGTCTTCCTGCATGGAGGTAGCACATTTTCCTGGTTCACACATGAGCATAGGGCACTATTTATAAAGTTACACTGTCAAAAATTAACAACAATATGTGGGTTATTTAGCATTTTCTAAGAGAAAAAGATTGAGGGTTCACTTTTCAGTCAGATTTTCACCACGGTGTTCATTTATAAATATCACAGTTTTAAACTAAATGTGTAGTTTGCAAGCTAAATATTTAGTTTGGAGCTAAATATTTAGCTCCAAACTAAATATGTACCTGTGAGCTAGCTATATATTTAGGTTGCAAGCTAAATATTTAGCTAGTTTGGAGCTAGTTCCAAAGATAGACAGATGGCTGGATAGACATGTAGATCTTCATGACCAAGAAGCCTTTAGATCGTGAAACAAGGAGGAGCTGAGAGCTGTGAAGAAGGAGTTGAGAAGGAAAATGAGGGATGGAAAAAACATCTGCAGGAAGAAGATGGCGGATCAGCATCAGCAGAGCAACCCTAACTCTTTCAGACCACAACCCAAACCCTCAGGTTGTAGGAGACCTTGGGTGGGTGAATGACTTGAACCAGTTCTTTAACAGGTTTGACCAGTCACCCATGCCTCCCCCAGCCCAGTGCCCCCTGCTGTTACCACCCTCATTTGTAATGATTGCCAGCTCTTCTTCTCAGGACTTCACACACCTCAGCTCTTAGCCATCATCCACTCCTTCACTTCAGAGGACTCCATCCAACAACCCCCCTCCCCTCCATCTTGTCCCTTTCATCACTTCAGGTGAGGAACGAGCTGCGAACAATCAAGGTGTGAAAGGCTGCAGGTCCAGATGGCATCAGCTCTAGGCTCCTGAGGTGCTGCGCAGATCAGCTGTGTGGCATCATGGGATACATTTTCAACCTGAGCCTGAAGCTGGGGAAAGTACCACAACTGTGGAAGACCTCCTGTGTGGTACCAGTACCAAAGACCAAACATCTAAAGGAGCAGCTACAATGCAATGTCAGGCCTGTAACCCTGACATTGCATCTGATGAAGACCCTCAAGAGACTGGTCCTCAGACGTCTACGCTCCCTGGTGACGTCTTCATCGGATCCGCTGCAGTTTGCCTACCAGCCTGGCATCGGGGTGGATGACGCCATCATCTACCTCCTGCACCGACCTCTGACCCACCGGGAGAAACCTGGAAGCTCTGTGAGGCTCATGTTCTTTGATTTCTCCAGTGCTTTCAACACCATCCAGCCAGAACTTCTCAGGGACAAGCTGGAGCTGTCAGGAGTGGACCACCATATGTGCCAGTGGATGCTGGACTACGTCACTGGCTTCCTATAGTATGTGAGGACACAGGGCAATGTCTCCAACAGGCTGGTCTGCAGTATGGGGGTCCCTCAGGGAACCGTGCTGGCACCACTCCTCTTCACCCTCTACACTGCAGACGTCTCCATCAACTCCCCA
This sequence comes from Anableps anableps, assembly GCA_014839685.1. Taxonomy (NCBI): domain Eukaryota; kingdom Metazoa; phylum Chordata; class Actinopteri; order Cyprinodontiformes; family Anablepidae; genus Anableps; species Anableps anableps. The sequence goes on from CM026068.1 coordinate 405,613, forward strand.
CGCCGCCATCTTCAGAAGTTCTCTAATGACTCTGCCATAGTCTGCCTCATCAAAGGTGAGGACGACTCAGTGGATTCAGGACTTTGTGGACTGATGCCAGAGGAACCACCTCCTGATCAATGCTGCTAAAACCAAGGAGCTGGTGGTGGATTTCTGCAGGCATAGACCCACCTTACTGACATCCACGGAGTGGACGTGGAGATCGTGGAGTCTTCTCAGTACCTGGGTGCTCACCTGAACAATAACCTGGACTCATAACTCTGATGCTCTTTACAGGAAGGGACAGAGCAGACTCTACCTGCTGAGGAGGCTGAGGTCTTCTGGACTGCAGGGGGAGCTCCTGAAGGCCTTCTCTGACTCTGTGGTGGTATCAGCCATCTTCTATGGGACTGTCTGTTGGAGCAGCAGCTTCTCTCCAGCTGAGAGGAAGTGGTTAGATAAGCTCATTAGGAAGGCCAGCTCTGTGCTAGGATGCCCCCTCGACCCAGTGCAGGTGGTGGGAAACAGAAGGACTCTGGCTAAAATAACATCACTGATGGACAACGTCCCCCCCATGCATGAAGCTGTTGCTGAGCTGGGGAGCTCCTTCAGTGACAGACTGCTGCATCCTAGGTGCACTAAGGAGCATTATAGGAGATCCTTCCTCTCAGCAGCTGTTCGACTCTAGAACCATCACTGCTCTCAACAGAATGCTAGTATCTGTACAACTTTACCGCCTATCGATTGTCACTAACTGTTAGTAGTTTGTATTTTTAATGCTCAGAGACATTTTGCACATCTGGTACATTTATAATTAACCAACTCAGCTGCACATTCCTCTGGCCTGGAGTATTTTTTTACAACTACCCAGTGTTCATGTTGGAATGTTACCTTACTGTACAGTATTTTTTTTATTCTTTATTCTGTTTTTATATATATTTTATATTCTTTGTGTGAGTCTGTTTTTCTGTTATTGCCTGTCACTGCCACTTTGCTGCTGTTGCACAGAAATTTCCCCATCGTGGGGCAATAAAGGACATTTCTGTTCTATTCTAAAGCCAAAGAAGAGAGCTGGAGACATGGCTGAAGGTGGAGCAGTTAGTGTCTTGGGTCAACCTTCCACAGAGGAGGGAGGATGGAGGATCGAGACCTCAAGAGGTTCATGGATGTCCTGAAGCTTGATGAGCAGAGGAGTGAGGTAGAGAAGAGATGGAGGCAGATGATTGGCCATTAAAGTGCCAGAACTCATTATAGTATAGTGTTTTGTTTTCCTCCTGATAATAAATCTGTTTGTTTGGATCTTTAGTCTGCAGGGTTTACTCCCGTGTACTTCTAGCACCTCATTATGACTCCAGTGAGTCAGATCAGACTGTGACAGGATTAATTTAAATAATCTCCTGACTTTTTCATTAGCCTGGGAACCCACAGTGCTCTGAGAATGAACCTTGGTCTGTGGAAATGGTCAGTGGATTACCTGATTAGGCAGCAGATTAACACGGGCTCGCTGCATGTCTGTGTCAGATCCATCATGGATCAGTGCTAAGCTTCATAATGTGCACAGCTTCCCCTTTCCAGCTGATGCAGCTGCGGAGGACTCGTAGTCGGTTTCCTGGAGACCAGGACGTGTCTCCATGGATGAACTCATGATCAGATGGACTCCTGGGTAATCAGCGCTGTTTGCCCTGAAGATGCCTCCATGTGCTTGATGAGCGCATCTGTGTGTGCCTGAGAGGTGTCTTCAGTAAATCAAGCAGTTATGAGCTGTTCATGTTTCCCAGCATGCTCTGGTCATTGCAGATGATGACTGAATGAAATAATTTTCAGTCACCTGAGAATCCTGCAGATCTGCTGCTTCCTCACACCTGATCTGTTTTTATCTGGTTATGATCCAGATTTTAGTTGGAAACAAACAACTAAGAGAGTGCAGTTTTATGGGGTGTCGTTTGAAAACCTGCGCAGACAGAAATTAACAGCAATAATTTGGGTTACTCAGCATCCCTTACCAAAAAGAAGTATACTTCAAGTGCACATCCTTAAGTATACTAAAGTATATTTCCCCAAGTGTACTTTTATTTACCAAGTACACTGATACAAGTGTATTAGCAGTTTACTATCAAGTGTGCATCTTGGGACTAAATTGGCCCACTTTAAGTTTATGAAAGCATACTTTTGAAGTATACTTAAAGTGTTCTTCCAGGTACACTTTTAGTTTACTTGTACTAAAACTTCAAGCTTAGTTTTACTTTTAGAAAGTACACTTTCAATTATACTGAAAGTAATCTTTTAGGTATACTGTTAGTTTTCTTGCAGTAAACTTCTAGTGCCCTTTTTAGTTCAAGAAAGTACACATTGCAGAAAAGAATAAAAATATCCTGTATTTTCTCATGATGGAGAAATTTCTGTGCAACAGCAGCAAAGTGGCAGTGACAGGCAGTAACAGAAAACAGGCTCACACAAAGAATATATATATATATATATATATATATATATATATATATATATATATATATATATATATATATATATATATATATAATTGCACAAGTGTCCATCAAATGTGGCATATACCAAGGAGACGCTCTGTCCCCACTGCTGTTCTGCATAGGTCTGAACCCCCTCAGCCAAGTCATCAACAAGACTGGCTACGGATACCGACTCAATAACGGAGCCACCATCAGTCACCTCCTCTACATGGATGACATCAAGCTGTACGCTAAGAGCAAACGAGACATCGACTCACTGATCCACACCACCAGGATCTACAGCACTGACATTGGGATGTCATTCGGACTAGAGAAGTGTGGTCGGATGGTTACACAGAGAGGGAAGGTCATCCACACAGAAGGGGTCTCACTCCCAGAGGGAACAATAGCAGACATTGAGGACAGTTACAAGTACCTGGGAATACCACAAGCAAATGGCAGCCTCGATGAGGTCACAAGGAAAGGAGCCACAGCCAAATACCTCCAACGAGTAAGGCAAGTCCTGAGAAGCCAGCTCAATGGCAAGAACAAGATCCGTGCGATAAACAGCTATGCCTTGCCAGTAATCAGATACCCTGCAGGAATAATAAGCTGGCCAAAGGAAGAGATAAAGACCATGGATGTTAAAACTCGGAAACTACTAACCATGCATGGAGGGTTCCACCCTAAATCCAGCATCCTGAGACTATACGCGAGCCGTAAGGACGGAGGCAGAGGACTAGCAAGTGTGAGAGCCACTGTCCAGGATGAAACATCCAAGATCCATAAATACATCAAGGTCAAAGCCTCAACCAACGATGTGCTCAGCGAATGTCTCAAACAATGGGGACCAGAGGATGAGGTGCTGGAGGAACCATCATGGGAGGATAAGCCCCTACATGGGATGTACCACCGACAAATAACTGAAGTGGCTGATATCAGGAAATCCTACCAATGGCTGGAAAAAGCTGGACTCAAGGACAGCACAGAGGCACTCATCCTGGCTGCACAGGAACAGGCCCTAAACACCAGAGCGATAGAGGCTCAGATCTACCACACCAGACAAGATCCAAGGTGTAGATTGTGCAAGGAGGCCCCTGAGACAGTCCAACACATAACAGCAGGGTGCAAGATGCTGGCAGGGAAAGCGTACATGGAACGTCATAACCAAGTGGCGGGCATAGTGTACAGAAACATCTGTGCAGGATATAGACTGGAAGCCCCGAGATCAAAGTGGGGCACACCCCCAAAGGTGGTGGAGAATGACCGAGCTAAGATCCTGTGGGACTTCCAGATCCAGACAGATAAAATGGTAATGGCGAACCAACCGGACATCGTGGTGGTGGATAAACAACAGAGGAAAGCCGTTGTGGTGGATGTAGCAATACCAAGCGATTGCAACATCAGGAAAAAGGAACACGAGAAACTGGAGAAATACCAGGGCCTCAGAGAGGAACTGGAGAAGGCCTGGAAGGTGAAGACCACAGTGGTGCCTGTGGTCATCGGGGCCCTCGGGGCAGTCACCCCCAAACTGGAGCAGTGGCTAAAACAGATCCCAGGAACAACGTCAGACATCTCAGTCCAGAAATGCGCAGTTCTTGGCACAGCCAAGATACTATGCAGAACCCTCAAGCTCCCAGGCCTCTGGTAGAGGACCCGAGCTCAGAGGTTGAGAAAGACCACCCGTGGAGGGTGAGAAGGGAATTTTTTTTTTTTTTTTTATAAAACAGAATGAAGAATAAAAAAAAATACTGTACAGTAAGTATATTGAAAGTACCCTTGTACCCTTTTAGGTTTGAAATAAGTTTACTAATAATATACCTATAGTCCAATGTTTGGTGCTTAAAAATATATTTTCAAATATACTTCAACTTACCTTCTAATGTTACTTGTACTCCACCTTTAAGGCTAAATAAAAAAATATTACAAAATTTGTGTCAAAAATAGATACAGGTGCTTTATTTGAGTCCACCGAACAGTTTCAATAACATTTAAACTCTCAAACTCTCATAACATTAGCAACAGAGTGTAAAGAACACTCCACTGAAAAAGAACTGGAATGTAACCGAATGTAAAACTCTTGTTTAAACGGCCAAGGGATGAATATGTGACCACATGTCAATCTCATTTTACTTTGTAGGATGACTCCATACTAAAATAATCTTGCAGCTATGAATATCGACATCCAAGACAAATATATTTTAAAAAAAAAAAAAAAAAAAAAAAAAAAAAAAGAACAAGTTATTTCTATTGAGAACCAGAAAAAAATAAACTTTTGAACATGGCAACAATATTTAAACCTGAGCAACATTCATAATTGCCCCAAATTAGGCTAGAAATTAGGATAGAAACGACTCTGATATTTGGGGCCCACTTGGGTTGCCAACCTGGGACCCAGTTATTTCTGTCCTCAGTTTCCATGGTGACCCCATATGCGTTAGCCCAGAGGGGCTTATGAAAGGACTTGATCCTCATGAGTTCAACATGTTTGGACCATAAGCACCAAAATCTTATGCATTGAAATTTTATCAAATCTACCCTTTCTCCAAAATTTAACTAAAATTTTTTTTAGCATAACCTTGATTCAAGTATGCTATAATTAAAATCATTGACCATGTTTGAACAAACAGCACCTTTCCTTGATCATAGCCGGCAGTATTACCACAGATCGATTTATGCCTCAGTCAATGAAGATAGTTATTATATCAAGTCAAGTTTATTTCTATAGCACATTTCAGCAGCAAGGCAGTTCGTAGTGCTCTGCATCACAAAAAGATCAATCAAGTATACATCAAATCATCAAAATCATCGAGCAAATATCAACGCATCAAAATCATGAGGATTATCAACCAAATAGAATTTGAAAATATTGATCAATGTTCCACTTACTACTAATCAAAGGCAGCTCTAAACGGGTGGGTTTTTAGCCTTGATGTAAAGGAATTCAGTGTTTCGGCTGTTTTGCAGTTTTCTGGGAGTTTGTTCCAGATTAGTGGTGCATAAAAACTGAAAGCTGCTTCTCTATGTTTGGTTCTGGTTCTGGGGATGCAGAGCAGACCAGAACCAGAAGACCGGAGCGGTCTGGAAGGTTGATACGACAACAGGTCTTTAATGTATTGTGGTGCTAAGCTGTAAAGTGATTTCTAAACTACCAGAAGTATTTTAAAGTCTATTCTCTGAGCTCCAGGGAGCCAGTGGAAGGACTTTAGAACTGGGGTGATGTGCTCTATCCTCTTGGTCTTAGTGGGAACGCCAGCAGCAGTAGTGTTCTGGATCAGTTCCAGCTGTCTGGTTGACTCTTTAGGCAGACCTGTTAAGACACTGTTGCAGTAATCAATGCGACTGAAGATAAACACAAGGAAGAGTTTCTCTAGCTCTTGTTGAGACATTAGTCCTTTAATCCTGGAAATGTTCTTCAGGTGATAGAAGGCTGACTTTGTAACTGTTTTTATGTGTCTCTGAAGGTTCAGGTCTGAGTCCATCACTACACCCAGATTTCAGGTCTGATCACTAGTTCCTAGCCGTAATACCTGAAGCTGCGCACTGACTCTAGATTGTTCCTCTTTAGGTCCAAAGATAGTAGCTTCAGTTTTGTTTCTGTTCAGCTGAAGAAAGTTTTGGCACCTCCACGCATTGATTTGTTCTAAGCATCTGTTCAGTGATTGGATGGGTTCAGACTCACCTGGTGATATTGTAATGTAGAGCTGTGTATCATCTGCGTAGTTGTGGTAACTGATCTTATTACTTGTTATAATCTGAGCTAGTGGGAGCATGTAGAGATTAAATAGGAGGGGTCCCAGGATTGAACCTTGGGGTACTCCACATGTGACTTTTGCCTGCTCTGATGAGAAGTTGCCTGTTGATATAAAGAAATCCCTGTTCTTTAGGTAGGATTTGAACCAACTGAGTACCGTACCAGAGAGTCCGTCCCAGCTCTCCAGTCGCTTCAATAATATCTCCTGGTCAACTGTGTTAAATGCTGTGCTGAGGTCCAACAGAACCAACGCTGCGGTTCTTCCACAGTCTGTATTTGTGTGGATATCATGAAATACTTTGATGAGGGCAGTCTCAGTGCTGTGGTGAGCACAGAAACCGGACTGAAAGACGTCAAAGCGGTTGGTCATTGTTAGGAAGCTGTTTAACTGTTGAAACGCAGCTTTTTCAATCATTTTGCTGATGAATGGAAGGTTAGAGATTGGCCTGTAATTCTGCAGTAGTGATTTATCTACATTGTTCTTATCAGTGGTTTGATAACTGCTGTTATTGTATCGTTATCATTTGCCAATTTTTTCAGGAAGACAGTTTTTGCTCCAGTGCTTCTGCGACTGTCCGGAGGGGAAAAACAGCACCCTTGGGTAATACCGCAGCAATCACGCTGTTTCAGAAGAGACTGTAGCGTTAGACCGGGAACCCTCTGAGTCTCCTTAATGTCTTCCAGGAGGGTTAGACCATGCACACATGTTGGCATTGCTGGCCTATGTAAGTCTAAATGGGTTTGGCAGTAACCATAGGTGAAGGTGTTGAGGGTGGGAGTGATGTTTAGGTGGGGAGCCTCTTCTCCAGTGCTGATGGTGGTGAGGTCTCTGTCTGTTCTGCAGCATTATCCTATTCCCCATCCAAGCTTGACTGGATCACTGGTCTTGAACAGAATTTAAAAAGTTAACAAAACACACATGCTCTTGAACTCATTTTAGGTGCTGCTAATATAAAAGTAAGCTATGAAAGATGCTTGTTCATCATTAAAACAGTTAACAGTCTGGAACAAAGGCAGCAAAGTAACACTGAACTACTGTAGAAGCTGTAATTTACATTTTATGCTCGTGTTACAACACTATCAACCACTGTATCACAAGTGCTTCGAGCTAACAACCTTAATGCACAGCCCTGCGAATCAAAACAAGTCAGAAACTGATATTTAAAAGACAAAAAGCTACACAGTGCTACCTTAAGATCATATCTGAATCTGGTGAGCAACAGTGGTCTGCAGAAGATACTGTTAGATTGTCTTTATTATGAATATCATAAGAAATAAACTATTAATTACCTCCTCCTCAGCTTCTTTTTTCCCAATCTACTTCCAAAATCTGACTCAGTCTGCAGAGCCGAGGTCACTTCAGACCTCCGTAGTTTCACTCTGGCAGTTCACTTTGCTGTAAATGTTTGACACAAACAAAATGTAGTTCAGGGAATTACAGCATTTCCTGTTCAAACTCCTGATTCCTATGGCTGTGTGTGTGTGTGTGTGTGTGTGTGTGTATACATATATATATATATATATATATATATATATATATATATATATATATATATATATATATATATATATATATATATATATATTCTGAATATTCTCGGCATTTGGTTAAAGAAAACATGAAACAGCCCCGCCCCACCCCCCATGAGGGCTCTCTGCTCGCAAGAATTTTTTGTTGTTTTTTTGTCATAAAAAAATAACTTTCTCAAATAATGAAATTAAACAAGAAGCTGTATTCCGCTTAAACAATTAAAACCCAGTAAAAATTGCTCTTGGACAGCCGCTTTCTAAAGTTAACCTTAGGAAAAAACAGTGGAGCAAAAGTTTAAGTAGCATCCGACCCAGTACAACTTGATGTTAAGGGGACGAGCTTAGCATCACTTTAGTGCTAAGGAAAAGTTCACCGGGACTTCACTCAGGACATGCATACTTTACACAGTTATATAATGCTGCAAACATTTCCGATTTACCTCAAGATTTAAATCAAATCAAAATGTTCTTACCTTTGGTGCAGAAAATGAAAATGCCAGCTCTCAACCATCCACTTTTTCTTTTCTTTTTTCTTTGAACATCAACTCTTTCCAAGGGCACAAAATGAAGAATCTTCTAGAGTCGCGGTGACGGGTTTGAAAACATCTCGTGAGATTGTTCAAATAACAGGAGATGAAAAAAAAAAACATATCTTAAACTCAAATTTAGCATGGAAAATTTAGCAAACCCTTTATTTTATAAAGCTTGAAATTTTAATTCACACCAGTTTTTTGTTTTTCACTTAAATACATACCTTTTATTAATATTAAATATTTCTGTGAATTTGATATAAAATAGAAGTGTAGTTTTTCTATTTTTTTAAAATAGAAGTGTATTTTTTTGTAATAAGCATATTAAAAAGTTTTTAATATGCTTGTTAACTTATTTTCATTTATTTCACCTTAATTTATGTGTATGACATGTGGAAATATGTGAAACCCATGTGAAAGCAAAGGAATCAAATGGGGTTTTACCATGAAACGTTCCAAATCCACATGAATGTTTTTCATGTGACTCACATCACTCACATGTAAAAAATTGTGAGCTATATGTGCATTTTTCATGTTTTACATGGCTTTCACGTGATTTTCATAGGTGAATTTTTTTTTCTTTTTTTTTTTTTTTTTTTTTTTTTTTTGACACATTGAGTATAATCACCTGATCATCACATGAATAAAATCTGATCATATGTGGTGCACATGTGAGAAATATGCAGTTACATGTGAAAAATGATCACAAGTTGAATAAAGCATGGAGCACATGAAAAAAAATATTTGATCACATGTGGAACATGGGATTTTTCTGTAAGGGTAGTTATATACTTCTAGTCCACATTTTAGTGTACTTAAGTATACTTTAAGTACACTTAAGTTCACCAAAACTATGTTGTGTACAGAGTACTTTCATATATATGAAACTTTTAATGCTGTCTGGCCTGACATGATTAAAACAACGTGTTCTTTCTGAAATGGATAATGCTGTGTAAATAACACCATTACCAAATCCTCATGAAACAGACTAGAACTTGATCAATAAAGTCAAGTCAAATGTTTCGCTGTTTGTTTTTAAGGTATGTGAAGATAATGCAGTTTAGCACGTCTTATCTTGAACATATAAGTTTATAACAGGTTATATATAAGAGCAAATGTGTGTACTCACTGTGCCATATTAAACGTAAGCACGAGTCAATGACTTAACCTTATTCTGCACTTGGATCAAGATATTCTAAGAATCAGTACTTTCTGGTATAAACAAGTATCAAGTAGCCTACACCAAAGTATAAGCTTTAGTATTAAAGTATAAGTCTTAGTATTAATGTACATAGTGTTAGACTTTATACTTTTCAGTATAAGCCAAGTGTACTTCACTGTACTATTCTTAAGTATATCAAATATAGTTTATATAAAGTAAACTTCAAGTACACTGCCTAATTTTTAGTTTAAAGCAAGTATACTAGTAGTACACTTGAATAAGCTACTTTTTGGTAAGGAATGTCATAAGGGGAAAAAATGGGGATTCATTTTTTAAAGTTATATTTTCACCAAGTAATTCATTCATTTATAAATGTCACCATTTCAAACTAAATACTTAATTAGCAAGCTAAATATTTAGTTAGCAAGCTAACTATTTAGCTTCAAATTAAATATTTAGCTTGCTAGTTAAAAAATTTGTTAGGAAGCTAAATATTTAGTTTATTAAAATATTTAGTGTATCTAAATATTTAGTTCCAAAGTAAATATTTATTTTCCAAACTAAATATTTTGCTTAGAAGTAAAGAATTTAGCTTGCTAATATCTTGCTAACTAAATATTTAGCAGGCTAGCTAAAAAAATATGTAGGTTCCTAACTAAATATTTATGTTTCAAGCTCAGTATTTAGCTTGAAAAATAAATATTTAGTTTGAAGCTATGACATTTATAAATGAATGAACATGGTGAAAATATGACTGAAAAATGAACCCCATTTCTTTCTCTTATAACAGGCTAAATAACCCAGATTATTGCTGTTAACTTTTAACTACATACCTCTACAATCAGCACCCTTACAGTTTCCTGCCTGCAGCCTTTTACCCAATTTAAGCAGAACCACAGAACGAAATGCGATTTAGTGTTTCTCCATCGGCTGAGTTGGTTTTTTTGGAGACAAGTGAGGGTCCCGCTGGCCAGTATTTTCAGTTTAGTCATGACTTATTCAAGTGTGCATCTCCTTTGGTTTATTTAAAGCTTTCTGGCTGTGCTGGCACAGAGCGAGCCACCGATCTCTCCTCAGTCACAGCTGCAGGGAGGAGGAGGAAGGACAAAACGCAGACATCCGAGAGCCGTGGAACCGGTGCGCACCAGAACCCGACCAGAACCGGTGCGCACCAGAACCCGACCAGAACCGGTGCACACCAGAACCAGACCAACTGTCTGAACAGGTCATCTGTGGTCTCTGTTTCTGTGCACGTTGGGGCATTTCAGTGTAAACCAGTTGAGTGCTGCCATGTTGGGCCTAAGACCGTCTCAGTGCTGCCCCCTTTGGGCTGAGCGGAGGCTGCGGAGGACCCAACGACTCGATGCTCTGCTGGGCTTCCTCAGAAGCTTTTTGAACTACTTTGAATGATTTGAATGATGAATGGAGCTGCTGCACTGATTGCTAACGAGCATCAGTTGGATGAATGGATGATTGGACTGATTTATTTTTGGTGACGTTCCTCGAGGCGTCCTGAGCTGGCGCTGTAGCAACGAACTGGCTGGAACCGAATTACTGCAGTTCACCGACTGTTTGCGGCGTCCGGCTTGGTTGATGTCACTCAGCCCCACGTTCGGGTATAAAACCATCTCCCTCAGACACGCCCCCTGGTGTCTTTTGGCTCCGCCCACTGTTGGCATTTGTCTGGGGGTGGAGCTATGCGTTCACAGGTGGTCTGGTTCCACTCTACGTTCCTGGTTTCCAGTGCTCCTTACAGGGTGCTCCTGTCCTGAGACCGTCCAGAAGAGTTGTCTCCTTTAATGGTCCAAGTGGTTCCGTCTGCTGGATCACATGGGACCACTGATGGAGGACGGTTCATCTGAGCTGAGGGGAGCTCCTGGTGGGTTCCTGTAGACTCTCCAACAATCCAGCATCGTAGTTCCAGCTCAGGTCTCATTATGTAGCTGGAAGTATCGCTGAGCTTCACAGGTGGAACGTCATCTGTTTGTGACGAGTCTGAAGGAGGCCAGTAGGAGGTTTCCGTCCCAGACCACAGCTGAGGATCCCATCAGGAAGGATGTTGATGCAGATGGAGGAGAGGATCTCATGCTTGTTAAACAAGCAGCATCTGAACTGTAAAGCTGCTCTGATGGGGGGGTGAAGTTGACAGATTTCAGCAGCTCCACCTTGACTTTTAGAGGAGCTGACAGTCAGACTCCTGAAATTGTCTCCATTTCCCCAGCGTGTGTCATCCAGCAGCTCTGACTCTGACTCAGCTGGATGCTCTGGGACTCAAACTGTTGCTGCTGCAGGAGGGAAGGGTTTCCTCTGCGATTCCACCGCTGCCTGCCTGGTTGAGGACAGAAAGCCTCAGCGTGCTGCTGACAGCTGAGCCTCCTCTGGCTTTAGCTTCGTTAGCCGTAGCTGCTGCTAGCAGCTTGGCTCATGTCCAGTGAGACAGTACAACTGTTTAAGTGCACATGGTGATTGTTTGTTGATGACTGAGCGTTTAATGTTTCTAACCTCTGTGAAGAACCTGGTCCTCCAGACTGCCTGAAAACTTCTTTAGTCATAAAAACGAATTTTCCTCCAAAAGTATTCACACCCCTGGAAGTTTTAGTTCTTCCAGGGTTGTCCTGATTTAGCTCCATCCATCTTCCCATCAGCTCTGACCGGCTCCCTGCTGGATGATCTGCAGATCTTCTCGCCCTGCAGGGTTCCTGGTGAGCTGCTACCAGGACTTCTTCTGTGCCTCGGAGGTCAGATCTGTGGATCTCCACCCTGTGGACAGATTAGGTCTCTGCAGCTCCTCCAGAGTTCCCATGATCCTCTGGGCTGCTTCTCTGGTTAATGCTCTCTCCTCCTGGCCTCTCTGTTCAAAGCGGGGGTGTTGTTGTTGTTGCTGCTTCAACCCAGACCTGTCTTCATGACGCTGCTTGTTCTCTACAGAACCTCTGATACCAGAACCAGAATTTCTGGACTCTGGTTGCTAACATAGATTTTATTGAGGGTTGTTAGAGTAAAGGAGGCTGAATAGAAATACACTCCACACCTTTCAGATTCACCTCCTCTGGGTTGATCTTGGTTGTAGGGGTGTGAATACTTCTGGTTCTGGTCAACGCGTGCTGCGTATCTGAGCTCCTCACCACTAGCTGAGGCTTCTTCTTCTCCTATTGTTCGGTTCTGCAGGTCCATCCAGAACCTGGACCTCCTGCTCAGCTCTGATCAGACCTGAGGAGGTCCAGACTGAAACGCTGGGCTCTGATCTAGAGCGCTCAGATTCCTGGATGTGTTGTGACGGTGCAGGAGGAGAGACTGCTGATGTTAACTGAATGATGCAACATGTTGACATGTCTCTTTCTGTCCTCCTCTCGTCTCCGTGCTGTTGTCCTCCAGGTGTCCTCGTGGGCTCGTCACCTTGTTGGAGTCCTGCAGCAGCGCCGGGAACGGGACGGGAATCTGCCTCCATGGTCGACCGGCCGACTCCTCCTGCTCGCTTCCTGCTGACTTGCCGGTGACTTCCTGCTGACTTTGTGCTTCCTACAGAACCTCAGGTAGGTTTCATCCAGTCATCACCTGAATGCAGCTCTTCTCTCTGGAAATGTGTTAGGAAACATTCAACGTTCGTGTCAAAGCGTTACTTGATCAAGCAGAAGAGCCATGAGATCCAGAGTGCAGGTCATTGGACTTCTAACACACAGGGATGCTCTCACTGTTTATGCTTCTTCACACACAGTTGGGCGGTGGTCTCTTCATCTCTGGAAAACCCCCTGAACCCCCAGGCCTCGTCTCCTGATGGGAATTAACCCATGAACTCAACCTTTTACGTACCATGAAGTCTCGTGTTGGCTTCCACTTCAACTGTCTGTATGTCCTTTGCTCTAAACCATTCTACGTCTAGAAATATAGGTCAATAACAAATGAATGAAGGATAATAAAATAATAACATTTTTCCAACAAAATGAATAACAGCTTGTCCATAAAACACAGAGAGCCTGAATGGAAACGCTGGAGGGAGTCTGAGAGTAGTGCTGACGGAGCTCTGAGGCTGCAGCTCCTCCTGAAGGCAGACTTGGTGGTTGGAGATGTTCTCCTGTCACTTTCAACCCGGTGGGCCTCGTTTCTCCCTCATGCTTTTCTTTCTGCTCTCGTTTCCTGGGAGAGATGTCCTTTGCGGCGCTAACACCTCCATATTGTGCCAACTGGTGGTGCTGGTTGCTGTTAGACGGAGGGAAAATGAGTTTTCAGGCTCGTTCGACGCTAAATATACCAGCAGCCCCAGGAGGAAGAGGAGGAGAAACATGAGCAATACCTCAACCCACCTGATCTCTTGAAATGAAGCAGATCATAAAGTCCTGCCTCATCAGACCGGGGCCCCGGATCAGTGGTCATAATATTTACTCTGGTTCGGACAGCTCTGCCATCTGACCAAGGATGAAGAAGGGAGATCCTCACCTCAGTCTTCCTCTGTAGCTCCCAGACCACCGTCACACGTGGAAATGTGCAGTAACACAGACTCACTGCTGAGAGCAACATTTCAGCTGAAAGTGGAGCAGCGTGAGTCCGGGCCCCTGCAGGGAACTGTGTGTTTCCTTATATGTCTGTAATCTGATTAGAGTGGGACGAGGAAGATGAAGAGGAGGGGAACCTCTGCTGATGCTGCATTTCAGCGCCACTCAGTTATTAACACATCGGAGAAATTTAGCTGCAGCTCTTCCTGCTGCTCATCCGTCTGAAAACGTGGAATTATTGAAGGAAGGATGGAGCTTCAGCTTCGTTCCTAATCTTCCTTTTGAGACAGTGACTCAGTTTCACTTCAGCACCATTAGAATTCGGGCCTGAATAGTAAACGAGTGGATGCATAATTAAATAAGTAACGTTGCTCCATCCCAGCTGACGGGGGTAATGCAGCGCGGCAGAGGTTGATAACTGCTGGAGCAAAGATTTAAAGCTGACACGTTAGCCAGCAGCGAGCTGACATCAACAGACAGCAGTAAGGTGCATCGGACTGCTGGTAGCGAGTGATCCACACACACTGACCCTTAAATCAGATGTTTACCTTTGTGAAACATTCATCCTCGATGCATCCTCCCTCTGTCCTCGATCCGTCCTCCCTCTGTCCTCGATCCATCCTCCCTCTGTCCTCGATCCGTCCTCCCTCTGTCCTCGATCCGTCCTCCCTCTGTCCTCGATCCGTCCTCCCTCTGTCCTCGATCCGTCCTCCCTCTGTCCTCGATGCATCCTCCCTCTGTCCTCGATCCGTCCTCCCTCTGTCCTCGATCCGTCCTCCCTCTGTCCTCGATCCATCCTCCCTCTGTCCTCGATGCATCTTCGATCCATCCTCTCTTCATTCTCAATCCGTCCTCGCTCTGTCCTCAATCCATCCTCCCTCTGTCCTCGATCCGTCCTCACTGTATCCTCCATTCAGCTCCATATCATGTTTCCATCTCCAAACCTCATTGCTGGTATCATCCTGTTGCCTCCAGACATGTTGCTGTTTCCACTGACATCTAAAGAAGTTTTTTTTCTCATCAGGCTAGACATCCTTCTCCCAGTATTTCCATGAATGTCCAAATATTCTGCAGAAAGCTCCAACAGGCGTTTCCTTCAGCAGTGGAGTCTTGTGGAGTGAGTGTGCATAGAGCTCATAGTGGTTGGGATGATTCTAAATGTGTCTTGGGCAAGTCTTCTGATTTTTAACTGGACTGGAACCTGGTCCTGTCTGGTTTCTGGGGATGGTAGCCTCAGCTGTTCCCACTGGAAGCTTCAGCCGATTCAGAACCAGTCTGATCAGGACGTCCTGATCAGATCGAGCTTCTTTAGCCGTCATCAGATGGTTCTGGTGTGGGACCTAGGTGAGGACAAGGACTAATGTCTGCAGCTCCATGTCTCCATCATTTAAAATGTTTCATCCCTTGAACTGCATTTTGTGGTTTAGTTCTAAATAATTCAGACTGGCTGATATGATTCTCATCCAGTCAGTTTAAGGAGCGCATCGTTGCCTCATTAAATCATAAACACGTTGCCATAACCTCACATAGTGTGAATCAATAAACAGGTTAATTATTTGAGCTCTGGGCCCTGACTAGCTGCTCACCTGCTCTGGGGGACCCTTGCTTTGATGATTTCAGTGATTAAACTGGACGTTTTCCATCTTCAGAACCAGCTATGCAGCTATGGTGGACCTGAAACGTCTCTCTGCAGCTCTGGACCTGTGCAGCCTGTCCTCTGCTGCAGACCCGTCATCTGAACTCATGATTCAGGCCGTGAGCTCTGAGCATGACCACGTCTCTGGGGGGTCAGAACTATGATGGATTGTTTTTGCACCAGGAGACTGTGGTGTTCCTCAGGGCAGAGCTCCCTCTCCGAGGAGCAGATCATGGTCCTCAAACCCTAAAACTGTCTCTTTACTGGGATTCATGTTTCTGCACCGGTTCCTGACTGCAGACATGAATTATGTGGACGACGATGAGTCTCTAATCTGCCCTCCTGTGTGACTCTGACGTCCTCTCTGTGACTCTGCAGCTTCCTGGGCTGCAGGCCGCACTTATGCTCAAATTTGAATGCAGTTTTACAAAACTAATAGAATAATCTGCATGAAAGCAAACTGTCCTAAGGAGGAACCTGAAACATCACGTGAGAGCTGATCCACTGCTGAACGTTACGCCTCACCTTTTCTGACGCCTTCAAACACTCATAAAATCTGATTAGTGTGGTGTGCATCTGTATTCAGCCTCATGTGTGGTCAGTGGAGCAGAACGAGGCTCTAAATGTGGCAGGTATCTCAGGTAGGGCTGGGCGATATGGACTTCAGTTTTATCACGATATTTTGTGGTACTATTGTGATAACAGTGACGGTAAGAACTATTTATGACTTTCTTAGGTACCTGTATGGCTTCAACTGCATGACAGCAGTCAGAACCCTACAAACTCAAATGCTGCTCTGGAGAAACATTAATAATCAACTGCTTCCTTAGGACAGCAGTCACAAAAAGACGTGGGATTTATATCACTAAGCTGCTCACAGTAGATGCATTTCATCAGGGTTTCACATTTATTGATGCTCTCATTGAACAAACAGTGGAGAAAACATTGCAACTAACAATCCTGATCTTCTGAACAGTTTTG
Source organism: Anableps anableps (assembly GCA_014839685.1). Classification (NCBI taxonomy): domain Eukaryota; kingdom Metazoa; phylum Chordata; class Actinopteri; order Cyprinodontiformes; family Anablepidae; genus Anableps; species Anableps anableps. The sequence continues at coordinate 422,137 of CM026068.1, forward strand.
AGGGGTTTAAACATCATTAATTGGAATTTATCATGACAACGATGAATCAAAGTTCTTATTATAAGAAACTTATCATGATTAACGGATCGGATGAATGGCCGCCCCTTCTTCCTGACTGCATGGAGGATGTGAACTGGGTGGAAATCCTGCTGGATTATTCTGCTGTTTGCTGAGATGTTTGTGCTTCCAGAGGATGTTTTTCATTTGCTCTGAGCTCTGAATGATTCCCAGCTGGACTCTAATTGCTTTACTCTCCAAGATTTCCTTTCATCCCTTCTTTTCGAGACTTTTTCATCTGGTTGTCTGAGGCAGTCGGCCTGTTGTCTCTGTCCATCATCAGCACCACGCCTTCTTCTGAACTTCTGTCTCTTCTTTCTTTCGTCCCTCAGAGTCTTCCTGTTATCCATCCTTTCAGAATAAATCTTGTCTTTCAAGTCGCTCCTTTGTTGCTTCCCTCCTTTCTCTATTATCCGTCTCTCTGTCGGGTGAATGATAATGAAAAGTTGCTCGATCAAAGAGTCTGTGATGAATAATAATTATGAGATAATTACTGCTTCAAGAGATGAGAGCAGCACAAGAGTCAGAGAAACACTGAATCAGTCAGGCTCAACGGCCTTACAGTTCCAGACGGACGGACTCGTCTCCATGGGTGTCCACTGGGTTAGAAGATGTCAGTCGGAACCAGAAGCAGCAGCAGCTCAGAAGGTGTTAAAGTCCAGAAAGGGAGAATCTAAAGGCTGGTTCTGGTTCCTGATCCTGAAACGTCAGGAAGAGGAAGGTTCTGGATTTCTGCTCACTCTGCAGTGAGTTTGGAACCGTTAACCAGAAGAATCAATGATTGAAATAATCACCAGATGATTCAGTCATAGAGGAACCGTGAACTGGCCGTCGGCTGACAGAGCGACCCAGTCCGAGCAGCAGAACTGAGCCTCCGACAGAAACATCTCAGATGAAGAACCTGCTCCTCCCAGAACGCCTCTGGAGGCAGCTCTCGCTTCAGCTGCTTCACTTTCTGGAAATAAATCTGCTGTCCGGTTATTAATCAGCTGAGCTCCTAATAACCGGCAGACCCGTCCTCCGCTGATGTTCAGTCCAGCAGGAGGAGCTGAGCTTCTCTCAGGTTCATGCCAGAAGTGAGGACTGAACGCTGCAAGTCAGCGCCTCGATGCTCTGCTGGGTTTCCTCAGAAACTTTCTGAACTACCTTCAATAAGTAACTGAGCTGCTGAACTGGTAGACAACTGGGATCGATTGGAATGTATGTGTGATTGTTTTTTTTTGTAAAGTGCCCCCCAGGACGACATTTGTTGTGAAATGGCGCTATAGACATAAACTGAATTGAACTGAGAAGGATTTATTAGCTGCAGATGATCAATCGATCACTGAAGGCAGCCTGTTGCATTTTAGTCAATAAAATGTTGATTTTCTCATTTAAAGAAGTAAATTATTTTATTTTCATTTTTAATGTGTTTCTAATATTGTGTAAGAAAAAAAAAAGCCTGAAGTGGTTCAATGAAAAATTGGTAGAATGTGACGATTTTGTTAATCCGATGAATAATCGATTCATCGACGACTAAAACACTCGTCAGCTGCAGCCTTAAACCAACACCGGACGTTTTTGGGTCAGCTGACCTCGATAAAGCCCCTGGGTTCCACACAGAGAAGAGAAAAGCCACATCATCATGCTGCCACTGCCATGTTTCACTGTAGGCGTGGTGTTCCTTTAGGAACGGTGGTTCATGCGTTTGAGCAGCTCTCCTGGATGAGCTCGTCGGGTTCTGGATAACGGGTCGGGTTGTTTCCTCCCAGCGTGTGTAAACTGGTCAGAGAGCCCAGTGAGGTGCTGATGAGGCAGCAGCTGCAGCTAAACAGGAGGGGTGGAGCTGCTGCCAGAAGCAGACTCGCCGGAGTCGCTTCGTGGCGTAAAGAGCAGAGGAGATGGCGGCTCGCGCTCTCCTTTCTGTTGCACTCACCGTTCCCAGCTCGAGGGTCAGATTGAATCTTTCTGGGTTCTGGAGCTCAGAGGACGGACGGAAAATAAGACTCTCATCTGGTTCCAGGACGGTTTCACCTGCTGCTGTCCGTCATAGTTCCTGTCTGCAGGAATCCTCCCAGCATCCTCAGCTCCGACAGCTCTGATCCAGGCAGAGATGTCAGGAAACGTCTCTCCGAGACTCTTCAAGCGTCCAGACCTGGACTCCGCTTCTGATCACGCTAAATACGACTGAATCTAAAGCAGATGCTCCTCCTGGTTTCTCTGCTAGATTCCTCGTTCCTGCAGGTAAAAGATTTCTGGCTGAGTTTGATTTAGGTTTCAGGTTTTCTGTATTTGACATAATTGAATGAAGCGTTGCTGTTAGATGTCGCTTGTTGCTCCTGTTCTCCTGTGAGCAGCAGAATCTCTCCAGCATGAACAGAAGATCTGACAAATCGTCGTCATTTCAGGATTTATCCACCTTGAGTGAAGTTCAGCAGTAAAACACGCAGAACTGCTCTGACAAGGAGTTTAGAAACAGAGTCCAGCTGTGCTGACGTTGCTCGTGTCCAACCTTTGGTTTGTAGAAAAGCTGCGGCGCTTCAGGCTGCAGAGGATCGGTCAGGACGCCACGGCTCCCCTTCAGGGAGCGTTTCAGGCCAGAGAGGCAGCGAAAGCTCCGCCTGCGTCGACAGGACCACGCTGACTGCTGCTGCAGCTCTGCTCCCACCCTCGTCCCCAGCAGCCAGTGGGTCGGGTCCGGCTCAGATCTGGATCCGATCCGCGTCCAGAGCGGACCCGGATCGGCTTCAGATCAGATCAGATCCACATCCTGATCGGATTCGGATCCAGATCGGATCCGGTCTGGAGATGAGGTCCAGGTCTGTGCAGCCCTGCCATCCTGCTGGGCTCTCTGGGGTTAAAGGTCACTGAGTGCTTCTTGTCGTCCAGCTTTCACTGGCGATGCTGTGATGATGATGACATCATCACGTCAGAAACGTTCACTCATCTGCAGACTGAAGGGAATTAGGCTCGTTACCAGCTGAACATCTGCTTCACTCATTGATAGGCTCTGATCCAGAACACCTGGTCCTCCAGAACACCTGAGCTCCAGAACACCTGGTCCTCCAGAACACCTGAGCTCTAGAACACCTGGTCCTCTAGAACACCTGAGCTCCAGAACACCTGGTCCTCCAGAACACCTGAGCTCCAGAACACCTGGTCCTCCAGAACACCTGGTCCTCCAGAACACCTGAGCTCCAGAACACCTGGTCCTCCAGAACACCTGAGCTCCAGAACACCTGGTCCTCCAGAACACCTGAGCTCTAGAACACCTGGTCCTCTAGAACACCTGGTCCTCCAGAACACCTGAGCTCCAGAACACCTGAGCTCCAGAACACCTGAGCTCCAGAACACCTGGTCCTCCAGAACACCTGAGCTCCAGAACACCTGAGCTCCAGAACACTTGGTCCTCCAGAACACCTGAGCTCCAGAACACCTGAGCTCCAGAACACTTGGTCCTCCAGAACACCTGGTCCTCCAGAACACCTGAGCTCCAGAACACCTGGTCCTCCAGAACACCTGGTCCTCTAGAACACCTGGTCCTCTAGAACACCTGGTCCTCCAGAACACCTGAGCTCCAGAACACCTGAGCTCCAGAACACCTGGTCCTCCAGAACACCTGAGCTCCAGAACACTTGGTCCTTCAGAACACCTGAGCTCCAGAACACCTGGTCCTCCAGAACACCTGAGCTCCAGAACACCTGAGCTCCAGAACACCTGGTCCTCCAGAACACCTGGTCCTCCAGAACACCTGGTCCTCTAGAACACCTGGTCCTCTAGAACACCTGGTCCTCCAGAACACCTGAGCTCCAGAACACCTGGTCCTCCAGAACACCTGGTCCTCTAGAACACCTGGTCCTCTAGAACACCTGGTCCTCCAGAACACCTGAGCTCCAGAACACCTGAGCTCCAGAACACCTGGTCCTCCAGAACACCTGAGCTCCAGAACACTTGGTCCTTCAGAACACCTGAGCTCCAGAACACCTGGTCCTCCAGAACACCTGAGCTCCAGAACACCTGAGCTCCAGAACACCTGGTCCTCCAGAACACCTGAGCTCCAGAACACCTGAGCTCCAGAACACCAGAGCTCCAGAACACTTGGTCCTCCAGAACACCTGAGCTCCAGAACACCTGAGCTCCAGAACACCTGGTCCTCCAGAACACCTGAGCTCCAGAACACTTGGTCCTTCAGAACACCTGAGCTCCAGAACACCTGGTCCTCCAGAACACCTGAGCTCCAGAACACCTGGTCCTCCAGAACACCTGAGCTCCAGAACACCTGGTCCTCCAGAACACCTGAGCTCTAGAACACCTGGTCCTCTAGAACACCTGGTCCTCCAGAACACCTGAGCTCCAGAACACCTGAGCTCCAGAACACCTGAGCTCCAGAACACCTGGTCCTCCAGAACACCTGAGCTCCAGAACACCTGAGCTCCAGAACACCTGGTCCTTCAGAACACCTGAGCTCCAGAACACCTGGTCCTTCAGAACACCTGAGCTCCAGAACACCTGGTCCTCCAGAACACCTGAGCTCCAGAACACCTGAGCTCCAGAACACCTGAGCTCCAGAACACCTGGTCCTTCAGAACACCTGAGCTCCAGAACACCTGGTCCTCCAGAACACCTGAGCTCCAGAACACCTGGTCCTCCAGAACACCTGAGCTCCAGAACACCTGAGCTCCAGAACACCTGAGCTCCAGAACACCTGGTCCTTCAGAACACCTGAGCTCCAGAACACCTGGTCCTCCAGAACACCTGAGCTCCAGAACACCTGAGCTCCAGAACACCTGGTCCTTCAGAACACCTGAGCTCCAGAACACCTGGTCCTTCAGAACACCTGAGCTCCAGAACACCTGGTCCTCCAGAACACCTGAGCTCCAGAACACCTGGTCCTCCAGAACACCTGAGCTCCAGAACACCTGGTCCTTCAGAACACCTGAGCTCCAGAACACCTGGTCCTCCAGAACACCTGGTCCTCCAGAACACCTGGTCCTTCAGAACACCTGAGCTCCAGAACACCTGAGCTCCAGAACACCTGGTCCTCCAGAACACCTGGTCCTCCAGAACACCTGGTCCTTCAGAACACCTGGTCCTTCAGAACACCTGAGCTCCAGAACACCTGGTCCTTCAGAACACCTGAGCTCCAGAACACCTGGTCCTCCAGAACACCTGAGCTCCAGAACACCTGGTCCTTCAGAACACCTGAGCTCCAGAACACCTGAGCTCCAGAACACCTGGTCCTCCAGAACACCTGGTCCTCCAGAACACCTGGTCCTTCAGAACACCTGAGCTCCAGAACACCTGGTCCTTCAGAACACCTGAGCTCCAGAACACCTGGTCCTCCAGAACACCTGAGCTCCAGAACACCTGGTCCTCCAGAACACCTGAGCTCCAGAACACCTGGTCCTTCAGAACACCTGAGCTCCAGAACACCTGGTCCTCCAGAACACCTGAGCTCCAGAACACCTGGTCCTTCAGAACACCTGAGCTCCAGAACACCTGAGCTCCAGAACACCTGGTCCTCCAGAACACCTGGTCCTCCAGAACACCTGAGCTCCAGAACACCTGGTCCTCCAGAACACCTGGTCCTCCAGAACACCTGGTCCTCCAGAACACCTGAGCTCCAGAACACCTGAGCTCCAGAACACTTGGTCCTTCAGAACACCTGAGCTCCAGAACACCTGGTCCTCCAGAACACCTGAGCTCCAGAACACCTGAGCTCCAGAACACTTGGTCCTCCAGAACACCTGGTCCTCCAGAACACCTGAGCTCCAGAACACCTGGTCCTCCAGAACACCTGAGCTCCAGAACACCTGAGCTCCAGAACACCTGGTCCTCCAGAACACCTGAGCTCCAGAACACCTGAGCTCCAGAACACCTGGTCCTCCAGAACACTTGAGCTCCAGAACACCTGGTCCTCCAGAACACCTGGTCCTCCAGAACACCTGAGCTCCAGAACACCTGGTCCTCCAGAACACCTGAGCTCCAGAACACCTGGTCCTCCAGAACACCTGAGCTCCAGAACACCTGAGCTCCAGAACACCTGGTCCTCCAGAACACCTGGTCCTCCAGAACACCTGAGCTTCAGAACACCTGAGCTCCAGAACACCTGAGCTCCAGAACACCTGAGCTCCAGAACACCTGGTCCTCCAGAACACCAGAGCTCCAGAACACCTGGTCCTCCAGAACGCCTGAGCTCCAGAACACCTGAGCTCCAGAACACCTGGTCCTCCAGAACACCTGAGCTCCAGAACACCTGGTCCTCCAGAACACCTGGTCCTCCAGAACACCTGAGCTCCAGAACACCTGAGTTCCAGAACTTGGAGCTGCTGAGGACTCAGGAGGACCTGACCTCTGGTGCTCTGCTGTGGAAAGACCTCCTCGCTGAGCTGGTCTAAAGCAGAACCAGTTGGTTGGGTTGAGCTTGTCTCTGGGTTCTGACCCAGCAGAACCAGTGGGCCGGAAGAAGTCCTGTGTGTTAGCAGCTCAGAATAGAGCTGAGCTGCTTTGCTCCTCAGCGTGGAGATGCAGCAGCAGGGCGACTGATGGGTCCAAATAAAGAAGATTTACACAACAATAAAAATACTGTTGTTAATAAAAATGGCTCTGATTCAAAGACAAACATACTGCTGCCACAAACCAACCCGGGATGGGAAGGGAAACAGCAGCTACCACAGCAGAGTTTAATCGAAAGCATTATGGCCAACTTTAAAAGATGAAATAAACTGAAAATGTATTTCGGGGACAAGTGGTAAATGAGTAATCTTAACCACTTTGTCACAGTCCAGCAGCTGGAACCTGATAAAGTTTGAGGCTTTAAGGTGATGAAATGTGGAGAACTGGAAACAGAAGTTCAGAAACCATTTCAAGACGTAAAAATCTTTATTTCATATTCAGATAATTAGCTCAGCAACAGCAGCATGATGAAAGGTCTGAGTGGCAGTGGGTCTGTCCTCTGGCTTAGTGGACACCTTGTCTCTCAGACTCTTTGTGCCTGTGGGTTCATATATATTCATATTTGATGTAAAAAATGAATTTTTTGCTGGTTTTTGTTAGCAAGCAGATGAGCTGCCTGTGGCTCGCTCCAAGTCATAAATCTGTCTGGATGAGTTATTTGCAGAGTGGGAGGCTTCTACATATTAAACATGGAGAAATGCGGGGACAGACGTGTTTTCCTCTCTGGAGACATTGATTAAAGCGCTGGGAGTTTCTCTGGGTTTGGCTGTGGATCAGAAGTCTCCATTCTGACCTGCTTTGTTTAATCTTCTCCATTGTTGGTTCTCATCCCCCAGAGGAGAGCTGGAGATGTTTCTCATGTTCTTTCTGGATGTAATTGAATAATTTCATCCAGAGGGAGAATATGATTGATGGTCAACAGATAGAACTGCTTCACATCTTCTAATATAAGGTTTGTTTTCCCGCAGACACCATAACAGGTTCATAATCCTGTTAGCATCAGGCTCTGCTATATCTATTTATTGTGAGGTGTTTATGGAACAGTCATGCTGTAAAAATATGAAGAACCTCATTTAAAACATCTCATTTTCCTTTATGCAGATGAAATGAACTTCAGCCTCACTGAGATCAGGAAACACTGAAACTATCAAAATATTTTCCTCTGGTCTGTCAAAACACCTCAGAGGCGCTGCTGCATTTATGAGATTAAAGCAGACACAGCAGCTATGAATTATTAATGAAGCCAATTAGAAACCATGGTAATGATGGATGGATGGATGGATGGATGGATGGACGGGTGGATGGATAATACCGTATAGGATGGATGGAGGGGTGGACAGATGGATAAGTTGACTCACTGCCAAAACATGTCTTGTTCTAATTAAAGGGACAGTTCAGGTTTTAGAGGCTGTTGGCAGTGATGGCGCCCCCTGCCTGTGGTAGAAAGGTGCTGCAGAGACATCTTCAGAGTGTTGGATGGTGTCAGTCAGACTGTCATGTTCTGGGGATATTTGGATGGTTTGGGGTTTCTTCTGCTCAGCCTGGATCTCATTAGTTGTCTCTGTTGTCATCTGCTCAGTTTAGTCTTCTGTTTATTCCTTGTTGTTTGCTTGGTGGTTGTGTTTTTGTGTAGTAAAAGTATTTACACCCCACGTATGGATCACTGCTGCAGAATCAACACAACTCTTAAGGTTGCAGCAGTGACCCAATAAATGCATTACTTGTTCTCATGCTAAGCCATTCTGAGCCTCAGTCTACACTGATGAAGATTCCACTCACCTCAGGATGCTAAATGATCGAAATGGCTTTCTTCATTACTTTAACTAAAAGATTTAGCAAAAATCACTATTCTCTCAGAAATGGCTGGTTTTTATGTTTTTTCTCTGTTTCTGGTGTGGGGATTGTTCCTGGTTTTGGTGTGGAGCATCACGTAGGTTCAGTGGTTGTAACTGAAGACAGAGAATCACATCCTGTCCTCATCCAGAAACAGTGTTTACTCCTGAATGCATCATCAGTTAATGTATTCCCAACGATCTGTGCTGAGTTCAAGTACCGATGGTCAGAATCAGCCCAGAGACTTCAGAACATGCCCTTCACCACCACGGTGGGTGAAGACGAGCTGTGTCCACTAATTACCTGCCTAACGGCTGCAAACATGATGAAGACATGAACCTCATGTTTTAATCATGAACCTGAACGATGTTCTGAAGCATCTTCTGTTCAGTTAAACTACATCTGTCTTTTCTTTGACTTTTATTGAGATGTTAAGTGAGTTCTGGTGAATTTCTGAGTTTGCTCCAGTCTGGAACCTTAAAAACAGCGAGGAGCCAAACAGGAAGAGTCTGGAGAGGACAGAGGTCGGCGAGCGTGAATAATCTCCAGGCGGCCTTCAGCCTCAGCAGATGTTTAATCAGCCAGAAGAAGTCAAACCGTCGACTGACTCTGCACTTCTCCTCATCTGCATACAGAACTCAGCCCCCTCCCCCCCATTCTATTATTTCACAGTGAAACATGAAAAATGTTCTGCTGCCGAAGCCTGGGGGGGTTCTACAAGACAGCAGTATGTGGGAGTGGGGGTGGGGGGCAGAGTTTTAGATCAACAGCAGCAAAAACAAATGAGAACGAGACCCCGAGACGCTTCAGGCAAACACACATCCAAGTCATTTCCCAGCAAAATGGCCTTTCATAATTCCTAATGAAGCGTGAAATGTGTCCCTTTTAATGACTGGAAATGAATGTTTTGGCCTTTTCTGCTGAACGTTGAGGTTTCAGCTCCTCCTTCCTGGTCCTGCAGTAGCTGCTGCTTCACCGGCTGGTCATCTGGAGATCACTTATGATCTATAGCTCCCATCACGGCCGCTGACAGGCGGGATGACTGGGGCCCAAGCAGGAGGAGAGACCACAAACCAATCAGTGGCAGCTGGTGGAGTTTTCTCCAGCGGGGGCTATAACTCCAAAATAGACATATATCAAAACATATACTAGGGTACCACGCTAGTGTATTTACATGATGAAAACAACATTATTCTAATGTTCATGCTTCTTTGCCTTTTCTGAAAAGTGCTTTAAATCAGCCCTACCTGTCCTAATCCATGCTGGGTCAGATCCTGATGTTTGAAAAGGAGGCAGGGAAAGCAGAATAGAGCATTTGCCTCGCTACATGCAGTTAGCCAAGCCTTGTTGCTAAACCAGGTCCTGGGAGTGTGCCATCTCTCTCTGTCTGTGGACTGCTGATTCATTGTGATGTTCAGTTGATCAGGTCCGAGCTCTCTCACCTCTGGCTTCTCCCGATATGTTCTTCTCTGTAAAGCTATTGTTTTATCTGACTTCACTTGTGACATCAGCCCCGACGTTGGCCCTGGCGGGAGGGTGATGGTATGCAAATCAAGCTGCATTCAGCTCTGGGCGCAGGAGAGCTGTGCCCCAGGATGGCCCTATCTCTTGTACTGAAGAGGAGCTACTGCGCATGTACAACTTTTAACGAGTCTATGGGCAAAGATTTCTGGGTCCCAGGGCGGAAATACGCCACCAGTCACACAACGTCGATGGACAAAACAACTTATAGATTTATCTTACACAACTAAAAAAATATATTCATATATTTCTAGGTTTTTTTTAATTATTATTATTGTTTTTATTAAATTTTTTATGTCTTCAAGGGTAATGTCATGAGTGGTGGGGCAGCGGCCTTGCGCCCACTATTGGCCAGCCGCCACTGGCACTTATCAAATTATGGAGAATATCGTTTTCAAATAGGCTCTGATTTTACTTTGCTAACATCTTATCTGAACGTCCTTCTTTACTCTGCCAACAACTTACGTTCTCGTGGTATTCAGGTACGTGTCATATTGGGGCGTTGGTGGGAGGACTTTGTCCTGTAATTGGCGGGTTGGTGGTTCAAGCCCCGCTCCGTCCGTCTCCATCGTTGTGTCCTTGGGCAAGACACTTCACCACCCTTGCCTGCTGGTCAGAGGGCCCGGTGGCACCGGTGCCTGGCCGCCTCACCTCCGTCAGACTGGCCCAGGGCAGCTGCGACTGCAATCCAGAAGCTCACCACCATCAGTGGTGAATAGGTGAATGACTGAATGCAGTGTGAAGAGCTTTGGGGTCCTCTGGACTTGATAAAGCGCTATATAAGTACAGGCCATTTGCCATATTTACTATAATACAGCATATCTGGGTGTTTATATCTGCTGATCTGTATAGTAGATTTGTTATTATTTTTGCAGAAGCTCCTAGGTTCCTCAGAGAGACATGACCAACCAAGATCCCTGTGATCTTTTCACTCTTTAACAATTTGTTGGAGGGGTATTATTCTGATTTGTTAAAAGTTTCTATCTGAGGAAACCCAGCATGTTTCAGCCAGTCATCAATCTGCAGCACTCACTCCTCCTGGACCAGCAGAGGGCGACAGTGGAGAGGAAAACTCCTCTTTAACCTTCCCCTGCTATAAAGCAGAATCCATGCAAGTTGTCCAGGTCCTGAAGCAGCAAAGCAGTTCCAGAGCGTCACTCTGCCACCACCGTGTCTGACTGTAGATATGATGACCTTTTCCTGAGTTGCTGTTAGTTTCAGAGCAGATGTTCCACAAAGGTCCCTTTAGTCACGTCAGCCATCTTCAGGCCTTTGTGTTCTTCGGGGTCAGCTGTGGTTCTGTCTGTGGATCTCCCCCAGAGATGCAATTTTTTCTTTCTTCTAGCTGAATCATGTCCTCTGACCTTAGTTGCAGTAGTGAGGCCTGCAGAGCTTCAGATGTTGTTCTAGGTTCTTCTGGATAGGCCGTTGATGAGCACCTGGAGCTGGAACTGTTCCCAAAGCCTCCAAGGTGGTTCTGTAACCATTTCCAGACAGACAGAGGCTCAGATGAGCTTCTCTCCATCTGAAGATCTGAAACATTGTTTAAGACAAAAGAGCAAAAACAGGAGAAATCTGTAAACTTTTTCGCATCTTTGCAGACCGGCACCACTAGATGTCACTAAATCAAACACATACCTTTTTTAACGATTCTTCCTCCAGTAACACCTTAGTTACACAGTTAGTTCCTCCTGCATGAAGCTCGAGACTCACTGGGTTCAGCTGGAGAACCTTCATGAGAACCTTCAGGAAGTGATCCAGCCCAGGGTGGAAGATGAAGCTGAGCAGTGGTTCCAGGTGTCTGGAGGGTAAATGTGGTCCTCTCACAGGCTGACAGATCAATAAACTGGGTCTTTATAGAACCCTGCAGCAGCAGCAGATGGTAGGAGCATCAGGTGATATCAGTCAGGTTGGAATGAGGAGTCTCTTCCTTTGTCACCTCTCAGTCTAAACTTCTGTCTTCAGAAGCAAAGCTCAGACTGCAGACATGCTAACGATGCTAATCTGTAGCAAGTCTTGGTGCAGCCGAGATTCTGCTGCATTGCATGAGGAAGGTCCTGCATGGGGTGTCCATGTTCTCCCTGTACGTGGTGGGTTTTCCTCCCACTGTCCAAAGACATGACTGTTAGGTTAAGTGGTCTCTGAACTGTCCTCAGCAGGGAGTGTGTACTGGTTGTTTGTCCTGTGATGGTCTGGAGACATGTTCAGGGTGGACATAACGTCGTTCGTTGACAGAGTAAATCTACTTAATTTACTCCTAAACAAAGTTGGTTTTCAAACTTTATAGATCACATAGTTCTACCCCTTCCCCAACCTCTTGCTGCACACTGCTAATCAGCTGGCTGAAAGAAAGGGCATCTATACAGTGCTTTTAGTTATACTGACCAAACAAAGGGCTCTATACTGGAGCCACCTACACCCAGATGCCCTGACAAACCTGCTTGGACTGGTGCTGTGATTGGGTAAGACATATTGCGTCACTTCCTGTTGTTGCTGTTGCACTCTGTGGAGCTGTTGGAGTTTGAGACTCTCTTGATTTGATCTAGTTTCTCTGTCCTGAGACCTTACTGAGTCATTCTAATGCATAAGCACATTAAACCACATATTTTCTGTTGCTACACTTTATTTTTTGGGAACTCTTTGTGTTTCACTCAGTCTTTTCTGCGTGGTAAGGGCTTGTTAGCTTAGCTAACCTAGTGCTAGCTTAGCATCAGTGCTGCTATTGCTACTCCTGCTGTCTCTATGTCTCTATCTGACTATCCTTCTCCCTTGCTCTATGTGTCAAATGTTTAGCTACTCCTCTGCCTCATTGTGTTTAAATAAAATTATAAAATAAATAAATAAAAATTTAAATAAAACTAAAATGAATTGAACATACACATATTCATACCAGGGGTAGCTAACACATCACAGCCAGCAGCTGCTATGTTTTCAGCAGTATCTGAACAAAATACCAAGAAATAAATGCTGCAGATATTTTCAGGTTTCTGCATTAATATTGTAGATTGTAGTATTGTTGCTCATAATGAAAGAAATTCATACCTGCTCATGATGAAATAAATCCAGGTCATATCTCAGTTTATTTATGCTGATATTGGGTTGCTCTGCAAAGTCAAGCATCTTTCAGAGTTTTCATACACATCAGTGGCATCCCTCCATAATTAATCTTTAGAAGTGTGATAATGAAAAAAATCAATTTCAACATGTTGCACCATTTCTGACCTTCACATTCCCAGAAGTAATTACTGTAGTGCTGTTTCTGAGGAGCACACACACCTGTTCCACACACCGTGTTCAGGCCCTGACAGACAACATTCATTTTTCTTTGGATTGTAAGGAAATCAGTCCATGTCACATTACCCAGCTGTCACCTGAATCACAGGATTTTATTCATCATGTTGAGTCAGAAATGAGAAGAAATGCCTTCAGAAGCAGTTAAGGACCTTGTTTTGTATGTTAAGCAGAAAGTATCACCGTCTGAACACTTCAACTTTTATCAACTGTAAATGTGTTAATGCGCTCTATGGAACGACCTCTGAGATCTTGACTCAAGCTGTGGCTTAAATGACGTCTTTCTAGACGTACCAGAGGAAATCTGCAAAACTGGTAGACTAAGAGGTGTCTTCTCCAATCTGAGGTGCTGCTTGAGAAAGATGTAGATTCATGTCTACTGCAGCTGCAGGACCACTGTTTTAACTTTTTTGCTGTCATGTCTACAACAAAACCCAGAGAAACACAAGCAGAGACATTGTCAGAGTCTTAATCACAGTGTAGCTGTGGTGTCCAAAGTCTGTCCTGAAAGCCCGGTATTGATGCTTTGCAACTACGTCACCTGATCACGTTGGGGTGCCAGAAGTAAGGGACATTTTCTCCATGGTTACTAATGGTTAGGCACGTACCTTCTCCATAATGCAGTATTTGATTGTATCTTACTAATCTTATAAAGTTTAAGAACATTAATCTTCCTACCTTGTTAAAAGTGTTCGCTGCCAATCTGTGAATCCACCGAGGGCTGCCAGTCCTTACGACTGACAGCTGCTATCCATCGCCGTCTTCTGTCTTCATCAGAAGGTTTACGATAAAATGAAGCTAGTTTGGTTTGCTTCCTTGTCTGTCTGTGCAGTGAACCGTGCAGCAGCCTGTGACCATTTTTACAGTGAAATCAGCTCAATAAAAGCGACATTAGGCGACCAGCTGTCTGTTGTCGACAAACTTTACGGGAGGTAGCGTGCGCATAGGTCGGTTTGACGTCTGTCATGACGGAGTGGACCGCTTTCTGAAGAGAGTGAACCAGGAGGGGGCGGTATAGTGATTTTCTGTGTCCTCTTCACAAGGTCTTTCATAACTACAGAGATTCCAATGCTGTTGTCTCATCATTATTTAGCTGTATTTCTGGAAACTTATCTGCTGAGTCGGTGCTCCCTCTATGGTACCTGTTACATACTGTGGTCTGTAACCCCCGCCAATAATGGGGGTCCACTGTATATGAAGCTTAAAGAGGCAGAAGCAAGCATATCAGTGACAGTGGGACTGTCAAACAGCCTGAATCACAACTGCATGCACACACACAAAGGCACACAACTGTCACCACATTCTTACCTTTGAGGGAAAATGTTGTGGATTCAGCACTAAGAAGCTAAAGTTTGTTTTACGTAAATTTTTCTGTTCCTGCAAAATCATAGAGAAATTATCTAGATTTCAGGGTGACTGCTGGAGGGTGAGACTATTAAGAGTCTCTAGCTCTTGGTAATAGAAAGGACCAGTCCAACTGTCCAGAGCATGTCCAACCAGGTTATTAGATGTCAAACATTCATTAGAGACCTGAAAGAGAGAATGCATTTAAATTGTTTGGTTTGAGGTTGTTGTGGATCAGATTATCTTAAAAACAACCTGCTTATTGAGTCCTTATACTTAGTTGTTTATAATGAGGGCATGTTCCTTAAATCCCATATTAAACTGGTTTCTAAGACATCCTTCCTTAGAAAGATGCCTAGAAACTAGTCCATGCATCTGTTCCCTCTTGGTTGGATTATTGTATTGAACATGCAGATCTTCAGCTCATTCCTTTTCTGTACTATGAACGGCATTAGGCTGTAAAACGTGATATTTTCTGTATAACAAGCAGTAAGCAGAAGGTTCAGGCATCAAGCCAGGTGGTAACATGAGTTTGCTTGTTCTGTGAAACAACTAACTGCGCAGGTTTCTCAGAGATTTGGTTTGATACGGAGGAAATCAGAGCATAGAAAGGGTGAGGAAGAGGAACAGAGAGGTGTACTTGACTATAAATGGAAGTCCTTCACAGCTCTGAGCAGAAGGTGTTTCCACCTCGACCCGCTGGCTCTCAGCCTGCAGTTAAGAGCTCTTCTGGTGTCATTATCCAGCCAGTAGCTACATTCCCTCCTTCACTCCATCCATTGCTCTCTAACCTGATTTTCCCTTGATTTTTGCTTGCATGTTTTGTTGTTTAAATTCAGATGTTCTGTCTTCATCACATCGTTTCTCTCTCATCTCCCCACAGAGACGTGTGGTTGTAACTATGGCGATGACTGAGTTAATTATCCGTCATTTAATGATCATTTACTGGCAGACCTCTGCTGACTTCTAATTATTTGAATGAGTAAATCTTTAAGTGAGTGGCTGCTTTCCTCGCTGACATCATGTGAATGTAACTGTCCCTATTACTGTCTACATTACTGTCCAATCAGCAGAGAGAAGCCTTAAAGAGACAGATCAGTTTCCTCTGAAATAAAAAGCCAGCTGCAGCTTTCATAATATTATGCACTGTAAAAACTGGCTAGGGTTAAGCTTGACCTCTGACCTCCTGGCTCTGTTTGGTCCTGCAGCCCAGCGGGGTTTACCTCGGTGTTCTCCTGCAGGTTTGCCTCTCTAGACAGCTGCTGCTGTTCATGCAGATATTGAATAGTTGGATCAATATGATGTTGTAAAGCTAGTGAAACAAATGGGACCTGGAAACAAGCTAATGTTGTGTTTAATATCAACATTCTGCAGATTGGAAAACACATTTTCTGATTAAACTGATGAGCAGCGGAACCAGAACAGCTTCGATTTTCCTTCCCAGTGAACTACATGTTGTTTTGGAATAAATAAACTCTGATTACAATTTAATATTTGATACCAAATAGATGAAATTAGGTCTGCAGATGACTGGAAAGAGGATTGTGGGTAAATTGAATTTTCTGACTGAGACGAGGCGCAGGTTAGTGTCCCTGTGAAGCAACACGGAGGGTGACCAGCAGCCAGACTGTCTGGTGACTCTAGGATGAGTTCCTCTGTGTCCCATTTCCCAGGGAGACTATCCTACAGGTTCCGGTTTCACTTAACAACAGACAGACAGACAGACCAATGAGCCTCAAGGACTGGTTCTGAAGTTTCTCTGAAACTGTCCAAATAAATGGACAGATTTTTATTGGCACTAAAATGAGGCATGTATGGGGCACCGTTTGTAAGGTTACTGTCAAAAATGAAATACAATAATTTGGTTTATTATGCCTGTCATAATGGGGGTTCATTTTTCAGTCAATTTTTTTTACCATGTTATTTATTTATTTATTTATAAATGTCACACTTTCAAAATATGTAGTTAGCTAACTATTCAGCTCCAAACTAAATATTTAGCTAGCAAGCTAACTATTAAGTGAACAAGCTAACTATTCAGCTCCAAACTAAATATTTAGTTAGCAAACTAACTATTAAGCTGCAAACTAAGTATTTAGTTAGCAAGCTAACTATTTAGCTACAACCTCAATATTTAGCAATGGTGGCGACAGTGGTAGAAATTTGTCCCGTAATTGACGGGTTACTGGTTCAAGCCCCTCTCCATTGTTGTATCCTTTGGCAAGACACTTCACCCACCTTGTCTTCTTGTGGTGGTCAGTGGACTGGATGGTGCTGCTGCATGGCAGCTTCATTTCTGTCAGTCTACCCCAGGGCAGCTGTGGCTACTATCCAGTAGCTCACCTCCATCAGCATGAATGTGTGCATGAATGGTAGAATGACTGAATGTAGTGTGAAGCACTCTGGGGTCCTCTGGACTTGATAAGGCGCTATATAAGTACAGGCCATTTACCATCCAAACTATTTAGTTAGTAAGTTAAATATTTAGCTTGCCAAATAATTATTGATAGCAAGCTAACTATTCAGCTCCAAACTAGATATTAAAGGGGCAGTATTTAAAAAAAAAAAAAAAAAAAACTTTTTGAGCTTTACATCATGTTATAATGTTATTCCCTCATCAAAAACATACCTGGAGTGTTGCTTTGAGTCTTTCATGTTGTGTAGAGAGCTAGAAAGCTAACTATTTAGCTTGTAATGTAATGTAGAGATGCTTCATCAGTTGACCTTTGATCCTGAAGAATGAGAGTAGTTGTTTTAACTAAACTTCCCTGGAAATATAAGGAAAAATGTCCACTTCATTTCTTCCTTATTTCAAAAATATTGTTCAGTCCTCTTTAAATGGAGCCACATTAATGAGCAACACAGCTGAGTTTGTTGGTTCTGCTGATGAAAAACCTGCCAAGTCCTTTCTACCACCAGCTTTTGGTGGAGGCAGTGTAATACTGTGGGTCAGCCTCTCTCTCTGCTGCAGAGAGGTTTGGAGACCAGAGGTAATCCCTCGTCTACACTGTAAGGATGGGAATGGTGGACAGAGTTGTTCAGCTCCCTCCCTGTCATCCAGGTCCTGACTGGTGGTACCTTCTACAGGATGAAGACCTATCATCTTCATCCTTAGTGTTCCTCTCATCTCAGCTGCAGTGTAGGAGCGTGTGTGATGAAGGGACTAAAAGGATTCCACGCTGGGGCTCTGAGGGGCTCCAGCACTGAGAGGATGAGGTCACAGAGACCTGGAAACCTGGAAACCCTCACCCATAAATGGCACCACTAATGTTATTCCATTAGCACAAACGGTGGCCAAATGCTTATTATGCTTTGGACCAGCTGTGTCCCAGAACATGTTCAGGAAAAGCACATGGACAGATGTCCCAGTATGGCTTCTTTTTTGAAAGTTACACCATCAATAACTCAAAGAGAATAGAAACATCCTTTATTGTCCCACAATGGGGACATTTCTGAAGTTGGTGTGGGGCGGAGGTCAGAGCGGGGTGCAGGTTGGAGCGGGGCGGAGGTCGGAGCTGTGGAGGTTGGGGGTCGGTGGAGGTCAGAGCGGGGTGGAGGTCAGAGCTGTGGAGGTTGGAGCTGGAGTGGGGCGGAGGTTGGAGCGGGGTGGAGGTCAGAGCAGGGCCGTCTCCTGCCGTCCCTCTTGTCTGTCAGGACTTTAATTTATTTTTCATCCCAGATGTTTCGGAGAACCTCATGTTGGACCCAGAACCACGAGGCCTCTCAGTCCGTCTGAGGTTCTTCTGAATGTGTCTCTGCAGGGACGTGGACGGACTTCGGTGGACAGCCGACCGGTCGGATGGAGGACTCTGCTGCGTCTGAAAGCCAGAGACGTCACCGTACGCCGCGTGGTCACCTGTGAGCAGCCGACAGGTAGGCAGCCGTCCAATCAGAGCGTCTGCTGGCTGGGCTGTGGACGGTCTCGGTGGAAGCAGACCTGGAGGATGTGGAGCTGTGGCTCCTCGTTACCATGGTGACGTCTAAGCGATGTCGTCATTGCGCTGCTGGTCGGATTTCCTGTCTGATTATAGAGTAATGGGATGTTTTGCTCCAGCTGTTCCTGTCAGACGTTTACTGGACAACTTGAGCAGGTCTGCGTCAGACCCGGACGATATAGACCACGAGTTTTATCTCAGTACGTTCTGGTACTAATGTGATCACGATCAAATCACAATCTACTATTCATTACTTCTTTTATAGGTAACTGTATGTGTGTGAATGCAGGCCGCAGCAGTCATAGAACAACAAACACAAATATCGTTCTTGAAAAACATTCGTATTTGAAACATGCTTCTTCACTTCGAGAAATGTGATTTATATCACTAATCTTTAATCATATTCTCAAATTTACTGATATTCATTGATGCTCTTGTGGAACAAATAGTGGAGAAAATAACATTTCCAGTCATAATGTCAGGGTTTTTTAACATCATTAACTGAAATTTATGGTGACTATGGTGATTCAAAATTCTTATCATAAGACTTTTTTCACAATAAATGATAAACAATATGATAAACGGCCGAGTCTGCAGAAAGGACAGGGATGACTGTGCAACCAGAAGATCTTCATTCCTCAGGTCTGGTCTAATAATTCAGTTTATTTCTATAGTGCCAATACACAACTAATGTCGTCCTGAGGAACTTTACAAAAAAAAAATAAATCAATCATCCAATAATTCCAATTTATTCCAGTTATCTACCAGTTCAGCAGCTCAATTAAATACTCAAATTAGTTCAGAAAGTTTCTAAGGAAACCCATCAGAGCATCGAGTCGTTGACTTACAGCGTTCACTCGTAGCGACCGTTGACTTTCCAGCAATCCCTCACGCTGAGCATACGTGAAGCGACAGCGGCGAGGAAAAACTCGCCTTTAACAGGAAGAAACCTCCACCAGAACCAGAACCGGGCTCAGTACCAGCAGCCATCTGCCACCACCGACTGGAAGTTGGAGAAGACGGAGCAGAATGCAATACTGATCTGAAAAGTGCGGCAGGCATCTGTGTTCAGCCCCTCTGAGTCAGAACTCTGGAGAAGCTCCTCTGGCAGCAGGTCTTCTGGGGTTACCACCACCTCTTAACATCTGCAGACAGAAAAATAGCTTCGGATTCTCAGTATGGACTTTAAGTAGGCCACTCTAACCCATGAATCTGCTCTGATCTAAACCATCCCATGAAAAAACAGCAGCAAGGAGACAGGAAATCAGTCATTGAAAAAAAAAATGTTTAAGGTTCTGACCCACTTCTGATCTGAAACCAGACGTTAATAAATGCAGCTACTGTACTCATCATGACTCAGCAAATTCTGGAGCAAATTCAGGTTCTCTGAGGAGCGTCTGGTGGAGGGGGGCAGCTCGATCTGAAACATCCATAATATGGGGACTGAGGCCGTATCAGTATCAGATCAATGCTTCAGTTTCAGATTCACTCCGGTATTTCATTTTATTAGTTTCTCAACTCTACCTCAAAAAAGATTTCTTTGATTTTATTCATATATATATATATGTGTGTGTGTGTGTGTGTGTGTGTGTGTGTGTGTGTGTGTGTGTGTGTATAGTTGTTGTTGCGCATAAGCCAACTCCTCCTTCTCCTTGCCCAACCTATGGGATTGACCTATGACCAGCTCTCCATCTAACGGGTCCGGAAAATCCTAGAACCTATTGGGTATTACCCTGCACTAAGATGTCTAAGATAATCTGTTTAAGCTGGTAACGAGGAAAATACGTCTAGCCTCTCACTACCTCCAGATCCAGATGCCACACCCCTTTTCAGTTCACAAAGCGACCCACCGAGTAGCCTAACGGCAGCTCAACCTCATGAACCACACCTGTTAACGGTAGCTTTCCCTCTAACAACAACGTGCACTTGTCACAGACTAGATAATTTTTAGTAACTCGGTCTGAGTTCCAGGGGTATTGTTATTATTTCACTAAGGTAACCATTAAAAACCTCCCAACATTACTAGAACCATGTACCATAGTATATTTTACACTCATCACAGAACTTCAATGACTCAATCAATTTGAATGTCCACAACTTTTCTAGAATTTTCTATGCTTCTTTATTTTAGTATGCTTTGGCAGGGTTAGGCATCAGCAGGAAATCAAACATAATCATCATAAACACTCATATATAAATCAATCTAACTATTCTTCCCTAACACTAACACCCTATATCTAAAAGGGAGAGGCTTTTGGGGGGAGCAACTCCAGTTCATAACCCGGATGGAACAGTCCTCATGACGGCTGACTCCTTGAAGAAGTCCTTGGGTGGAGGGTGCCTTGGTTAGATGATTTCCTCCTCTCAATGGGTGCGTGAAGATCCGATGTTGTAGATCAGCAGCAGGCAGTCCTCCATCACATGCTGCACACAGTCCACCGACCAAGTCTGTCAGAGGTTGCTGGGGTGTCTTTTAGCAGAAGTCCAGTAACAGCAGCCCAATCTGGAACCATGGCTGAGGGTGTTGGCTTTTCCCCTGGTCCAGCGGTGCAGAGTCCTCCGTCGCTCCGTGGCTCCTGGGTGCGGTCCCCTTGGTTCTTTCTGCGCTCCAAGTTGACTCGACTCTGTCCGCGGAGAATAAGCGAGCTCTTCCTCTTTTTCATGGGCTTTTATATCCTTTCACCCCATTGTTGTGTATGGCAAGGTGCTACGTGACTTACCGCATGATTTCTTGGGTGCCTTACTGCATGATCCTTTGCACAACTTTAGGCGTTCACCCTCAATGGTCAGCCGGAGTTACTTCCCCAATTTGGCCCTAAGGCTCATCCCTGTTCCTCTTTTCTTATGCTGTTGACCTGAACTGTGATTAACCTCATCTTTAACTGATCACATTCATTGTTACACTCATAACCTCATCTTTAACTGACCACATTCATTGTTACACTCATAATATTCTCAATATGATTTACAATCATTTAATATATCAGTAAATGCTTAAAATCAACATCAAATCATTATTCAATCATCACAATACTGGTTACATACACTGTATTTCAATAGTTGTTACTTTTAATCACTCATGAAAAAAGGGGAAACATTTCAAATGTGCAGACTCTGTGTTCATTTATTTATTCAGTCCCTTTATTTCTGTGGAAAGGAACTATTGGTTATTCATTTATTCAATTTATTATAAGATTGCATGAAACTGGAATGATCTCACCATACTTCTCCAGTTCATTCAACAATATATATATATATATATATATATATATATATATATATATATATATATATATATATATATATATATATATATAATATGCATTTTATGCACAGAAATTATATAATATGCATGATTATATGCATAATCATATAATTATTATTATATGATTATGTATATATATATACATATTATATATATATATTATATATATATAATATGCATTTTATGCACAGAAATTAGCTTAGTTTTTCTATTGTTTCTGTTCATGATGTTGATAAGTTATGAAAGTATTTTGTAGACATCTTTAAACTTGGTCCAAGTTCTGTTTTAGGTTTGAATAAAAATAATTCAAAGGAAAAACCCCAGAAACACCTGAAGATCAGAAGATTGTTGATAAATCAAACATATATAATAAAAAGTACCAGTGATCCTGTATTCACTATCGCTCATGTCTAGTGTCTGGAGCTCCTCTGACCTCCTCTGGGATCCGTCCGAAGCCAGCTGAGACTCGCTCCACACACACCTAGGATCATAATGGGAGATCTTTGCTGCCATCTAGTGGTCACAGTCAGGACTACTGCACCTAGTGAACTGCAGTAAATACCTCAGTTCATGTCCATTATTTAAATTAACAGATTTAATTTTGGCCGATTTTTCTTTTCATACCGGGAGCTTGAGCAGAACTGAGATCTTTCCTGAGGTTGGCGAGGAGTGGAGTCGCTGCAGATGAAGCTCCATCCTGGGAACCAGGAGCATCAACATGATTTAAAATCTGTGTTGGAGCTGCAGGTCTGGAAATGACCTCATCAACTCCTGCATGAACTCCCATCTAAAGCAGCCTCCAATTACTGAGTGCATATCTGAGACGCAGGCTGGAGCTAATGCAGCCTTAATGGCCACATTAGTTTGTTGCTGCAGCTGAACTTTTGGAAGAAGCTCCAATAAGCAAATCGGCTCATTAGGCAGCGATAGATCTCATAACTCGCTGCCAGGAGGCCAGACTCCACCTGCATCACCTGCTCCTCCACCAGCACTTTAAGCGCAGCCCCACAACACAGCCGTCATCGCTCTGTGTCATCGAAGGCTTCTCCATGGCGACTAATTTAGTGGCGCGCCGGTCGAAGCGGCGCCCTAATGAGACACAGAGCTCCCAGAGATGGCAGGTGCAGGCCTGAATCACAATCCCAGTAATGAGATGAGCAGCCTTAATGCTCACCAGCAGTTTAACAGGAAGTACATAGACGAGATGAGAGCGGAGGCTCAAGGGGGTGGAGCTGGCTGAGGAGGAGCTGCAGCAACTGCAGGGTGGAGCTGGCTGAGGAAGGAAGGTGCTGCATGTTTGCTACTTTGATTTGATGAACATTCAGCTCTGATTACAGGAAGACAGGAGAAGGTTTCTCAACCAGCGGTGCTTCCTGGCTGCAGAACCATCTCAGAATAGTGAGTAATGAACCAGGAGTGAACTGGTTTCCTTCTGTTTTGAACCGTTCTCCATCAGCTTGGTGTGGAACCTGCTTCATTCTGCAGATCAGGACTCCTTATCCTGGAACATCATCTCCACAAACCCTTCCAGGTCACTTTACAGGTCATCTACATGAACTAATTACCTTTAACCCCATAATGAGCAGTTGAATATTAACTAGGGCCAGGACTTTAACACGTTAATTTTAATTAATTAATCAATTAAGTAGATTTTAACTGTAATTCTTTTTTTTTTTTTTTTGCACAGTTAAAATTATTAATGTAGTTAACGGCATTTTTTTTTTTTTTTTACACTCAAAGGTTTCCACCAGAACCCCTATATTCACATGTTTCTGATTCACCCAAACATCTGACACATAAGCAAAACCAGTCAAGTTTATTAGTGTGTAACATTTCAACAGCAAGGCAGTTCAAAGTGCCTTGCTGTTCATAAAAACATCAATCAAATATACATCAAAATTATCAAAATCATCAAGCAAATATCAGGCAAATGTAGTTCAAAAATATTGATCAATGTTCTTCTTACTACTAATCAAAGGCAGCTCTAAACAGGCGGGTTTTTAGCCTTGATTTTAAGGAACTCAGTGTTTCGGCTGTTTTGCAGTTTTTTGGAAGTTTGTTCCAGATTAGTGGCACATAGAAGCTGAAAGCTGCTTCTCCATGTTTGGTTCTGGTTCTGGGGATGCAGAGCATGGTCTGCTCTGCATCCCCAGAACCAGAGAACCAGAACCCCCAGAACCAGGAGACCTGAGTGGTCTGGAAGGTTGATACGACAACAGGTCTTTTATGTATTTAGGTGCTAAGCCGTTCAGTGATTTATAAACTACCAGAAGTATTTTAAAGTCTATTCTCTGAGCTCCAGGGAGCCAGTGGAAGGACTTTAGAACTGGGGTGATGTGCTCTATCCTCCTGGTCTTAGTGGAAACACCAGCAGCAGCGTTCTGGATCAGCTGCAGCTGTCTGGTTGACTCTTTAGGCAGACCTGTTAAGACACTGTTGCAGTAATCAATGCGACTGAAGATAAACACATGGATGAGTTTCTCTAGGTCTTGTTGAGACATTAGTCCTTTAATCCTGGAAATGTTCTTCAGGTGATGGAAGGCTGACTTTGTAACTGTCTTTATGTGTCTCTGAAGGTTCAGGTCTGAGTCCATCACTGCACCCAGATTTCAGGCCTGATCACTAGTTTCTAGCTGGAATAACTGAAGCTGCGCACTGACTCTAGATTGTTCCTCTTTAGGTCCAAAGATAGTAACTTCAGTTTTGTTTCTGTTCAGCTGGAGAAAGTTTTGGCACCCCCACGCATTGATTTGTTCTAAGCATCTGTTCAGTGATTGGATGGGTTTGGAGTCACCTGGTGACATCGTAATGTAGAGCTGTGAATCATCTGTGTAGTCATGGTAACTGATCTTATTACTTGTTATAATCTGAGCTAGTGGGAGCATGTAGATATTAAATAGGAGGGGTCCCAGGATTGAACCTTGGGGTACTCCACATGTGACTTTTGTCTGCTCCGATGAGAAGTTGCCTGTTGACACACCTGTTGACCCTGTTCTTTAGGTAGGATTCGAACCAACTGAGTACTGTACCAGAGAGTCGGACCCAGCTCTCCAGTCGCTTCAATAATATCTCCTGGCCAACAGAGTCAAATCCTGCACTGAGGTCCAACAGAACCAACACTGTGGTTCTTCCACAGTCTGTATTGCTGTAGATGTCTTCGACGAGGGCAGTCTCAGTGCTGTGGTGAGCACAGAAACCGGACTGCAAGACATCAAAGCGGTTGAGAATTGTTAAGAAGCTGTTTAACTGTTGAAACGCAGCTTTTTCAGTCATTTTGCTGATGAGTGGAAGGTCAGAGATTGGCCTGTAGTTCTGCAATAGTGATTTATCCAGATTGTGGTTTTTTTATCAGTGGTTTGATAACTGCTGTTTTTAGAGCCTGGGGGAAAACACCTGATGAGAGGGAAGAGTTTACTATTTGAGTCAGATCAGGTCAGATGCAATGACAGGCAGAACTTTCTTGAGGAAGGTTGTAGGTAGGAGATCAAGACAGCAGGAGGAGGAGCTTAATTGTTTCAAAATTTCTTTGAAGTTATCATGGTTGAGTTGGTGAAATTCAGCCATTTTCTCTGCATTTGTTATGTTTGGGCATAGCATCATCATTGTATTTGATGTGGATGTGCAGATTAACCCTCTAATTTGTTTAATTTTCTCTGTAAAAAGTTGGCAAATTCATTGCAGGCCCTGATAGAGTGGAGTTCAGGCAGTAAAATCACAGGAGGGTTTGTCAACCTGTCAACTGTGGCAAACAGGACATGAGTGTTGTTGATGTTTTTGTTCATGATTTCCATAAAGAACATTTCCCTTGCATGTTTCAGTGATGAGTGATAGTTTCGCAGCTTTTCTTCGTATATTTCATAGTAAACATGAAGTCGAGTTTTACGCCATTTATGTTCAGCCCTTCGACAAAGGTTTCTTACTAGTGGAGCATTTATCCGCAGAGATTTCTTCCTACCAGACACGACCTTCACTTTAACAGGACCAATGAAATCAATGATGTCTGTAATCTTAGAATAGAAATTATCCACTAATTCATCTACTGGGTTACACGATAGAGCTCAGGTCGAGGAGTAGATTTGATTAAAAGTTTCCACTGTGTTGTCTGTAATAGAATGTTTTGTAATAAGATCTGTTTTACTAAGTCAACAGAGATTGTACTTTCAAAAACAACAGAAAAGTGACAAACAGAGCGACATCAGTTACAGAGACCTTGGAGATGTTTACACCCTTGCTGATAATCAGATCCAGAGTGTGTACTCGATCATGTGTCGGCTGTTTAACATGTTGAGTCAAACCAGAGTTTTGAAGTACATCATACAGCTTTTTGCCTCTCTGTCTTAGGTTGTCAACATGAATGTTAAAGTCTCCCATAATTATGAAACAGTCATAATCAATGCATATAGATAACAGCTCATTAAAGTCATTGAAAACATTTTGTCACATATTTTGGGGATTTTTATAGAGTTAGTGTCAGAGTTCGTTTGAGGTTCTTTACTTTATTATCTGAGGCCAATTTCATGCCCTCTAGATCAAGTGACAGACTAAGCAGTGTCTCTTTCAGAGGTTCTGGTCCAAAAACAACTTCTGTCTTGTCAGAATTTAAACGAAGCAAATTTGATGTCATCCAGGTTTTAATGTCCTCAAGACATGTTTGTAATCTCCCTAGCAGATTGGATTCATCAGGACTTATGGATAGATATAGCTGAGTATCATCAGCATAACAGTGGACATTTATCCCATGCTGTCGGATGATTTTTTCCAACTGGAAGCAGTAGTAAAAAGTAAAAAGAATTGGTCCAAGCACAGAGCCCTGTGGCACTCCACCAGTAACCCTAGAGTGAGAAGATGATTTATCGTTCACATGAACAAACTGGAATCTGTCTGACAGATCAGATTTAAACCAGCCTTGTGCTGTTGCTTTGATACCCACAACATGTTCAAGCCTAAGAGATATTGTGGTCCACTGGATCAGAACCAGAACTGAGATCAAACAGAACCAGAACCAGTCCTGTATCTGAGGCCAAGAGAAGGTCATTTTTGACTTTCGGCAGAGCTGTTTCAGTGCTATGATGAGCTCTGGAACCTGACTGAAACTCTTCCAATAGGTCATTACGTTCTAGATGCTCACACACTGGATCAGCAACGATTTTCTCCAGGATTTTAGATCAGAAGGGAGGATTAGATACGGGTCTGTGATTTATTAAGTCATCTTGATTGAGAGGTTTCTGAAGTAAAGGTTTAATTCCAGCTTCCTTAAAAGCCTGTGGAACGTGTCCATTTACCAGGGACAGATTAATCACATCTAAAATGGAGGCAGTAATCAGAGGGAACACCTCTTCAGATAATCTGGTTGGGACGGGGTCCAACATGCAAGTCGCAGGTTTGGAAGAAGCTAATAATTTTGATAACTCAGAAAGCTCAACTGACTCAAAACCGTCCGAACACACATCAGGTTCTAGAGTTACATTCAGCGCTGCCTCACTTGTTGAGGATGAAGTCATCACGTTCGGGAGGATGCCAACAATTTTATTTCTAATAGAATCAATTTTATTTCAGAAGAATTCCATAAAGTCATTACAGCTGGGAGCTGGGGGATTGATGGCTCAGCAGAGCTATGACTGTGGAAGTTTGGCAATTGGACTAAAAAGAAACCTGGGATTATTCCTGTTCTCTATTAATGATGACGAATACAATGTTCTTGAAGGTGAAGAGTCTTTTTGTACAGTAGTGGACTCTTTTTCCAAGTTAAGCAGGGCTCCTCTAGATGCGTAGAGCACCGTTTTCTCTCAGATTTCCTAGTGTTCTGCTTCAAGGTACGCAGCTCTGAATTAAACCAAGGAGCCAACCTCCTATGGATAATTACCTTCTTTTTTAAGGGGGCTGTATTGTCTAATGCCACATGCAATGAGGAAGTAACTCTGAACAAGAAGATCAATTTGAGAAGGGCTGGAAATTAAACTGCTGCCTTCTACTGTGTTTATCTGAGACCCTGAGGAAATTAAACATGGAACAAATTCTTTAAACATTTCTACAGCATTGTCTGATGAAGCTCTTCTATAATGATATTTTCTCTTTGGTTTAGAATGCTCAGTTAAACTCAAAGGTTATTAAAAAATGGTCAACCAGCACAGGATTATGGGGAAGTACTGTCATTTCTTCACACTTAATGCCATACATCAGCACAAGGTCTAAAGTATGATGACAGGAGTGGGTAGGACTGTTGATTCTTTGAGTAAAGCCAATTGAGTCCAAGATAGCATTAAGGGCTACATTTAGACTATGACCCTCAGTGTCAACATGGATGTTAAAATTTCCCACTCTTAGGATCTTATCAGTGTTTCATACTAAATCGATAAAAAAATTGAGAAATGATATAAAAATTATATAAAAATTGAGAGTAAGGGCCTGGTGGATGATACAAAACAAACAAAGGTGGTTTTAGTGCTTTGCAACTTGGATGAGGAAAACTAAGGATTAGTTCAAAAGAACTGTAGCTGTTAATAGGCGTAAGATTAATTAATCTGATGTCTCACAGGTTTCTGTAAGACAGAGCAAATCAAGTCATTAACTTGCAACGTCTTAGAAGAGAGAGATCTTATTGGTTATTGGTTTTATTTTTCTGTTCAGTTAGTCGTATTTATCTTTATGAGATTGTTTATGAGATTTGCTCTGTTTAGGTTAGTCTTTAATCCGTTTGATTTTGGCCATGGGCCAGACACTGTCTTAATGGGGTAATGGGTGGGTGACAGTCCAGAAGCTGCAGAGGTTCTGTTAAACTGCAACTCTGCTCCCCGGTCTGGACCCTGGGTTGACAGGGTTTTGGAGGACTAATAAATTTGGCCAGATTCCTACAAAGAAGAGCTTCTCTGTCCAAAGTGGGATGGATGGCATCTCTCTGGATCAGACCGGGTTTTCCCCAAAATGTACGCCGATTATCAATGTAGCCCCCATCGTTTTCAGGACACCACCTAGACAACCAGCGGTTGAATGACAGCATGCGGCTAAACATGTCATCGCTGGTCTGATCGGGACCAGAAAAAACTAGAGTCCGACA
Organism: Anableps anableps; assembly: GCA_014839685.1. Taxonomy (NCBI): domain Eukaryota; kingdom Metazoa; phylum Chordata; class Actinopteri; order Cyprinodontiformes; family Anablepidae; genus Anableps; species Anableps anableps. The sequence continues at coordinate 450,872 of CM026068.1, forward strand.
TTGTTTTGGCAAACTTACACACCAAAGCAACACTTACTGTATTGACCTTCGATTGGCGTAACCGGGTGTCATTACCGCCAGCGTGAATAACAATCTCACTGTATTTACGCTGATCCTTAGCCAGCAGTTTCAGGTAGGATTTGATGTCGCCCGTTCTGGCCCCTGGCAAGCATCTGACTACAGTCACTGGTGTCTCTAATGCCACGTTTCAGACTATGGAGCTGCCGATTACCAGAGTCAGCTTCTCAGCGTGTGTGTTGCTGAGCGGGGACTCCCTGGTAGAAACGCGGACGGGTTGGTGGTGACCCGTGGGATGGGTTCTGGAACTATGCTTCCTACGAACCGTCACCCAGCTGGCCTGAGGTCCCGGCTGCACGGGTTCTCCTGAAGGACCGCTAAGCGGATAATTTATTCTTGTAGGCTCCACGCTGGCTAAGGGGCATCAGCTATCTGCTGGTTTTTCAACAGACGATAAATAACACAGTGATAAATTCCATTCATGGCTGAATCCCCAACAATAACAACTTTTGGCATTAATTTTTGTTTTTGGGTCACTTTAGGAGTTAGATGTGTTGGTCTTGTCTCATACCTCTTGTTGCTGTTTGGAGGAGAAGCGTCCGTCGTAGGCTCCTGCTGCAGAGCAGCAAACCTGTTTTTCAGTGGAATTCCAGTGGAGTTTAGTGTGTTTCCAGCTGGAGACATGACGGGATGTGTTATGGCTTGAACTGGCTGATTAGTCCTTGGTACTGGAGTCAAGGAAGCTAGAATCATGTCAGCTTCAGCTACTTGTTGTCTTTTCTTTGGTGCTGGTTTTGACGAGGGAATGTTTCGGCTCAGTGCTGGCCGCGCTGTATCATCTAGGTGAGGGGTCCGTCCCGTTAGACGTCTAGTCAGATCCAAATGATATTTATTTTTCGGCTTAGCTCCAAGACAGTTCCAGGTGACTCCAGTTGTGTTCAAGTTGAGCTAAAAGCAGTCGGCCTATCAGAGAAGCTATGCTAGCCTAAACTAGCATCTCAATGCTAACCATGTAGCAGCAGCGCTAACGTCAGCGTCCACAGCCCACGTTTCTAAAGAAGCTCCATGAATGATCAGGGTTCCTGAAACTCTGGAGAGATGAGCTTTGCTCCAACCTGATGCTGAAGAACCGAAGAACTGATTAAAACTAGAAATATCTTTGTTGCTCAGCTCAGATGCTGTTGATTCAATCATTTAGCAGCAAAAAGGGGTTTTGAACTGAAAATGTTGCTGATTTTGTTGATTAATGAATTACAGACCCTTCTGCTGTCCTTTCGTCTTCTGTGCCCATCAGAACTGATCCAGGGATGAGGGTACACACAGCTGTGTGTTTGTGTGTCGGGGTACAGATTCATCAGGTGCTAAGTAAACATGTAGCTGGATGCTGATCTGGTTTCCAGTTAGTCAGACCTGCTGGACTTCAGGCCTGTAATAATAATCCAGCGGTTTATTCCTGTGGTTTCATCAAACCTTCACCATCTACAAATGATCTAAAAAATGAAGCCCGTTGTTCATAAACCAGTTTCTGGTTTCCACTTGAGGCTTTCAGTCGTTTTTTCCTGACTGATGATCCAGAACATGTTCTGATGAATTTTATTCCAACTATTGATAATAATCCCCACATTTATGCTGAACTTAATCTGATGACTTTGATCAATTTGCAAACATTAGAATAAAAACTGTTCATGTTGTTATCAGTGACTGAAAGTATCTGAGATGCTTCAGAAACATCAGCAGATCTTCACTCAGAACAGGAGGTCTGGTTCTGGATCAGTGAGAACTGGGTCTGAACTGGGTCCATCCAGACCTCTGGTTCCTCAGCGCTGATGTTTGGACTGGACCAGCAGTCCTTACATCTCCATTACAAACTGGAGACTAAAATCAGATCTGATCCTGTTTAAAATGGAAAAGCAATAATTCTTTCTGCTGCTGTTGAAATGATCGAATAAATGGATTATTATTGTGATTATCACTGTTATTTTTACCGATTATTACTGTAATTATTACTGTTATTACTTTGGTTATTACTGTTACTAATACTGTTGTTAAGTTTATTAGTATCACACATTTCAGCAGCAAGGCAGGTCAAAGTGTTTCACATCATAAAAACATGAATCAAGTATACAGCAAAATCAGCAAAATCATCGAGCAAAATACACATCAATATCATCGGGAAAATATCAGTGCAACAAAATCATAGGGATCAGCAAGCAAATATAGTTCAAAAATATTGATCAATGGTCCACTTACTTAATTTAAGTGATGTACACTCAAATTTCCCAAATTAAGGCACCTTCAGCACAATCATCTCCACCTTTTTCTCTCGTGGTTTTATATAGAGAGGAGGCAGCCCTGAGGCCTTTGACGTTCCAGAGCCCATTTTTCCTTCCAAATTATTGTTAATACTGTTAGTTATTAATACTGTTAGTACTGTTATTTTTCTGTTATTCTTACTGTTATAATTACTGTTATTAACGCTTTCTTTGGTGCCACGACTGAGCCATAGAAACATGACAGCTGTCTTTGAGCCAGCTGACTGGCAGGGCACAGCAGCAGGTGAGGGAGGGGCAGCATGGTTGTTTCTCTGGAGTCTCATGAAAAGATGTTGAATGATAAAAACCATGTTTCTGGTGTGCCTCGGTACCGGTACTGGAAGCCCGGAGCGGAGATAGCCCAAAACCCATATTTCCTGATCACCATGGAGACATAGAGGAGGTACTGCTGCCTGACCCATGCAGCATCACCTTCTGTAGTCCTAATAGAGGTCAGTTTTCTCTTCAGAAGCAGAACCAGGAGCCTCTAATTGATAAGTCTGGATCATCTTCCCCACCAGAACCAGCTCAGGCTGGATTTGTCTCCTCCTCCTGCTAATTTACTCACCAAACACAACGTTTCCATCTACTGAGCTCAAATTCAGCGTGTCTGTGTGCAGAGAGCAAACCTCAGAGAAATGAGATGCCATGTGGGATTTCAGCTTTAATCTTCCAAATTAGCCAAGATAACGCAATAATGGGGGAAAATCTCCAGCCGGTCCTGTGGTTCCTCTGCTGCAGGAAGATGAGAGTGATGAATGTCCTGAGGCCTGAACTGTTGCTCAGCTGGTGCTTTACTGGGAACAATAGAGACCGCCTTCTATCTGCAGACGTTCAACGCTGGTGGAGACCAAGAAGATAGTTAGCATTTCTATCTGGAAAATAAATTAACAAAATAAACACCATAAAAGATTTCCCTCAACATTAATGGTTATAGGCTGCCGTTTGTAAAGTCACCCAGTCTAGAGATTAACAGCAATAATTTGGATTATTTAGCCTGTGAGAAGAGAATAAACCAGGGTTCATTTTTCATTTTTCAAAGTCATGTTTTTGACATGTTAATCATTCATTTATAAGTTACAGCATTTCAAACTAAATATTTAGCTTGAAGGTAAATTTTTTGTTAGCAAGTTTACCAACTATTTAGCTTTGTATAAGTACAAACAAAATATTTAGCTTTCTAAGTAAAAAATTAACTTCAAACTAAATATTTAATTGGTAAACTAAATATCTAGATAAAAGCTTAATATTTGGTACATTCACTTTCCCATAACCGGAAGTGGACTACTAAAATCAAAGCTGGGTCTTCTGAGCCTCTTTCTAAACTCCTGATGGGGAATCGCTTCATGCCGCCTCTTCTTCACCGTTTCTTTTCCTCTTTTCTTGAACAACAGTTCATCTTAAAACAAAGGATGAGGCGTTTTAAAGGCGATCCAGACGTTTACCGATGGATCTACAGCAGCAGTGATGCATCAGCGTTGAAGGATTCAGTCTCACCAGCAGGAGTTTATAGAGAAGCTCTCAGGAACCCGATAGTCCACTTCCGCTTATCGGCAAGGGAATTTGCATATTAGCTAAATATTTAGCTGTGAGCTCGCTAAATATGTAGTTTGTCAACTACATGAAATATTTAGTGAGCTCAGAGCTAAATGTTTAGATTGGTGCTAAATAATTAGCTTGGGGCTAAATCATTAGCAACCTAACCTCCAACCTAAATAACTTATTATTTAGGTTGGAGGTGGCCCCTCATAGCTGCTTTAGTTTTGTTCGTTTGTCCAAGAAAAACGCTGAACAGATGAAGTCTCAGTAAAACTCAACAAACATTCATTTTTCTGCTTTGCAGCTTCTTTAACTGAAAAAAGTTCCAATTGGAACCTGGTTGTGTCTTAGTGTGACATTAGTGATCATCTCTCCCTGTGGATAAGAGCAGAATGAAAGCTTTTACCTCCATTTTCCCATCATTTCTTCTCTTTTGCTACAGTTTATGCTCCGTCGTTTCTTTCTGCCGTGCTTGCAGCATAAATATTTACAGCCTGCAGAGCCGATGTGTCCTGGTGCTGCTCAGGCGTGAGCTATTCTGACCTTGGATGTGGCGTTGCTTGTCATTTTAATGCTCAGAGCTCACATGTGGGAGGAGACAAAGAGAAAACAGAGGTTCTGGTTTCTTGGAGGCATTTTGAGTGATGTCACTTCCTGACTGGAGTCCCACAGAGTTTATTGTGGTGCTGATAAATGTTCAAACTATTCATTCTAAGGTATTAACAGTTATGCAGCTGAATCTTTGTGGTGCAGTGAGTCCATGCTGGAGTCCAGAGAGGTCTGCCTCATTCTGTAGCCAGATGACGCTGCAGGGCCTGCTTCCTGGAACCTCTCATTTTCTCCTTCGGCCATTCATCAGCGGGAAAGCAGGAAGGAATGAAGTCCTCTTGGTTTTAATCAGAGAAGTGAAGGAACCTGCTAGAGAGACGACGTGATGTGAATGCTGGTCTGAAGGAGGTGAAGGAGCAACAGTCTGATGGAAGTCACCTTGATGAAGAACAGGGCATATTCTCCCTCCATGCAGGCTGACACCCTACTGAGCATGCGCAGTGAGGTGTGACATTGTCCTACTTCCTGCAACAGGTTGGTCTCTCTTGCTCACAACGTTGCTGAGAGCAGAGAAGGAAGGAAATCAGCTTCAATCTGCAGAAAGTTCTGACTGGGTCCTTATTGATCACTTTGACCCGATCTTTCTCCAGGGTGGAATGACTGCAGTCATGCTCCTTAAACACCTCAACCTGTCTTTTGTTCCCACCAACTGGTGTCTAGCATCATTCTACCTGGATGACCAACCTCTCTTCTTGACCCAGTTGGTGGATTTTCCGCCCCACACCCGGATTTGAGCTTTATACGCATGTTTTTATTAATATTGAAGTCGTGGCTCCGTGTAAGCCTTCCCAACCTGATGTGTATTTTGGATCAGGTTCCTGTTAGTACACCCAGTAGTGTCCACTTTCAAACCATCTGACCCCAACTGTCACCCTGAGGTGGAAGGAGATTGGTCAGGATGTTCAGGAACAACCGAGGAACCAATGAGGTTCAAGCCTCAGATCCTGGAGTGTCACTGAAAGGAACGAACCAGGCTGACACCTTCTGGACTCGGACCTCAACCCGTTTAGATTGAGTTTCTGCTCCGACATCCAGAGGGAACGATCCCATCAGTGGTCAACATGAAACCTGCTGAGGGGCCTGTATGTTAAAATCCTGAATAAACAAACTTGTGACCCAGTTTCTGTTTTTATAGTTACCTGTTAGCCATATAGCGGTTAGTGTCTCCATAACAACAGCTGAAATAAATCAATAAAAGACTAAAATAAACAACAAAGTGTAACTAACCCCCCTGTGAAAGCATACTCATCCACACACCTGGGTCAGGTGTGTGGATGAGTGGAGGGGGTAAGCAGGGCTGTGGTCAGGATGAGAAAAGCTCTGTTGCCATCTTAGAGACTTTTCAGACCCTCTGGAGACTTTTTTTTTTTTTTCTAAAAAGCGACAATTCTAGCAACGTTTTTTATGGTAACAACGCTCTGCAGCTCAGCTGCAGCCCTGCTCTGTCCTGAGCAGAGCAGCGAGTTCTGCCGTGAGCTCCTCCCGCTTTCTAAGCTCTGCAGCAAACCGTCTGCAGTCCGAGCAGAGAGGAGATGCGTTCCGCTCCACGTTGCTAATAAATCACACATGAAACGCCATCAATCGATGCTCGCCACGTTCGCTGTTCCACCTCCTGACTCTCCACCAGGGGGCATGTCTGAGGGAGGTGGTTTTATACAGAACGAAGAATTTGGACCCGTCCCAGGGGGCTCTGGGCGTAATGAGGCTGGTTGTGAATGAAATCTCTGGGCTGCTGACTCTGAGCCCAGCTCAGGATGCACACTCAGCTCTGTCTCAGCGGGTCTTCTGGTTCTGGGACATTATGCTACAGTGGACACAAACTGATGGGTCATTTGTTAAAGTTGCAGTTCTCACCTCATCGACCTGAAGGCACAACCCTTGATGATTCCTGCTGAATCCAGTTTTTACTGAGCACACAGCAGAACCGGAGCCACATTCAGCTGCCCAGAACCGGCCTGCGGAAAAATGACTGTTTCCAGGGTCTGTCATAATATGGCCGCCGTTTGTAAGGTTACAGTCAAAAATTAAATGACGGTTGATTTTTCAGTCATACTTACACCATGTTACGCATTTATTCATAAATGTCACAGTTTCAAACTAAATATTTAATTGGAAAGCTATTTATTTAACAAGCTAAATAAATAGCTTGTTATATTTAGGTCTGAGCTAACTAGATATTTAGTTTACAAAATAAATCCATCCATCCATCAGCTGTGCCCCTGGTCTGACCACTCCTAGAATATCTTCTGGGGGCGCCACTGACTCTTCCTCGTCCTTCATCACTGCAGGATGCTAACATCGTCTGGGTGTGGTTGCTTTGCAGAGGCGCCAGTAGGATTTAATACATCATCTAATGTTTGGGGCGGGGGGTGCAATGAGTAGAGCGAGAGAAAAGGAGAAGGAAGAAGGTTCAGAGGTTATTTTGCAGGATCAGATTTCATAACGATGGTGGATATGTGTCCTGAAATGTTCCTCTCCCTCACTGAAAGCATCCAGGGCCGGTTTTGCTCCGTTGCATCTCTCCCTGCCTGAGCTGGTGCTGGCGTGGCCCTTTAAGAGAGTGCCGCTCTGTTGTTCATCCGTCACTGGGGGAGTCGGTGTGTGTCTGAGCTTGTCTGAGCTCCAGTTTTGGCACGAAGGCAGACGTCGATAGTTGGTGCAGCAGCACAGAGAGACTGGCTGGATTTCACTGTGCGCTGGCCCAGCTGAGGCTTGCTGCTGCAGACCCGGGTCGGTCCACATCACAGCAACGTCCTGCTTGTCCGCTTCATGCCAACGGATCCCGGTCTTCCATGGAGCCAGAGCTCATTAGAGCTCAACAGGCCGGCTCCTCTGGCTGCTTCTGGAGCTGCCTGACAGACTGTGAATGAAGAGGGACTCATGGTGTCAGAAAGCTCCTTTAATGACAACCTGGAGACGCTGGAGAAGACACGAACCTTCATTAATGATCATAGAGAGCAGCTTCATGATGGCCTCTGGATCCACCTGCTCACCCAGAACCTCCAGGCTGAGGTCGGCCAGGGATCATCACTTAACACACAGGTTGTTCTCAAGTAACAGTAGCACTACTTCAGCATACTAGTACTCAAGTAAAAAGTATTTCCTAAAAGTTGACTCAACACAGAGACAGTCCCAGTGCAGCACTGGCTAAACAGTGAAAAGGCGTCATATCAATAATATGACCTGTTGGTCCCTGAAAGCCTTTCCAGATGGTTGGAGCTCAACTTCACTAAGAAGTGGGCGATAGAAGGGAGAATATGGTTTGTTTTCTTAAGGCTCAAGGGGCCTTTATTTGACAGTGGAGTGACAGGAAAGTGGGTTATGAGAGAGGGGGCGAAGGTCAACAGGCCAGAACTTGAACCTGTGGCCGCCAGGTATGGGTCATGTGCTCTACGCCTGCACCACCGCAGCACTCTGAACAAGGTTTAATATTTAGAAATGATGCCATCAGACAGGCAGAAATATAACATTATGTGTAAAATCTGCTATTTTAAAGACTAAAATGAGAAAACAATTCAATTCAAATAATAATAAACAATTCAAATAAATATCAATAGAAAAGAACAAATTAAGGCAGAACAGAGACTTTTCCAGACCAGACTAATATTTACAAGAGCTAATGTATAAATATGTCAGAAGAGGAACCATACTGTATATCTACCAGACAAAAATCACATCAGAACCAAGCTGGTGAACAAACAAGAGATCTCACTTTAACGTACGCTGGAGGTCTCTGCCTGGTGGATTTTACTTCCGACCCTCCTCTGATGAAGAGCAGAGATGATCTCAGTACAGAACCAGAACTTCTTCTGACATCTGCTTCAGTTTTCATTTCAGTCCCAGAATCAGACCCTGGTCCGTTTAGCATCATCAGCATCAGATTTGGAGTCAGAATCAATAATATGACTTTTATCACAAACTGAGGCTGCATCGTTCCCACTGGTCCTGTCCAGTCCCCTTTAATCCAGCTCCAGTCCGTCTGCCTAGAATGTCCGGTCCGGTTGGGGAGGCGTGAACTCTGACCCGAACTCTGCTCCGCCTACAAACCTGGGTCTGGGTCCGGTTCAAGTGAACTCTGGTCCGGTTTGGATGCAGATGTGAACGCCAAGCGGACCGGAGACCGCTCCTAAAGCAGGAAGTGGACTTCAGCGCAGGGCATTCTGGGTAAATTCAACCAAAACAAACGCTAGCTAGCCTAGCGCTAGCGGGAGAAATGGCTCGTGGTCTTCAGCCAAAGACTGAAGAGAAATCCTCCAGCCGCTGAAACCTGACGCCGCTCCATGTTGTTGTTGACGTTTGGTGAAGAAGGAAGCTGCGCTCAGCGTCTTCAGAGGTTTTCATGTCGTTTCCTTCAGTGGTTCTTGGTGCAGCGCCCCCACAGGCGAGGAGGGGAACAGGTTGCTGAAAGGGTTTGGTTGGTTTGACTCGGAGCAGAGAGGAAGAACCGCAGCAGCTGGACATGGAGGAGATGTTGCAGCTTTGGTTCCCAGTTGAAGCGAGTCTAGCGGACTATCAGCCGGAAAACAGCCTAAATATGGTCAGTTATTAGTAAAATATGATCCACAGTACAATATAGTATCAGTATTGAAATAAACATCCAGCTGGGGTAATTAAACAGGAGTCTCCATATGACAGGCTGAGCATTTATTTAGCAGAAACTGTTGATGGATTAACCCCAGTTAAGCTGTTTTTTTTTGTTTGTTTTTTTTAACTTGTCTTTTTCAGGAAAAAAAAAAAAAACAATCTAGAAACAAAGTTAATAAAATATTTAGTCATAAATGTGCTAAAGATTGAACTTTTTTCCTTAAAGTTTTATTCAGAAAGTAAATCAACACCACAGAGTCTCAGAGCGATTTTTTTATTTCCGGGCAAAGAGCAAAGACAAGTTTCCAACTGTAGCAAAGGTTATTCCCGACCGCTCCGACATTCAGTCTGTTTCGTTTGCCCACGCTCCAAATGTTGGAGCAGTAGGAGGGTTAGTTTCTCTTCTTCACAGGCTGACAAACAGGGAGATGGAGCTGATGGATGGAGCTCAGTGTGTTTCAGGCTGTTTCAAGGAAACATGTCATATTTAAGAGACAGAAAAGCTCAATATCTGAGAAGAATGAATCATAATTAAATTATAATCTGCCTTTCCAGCAGTTTCCAAAGCAGATAAGTAATTTTAAAATTCACGTTTTGAGACAAAATGAGCCGTTTGAGTCCCAGCCCCTGAAACAGGATGGAACAACCATATATGGAGGAGGATCTACAATGGCACCTTCTTAAAGCCGATAACTAGATAACTGATTGCTATCTGGACCATAAATACGTCTTAACTGGAATATGTCCTGTGGATGTGTTTCTGGGTTTTGGTGACATGGGAAAAGGAAGGAGTGAGCGCTCCTGCTACAGAGATCCTTCATGCAGGCAGGTGGGTAGCTCAGTGGAAGGAAGGACAGGTGAGGTCTCCTCCGACAGCAGAGCCAAGTCAACAGGCCCGGCTGTTTGTGAGCATTAAGTTGGTTGTTATGGTCGTGATGGAAACATTAATCATCAATATCAGCAGGAGGAAATGTCAGACTGAATTCATGAATACCTGAGACCCCCCCTAAAAATGCTGATACCTGCCTACTGTAACAGTTCAAACACCAAATATTCCTCAACATGCATCTACCAATCAGCAGCAAGGAAAAGGAAAGGTGCTCCTGGATTGGCTGCTTTGCAAACGTAACATTGGGTCAAGGTATTCCGTTTTCTTTAGAGTGTTTTAGATTTGAGACAAAATCAGAACAGTTTAGAGTTACGTTAAAACAGAAAAATCAACGAATAGTGAAGCGCTGACGTGGGGGGGCTGACAAGCTGTTGATCACCTGAACAGCTTCATCAGGCTCTTCCTCCTCCAGCTGCAGGTGGAGAACCTCAACACCTGCAGCTCCAGATTTATGAGCAGCTCTTCATCTCCTGGTCTCTGATGGTCTTCAGATTCAGCTGTTCTGTTCCTTAGATCTGTTTCCTCCAGCTGCTGCTATTGGCCAAACCCTGGCAGTGCGTCGTCCTCAGGGGCCAATCAGAGCTCTCTCTGTCTGCGGCGTGCTGGGCTGGATGATCTGATGCTGTCAGCTGGGATCTTCTGTTTCCCTGTCGTCTGTGTGTGTGATTTCTGCAGGAGTTGCACAGATCTCCCTCCTCCTGCAGCAGCAGTTTCCCCTCCATTACTGCCGCTGAGCTTTGTCCTGTCACTGGCCTGATGTGGAGAGCTTTGTGAGCTGGAGGTGCAACATCCAGCTGGATTTGTAAACCTGAGAAAAACATGATACTTCATTGTATTTAAAGATGAAACATGGCGCTCGGATCAGAACTCGACCACAGAACGGCTTCATCTTGATCACGTTCTGGGTTTCATTATGTTACAGTAATTCAGTCAAAGTTTTCTGTCTTTGGTTTGGATTAGAAACTCTGAACATCTGAGGTGCTGTTTATGAAGTTACACAGTCAAAAACTAACAGCAATAATTTGGTTCATTCAGCCTGTCAGAAGAGACAAACAATGGGTGGTTCAAACAAAATATTTATTTAGGGAGCTTAATATTTAGGTTGCTAGCTAAATATATAGGTCCAAGCTAAATATGTCATTAACAAGCTAGCCTGCTAACGGCATATTTAATTAGGTAGCTAAATTAGTTAGCAACCTAAATATTTAGGTCTGAGCTAAAAATATAGTTTGGAAAATGAATATTTAGTTTTTAATATATATATTTAGTTGGTAAATTAAATATTTAGTTTAAAACTGTGAATAACATGGTGAAAATATGACTTTAATAATCGAACCCTTGTTTTTTTTCTCCTATAACAGGCTAAATAACCCAAATTATTGCTGTTAATTTTTGACCGTGTTACTTGAGCTTGTTACCGTATGATCATTGCAGCTCATGATGAAGAGGGGAGGTCTGAGGTGTGGGCTTCATCAGAGGCGCAGATCAGAAGTGACTGCTGCAGACTGTTACTGTAGCTCAGAGTGACTCCGCCTCCATCACTGTCACAAGCTGTTAGGGTAACATGTCAGCCTGCAGCTCCTCAGCACGTCTTCACAGGCATCACTTCCTGCACCAATAACCTGTCGCAGCAGAGCTGGAAGTGATCATCTGTGTGTAAATAATCTGACATCTTTCATTCTGCAGCCCAGACACAGAAACACACACAACCGCTGGAGTCTGAGCCGAGGAAACTTTCTGACCGTTTCTCAGCAGGAAACGGGGCTCTGTGAGCAACGTCGGAGCAGTCAGTGTCTAAACAGCAGTCAGAGTGATCCCAGTTTGGAGGATCAGGAGGAAACTTCCAAACTAACATTTCATTCAAGTGGTGATGAAACAACTGAATTAAAAATCTGAGTTCGCTGAACAGTTTCAAATACCCTTTTAAAAAACGATCTTTTTATTAATAAAATCTAAAGTTAAAGCTGCAGCTTCAGATATGTTGATGTGGTCCTGCAGCTCCAGAGCCACTTTTGGCCTCTTCACCATGGCTCTGAATAATAACCATGACCAGAAATGACCTGGAATTAGCAATGATTCCATGTATGAAAGGCTCTTATGCCTCAATATCTGCACAGAAATCCCCCCATTTTCTGCTCTCCAGTGGCTTCCAGTCGCCAGGCTGCAGAGTCCAGTCTCTGCTCCTGTTGCTGCAGGTAATCTTCCTTAAGAATGCAAAGTTTTATCTGCTTGTTAGGAAGGTTTGATGAGTTTTTTTCTGTTTAGATATAAAACTAGTGAAGCTCTGAAGGTTCACTGTTCTATTTTACTGCTGTTTCTGGACAAACCTGAGGCCAAAATAGCCCCTGGGCTGCTGAGGATCCATGCTTTGCTGAAGGACTCAGTGTTTTAATGTTGAGATGTGTTTCTGTCTATGCTGAACCTTTATCATAAACATGATCATCACATCATTTATTCTGCAGTTTTCACATCTGCTCCCACTGACAGCTGTTTGATATGGGCTGCAAATCTATATTCGTTTCAGAATGATCAGCAGTTCGTGTCTGTTCTCTGAAACTCATTTATTATGTTTTTTGCCTCAAAGCAACAGAACAATCTGAATCCTTTCTTTCTGTCCAGCCTGGGAGATGAGTTCAGCATGAGCAGCAGACTCTGACGTTTTATTAAAGGCTTCATGTATGAAGTGTTATTTTATAGCTCTTGGTTGTGCACCTCTGCTGCTGCTGCACCTCTGCTGCTGCTCCTCTGCTGCTGCTCCTCTGCTACTGCTGCACCTCTGCTGCTGCTGCTCTCCTGCTGCTCCTCTGCTACTCTATGAGTAAAGCTGAAATGTTAAAACTGTGAAGAAAATCATCTCTAATGAGTTTAAGCAGATCAAATCTACATCTGTGAGCAAACAGGGTTTTTCTCCAGGTGCTGATTAATATCCCAGAACCTGTGAAAGGACTCTGTTATTTCAATATATTTCAATATTTTAGCTTTTCCCTCCATGCTAATCCCTTTATGCTTCCAGTAATTCCTCCTCATCCGTCTCTGTTTAACTGACTTTGTTTCTGAGAGTCAGAAAAGGTTCAGGTGAAGCAGTGAAGCGGGAGGTTCCCGCAGCAGCTAGCCGCTTTAGCTGCGACACGTAACTCACATCAATGCTGCCCCTCCTCTTCCTCCTTCAGTAGAAGAGGAAGACGACCCTCAGCTAGACGAGATAAAACATGTGGAACAGAAAGAAGGTTCTGATTCCAGGCTGCAGACAGCAAGGCACCAGATCATCCAGTCTGAACCAGTAAGGCTGAATGGAAACTGATGAAGAGTGTTTGTCTCGCTCCTTAAGGCCTTCCTGGCTGGACGCCGTCTGGCCTGTCGGTCGTCTTTCTGAGCCGTCTCCAGGCTTTCCGTGGTCAGAAGCCTGGAGATGCGTTGAAGAGCAGGTGGTTGGCCGGTTTCCTGTAATTCACTGGTTTAGAACAGAGTTGAGGCTTTAGGACGTCTGGTCCAGGAGCTTCACGTTGGCTGCTTCTATCCAGAAAACGTAGTCTAGATGTTTCTTTTTGTCCTGGCTTTGTGTCTTGCATTGCTTCAGGTAAATGATGCTGCAGCGCTGCCTTCCTCCAGATGTGACGCTGCAGCGAATGCAGCAGAATGCGTTGAGATGCTTCATGAGGGCTGCATGGCATCAGTAGAATATGCACAACTATTCCTGATGATACCAGAAATGGTTTCCAGCTAAATCCAAGCAGTTCTGTATGATCGCAACATTAAACTCACTGATTCTGCCATGAAGACCATGATTCCATTTATCTGCCATATAACCTGCAGATGCACCACAACAGGCCTGTCACCATAACCAACTCTGCTGGACAATAAATTGGCCCAAAAAGTTTTGCGATAAACAGTAATATTCTTGTTTGGAGACCATTTTCAAGTAATATATTGATAATGGCATAATAATTCAAGCTTACCCTCTCAAAGACTAATAAACTTTAGTTTTGTACAGAACACTGGAACTGAAAGACATTTGAAATATCCAAAAAAACCATGACAACCAAAAACAGTAACTGAAATGGAAATGAAAACCACTAATCATCATGCGATTAATTGCTTATTGCGAAGGGCTAAACCATAACTCAACCTCATGTTATGCTATGCAGACGCTCTGTCTGCACTGATGAAGACACAGTTACATCAGGATGCTGAGTGGTTGCCGTGGCAACACCTGACCCTTGTTCTGATCAGTCCAGCTGGTGATGGTTGACCTCAGACTGTCCACAGGTTGTTGAGCTAGCATCTTGTGATTATTAGCGCAAGGAGAAAACTTGGTGATGTCACAGCAACGGCCCCCGCCTTCACGCCGTGGAACATTTACACCCTTCATCCCAGCATGCATGCACTATTCTTAACAAGAAGCCGTGTACATGGCGAGGTTACGAACAATATGACAGAAGCTGCTTGAATTAAACCATTTTTCACAAATTAATTCATTAGAGGTTCTCAGAATTAAATAATACAAACAATTAGAGTGAATTTGGCTCTAATTTTGAAGTTCTTAATAATCTAATTCTAGTTTCTCTGGTTATGCTGTGTCTGCTGGTGAACTAGTAAAAGCTCAGTAATAGTAATGATGAAGGACCAGAAATATGAAACACTGATGTGAAGCATGAATGTTTTGGCAGCCATGATGTCCTCATACTCCAGCATCTGTTGTTATGGTAACATCAGAGGAGCACCCTTCATGGACCTGTTGTGATTCTGATTACCATCCACCCCCCCCCACCCGCCATCTGCTTCCGCCCTGCTCCGTCTTGTTTACCGCAGGTGAAGACGCAACATGAAGCTGTGGTGTTGTTGATGCCCCCCCGTCAGCCACAGTTCATCAGTTCCTCCATCTCTCGGGGCTGCAGCAGCAGCTCCCTCTCTCCGTTCATTTGTTTAGAAAGCAGCAGAAGCTTCAGACGTGAAGATGAGATGGAGCCCACTTCGCTCCGCTGCAGATTCCTGTCACTCAGCATCCGTCATCCGGCCTCTCTCTCACACACCGCATGTCTTCCTGCTTCCCCACAAGGATTCACAGGAGAGGGAATGTGATCTGCTGCTGGTTCAGCCATGATTGTAAAGAAAATGGTTGTTTCCAGGAGTAGTTCTTTGATTTCCAATGTTTGTTTTTGTGCTAGTTATAAAATAAACATGGCAGAAAAGGAGCTTCATGAATATCTGGCAGGACAGAAAGCAAATATATGTAGAAATAACCGGCGTCTGTATCAGGCAGTGACTCTAAGAGCTGAGCAGACGTGGACCAGAACAGGTTAAGTTCCTCTTGCAGAGCAACCAGAACGGAGGTTAAACCGCAGCCAGGGAATAAACCAATGAGGAGACGCTGTGATGCAGCCAGCTGCCAGTTTTATTTGGGAGGCTGAGTGTAACGCTGTTTTCCCCCCCCCCCGATAGTCCGCTAGACTCGCTTCAACTGGGAACCAAAGCTGCAGCATCTCCTCCATGTCCAGCTGCTGCGGTTCTCCTCCTCTCTGCTCCGAGTCAAACCAACCAAACCCTCTCAGCAACCTGTTCCCCTCCTCGCCTGTGGGGGCGCTGCACCAAGAACCACTGAAGGAAACGACATGAAAACCTCTGAAGACGCTGAGCGCAGCTTCCTTCTTCACCAAACGTCAACAACATGGAGCGGCGTCAGGTTTCAGCGGCTGGAGGATTTCTCTTCAGTCTTTGGCTGAAGACCACGAGCCATTTCTCCCGCTAGCGCTAGGCTAGCTAGCGTTTGTTTTGGTTGAATTTACCCAGAATGCCCTGCGCTGAAGTCCACTTCCTGCTTTAGGAGCGGCCTCCGGTCCGCTTGGCGTTCACATCTGCATCCGAACCGAACCAGAGTTAACTTGAACCGGACCCAGACCCAGGTTTGTAGGCGGAGCAGAGTTCGGGTCAGAGTTCAATGACGCGTTCACACCTCCCCAACCGGACCGGACTTTCTAGGCAGACAGACTGGAGTTGGATTAAAGGGGACTGGACAGGACTGCTGGGAACATGCAGCCTAAATCTGAGAGGACAGATGGATGCAATAAACACATAAAGACTACTTTTTACTCTTTTGGAGAAAAAGAAGAGTTATGATGCTACATAAGCTTTTCACCATAAAACATAATACGGTAACCAATTATGAAACAAGCAAAAAACATTACATTTTGTCAAATGCATCAAGAATAATCATCAAATACTAATATGGTATAAAAAGCTGCATAAAGGCCATCTGTGGTTTATTTTGTTAGTCATGTTAACATTTAGTTTCTGGCACCAAATATGATGAAATATCCTCCTTTAAGATGCAACGTTCAGTGTGAGTGTCTTCCATCCTGATATTTCCTCTTCATGCAGGATGATGGAGTCTGGGTGTTTATGGGTTAATGGGGGGCTTGGGGGAGGTATGTAGAAATAATTCTGACTAAGCAGGAGTAAACTCTAAGATTTGTTTTGATAAAACGTAAATTCCAAAGGTGGTAACATGTTAGTATAGCCACACATGGACTGAATCCCCCTGCAGGCACTCATCACTGCTCATATCCACGCTAAAATATGTGCAGATGGGGCTGATTTCCATCCACAAACACACGGCTGCTTCCATCTGTTGAACCTCAGACATGCAGGAGATCGGTTGCAAACACCGTCCATGTTCTGGCTTCATCCTGTCTGAAGGAGGCCCTACATGCAGCAGCCATTTTGGCTCTGTGGGTGCCTCTGCTGTTGCCTCTTTGGGGACGATCGTTAACCCCCCTGTTGGGGTCTAATACCTGGCATTAGGGAGCTCCTGATTGGCCAGGTTGTGCGGTCGGTACTGAGAACGACGTGTCAACATTGCCTGGGAAGAACTCGGAGGATGTTTATGTTGTCATGTTCAGTCAGCCATGTTCTATATGTGACCCTGCTGTTAGCCCATATGCTAACAGATTCTCAGGCTCGCTCACACAAATCATCAGAAATCTGAAGTCGATGAAAGGCCACCGTTGGACTCAATAAATCAAACCTAATAAACAATAAATGTATTTATATTTACTAAAAATACAGTTTTTACTGACTGGAAACTTTAAAAGCAGTAAAATATAACGATAATGTGAAGAAGTTGGTTGTGAAACGGATTTAAAGAGCAGATATTGTGTCCAGAAATGTGTGAGTCCACGCAGCTGGGACAGACTGAGACACACTGTCTCCGGGTTCGTCTATCTGAACGTCCACAACATGCATGTGTGTGTTTGTGTTGTGTTTGGGAAGCACAGCGTGTGTGTGTGTGTGAGACAGAAAATGTGTGTGTGGGTGTAAGAGGGGGCCATCTGTTAAACGCTGAGTGGAGAAGACCACAATCCCTCCCCTGCTGTCCCTTCTGTTTCTCTGTGGTTATCGTCCATATTTCTGTTCCTCATCCATCCGTCCTGCTATAAATCCATCCTGTTAGCTTATTGATCTCATGTTTCGCGTTGATGAGCTTCTCCTCCTTCAGTTCTGCAGCTCCGCTGATAGAAACATCAGCAGAATATCATGCTAGACCTGATATTTACTTGGTTTTTATCTCCCAACAACACAAAGCTTGAGATGCTTGGTTTGATTCTGCCTCAGCTTGCTTCTGTCGATCAACTCAAAAGGTAAGGTTGAACAGTCCTGAGGAGCAGATGTTGGGAATAGATCAGGAATGTCTTCAGGAGATTCTTGGTATGGCTCGATTTTAGCGCCAACATCAAGACTATTGTGCATCCTGCAGTGGCTTCTTCCTGGTCACGGGAGGCAGTATCCTACTGCTCTGATTTGTTGTAGGCTGACACCGCTAACTGAGCGGCCAGCTTTGGAGAAGCCGGTGACTAGCAGGACCGCTGGATAGCCTACTTCATCTGCTGTCCATTAGCATGGACAGGTAGCGTTAACATTGCATTTGCTGGCATTAGCCTTGGATAAGTTAACAACTAGCCTGTCTAGGATGGTCAGCCGCGACTAAGACTTTCTTCTTTAAAGAAAACTTTATCAAGAAATATGGTTGACATACATCTGTAATCAACATACATTACAACCACTGACAAGTTCTTTTGACAGAGTTTACTGTAATCCAACGTGATACCAAGCATAAACATGCCAAATAACCCGGAGCTGAAGTGGCTTCTGATTGAAGCTTTGGGTTGAAGTAGACGGGGCATCCGCCTTGCGGACTAAAGTAGACGGGGCGTCCGCCTCAGTCTAAAGTAGACGGGGCGTCCGCCTCAGTCTAAAGTAGACGGAGCATCCGCCTCGCGGACTAAAGTAGACGGGGCGTCCGCCTCAGTCTAAAGTAGACAGGGCGTCCACCTCAGTCTAAAGTAGACGGGGCGTCTGCCTCACGGACTAAAGTAGACGGGGCGTCTGCCTCACGGACTAAAGTAGACAGGGCGTCCGCCTCAGTCTAAAGTAGACGGGGCATCTGCCTCACGGACTAAAGTAGACGGGGCATCCGCCTCGCGGACTAAAGTAGACGGGGCGTCCGCCTCAGTCTAAAGTAGACAGGGCGTCCACCTCAGTCTAAAGTAGACGGGGCGTCCGCCTCAGTCTAAAGTAGACGGGGCATCCGCCTTGCGGACTAAAGTAGACGGGGCATCCGCCTTGCGGACTAAAGTAGACGGGGCGTCCGCCTCAGTCTAAAGTAGACGGGGCGTCCACCTCAGTCTAAAGTAGACGGGGCGTCCGCCTTGCGGACTAAAGTAGACGGGGCATCCGCCTCGCGGACTAAAGTAGACGGGGCGTCCGCCTCAGTCTAAAGTAGACAGGGCGTCCACCTCAGTCTAAAGTAGACAGGGCGTCCGCCTCAGTCTAAAGTAGACGGGGCGTCTGCCTCACGGACTAAAGTAGACAGGGCGTCCGCCTCAGTCTAAAGTAGACGGGGCGTCCGCCTCAGTCTAAAGTAGACGGGGCATCTGCCTCACGGACTAAAGTAGACGGGGCATCCGCCTCGCGGACTAAAGTAGACGGGGCGTCCGCCTCAGTCTAAAGTAGACAGGGCGTCCACCTCAGTCTAAAGTAGACGGGGCGTCCGCCTCAGTCTAAAGTAGACGGGGCATCCGCCTTGCGGACTAAAGTAGACAGGGCGTCCGCCTCAGTCTAAAGTAGACGGGGCGTCTGCCTCACGGACTAAAGTAGACAGGGCGTCCGCCTCAGTCTAAAGTAGACGGGGCGTCCGCCTTGCGGACTAAAGTAGACGGGGCGTCCACCTCAGTCTAAAGTAGATGGGGCGTCCGCCTTGCGGACTAAAGTAGACGGGGCGTCCGCCTCAGTCTAAAGTAGACAGGGCATCCGCCTCAGTCTAAAGTAGACGGGGCGTCCACCTCAGTCTAAAGTAGACGGGGCGTCCGCCTTGCGGACTAAAGTAGACGGGGCATCCGCCTCGCGGACTAAAGTAGACGGGGCGTCCGCCTCAGTCTAAAGTAGACAGGGCGTCCACCTCAGTCTAAAGTAGACAGGGCGTCCGCCTCAGTCTAAAGTAGACGGGGCGTCTGCCTCACGGACTAAAGTAGACAGGGCGTCCGCCTCAGTCTAAAGTAGACGGGGCGTCCACCTCAGTCTAAAGTAGACGGGGCATCTGCCTCACGGACTAAAGTAGACGGGGCATCCGCCTCGCGGACTAAAGTAGACGGGGCGTCCGCCTCAGTCTAAAGTAGACAGGGCGTCCACCTCAGTCTAAAGTAGACGGGGCGTCCGCCTCAGTCTAAAGTAGACGGGGCATCCGCCTTGCGGACTAAAGTAGACGGGGCATCCGCCTTGCGGACTAAAGTAGACGGGGCGTCCGCCTCAGTCTAAAGTAGACGGGGCGTCCGCCTCAGTCTAAAGTAGACGGGGCGTCTGCCTTGCGGAGTAAAACTGGGAGCTGGTTCCTCAGGGGAGGAGCCTGACAACTAAAGGATCTGCCTCCCATTCTACTGCTAGAGCCTCCAGGAACCAGCAGGAAACCTGCAGTCTGAGAGCGACGTGCTCTGGTAGGAACATCTGGACCAATCAGGTCTCTGGTAGGAACATCTGGACCAGTCAGGGCTCTGGTGGATGATGGAGCTGATTATTCAGGGCTTTATACGTCAGAAGGAGAATCTGAGATTATAATCTGGGTTTAACAGGGAGCCGATGAAGGGGAGCTAAAATAGGAGAAATATGATCTCTGTTTTTAGTTTCCATCAGAGCTCCTGCTGCAGCGTTCTGGATCAGCCGAAGGCTTTTAACTCCATCCTGTGGACGTCCTGACAGTATAGAGTTGCAGTCGTCCAGCCTTGAAGGAACAGATGCAGGGACTAGCTTTGACCTGGACAGCAGAGGTGAGACCCTGGAAGAGAATCATCCAGGCTGAGTCCAAGCTCTGGTTGTTTCTCGGCTCCATTTTGAGATGCATGCAGTGAGTGTTAAAGTGTTAAAAGGTGACTCAATGGAGGAGAAGCTGAGCAGGTTGTGCAGCTGCTGGACTGGAAGCAGATAGAAAAGAAAGGAGCTTCTTGTTCTTTTGTCTGACTGTTCTTTCGTTATCTCTTCTCTCTTTGTCACCTTGTTTCTCTCTGTTTCTGAAATGAATGCCTCCAGCCCCCCACCCCCTTCCTCTCTCAGCCAGTGAAAGCAGCTTTCTTCGGCCTTGGTTTAGCTCTCCTTTCTGTTCCTCCAAACCCCTCTGGTGTTCCTTTATCTGAATTTGTTGCACTGTTTCGATTTTCCTGTCTCATTTCCTTTTATCTTCCCTCCCTCGTTCTCTGCTCCTCTGACCACGTCTTTGTGAAAATATGTTTATCTAAAGTATACGTTGAGGCTGCGGCTGCTGCTGCTCACGCTTTAAGTCTTTGTAGCCTGGAATCTGCTGCCGTGTGTCTGTTGGTAGGAATTTATGGTTTGAAGATTATCTTTGTGGTTTTTTATGCATGCAGGTGAAATTGAAGAACAGATTTCTGTAAAATATCAGTAATTTATGACTTCAGCCGTTGTTATTAGATTTGTTCTCCTGCACAGCAGCGATGTGAGCGCTGTATTACTGACACGACCACATCTAATCTAGCAGAGCCAGACCCTGCCCCTCACCCAGGGGATTGTGGGTATTTGATTCAGGCTTCGCCTCCATCTGGGCTCATGCAGCAAAGAGAATTGCAAAAACAAAGTTGAGCCATCCTGCATCCAGTCCCCTCGGCATGCTGGGAAGTCTCTCCGGTTGTGAGGGATTTCAGTTGTGCAGCAGCAGGTGCTTCACTTTGAAGATCCAGAGGGAAGAAACGGAGATCCTCCGTCTAGATCAGGAGGAAAACATCTTTTTCTGGTTAAAAATTCTAATTTACACGTAATATCAGGGGTGGGAATCAATTCAAAATCAATTTTTGATTCAAATCTATCCTTCACCATGATTTCTGCTTCCATCTACAGGTGAACAAAGGATCCTCCTGATCTTCTGAACGACAAACAGAAACATTAAAGTGTCTTTTTCACATTGATTAAGTTTTCAGTATTAATCCATGCGTAGATGGAATCACTCGCTCAGAGAGAGCTCCACCTGGCTCCTCCCTGGGCGACCACCAGTTTGTCGGGTGACGGTCTTTGGGCTTAGTCAGCGCAGAATTGTGGAAAATGTCCATAATTCCTCACCGCGACGCAAAACGCTCCATATTCATGTCTCCTACTGCTACAAACACCAGATAGTGGAAGCAGATTGGTTGAAGTGAAATATCATCATTGCTGTCTGCGATCATTTCTGGTAAAACACGACAGCCGTGTAGCGGAGCGTCCAGCGTCCCTTGGCTCCGCCGCAGCTCGGCTCCACGTATTCACGGGGGTCCGGAGGCGCTTCATTTTGCGAACCTTGAACACGGTGAAGCTCCTGTCCAGCTCGGTCTTCCCGGGAATTCAGTAAAGACCAAAACGAGTCCAAATGTTTTCCTTCAACCGAGACGGGGCCGCTTGGGTCTCTTGCTCATGTTTCTAGTTTCCTCCTTGTTGTGACGCTTTCCTACGTTCCAGTAGCGTCTCCATGGCGACGTCAGGACGTCCTGTGTCGTTACAAGATGGAGGCCAACAGACAGAAGATTTATTAGTTTATTTTTTTAATCGATTCTGAATCATAGTGAACAAGAATCCTGATTATTATGTGAATCGATTTCTTGGCACAGCCCTACTTATTAATATCTCATTTGATTTGCTGTGGAGATGCTTTAAAACACAGAAATAACTGATCCAACTTTAAAACTTTAAGCCCTCTTTTTTTCTGATTTGATGTATTTGAATGGGATGATGCTTACTAATGAACGTACAATATTGTCATAAATACACCAGATTTAACTGGATGCTAATTTCTATCTGTAGTCACACGAAACAAACACAATGTACAAAAATTACATTAATACAATATCAATAAAAATAAGAAACACAGTAAAAATAACAAACGTATTAGGGGTCAGCCTGTTTCTTGATGCATCTCTCAGAGCTCTGGCGTCTTTTAAAATGGTTTCATCCCTGCTGGTTTCTGCACGCTTCTCAGTTCTGCTCATTTTATATTTCTACTTTACTCCCATTAAAGGCCCTCCATGCTAACACACACACACACACACACACACACACTGTACAGAGAGAGAAACCAGTTAAAAGCTGAGTCTCCTCTTCAGTAACAATCGAACTATGTTGCTCCAGTGAATTAATAAGTGCACCATGCTGCATGAATATTAATGAGGCCGTCAGTACACCCCTCTCCTCTCCTCACCTCTCAGGGCTAATTTATTTTTCTCATTACTTCCAGTATCTCCCAGCAGCTCCCAGTACCTCTGAGGCTGCTGCTTCTCTGCAGACCACTAATTTTTTCTCAGGACGTTGAGCAACTCAGACGGTTCAGTTTGAAACCAGCTGCAGTGAAGCTTCCTTCACCACAGAGGAAGACTACAGATGCTTGATCTGTTGTCTCAGCAGATGGAGGAGAAAGCAGAAGGTTCTTCATCATTTTCTTCTCGTTCAGCATCCATTTATGAAACCTTCTGACTGTAATCATCAGCTGTTGAGTTTTTCTAATTGGAAAAGTTCCTGAATCCTGGAGGAGGAGGGGGAGGAAGAGGAGGAACAAGGTGGATGATGAAGAGGAGGACAAAGTTCTGGGAATACTGAGCCAGCCCACCCCCCCCCCCAGAAAATGTTCATAGGGTTGGCCAGAGCAGACCAGTAAGGATGATAGGGTTATAGGGTGTATGTGAAAATAAAAAAATACGTTTAAAAATGTTTATTGGGTTTTACATTTTTGTCTCGACTGAAGAGGGAGACTTAGTATGGACTGGGGGGTGGACAGCCAGTGGTTGATTCCAGCCGAAGCTCCTCTACCTGAACTTTGACAGGTTTAGGTCGCGTTCCAGTTGTCCTCAAAACTGGGAAATGCCGACTTCTCAGTCGTAAAACTCAACTGGAACGCCCTCTGAAGTGGGATTTCCCACTGGGAAACTGGGAGCTACTCAGACTACCCCCAGTTATGACTTGTATAGCTGTCATCACGTTTCAACGTGGCCGCTCCCAGCATCAACAGTAGCAATATGTGGCCGATTTTACAAGATACACATGTGAGAGTGCGTCTAAACTCAATGCTGCACGTAGCGCCTGCAGCTCTAAACTGCACAGATTAAAAGTGGTGTTTGCTGACGGACAGTACAGCTTAAAATGATGTAAGAGGAAGCGCAATCAGTGTCTGTGGGCGTCACCATGTTGAAATTCTGACTTCGAAACTAGAATGCCATCACCTCAGTCTGACGTCAAACCCCGCTCCGAGTTACGACCCCTCAGGTACATCGAACACAGGATTACTTCCTGTAGTCCCATGACTGCTGGGAGTTCCAGAGAAAGGCTCCGCCCCCTCTGTGTGAGACCGAGCGTGGAGGTTTATCTTAGCGATTGTCCTGGAACGGACTACCCAGCTGTCCAGAGTGTCCCACGTCTCTGTCCCAGTGACGGACAGACGCTTAATTTGAATTCAGCTATTGAGGGAGCAGATTGGCTCCATGTTTGCTGCTCCTTTCAGACTCCAGGCTTCGTCTCATGAAGGAAGAGCTCTTTGCTCACTCTGAAAATTACAGAAACCACCAAAATGCAGAATGAAAATACAAACGGAAAAACCTGCTGGACTGAAAGAATGTTGGCAGCACTGACAGTGTGATCACATGATCAGTTGTTTTTCCTCTCAGCATCAGGATATCTGGTGGTACCACAGCTATTATACCTATTATCTGGCTCTGCAGTAATAATTACCTATCAATATATTACCTATGGTTACTACTGTTACTGTTAAACAGTGCTGCTCTCATCACAGGGATGGGCACCACGTAGTCTCTTACACATCTAAACTTCCACAGTGGGATTTAATGCACTATCTTTTGACCCATTATTTATTTGTATTTAAATTAATCAAAATTAAAGCAATAAATTCCCAGCCCTAAGGTGCTTTAGTCTAGTCTGATGAGACGCTCTCTGATTGGTCCAGTGCTGGTTTAATCTGCCAGGAGCTTACACTGACCTGCCAATAACAGATGGGGCTTATTCTAAGAAGTACTAAAAATATTTTCTTGGAGTCATTGAAGAATCAGTAATGAAATATTTAGAGTAAAACCATAATTTCCTCCAAACATCCTAAAGTTACAGATCTAAAGAGTCTGAAGAGATAGTCGTATATTTCTGCTTGCTAGCCAGGAGCTTTGAGGAACATCTTTCTTCTGGTCCATCATCAACTGTTTGCATCAGGAGCAGAGGAGACTTCACACAGTGTGAGGGCAGTGTTTGTCAACCAGCTCAGGATTTCATTTGTTTCCAGTTATTTTCTACAGGTGGAACAAATTAAACTGCCTTTATATTAGCATGATTAGCATGGCTAGCATCACCAGATGTTCACCACATTCTTCCTGTTTATTCCCAGCAGTTTTTACATCTTCAACTTTCACCATGTTGCCATCATTTCCTGATCCAACAGACTTGGACTCTTCAAACAGATAAAGGAACGTTGCAGTAGCTAACAGCCCACGTTCAGCTTCCTGTTTTCTGCTGACATCCAACTCCTGGTTGCTGCAGGATGAAGGAAACAGTTTCTAGAAGCCTCTTCCCTCTCAGTTCTTCCTCTGACTTCATCTTCAACTTCTCGTTGAAACTGAGAACAGCTCTTTCCTCGGTAACAACATTCACACTGAAAAGCGTTGTGGTTAGCACCAACTGTTAGCAGTGTTAGCATGATGTGTTCATTGACCAGAACAACAGCAATCAGGGCTGGTCTAGTTAAAACATCGTTACCTTAAATTTTTTCAGCATGAAGGTGTGATTGGTGACACCTTGATGGCGCGATGATGCTGCAGGCGGTTTCTGGAGCATCCGACAGTTGGATCGAACTGCGTGTCAAGGTGTCCATGAGCAGAGGAGGCCTCATAGACATTTCTCCTTCTGAAACCAAAGGTGCTGCTTTAAAACGAGCGTTCTCCAAGCTGCAGTGAAGTCAGAACCATCTAGCAGAACCTCAGCCTGTTTGGCTGTGAAACAAGCAGATAATACTAATTACACAGCAGCTGAAAGAGCTGTGTTTAATTGAATAACTCTGCAGATGAATTAGAACAGCGCATTTTGTCCTCACAGCCGGCCAGCGCGTTCGTATTTGTCGCTCTCTGCTGATAACACATCTTGGTAATTCTCTACAGGCCTGCAGGAAGCAAACACAACACTGGTTATTGTGATTATTACTATTATTATTTCAGGAATTATTATTATGGTGAGGGATGTTTCTCCTCTGGCAATGCAAATGTCACATTTTCATGATAATGTGGGGTTGTTTGTCAGAGTCTGGGTCCTCACTGTTTATTACAGCGTGCTCATCTCCTGAGAGGAAGCAGTCCACCAAGCTCATAACGGCTCAGTGCTGAATGACAGTCTGCTCTGCACTCAGGGAATCATTTTCATTTTGGAAACACAAGTTTTACCTCCCTGGGTTTAATAGACACATTTCAATAAAATGGAAGCAGATAAGATCGAAGGCATTGAGGAATATTGTTGGAGGTAGCGCTAGGCTGCTCGGTCAGCTACAAACCTGGATGATGGACTCAGTTTGGGCTAATTTCAGTCCAACTACTTCATCTCAGCTGGTCTTTAGCTTCCTGGTAGTTTTATCTTCCAGGGATCTCCATCCTATGAGGCTTAGAAGATGTGTCCAATCCAGACCTGTTGGACCTGTGGGGGTGACGTTTGTAAAGTTACTCAGTCAAAACTTAACAGCAATATTTTGGGTTATTTAGCCTGTCATAGGAGAAAAAAATGGGAGCTCATTTTTCAGTCATATTTTCACCATATCACACTTTCAAGCTTAATATTTCGTTAGCAAACTAAATATCGCTCTTCCTTCTTTTAAATCACAGCTGAAAACACACCTGTTCAAACTGGCAGATTCACTTTAACGTGGATTAACTGTTGTCACATCTTGTTTACTGACTTGCTTTATATGATTGTTGCTCATTCTGTTTATTATTTGTTGTTTTTTGTCTGTTTTTGTAAGGTGACCTTGGGTTTTTGAAAGGCGCCCTCAAATAAAATGTATTATTATTATTATTTAGCTTGCTAAATAAACATTTAGATTCGTTCCTACATATTTAGCTTGAAGCTAAATATTTAGCTCCAAACTAAATATGGAGGACATGTGGGGGACATGTTTGGGTCATGTTCTGCTCCAAGCTGATGATGGAGGTCTTCATGTGAACATTGAGAGAAGGAAGGGTTATGGAGAATCAAAACTCAGTTTAAATATTCACGCTAACTGGACTGAACTTGTGTTTTTATCTAAGCCGATCCGCCTCCAGAACCGTCCTCTTCCCGTCCGATCCGACTGATTTACAGCCACATCTTTATGAGTAGACTTTCCTCTGAGATTCATGGCCACCTTCCCTCCGTCTGACTCCGACCTGCAGAGCTGATTTATAGTCGAGTCTTTTTTCTTCTTTGAGGACAGAAGGAGGATATCTTCAGTGTCCTCGTCTCTGAGACATCTTCATTAGATGGAGGCTGCCTGGTTGACAGCTTCTTTTCTGTCAGATTATTTCAGCTTTTCACACACGGTTTGACCTGAACGGGTCTGGAGCAGGTGATGTGGATCATCAGAACCTCTTGAAACCAGGCCAGCAGAAACCAAATGAGACTGTTTACCTTCACCTTAGACTGGGACTGAATTTGCATCATTTCTCTGGGTTTAAAGCTGATGTGATAATATTTCAATCATGTCTTCATTTGTTCCTTTTCATTGTCCAAGACACTGGTTTTGGAGTGGGAAGATAAAAGACTCCAAGTGGAAACGAGATTAAATATGAGGCAATGAAGTGAGAAACATGTCAGAGAAAGTTACAGTTTATCTGCAGAAATGGAGGCAAATTGAAAAAGGAGCAGAAAGCTGGTTTAGACTGAAGACCCTGCAGGCTGGAGATGGTTCTGTCCATCACCTCAGGGACCTTGGAGTAGCCCATTTAACCAGTTAATCACCATCAGACGTCCTGCTTCAGAGCGAATGTGACCCACTACACCTCCAGGGTGCAGCTGGTTCCGCTGCTGGGTCTGGAACATGGAGGGGTTTCTGGACCTGGGTCAGGATTCATTAGGGACGTCCAACGTCTTTTTATCACCGCAACATGTTGAACTCTGTCTACCTGATGTTAGTGGCTGGAAAACTCAACGACTATCATTATCAATCTGTTGGAAACTGTAAATATCTACTACTATATGAATAAATCCAGACGCCGTGTTCAGATGGAGAGATTCTGTAGAAGTGGAGATATCTTAATTCCAAGTGTCTTCATGCCTTTCAGATGTGATGTCTTTATTGAACCAGGAACCTGATGACTGTTCTCCTTTAGAGCTGCTCTAAAGCTACATAAACACCTTAACGAGCCTGGCTCTGGTAGAAACGTCTGAGCGTCCCTGAATGCAACACTGAGCTCCTCTCAGCTTTGAGTCCAGCAGAGAAAATAAAACATGGAGGTCCTGATCCAACATCCAGGAGTCAAAGGAACTGATTCTATTTGAAGCTGAAGTTGCTGGATGTTGATGGCAGCTGCCAGAGCTCTGCAGCACCTTCACCATTTAAACGCCATCTTTAGCCTCCAGCCCAGGGTGGAAGCAGCAGGAGGAGGGGGAGGAAGAGGAAACACCAGCAAGGTGTCGGGTTGTTCTCCAGAAACGCTCCCAGAGTTCAGCCGCAGGCAGAGACAAGGTGGTGCAGGTCTGAGCCCAGCCCAGGAGATGTTCTGCTCTGGCTCAGGCAGGGAGCCCTGAGAGGTGGAGCAGGAGGGAGGAGGGGTGAGGAGAAGGAGGAGGAGTACATGAAGGAGCAACAGGGGAGAGAGATGCAGCTCCGACCATCTGCCAGCCTCCAGACTGCCAACACAAACACTCTGAGAAATTAACACAAACTTCCATGAACAGCCTTTTTCCTCCAACATGGAGATCAGCTCAGAGCTTCATTGTTTTGCTGCTGAACTTTGACCTTTAGTGAGGGTAAACAGCCCTCTCAGCCGTCTTCATCTGTTCCCCTCGTCCATGAACGCTCTTCCTCTTCGGTCAGCAAGTCAGACTCAGCGTGTTCATTCTGGTTCTTCAGGTGTTGGACGTTGTTCTTCTTCAGCTGGACAGACTAGACTGACCGGACCGACTGGAGTGACTGGTCCAACTGGACTGACTGGTCCAACTGGACTGACTGGACCAACTGGACCAGCTGGACTGACCGGACCAACTGGAGCAAGTGGAGCGACTGGACCAACTGGACCGACTAGACAGACTGGACCAACTGGATCAACTAGACCGACTGGATCAACTGGATCGACTGGATTGACTAAACTGACTGGATCGACTGGAGCAACTGGACCGACTAGACCAGCTGGACTGACCAGACCAACTAGAGTAAGTGGAGCGACTGGACCGACTAGACAGACTGGATCAACTGGATCAACTAGACTGACTGGACCAACTGGACCGACTAGACCAACTGGACCAACTGGATCAACTAGACCGACTGGACCAACTGGATCGACTGGATTGACTAAACTGACTGGATCGACTGGAGCAACTGGACCGACTAGACCAGCTGGACTGACCGGACCAACTGGAGCAAGTGGAGCGACTGGACCGACTAGACAGACTGGACCAACTGGATCAACTAGACCGACTGGACCAACTGGATCGACTAGACCAACTGGACCAACTGGATCAACTAGACCGACTGGACCAACTGGATCGACTGGATTGACTAAACTGACTGGATCGACTGGAGCAACTGGACCGACTAGACCAGCTGGACTGACCGGACCAACTGGAGCAAGTGGAGCGACTGGACCAACTGGACCGACTAGACAGACTGGACCAACTGGATCAACTAGACCGACTGGATCAACTGGATCGACTGGATTGACTAAACTGACTGGATCGACTGGAGCAACTGGACCGACTAGACCAACTGGACTGACCAGACCAACTAGAGTAAGTGGAGCGACTGGACCGACTAGACAGACTGGATCAACTGGATCAACTAGACTGACTGGACCAACTGGACCGACTAGACCAACTGGACCAACTGGATCAACTAGACCGACTGGACCAACTGGATCGACTGGATTGACTAAACTGACTGGATCGACTGGAGCAACTGGATTGACTAGACTGACTGGACCAGTCATTTGACTAGACTGGACCATCTGGTGCCACTGGACCCACTGGACAGAAATTGTGTTTTAGCTCCAAAAATGTCCAGTTCCAGTTCTCACGGACTGGTGTCCTGCAGGGTTCAGATGTTTCGTCCTCAGTGCGTCCGATGTTTGGATGAGATCCCCTGGGTCGGATCCGACTAGAGATGAATGTGTTTCTGATTGTTACCTGTCAGAGTGTCTCTGGTGTCATCTGGGTTCTTGGTGCGTCTGGTTTAATTGGACCTCGGGTGTCAGGAAAAGTTCTGATGAACCGTCTCAGAATGTCCGGGACAACAGAGAAGATGTTCTGACATGAACCCGGAGCAGAGCCCAGAACCTGGTGGACCTGAACAAAAACAGCAGCCATCTCACCATGACCTCCTGGTACCAGTTCATACCGGCCCTGATCCTGACTGTTGGATCAGTCAGGTTCTGGTTCTGGATGACATCATTAGGCCTGATTGGTGCCGGCCAATCAGAGAATGACTCAGCCTCCCACTGTTGCTGGACTCTGACCTACATCTGAGTCATGGACGTCCCTGCAGGGAATTGAACTGCCAGCCCAGTTAGTGTCACAGCAGAACCGGGTTTCAGCTGAATGTCCCAGCTTGTCCTGGTTCTGCTGCTACTAAAATGGTTCTACATGCAGCAGGTGTATTAAAACCAGCTTTAAAGCTATAAACTGGTATTATTGATGATTTTAAATCAACTTTCTGAGGTGATGAAATATTTCTGATTTTAATGTTTTAATGAGGAGAAATTTCCCCGTGATGAAGTTATTTATTCAATGAGCTGAAATCTGATTGGACCCGAACAGATTTTACTCATATGTTCTCCTCTCATTAGTTCTGAATTTGACCTTTGACCTTCTCTGTGTCTGTCGTCTCTCCATCAAAAGGGGTTCAGCTCGTTATGTTGCTATTTGATGATTGGTTGATGATCCGTCTCTGCTGTGAGCCCGCCTTTGGGCTCAGAACCAATCCGTGTTCTGCTGCCCAGGACACTTTCTCAGAGTCGGGAATACTTTCATTTCATCCCTGATCCGATTCTTGAAGCTGATCTGGATCTTTGTTCAGGGATTGCAGATTCCCTCCAGAACATTTAGTAAAGTCCAAGCAACGTGTGGATTATTCCTCGACGTCTGATCTCCGTGTCTAACAGCCGCTTCCATTAAAATGTTCCCATCAGTTCACCTGAATATGGAAACATCTCATCATTTTTACCACCAGGGTCTCCTGCACACTGATCTTATTACAGCAGAAAGTTGTGCATCGATGTAATGAGAAACTATTCAGTCTCTCCAGGATTTCATGATTGTTTTTGTGATTTTTTTTTTTTTTTTTTTTTTTTTTTTTTTTTTTTTTTTTTTGTGACCAAAGTCACTGATTTTATGGAGCTACGTTAGAAGTATTTGCAAGAATTTGTGATATGTTTTCCTCATTTAACCCCTTTCAAAATCTACATATAGAGGAAAGGTGAGAAAAAATCGCCACATCGATCACAGACTTTAATTGGACAGCAAGTCAGGCTGAGGCAGCAGGGTGGGAGCAGAGCGAAATACGGCCACCTGCAGGTGGGAGTTAGTATCACTTAACCAATGTTTTTCACCATTTTTGCAGAAAATTTGCTATAAACTCCCATCTATGCATTAGGGCTAAAAAAAAAATGCTGCAATCTGTTGATTTTGCGTGAAAAATTGCAGGGACAGATTAATGTTCACTGCAGCTGAGCTCTGCTCAACAATAATGGAGGGGGTGATACTGCCCCCTACTGTGCACTGCAGGTACAAAAACAACACTGGATTCGTTGCGACGCGTCAACATTTGATGGTTCAGGTATTAATCGTTGCAGCTTTAATGTTTTAAAGGAAACATGTTGAGCTGCAGCTTCAGTCAGTCTGGGTGGAGGGATACTTTATTTATCACAGCAGGTGATCAGTCATCTGACCATGGTTGTCAGCGCCGACATCATTTCCTGCATGACTTTTGATTGGCAGGTGGGTTTTGTTTGGTCTCTTCCTAAAGGTTTTTGGATAACTCATGTTCAACTCAGAGTCTATACTGCCTCCTGTTGATGTGTTCTGGTAATTCAGGGACGTCTGAGCATTTTGGACCCTAAGTAACCAGAGTAAAATCACATATGCCGGGTAGAACGTGCACACACAAATATTTAGTGAGCAAACTAGCTATTTAGCTGTGAACTAAATATTTAGCTCTGAGCAAGCTAAACATTTAGAAATCTCTGAGCTGCCTAGATATTTGGCTTGCTAATTAAATGTTTGGCTTGTTTACTAAACATTCAGTTTGAAGCTAAATTAGCAAGCCAAAAATTTAGCTGCTAACTAAATATTTGGTTTGAAACTGTGGCATTTATAAATGAATGAATAACGTGGTGAAAAATGAACCCCCATTTTTCTCTCTTATGAGACTAAATAGCTCAGATTGTTACTGTTAACTTTTAACTGTGTAACTTTACAAACGGCGCCATAAGTTTATGAACGGATCCATTATTTAGGCCTCTTGCATGTAGAGAGATGTGTGTTAAATATGGGGTTGAAACATATCAGCTGATTAATGGGTGCTTTTAAATGTTCGTGTTTTTAATATATGGTTATGACATTAATGAATGCTGGTTGTGGAGTTTGCAGGATCCAGATTGTGAACCAGAGAGGTTCTAATACGATGAAATAAACCTGCTGCTCCTGTTTGTAAGCAGTAACAGTTCTCCAGTCCCACCTTCTCGGATCTCTGACCAGATCATCTCTCTGTCTGCAGATTGGATCAGTCGTCGCTTCTCAGCTGCTCCTGATTGGTTCTCATCAAGGCAGAAGGACTGAGCGCCTCCTTCAGGTAAGATGGCTCCTCTGCAGCTCCTCTCGGTTTCTGCTCCTGCTTTGGTTCATTATGTGTCTAAAACAAACCCAGCAGAGGTCAGAGGTGAACTTTGTGTTGCCGCTGCTCCCAGACAGCATGTGAGCCAATCAGAAAGCAGCTCTGGTGATCCATCCCTGCCTGTCTGTAGCTTCTGGGTGCTGGAGACAACCCAAGAGATGGATATTAATGGCATGCAGGGCATGGGGGAGCATTTTGATCAAGTTGTTGGCCGTGTTATTTACAGGCAAACATTTGTTTAGTCCTCTGTTCATGTCTGGCTTTCTGAACAGGTCCCCTGCAGCCAGATGGTGGTTTCTATAAAACCTCCAAACTACGTTTGGTCAGTGAAAGAAGTCAGTTTGTAACCGGGTCAGTTTGGGTCAGAGAATGACCCAAGGTCAGGTTTATTCCTTCCTGCAGCTCCTTTTAAAACCTTCACAATGAACTCACTCAGGCAAAAAATGCGTTAACATTCCAGTCAGAGCTGAGAGCAGCAGCAACGATGAAGAAGGGCAGATCAGACCCGGCTGTGGAGGTTCTGGATCTGAATCAGAACATCAGCTCATCTCATTTCATCAGAATCTCAAACTCTGGTTTCCAGATCAGAAAAATCCATGGGAAACTCCTCAGATGTTGACGGTTTCTTTCCAACCCCAACCTCAGAATCCAACATGGCTGCCACAGCTCTGCAGTTCTGCAATGTGAAGCTCTTCTGATGGTTTCAGTCTCATCAGCTCAGCCACACGCGTCTCTGTAGTCTCCAGCTTGTCCTTCAGTGTTTGAAGACATAAAGAGAGGAAGATACATTGGTGTTAGCTTGTGTTGCTAACAACAGTTAACTTCGTCTGTTAGCAGAACGTCACTGAAACCAGCTGGACTTGGTTGGACACAGGTCCGGTTTTACTAGGCCGAGGTTTATGTGGAGATTAAAGCATGCTGAGGTTGCCCACTGTCACCACATGCTTGCTCAGGAGGAGGGATTACTGATGCTGGAATCAGCTGGACCTCCTCAGATAGAGAGTCGGGGTTAAACTGGACCGTGTGGAGCTCATGCTGTCTGTAGCTACACACTGGTTTATTCTGGTTTATCTGGATGTGAACTGGGCTAGTTGGACTTGAGGTAACATCGGTTTAGAAGTGGTGCTGATTAAACTGGACAGAACCGGATCTATTGGGTTTCCAACAGGAAGCAGAGGTCCCGTAATGGTTCTGGAGAATCTTCAGTGGGATTTATAGAGGGCCTGGATCTTCTTCTTCTGATGTTTGATGTTGTTAATGTTGACTCTGCTGCCTCCTGCTGGCGCAGCAGGGCAAGGTGTCTGATGTAACCGGGTCAGTACCTCCAGATCCAGCTTCAGAGGCTAACCCGGCCCTCTAGTGGCCAGTTCATGAACCTGAGCCGACACCTGGGCGTCCAGAATCCAGCGAAACTCTTCAGATTCTGATGATCAGGACCGCCATGGCCGACAAGACGACGCGCATAGCGACCGAGCGAGGAACTTGGAACAGTGGGAACCGTTACCACTTGTAATGTGCAATCTGTGGATTTTCTTTCAGGTAATTACGAGCAGCTCCTGCTGGAGGAGACGTTCTGGTTTGCGATGGGCTCCTCGTGGTTTCGTCTCGGTGTCTGTGGTGACGTCTCCTTCTCCGTTTGTCGTTCTTTTATAAGTTCAGATGGTGATTTTCCCATCAGAGCTCATTTATTCAAATCTAATGAAGAAGCTGAAAATGAAACTCCAGCAGGGTTTTCTGACTGCTTCAGACAACTAATTGCAACTGGACCATGTTGGGCCCGTATTCCTCCACTCGCTGTTGAACTGCTGAATGATGCCGGCGCCCTGGGGTGGTTACGGAAAATACTGAAGACACACAATATTCATTTTCTTTCTTTTTTTCATATTACATGGTTTTCTTTCACCTGTTAGCTTAAGAACAGTTTTCAGATCTTCACTAACTCGACCAGATTAACCAAATAGCTGCAACCTTTCACAGGTGATCTTTTTATCAGAACCACAGCCATCTGCAGATCAAATCTAATCATAAATGAACATTCGTGTTCAGACATTACGTTTTATTTCACTATAATGGGGCTGAAGTGCATATAAGATGGAAAAACTTGTTGTGTTTTTTCCTGTGAATCTTGACTTTTGTTGTGTTGGTCTGATTGAAATCCTCTAAAGAGAAATAAAACATGAGCTAAACGTCGATTACTATTTCATGAAAGGAAGCCTTCCTCCAGTTTACTGATTAAGCAGACATCCTGGTTTATTTCACTGCTCCCAGAAAAAGGTCGTATTGAGTGATTTTAAACTCTGAGCTCCTCTGGTTAGATCCCGTTCTTCTCCTTTATTCAGATTATTATTAGTTTTTCTGCTCATTTTGTGGTTTTAGCCTCTCAGGCTGAGAGCAGTACCAGTTTCCCTCCAGGAATCGTTTCGTCTCATTTCCGTGTCACATGTTTGCTTTTCCTTCGTTCTCATCTCTCCTGCCAGCATCATTAGGGAGCTTCTGCTCGCTGATCAGGAGTCTGGCCGCTGAACAAAAGCCCATCAGAACCAGAAGAACCGGCGCTCAGCGACCGAAGCTGTGAACAGAACCATGATCCGGGTTAGAATCCACGGGAAACGGGTCAGTGAAAGAGACGGAGAGGAGAGGACGATAAATCAGATGGACGATAAAACTGAGGCTGTTTATGACAGAGACTCCTGCGTCTCCACGGAGACACCAGGAGGATGTTCTCCGCCCATGCTGACGTCTCAGACTGAGCAGCAGGAGGACGGGGGAAGCGTCCTGGTTAGGAATGATGCTGCCGAGGAGGAGGAAGCAGGAGACGAAGCACCTGAAGGTGAAATATGACCGAAACACGTGAAGTGAGAGCAGCTGCTGGTTCCTGAGGGCTTCTCCTCTGTGGAGCAGCGGCTCCAGAGCTCTGCAGCCTCTCTGGATCCATGCTTTCATGGGTTTTGGGGGAGGATTTTAGGTGACGGACAAGCAGACAGGAAATGAGTCATGTTGTTTTACGGTAAAGAATCTGATCAGTGTGGCATGCCTCTGTCTCCAGCCCCGCCGATCAGAACCTCCTCTGGCTCGTCTCCACAGAATGAAACATCTACAGCTCAGTCAGACTGGGTGGAGAACATCTGGACTTGGACTAGGCCATGCTAACCCCTGAATCTGCTCTGATCTAAACCATCCCATAATATCTCTGGCTGGATGTCCTGCTGGAAGGTGAGCCTCCACCCCAGGCTTTTGCAGGTTTTCCTCCACGATGGTTCTGATTTAGCTCCATCCATCTTCCCACAGCAGAATGCTGCCACCACCACGTTTCAGCATCGTGATGGTGTGTGGACTTCTTCTTGCCTCTGTCCCATGAAGACAGAATGAGCAGCAGTTAAAGGGGTGTGAATACTTTCCTAAAGCTTGTTGCTGGACCATCCAACTGATGGTTTGGTGTTTTGAACTCATGAAACGCCGTTTGATTTTCAAACATTGAAACATTTGAAATGATATTTATGATTCCTTGATCAAACCCGACCGGGTTCTGTCCAGTCCGGGTCTTTGTTCTGACCCAGTCCACAGGCTGCAGAACTCTGAGTCAGAACCGGATCCAGAAACTTCCCATCACATCAGAACGCTTTACGCCATGCCTCTGAGGTTTCCATGGTAACAATGTGCCACTGATATTCATGCAGAAAAGCAGATTTCAGTGAAACTAAAGATTGAAACTTTGAAACTCTGATAACCACTGATGGGAGAATCAGCAGCAGAGCAGCTGGGAGTTCTCCAGGGTCCAGAAGGTCCAGTAGAACCGGCGCTCTGGAGCAGATCAACCTGCTGAGAGATCACCATGCTATGTGGAGGAGGCTCCGCCCCTACCAAGATGGCAGCTGCAACGACGCTTTGTTCCACTAACCTCAGAAATGAAGCTCCTCTGCTTCAAAAGCTGTTAAATAATGAAACTGGGTTCTGGTTCTGTTTTAGTAAAGTCAGTTTCTGGTTCTGGTCCCAGCCGTCTCTGAGGATTAGCAGCAGCAGCTGGAGGTTGCAGATGTTTCCTCATGCATGATGCATGTCTGCTGCATCTGTGCATCCATGAGTGGAAGGTGCGGCGCCGCTGGGCTTCCTCCAGCGGGACCCAGCAGAACCTCCCTGACTCACCGGGTCGGAGGCTGGAGGCCAGAAGCAGCACCTGGACGGATGCATCCATCTGACTGAGCTCAGCCTCTGTTTCGATCTCCTCTTCTGGTCCTCCTGTGGTCCTGCTGGACTCTCTGAAGGAACCTGTGGCGAAGAGACAGAACCATCCAGAACTCTGGTAATTCTCATTCTGCAGCTTTCAGAGATGAAGAACAGCCATTCAAGAGAAGAAAGTTTCTCTGCTCAAACAGTAACAGAGATTAACGTCTAATCTGTGGAGAGGTATCAACAGGAACTAGTTTCCGACCATAACTGAAGGCAGCTGGACTCGGACCGGACTGTGAGGCGGGTCTGCATCATGTCAAACCCCAACATAGAAAATATCAGCCAGACAGGTTCTGGTGAGCTGGAGGTTCAGTTTCTTTTAGTCCTGCAGAACTCTGGTGTAACGTCTTCATTCTGCGCCTTTTTTCCTTGTTGTTCATATTTCCTCCGCTGATTAAAACCTGTTTATTATGGGGCAGCTGGTAAAGTTTGAAAACTGAGCAGCAATAACTTGAGTTATTCAGCCTGTTAAAGAGAAGAAAATGGGGCTTTTGTTTTCAAAGTCTTATTTTCACCATGCTATTTATTCATTTATAAATGTCACAGTTTAAACTAAATATTTAATCTTCAAACTAAATATTTAGGTTGCTAACTTAATGTTACGGTCCAAAATAAATATTTAGGTTGCTAATTAAATGTTTAGGTACAAGCTAAATCTTTGGCTTGCCAATTAAATATTTAGGCTGCTTGCTAAATATTTAGCTTGTTAAATAAATATTTAGTTTAAAACTGACTTTTATAAATGAATGAATAACATGGTGAAAATATGACTGAAAAACTGAACCTCCATGTTTTTTTTTCTTATACCAGATTATCCATCCATCCATCCATCCATCCATCCATTATCCATCATGCTCTCCTTGCAGGGTGGCGAGGGGGGGCTGGAGCCCATCTCCAGCAGTCATGGGGCGAGCGGCGGGGTCCACCCTGGACAGGGGGCAACACAGAGACAGACGGGACAAACAACCGTCCACGCACACACTCACGCCTACGGAGAATTTGGAGAGACCAGTGAAGCTAACGGTCGTGTTTTTGGACTGCGGGAGGAAGCCGGAGTACCCAGAGAGGCATACCAGGATAAATCACCCAAATTATTGCTGTTCATTTCTGACTGGGTAACTTTACAGACAGAACCCCATAATCTGGATCAGTCCTTCAGCTGCTCTGATCAGAACTGAGCTCTGCTTCAGTTTTCAATCAGAATCAGCTTTAAAATGTCTCCTCCGTGTTCTGGGTCCGCCCACCTTAAACCCAGTAAAAAGCAGAACCGGGTCATTTTCTGTTGCAGGATTTAGTTCGGTTCTGTTTGAATCACAGCAGAGTTCTGCTGCTGGTTGGTTCTGAGTAAATATGACCGTTCAGCTCGTTAATATGAGCTGCATGCGGGTCCCTGAAGGCCCGGTTCTGTTCAAGGACGCGCACTAATCAAACACTTCTCCAGCGTGGTGTCGGAGACGGTCCAGAAATTAAATCAGCTTGGTTCTGCCCCGGTTCTTCCTTGGCTCTGTCCCGGTTCTACCCCGGTTCTGTCCTGACAGAAATCTTCAAACAGCTGCTAATTGGGCCGGAAATCATTCCGGTTATAATAGTTTAATTAATAACCGATCGTGTTTCGCTGCAGCTTCCAGGAGGAAAACCGTCATCAGGTCCAGCAACCGGTTCTGCTCTGCAGGATGGAGGCTGGTCCAGTTCCCAGCAGGTGGACAGATGGACGGGCAGGATCGAGTTCAGGGAAACAACTTGGAGCCAAGATTACCTTTCAGAGCTGCGATTTTCCTTCAACCAGTGACACCAGCAGAACTTGTGCGGATCGTCTCTGAGGTCCTCAGAAGGTTGAGGATCATCTCATCGGTAGAACCCGACCGCTTTTAGACGATCTGATGATCATCAGGTTTATTTATATTATTCTTTAGTTTTAAGTTACAAACTAAAACAGTTAAAAAGAAAATAAGCAGAAATACTAAAATAATTCAGATGAATAAACTAAAGAATCTGCATTAAATATGAGGCTGGAGTTTAAATCTATCCACCCACGCTGCAGGTCAACCACTCGATGCCCTGCTGGGTTCCTTAGAAACCTTTTCAGCTACTTTGAATAATTAATGGAGCTGCTGAACTGGTTGGTAACTGGGATCAACTGGAATGAATGGATGTTTTTTGTAAAGTTCCTCGGGACATTTGCTGTGAACTGGGCACTGTGGACATGAACTGAACTGAACTTCAATCCATCCAGCCGTTCATCCATCCATCCATCTGACCATCCAGCCGTTCATCCATCCATCCATCTGACCATCCAGCCGTTCATCCATCCATTTCTCCAGTTTTTGTTCCTCATCTCCAATTATGTCCTCAGCCTCCGAGTCTCTGTATCTTATTAAACTCCAATGATCTGACCGATGTCGCTGCAGTTGAACCGACTGTCGCCAGCTGGTGGACTGGGTACGGCGCAGACGCTGACTCAGCAGTTCTCTCTGCTGCTAACAGACCTCAGAGCGCTCGTATGTCTGATGAACGGCCTCATCTATACCGTTATTAAAAGCTGCGGTGTGTCTGGTTCTGGTGAAGAGCCTGGTGTTTGTTCATATCTGAAGGTCCCTCTGGGTTTGTCCTGTGGACGTCGTCTCCGTCCTAAACGTTGCTCCGTTTAAAGCTTCCTGCTTTAAACTCATAAAAAAAATTAATTCAGGATCTGAAGTTAAACCTGCAGGATGTAACGTTTACAAAACATGTTTTTTTCATGTTTCTTAAAACCGTCTCCATGTGGTGACAGTTTGGTCTGAGGCAGATAATCTGAACAGATGGAGCTCCTCCTCCTCCTCCTCCTCCCTGAGCTGCTGTTGGTCTAAAGAAATGCTCCGCCCCCGACCTGAAACAACCAATCAGAGCCAGGAGGGAGGCGGGGCTTAGCGCTGCCAGTCACCCTCGTGTTCGCGCTGCTAAACATGCTGATGGTGGAGAAACAACTCACCGCTCCAGGAAAACTGTTTACCCGCTGCCATCGGTGGCCATGCTAACTAGCCTAGCCTCTGCAAGCTGCAGCAGCGAGCAAGGGGGGGGGGTGAGTAGCGCCACTCAGTTGCACAAAGACCCGCCTCCTGGCTCTGGTTGGTTGTTTCTTGGGAGCACTGGGACCACTGCTCGCCATCAGAAGCAGGTGGTTGCTATGGTGACGTCCTGCTCAGCTGGTCCTTTCTGCATCAAGCAGCTGAGCTCGACGGCGTCGTCTCCGTTTATGCTGAGTCAGCGGAAAGCCTGCAGAGGCAATGGGTCCTGTCTTGGCCTCTGGTTCACCCTGCCTGCTCACCAGCTCCGCTCACTGACCCAGTTTACATCTCTAAAGCCTCATTAGAGCAGCTTTAGGAACAGAGCTCTGGAAACAATGCGAGGACGCGCTGTGTGGTTGAAGAGCAGAGTAATTATCCTGCAGCCTGAGACTCTGAAACGTCTCTGAGCTGAACTCTGCATCGTCTCAGCGGCTGGGAGCATCCAGAGCTCATGTCCTCGGGGGTCCGCCACCCTGCTCCGCGCTGTGACTCAGCTCTGGTTTAATGAACGCTTATCATTTATTCTGTCTTCATCAGGAACTTTGTGATTGTATAGAAATGTATTTACTCACACCAACTGAGGAATGTTTTACTGGAAGAGAGATGAAAAGTTTCTCCTCATTACGGCCTCCCTCCCTGCTGCACAAAGCAATTACAGCTCAGCACTAAACACAACAGGTCCAGACCATGATGAATGGGCTGTAATAGTGTTTATATAATGTATGGGGGGGCATCCCTTTCTTCCAGGTGTGCTTTGATTCCAGCCTCTCAGGTATGTGATTACATTCCTTTAGTAAAACTCAATCAGACCTTGGTGATGGCGGTAAACAACACGCCTGACAGGATGCAGAGCGCGAGCCGCCTAATGAGGCCTTCCACCAGGCTGTAATCAACTCAGGGATTTTCACTCCTGTTACGCTAAGCACTCATGTTCACCAGCGCTTTCTTCTCTGTCCTCAGATTGTTTCCACCATCTTTTCTGCTTCTTTGTTTCTGTGGAAGGTTCTGGTTCCGGTCGGGTTGTAGTTGCTTGGAGCTCAGATTTTTTTTGTCAGAATAACCAATTAATGGTCAGAATGACTGATAAGTTGTCAGAATAATCATTTCATCATCAGAATAATTGTTTTAGTAAAATAATGATTACTAATTGTCAGCTGCAGCCCTGGTTTAGATGAGAGGTCAACACTCAAAGCCAAGAGAGAAACTTCAGGAATTTGTTAAAGAGCCACTTTTCACTGACAGCTGCTGCTAATGTCTGCATGCTGGGCTGAATCAATCCCGGCAGATTAATCTGCACATAGAAAGAAGTCTTCATGCAGCTCTGATAAGCTCTTGTTTTTGGTCATTTCATGTTTTTACATAAATCTTCTATGTGGTTACAGATAAAAGTGATGAACTCTGACCCCGTGCTCGCCCTGCATCTGCCTGATCAGGGAAAACCGGCACCTTTGCGTGTTCATTCGACCCGAACAAATTGGATTTTACCCTGGGAAAAACAACCTGCGCATCCTCTCAGAGTCCAGTCAAACCGGAGAGGTCTGAGAGGGCACGGAGGTCTCGTTAGGAGTAACAGCTGCAGTCTTAACGAGCTGACTGGGGATGAGAAACGCTGTGGACCAGGAGGGTAGAGAGAGCCTTCAACACACACATTGGCTGTGAGTGTGTGAGTGAGTGATTTTATGCATATTAGGTGCTGATCTGCAGTCCATGAGTCGATAAATGAAGCCGGAAAACCCCCAAAACACACAGGCTAGAGACAGAAGATCTTATCATCTGTTATGTGGTGTTTGGACATTAATTTGTTCATCCATCCATTTCTGAGACCAGAATCTCTCCACCTTGTCTCTATGAGGCCACAGAGACCTTGTGTGACGGCAGGAGCAACATGCTACACAGGAACCGATTTCACTCCCCAACATTCAGATGTCAGACAGGAAAACTCGCAAAACCTCTGAAGATCCAACGTGAGTTCAGAGTAAACAAACATGGCTGACTGGGGAGAAGCAACGGTGATAGTTTCTGGACTATATTTAACAGAGAAAAACGATATGAACACGTCTCCAACGTCCACCAGACTGGTGCTCCACAGCAGTTGACTTGTCTTCTGTATTCTGGATTCCCCTCCGTGTTTCCATCACCTCTCTTTCTGATTGGCTGCACGTCACAGTCAACGGGCTGCATCCTCGTTTTTTCTTTGGGGAACATCACACGCTGAGATATCAGGCCAAAATGATTCAACATGTCAGAGGGAGCAAAGAGACATTAATACGTGTGGCAGGACGTCTCTCTGTTCACATGGAGACAATTAAAAGCTTTGTTCCTTCAGGCTTCAGGCCTTCATCGTTTCTCTGTTTTATCTGTAATTATGGGGGAACTGTTTTATTTTAAAGGAGGTTTTCCGCCTTGACTTATGAGTGACACATGAAGCAACCAAAACAACTCTGAGGTTGGTGTCGATGGTTTTAGGCATGGAGCGACCTCTCCTCGTCAGTCAGAGCTGTCCTTCAGCTGTCTCTGAAACGGACACTGTCTGAATCCTGTTGACTCATCTCGCCTGTCATTTACTCCCTCCAGGTTGACCTGAAGACCTCCAGTCTACCTGGAGCTGAGTGACTGTCTGGCTGCGTTTCAGCCGCTAGTTGCCTAACGACACGTGACCATCAACACAGCAACAGACCTGCAA
The DNA here is from genome assembly GCA_014839685.1 of Anableps anableps. Taxonomy (NCBI): domain Eukaryota; kingdom Metazoa; phylum Chordata; class Actinopteri; order Cyprinodontiformes; family Anablepidae; genus Anableps; species Anableps anableps. The sequence goes on from CM026068.1 coordinate 493,353, forward strand.
GCATTTTCCTGTTACAAGATGATTCCCTGATAACAGACGCATGCATGAATGCAGTTATTTGCTCCCAAACTAGACTGGCAAAGCAAACATTACAGAGCAGCAAAGTGAGGTGAGGTAGAAGCTGAAGGAGAGGAGAGAAAAATGGTGAGGTACCAGTCAGAGAGAGGAATCTGTAACCGTGTTTCCATCAGCATTTTTTGAAGCATCGCATTAGAAATGGTTGATAGAAACGGCAAAATTCAAAATAATTTCCTCAATTTCACAAAAACATTTTTACACTCATTGTGGTGGTTTTTGGCTTTTCAGAAAAAGTGAATGTTGCTGAATAAGTTCTTACGTAGCGAACTTTAACCTCACATGACTGATCAGCTGCTTCTGCTGTCGCATTAGAGTTGCATTTCTGTCTCTGTGTCTGCAGACAGCATGTAACATCGCCAATACTAGTTGATATGACAGAACAATTACAACTCCCCCAATAGCAATACCTTCCTGAAAACCTCTCTCCATGTGTCTGAGCTGTGCTCTGTGCTAGTTTGTGACCTCTACTTCCTGTTTATTGCAGCCATGCGTAGATGGAAACACGACTAATTCACATTTTCTTTTTTGCAACATTGTACTAGTTCGCTCAAAATTTGCACAACAGCTGGCTAGAAAGACAGTTAGTGAGGTGGAAACCAGAGGACCAGCAGCAGGCCTCACCTAAAGTTGAAACAGCCTCAGGTTATTGTTGCATCGAGCCATCCATCCGAATAACGACCAACACCATCCACAGGAACATTCAGATCCTTTGAGGTGACAGCTGACTGCACCAGAGGCAGATAAAGTTGGGTCAACAACACCTTGTTGTCAGCAGACATGTCCTCTGCTGTCAGTCCAACACCAGCCCGTTTCCAATAAAGAGTTAATGCTAAAGGGGAGATGGAAACACATTTGCCGAATCCGTTCTGATGTGGTGAACGCTCCCATTCACTGCTGGGTCTGTGCTTTACCAGTGGTATGAACCTCTGAGAAATTTCTAAGTCCAGACCTCTAGGAAGGAGAGGAGGACTCTCTCTGGTCCATGCTAGTTAGAAACCTCTGCTTCCTGTTTATTACAGCCATGCGTAGCGTAAAACATCTGATCAAATCTCGCCTTGCGTAGCCTGGTTGATTCGCTCCAAAACATGCCTAAAGGGTTCGACGCACAGGAGGCAACATCGCTCCTCTCCATTCATTACCGATGGAACTAGCACCATGAGGCGACAAGCGCTTGCCCTGCCCCTGCCAAGCGACTGGTGAAATTCGTGCGCATGAAATTTCGAGCTCATGCAGACGTCTGCACGCAGGCTAGCGACACAACACTAGAAAATTGAAAAATGTCCAACTTTTGTTGCTGTTGCTATCATGTCCCGTGTGTTGGGTTCACTGTGAGTGGTGGGAACTTTCACCTTTCGCTGTTGTTCGCCGCCCCCGGTGTGTGGAGCCCTTTAAGGTGACGGCTGACAGCACCAGAGGCAGGTAAGGTTGGGTCTGCAGTGTCCTCACCTGATCAGGTTCAACTGACTGGTTACCAGGGCTTCCCAGTTAGAGGCTGGTAGGAGCTCACTTAAAGGGTTCAGCTGTTAACTGAGGTTCTGGAACGTTCTGACTAGATAGATATTGTTAGCTCCAATATCCATCGCTTGATTAACTCCAACATCTCCTGTGTTTCTTGGTGAAGTCGATCCTGCCGACTGGATCGGTCCACCAGATCGGCCGCTTCAGGTCTGCCAGGCACTGAGTAAAGCTCTGGGTTTTGGTTCAGATCGTGCAGAATCACTACTGATCTGATTAATATCAACATGTTCACCCTGTCATCTGCTCTACCTGAGCAGTGAGTTGAGACTGAAAGTTGTCTCCCTGAAGCAATTTGGGTCCAGTATTCCAGATGTCAGTGATTTAGTCCAGAAAGATTGAACTTCCTCACCCGAAGTTCCTCGTGAATCCAGTTTCAACAAGCGATGATTTCCCTTCACTGCCCTCCAGCTCCTTCTGCCATTTAAAGGGCCAGTTTCCTGCACTCATCAGGTATTTACTTCGTTAAACCTGAATGAACAGTAAAAGCTCCCGCATACTCAGGCGTACTGTGCGTATTCTGTGAGCCGTGTGGACTCCTTGCGTACTGTCCATGGATGGTTGAGAGTTCATAGTCAAGCGTACCGACTGCCTACATTTCTTGCGACAGATTCCTTAATTTCCCACAATCCTAATGGATACTAACAAGTCCGCTAGTTGGACATCAAGCCCCATTTCCTCTCCACCAGGGCAACCACCACACACCTGTTGGTCTTTGCGACTGGTTCCGCTGACTCTCAACCTTATCAGCTCAGTGTCGCTTACAAAACAGTTTCATGTAAACACTGTTTCCCACCGAGCCATTTCCTGTGTGATACTGATCACATGGTTGTAAAACTGTAGCTTTGCACGGATATGTCTGGTGGATGTCCGCATTGAGTCCGTCTTGAACTCGCGCGGAGCTCTGAGGAGTGAGGTACGCCCAAGAGTATGCTGGGGCCGTAATACTGTAGGTCAGCATGCTCCTGTAGAAACGGATGTCATGCTCAGGAAGCGACGGAACCATCTGGATCCAGAGGTTGCAGGACTTCTGTCCCTGAGAACTGGACTTGTTGGTCATGAAAGGAGGACATAGTCCTGAGCTGAGATCGTTTCTTCTGGACACGATGATTCAGAAACAGCCACAGCTTCCAGCAAAGCTATCTTCTGTAGACGGTTCTGGAGATCGATTCAGGCTTCTTCCAGTTGAGATTTACAACCAAATCAGAACCCAGAGGAGGATTCAGAAAACTTCTCTGAACTGCTTCTCACATTCTAACCCTTCTCAGTGAATCCAAACCTTTGCTTTTCAGTCGTAAATGATGCTTCAGTCTGAAATTCTCTCAGGTCTCGCTGCTCAACTCAAATTACCTTAAAGAGCCATCTGAAGGAAATTCCCTCCCAGCCTGGAGCTTACATCATTATCTGCTGTGGAACATGTTCCAGCTTCTCCTTGGCTAACGCCTCTGTCTGACCTGATGCTAATATTAAATCAGAGAAAACGTCTCTTCACTTCTCCAAGTCTTCATTTCATGCTTTTCCCCATTTTCTGCCAGTAGCTCTGAACATCACAGCGATGCAGGTCCGTGTTTCAGTGAACAGATCCTTCCAGATCAACAGGACGGGTCCGTGACTGTCCTGTCTGTTGGGGCGGTTAACCCCGATCCTGACGGCTTACAGCAGGTCTGATTCTGCTTCTTCTTCAGCTTCAAATGGATTAGCACCATTACTCCCAGCGTGACCTCCCTCACATCTCCTCTCAGCTGAACATCTCCTGTTCTCAGGCAGAATGGAGGGATTCATGCACACATTAGTCACACACAGCACATCACAATCAAGAAAGTAAACACACTGGTGCAGAATGCTATTAGCTGTTCTGCCATTTATGAAGATAATATGAGCAGCAGCTGGATATGAGCTTCATCCATCGCTTCTGTTTATTCATGTCTGTCAGGTTGCAGCTTCTCATATCAACATGAAATTAGGCTAACTGAAATAAAGATGTGACTTAATGTGCTTTAATGACTCCACGACATATAAGAGAGAAATTATGGGATGGAGTTAGAATGAATCACACCAGAAAGAGAACATTAAGTAGAGCAAATTCTAATAAAATCAGTCATTTGTTTTCCAAACAACCTGATCAGGTTTTAAAAACCGACACAGTGAGAAAGTATGGGCTGAAAACGTCCTAAAATAACATGGAAACATGGTCTGTTACCGAAAAATGGTTCATTGTTTTATATTGTTCACATTTCTGAACCTTTTAACTTGGGCCAGACATTAAGGCATTAATTTCGATGAATTACTTGGATAGATTTTAACACATTGAAAATTTTTAAGCAATTTATCGAATTTTCTTGTTTTTTACACACAAAAGTCCTGAGCTGGAACCTTTGTATCGTGTTTCTGGTACATCCATAAATCTGACGCAAAAAGCGATGGAGGACGAAGCAGCTCCTCTGGCCCTCTGGGGGTTAATTTCTGCTTCTAGAACCGATCTGATGGGACGCTGGAAAAGACTCCAGTTGTGTTTCTGCATCATAATGTTATCTCATGTCCTCAGAACAAAGGTTCTGCTTGGGAGCAGCTCACATTGATCAGTCCGTTTAACCGTCCGCAGGAAAGTTAACCACCATCACCGTCAGCACCGCTTTCAGGGTTAATGTTGAAAATCTGAATCATGAGACCCAGAGGAGGTCTCATTAGTTCTTGTTGGTGAAGCAGCTGCTGAGGAGGCAGTGAGTTATTAACCGGCTCTGCTCCATCACGACCTTTATGAGCCTTCCAGGGTTCCAATCAGCTGTTCGGAGCGAAGCAGGTGTGGAGCACATGTTCCTGTCCAGGTGATGATGAACAGCAGCTTCATGGTCTGGTTGAGTGACGGGTCATTAATTCTGGTTCCTGGATGTTCAGGAAGGCTTCTGGCCGAGATGCTGAGGTAGAGTCAGACATCACTGGACGGATGGATGGATGATCAGATGGATGGATGATCGGATGGATGAGTGGATGATCGGATGGATGGACGGATGGCTGCTGTGGTCAGTGATCCATCAGGGAAGCCATGTTGGTTTAGTTCTATTTCCTGAACTTGATTCATGGTCCGGTTTGATGCTTTAAGACTTTAAAGTCAGGAATTCTGTCTGGTTCTGGTTCTGCTGGAAGGAGCAGATGTTCTCAGGATTTGTTCCTCTGAACTCAGTGCTCACCCCCTCCGTGGAACTCAGATAATAGCTCATTAATGTCCGTCTAGGAAGCAGATGTTAGCGTCAAGTATGTATTTCATTTTATTACTTAGGAGTTCTCTTTAGTTGGGTCTGGATTTCAGAACCTCAGAGAGGTTCCTCTGTGAAGCTCTTGGTTTCGCTGTGGGTTGGCCTGAGTGGTTCAGATGGAGCAGAACCTTCTCAGCTAAACCCACATTACTTCTGCGTGGTTTCCAACCATGAGGAGCACCAGAACCTCCTGACTTCATCCGGATCTCTGCAGGCGTCTTAGAACGTCGGTCTCAGAAGAACATTTTTTTGCAGATGACTTGCAGATTTATTTGCCTTTATGCCGAGTTCACGCGGCAAGCTTTTTATTCCAATTTTCATCCCGATTTTCCCCTTCAGACAATCTTAGTGACGCCCCGATCATCAGGATGCTCTGAAGATAATCTCAGGAGAGCTTCCTTTCGTGTGTTCAGAGTGATCTGGTCCGCTCTGAAGGACGTCGGGACCGCTCCGATCTAAAATCAGGGATATTCAACATGTTGGATCGTCTTGGCCTGATATCTCAGTGTGTGGCGTTCCCTGAGGACAAACGAGACAAGTCAACTGCCGTGGAGCACCAGAGAGTCTGGTGGACGTTGGAGACGTCTTCATATCGTTTCTCTCTTTTAATTATAGTCCAGAAACTATCACTGTTGCTTCTTCCCAGTCGGCCATGTTTGTTTACTCTGAACTCACGTATGATCTCAAGAGATTTTGCGAGATTTCCCGTGGGTGGCTCCTACAGGGTGTGGCTCAACACCACAGGACCAAACCTGATGTAGCTCAGATGTTTGGTTCTCATGTGCTGGGTATGCTGGCGGTCTCAGGTTTTAAAAAATGGTCAAAAATGTTAAAACATCGCCGTGTGAACCAGGCATAAGAAGCAGAGACAGACTCATTTCAGCTGTTCTTCTGTTGTCTTGATGACGGTTAACAAAGGATGGTTAAATTAGAGGAAAACCAAACAGAAGTGATCATCTGTGGTAACTTTGGTAACTTCCTAGATGGTTCCAGTAAACTGGAGGCTGGCAGGTCCAACAGCTAGCTACGGTGAAACCTTCCAGACTGGACCACTGTGGCTCTGGTACTTGGGTTTGGACTGGTCCTCTGCTCGTCGTCTCTAGCTGCTTGTCTGCTCGCTGGTACCAAACCAAAGGAGCAGTGTCGCCCAGAGTACCAACTTCCTGTTACTTATTGGATCCAATGAAAAATGTAACTTTCTGAGTGTAAATCACTCGACAACCCAGTTCCTTCTTCTCCATCTGAGCTCCTTCTTCGTCCTGCTCCAGGAAGAACCATGAGGTGCAGATCAGCGCTGATGTTATTGACTCTCTGCTGCAGGTTCTGGAATATTCTGCCTATAGATATTTAATCTGCAGAACCTCTGGAACATCTAAATCTTTACTGAATACAGGTTTTTATGGATGGGCTCGTGTCGACTGCTGTTTTTGTTGTTTTATTGAATTCATTTCTGTTGCCTCTTCTCCGTGCGTTTATTCACTTCATCCCAGAACCTCTGGGTTGCTCTGGTTTTCAGGCCGGCTTCTCTGCTTGTTGATGTTTATCTAAATTCTTTGCTGAGGAAGAGGAGCAGATGAAGACTCAGAGGTTATTGGGTCAGAACTGAAACAGGAACTAATTAGAGAAGTATGGGAATGATTGGAATTCTGTCCCAGTCAATGCCGGACATCGACATCACGGGCCTCGGAGCCGTTTGTCAGCGCTGCTCTCCGACCCGCGCCGAGACCCGCCTGCTTCCTGCTCCTCCTCTTCCTCGCCCCGCTGGGCTCATTTTCTCTCTGCCGCTGTCTTGACCTTGGCTCTGGCATGAACCTCGGCTCGGCTGTTTGGGCTGATTAGACCTGGCGGTCTCGGCCCGTTAGGACCAACAGAAGCCTCCCGGGCCCTGACCTCCTGCTCCGCATCAAGGCTTGATGGGAAAACAGCAGTTAGAGCGGCTCTATGTGTCTGTTTCTCCACCTGTCGTCTTCACTGTCTCCTCTTGTCTGTCCTTTCAAACTGCAGTCCTTCTGTTCACTCCTGGTTCTCTTCCTCATTTTAAAAGAAAGCACACCCCTGTCAATTCTGGAGTATTATGGATCAGGATTCAAGATAATCTTTTAATCAGGTTCCAAACATTTTTACATAAAACCTTAAAAACAAAACAAAATGAATGATCTGTTTGTGACAGTAATGGTGATCCAGCAGCCTGTAGAACCTGCCTTGCTTTTGGTACCAGCTCTGCCTCCTGACTGTCTCCAGACAGATCATTATCGCCGATGTTTAGTTTAAGGAAACCATAAAACCAGCAGAAAATGCATCATTTTACATCAGAATAATATTTCCTGGAACCTCCTGATGGGTCTGACTTGGAGAACTCTGGGCTCTACTGACTGTCCAGATGAAGAAAGCAGAACAAACCCTGAAGCTTTAATAATCGTTATAAACATCCTGATCAGAGTTTATTTCTTTAAAACCCAAAAATCATGAGACCTTTGGGGCACCGTTTATAATATTTGGCTAGAAAGCTGAATAGCTAGCTTGAAACTAACTATTTAGCTCAGAGCTAAATATTTAGCGAATCTGCAAATTCACTTGCCGATAACCAGAAGTGGACTACCAAAATAAAAGCTGGGTCTTCCGAACATCTGTAGAAACTCCTGCAATTGAATTGCTTCATCGCTTCTTCTCTTTTCTTGTCCATCATTTCATCTTAAAACAAAGGATGAGGCGCTTTAAAGGCGATCCAGACGTTTACCAATGGATCAACAGCAGCGGTGATGCGTCAGCGTTGAAGGATTCAGTCTCACCAGCAGGAGTTTATAGAGCAGTTCTTAAGATCCAGCTTTTATTTTGACAGTCCACTTCTGCTTGGCAAGGGAATTTTCATATTAGCTAAATATTTAGCGCTGAGCTAGCTAAAGATTTAGTTTGTAAACTGTACTTGGTAAACTATAAACGTTTAGCTAGCTGAGAGCTAACTAAACATTTGACTCGCTGAGTTAGCTTGCTAACGAAATATTACGTTTGAAACTGTGATGTTTGTAAGTGAATGAATAAAATATGATTTTTAAAAATGAACCCCCATTTTATTTCTCATGACAGGCTAAATAACCCAATTGCTGTTCATTTTTAACTGAGTAACTTTACAAACGGCCCCATACAGAACATTTCCATGTTTTCCACATTGAGAACTCTGTATTTTTCTTCATATCTTTGGTACCAAAGAGTTCTACAGAATCTGGACCCGTCTGGTCTCACTCTCTCTGGACTGTCTTCTCTTTTGGACCATTTCCTGGCCAATGTGTCTCCCTTTGTGTGGTCCAATCCTGGTTCTGTGCAAGCAGGGGTTTCTGCAGCAGCATAACAGAGGTGTCAGCTTTCATCTCTCACCTTCTTCTTCTTCTCTTCCCCCTGAAGTCTCCTCCTTTTCTAGCCGTCTCTTGTCTCCGCGCTGTACTCCTCCATGTGATTTATCTCAGCCTCTCCCTTCTTTCTATCATTTCCTTTCTCTGCTGTTGCTCCCTGCTTCCTCGTACTCACTCCAGAGATGAGCGTGAGTAAATATGAACATGCATGTGCATGCCCACATTTGCATAATAACCCCCACACATTCATGCACACAGCGTGAGCCTGGGAGAGCTGCTGATGCTGATGGAGAGCTTTCAGGAAACGTTACAAGAGTCCAAATTTCAGATCTCCTCTTCATCTTGTGTCTGTTTGTCATCCCGTCTGCCGTTGGTGATGTTCAGATGAACGGATTCGCCTTGGTAGGCAGAGACACACCAGGAAGCAGGCAGGTAGCGGTGGCGCGGCGGTAAAAACGCACGGAGGACGGGCCTTTCAGCTGCTGCTCAGGGTGGAGCATCCATCACTTCTGCAGACTTGGACCTGTTTCTGAAAGGTGGCTGTTTTATTAACGTCAATAATTATATGTTTAACTGAATTGTTATATTTCACACTGAATCAAACTGCATCATGATGCAGGAGGAAATCAAATTGTTTTTCATCTCTGTATTTAGAATAAATCAGAGTATCATGATGCGCATCGTATTACTGCCATCCCATAATTCCAGGTTAACCAGATCTTAAACTGTTGGAACACGTCGGACATAGAGACAGAAATGTCCTCCATTGTTCCTCAGAAACGCTGGAATCACCTCTAAAGCATAAAACTGATGAATGTTGAATCAACGCTGTAAAAACCTGGAAGCAGACCTGCTTCGGTCAGGCTGTCTGCTGCGTTCCTCAGGGTCCAGAACTGAGACTCCACCTGTTTTATCATCCTGACCCATTATAACTAGTTGTCTTCATTGGTCCAGAGATCATCTCAGGAAGCTCCTCCAACTTTAGCTTCAGAGCTGCTTCATGGTGGTGAATCCTGCTGGTTTCCTGCTGGTCCATCAGGCCTCAGTGCAGAGCCCAGTTGGTTGAATTAGTCCAGATGGTGACATTTGCGCGGCCCAACTGCAGTTCAAGGATGATACAACTTTATTGAGTCCAGCACAGGTGGTTGATGCAGATGGGGACTTTTTATTTCTTATCAGGGTAAAATTATTACCAACATAATTTTCTTACAGTGTAAAATGTGAAGTATAACAACATATTTGTCTTTTTATAACCGAGCTTTTATAAGAAGTAGAAAGACGTCCATCCAGAAACTTTCACTGAAAAGCCGACTTTCTGCACCCAAATCAGCTTTTCTTTTGACTTGACCATTTTTTTTTGGGGGGGGGGGGGGTAGAGGCTGGAGTTTGACACTAATGAAGATTGAGGTGGGTCTGTTGGATGAAGATGTTCATCAAAAACATTGACTGTAAACAGGCTGAACAGTGGTGCAGTTGGTAGCACTGCTATGTGGCAACAAGAAGGGCCTGGGTTTGAATCCCAGCCTGGAGTCCTTCTGCATAGGGTTTGAATGTTCTCCCTGTGCATCAGTGGGTTCCCTCTGGGTACTCCGGCTTCCTGTCTTGGTAAAACCAGCCCCTTGTTCTACACTCCGTCCAGAGGGTCTGGACCCTCGGCTGTTGAGAACCGATTGCTTCCTGGAGGCGAGTTTGAAATGATTGGATCTGATTTTACCAAGTCGCCAACGTTTGGCCGTGATGTATGTAATGTTCTGGCTCCATGAAGCTTACCGGACGTTGCGTGGACTCCATGGGGGGAAGGGCTAAGACATCTTTGTCAGCATTAAAATGTCTTCAACATTCTTCTTGCTTCAACTTTAATTGCTCATTATCTGGAAGCGTGGCCGACACGTAATGAAAGGCTTCATTCACTTCCTCCATCCCAAACTACAGTGATTCTGAAACAGTGCAGAATATTCACATCATCGTTCACAATGACAGTCCTCCTGTTTGCTGATCGGTCTGGTTCAAATTCTACCTGAGAAATCGAGCTCAATGGAGGAAATCCCAGACAGAGCACTGAAGGGACATGAGGGAATGACCAGGCTCGTGGCCAGGTTAGCGGCTAGGCTAGCTGCTTCCTTCCACAGTCCAAAAACATGACTGTTTGGTCCTTTCCAGGCTAGTGTCAGAACTGACCTCTGACCTCTGATGAAGCAGCTCCACCAACAGAGTTCATGTTCCTGCTTCTCATCTGTCATCGGCAGCCGATCAGACGGCCACCGTCGCTGTTATCAGGACAGACTCTCCTCTCTTTGCTTCTTCACTTTATCCGTTCCCTCCTCTTCCTCCTCCTCCTCCTCGTTTCTGCTGCTGCTGCTGTTTCTTATTGACATGGTAATCCTCTTGTCAACAACAAACAGCGGCTGGTGTTTGTGGAAACAGCAATAAGCGTCGTGTTTGAGCGAGAGCAGGCAGGCTTATCTCTGTCAGGTGTGCATTTGGAACGATGTTGGGGGGGCTCACTCACCCGTTACTCCCTCCCGTTTGCCTGTTTCAAAGTTCAATAAACCCATCTGCCACTTTTTCTGTTCACTTCAACAAGTTTTATTGTTCTGACCATAATGATGTGAAAACCAACGGTTTAAGCAGTCAGCAGCAGCAGAGGGGCAAACAAAGCGGTGAAAACTGCAGCGACTGCTTGCTTTTTCTCTGAACACTTGAACAATAAAATAAAACTCTTCACCTCGTTATGCAGAGAATGTTTTATTATTTATCTACAATCAAATTGAGACACATCACACTTAAACATGCTGATTTAAAGACATAAAACACAGAGCTTACCCACAAATACAGCAGAAATATTCTTCCACAAATGATGATGACACATTTTGGAGGCAAATTAGGTGATTTCAACTGTAGGTTTATGATAAAAGGCTGCATGTCACAGTTTCCCATCTGCATCTCAGAGCTTTTGTACTTTTCTGTTTTTCTGAAGTTTTAAAATGACAGTTAATTAATAAATGATGATCCCTATTTTCACCCAGTCACATTAGCATGAAGCAGCAGTAAACAGGCTCTCCACTGAGATCTGATTGGAGGTTCAAATGTCAGCTTCATTTGGGTTGTCGCTTGTATTTTAAAGAATTATGTAAAGTTATTCCAGACTGACTTATATAAAATGTTCAGCAGCCAATCACCTGAACGCAGCAGCAGCACTCTGATTTAACATGCAGATCATCTCACAAACAGCATGATGGAGTCTGATTATTAATTCATTGGTTCATGAACATCACCGATACTCAGGAACATAATTAGACCTGTTAATAATAACCAGCTTGGCTGAATAATCAAACACACACAGCTTTGAAACGCAGTAGAGATAGCATCAGACAGACTGCGCTGTCACTCGGGTCACTGGGATGGATTTACTGTACCACTAATGAAGCCTCAACAACGTCAGATGTTCAGGGTTCAAACAGGACAGAACACATCAGAACCAGTCTATCCAGGTCCAGTTCTGACCCAACAGGTCACTCTGCAGTCCAAATGTTTGATTTCAGTCTAACATTTAGTTTCATCTTGCATAGAAGAAAACTCCCCTGTAAACTTTACCAGTGTGAACAGAACAAGCTGCATAAAACCGCCTGAGTGTCGCAGAGCGAGTGTATAGAGAGGTCACAGCTGCAGGCTCAGTTAGCTCCAAAAAACCAGAGAATGAACTAAAAACTGCCCAGTGGACCTGACCTGGACTGGTCAATAACCTCCTCCCTGGTGGGAGAACGTTGCTTTTATTACTGAGGATTACAGTAAATATGACTTTAAAAGAATAAAAAATAAAAATATCTTGTCTGCTGAACTCCAGATGGTCGTTTGTAGTAGTTTTAAATTAGCTAGCAGCGCTAATTATAGAGACTGAGTGGAGTCCAGGTTCCCTGATGCTTGAGGAGAGCCAGATCAGCCTGTGTGAGAGGAGGGGAACTTCCTGGTGTTCCAGGACAAATTGGGTTCAGACTGTCAAACTAATGTGGACGCAAGTGTTCTACCCAGACACGTTTAGCTCTATCCAGGCACATTTAGCTCTACCCAGACACGTTTAGCTCTGCCCAGACACGTTTAGCTCTACCCAGACACGTTTAGCTCTGCCCAGACACGTTTAGCTCTACCCAGACACGTTTAGCTCTGCCCAGACACGTTTAGCTCTACCCAGACACGTTTAGCTCTGCCCAGACACATTTAGCTCTACCCAGACACGTTTAGCTCTTCCCAGACACGTTTAGCTCTACCCAGACACGTTTAGCTCTACCCAGACACGTTTAGCTCTGCCCAGACACGTTTAGCTCTATCCAGACACATTTAGCTCTATCCAGACACGTTTAGCTCTGCCCAGACACGTTTAGCTCTGCCCAGACACGTTTAGCTCTATCCAGACACATTTAGCTCTTCCCAGACACGTTTAGCTCTGCCCAGACACATTTAGCTCTATCCAGACACGTTTAGCTCTGCCCAGACACGTTTAGCTCTTCCCAGACACGTTTAGCTCTTCCCAGACACGTTTAGCTCTGCCCAGACACATTTAGCTCTACCCAGACACGTTTAGCTCTTCCCAGACACGTTTAGCTCTACCCAGACACGTTTAGCTCTACCCAGACACGTTTAGCTCTGCCCAGACACGTTTAGCTCTATCCAGACACGTTTAGCTCTACCCAGACACATTTAGCTCTGCCCAGACACGTTTAGCTCTATCCAGACACGTTTAGCTCTATCCAGACACGTTTAGCTCTTCCCGGACACGTTTAGCTCTGCCCAGACACGTTTAGCTCTATCCAGACACGTTTAGCTCTATCCAGACACGTTTAGCTCTTCCCAGACACGTTTAGCTCTGCCCAGACACATTTAGCTCTACCCAGACACATTTAGCTCTGCCCAGACACATTTAGCTCTATCCAGACACATTTAGCTCTATCCAGACACGTTTAGCTCTGCCCAGACACGTTTAGCTCTGCCCAGACACGTTTAGCTCTACCCAGACACATTTAGCTCTGCCCAGACACATTTAGCTCTGCCCATACACATTTAGCTCTGCCCAGACACATTTAGCTCTGCCCAGACACGTTTAGCTCTATCCAGACACATTTAGCTCTGCCCAGACACATTTAGCTCTATCCAGACACATTTAGCTCTATCCAGACACATTTAGCTCTACCCAGACACATTTAGCTCTGCCCAGACACATTTAGCTCTATCCAGACACATTTAGCTCTACCCAGACACGTTTAGCTCTACCCAGACACGTTTAGCTCTACCCAGACACATTTAGCTCTTCCCAGACACGTTTAGCTCTGCCCAGACACGTTTAGCTCTTCCCAGACACGTTTAGCTCTACCCAGACACGTTTAGCTCTTCCCGGACACGTTTAGCTCTGCCCAGACACGTTTAGCTCTTCCCAGACACGTTTAGCTCTGCCCAGACACGTTTAGCTCTTCCCAGACACGTTTAGCTCTGCCAAGACACATTTAGCTCTGCCCAGACACATTCAGGTTAGGATGTTCATCAGGAGTTAACTTTGCTTCAAGCTGAAGTTCAAATAATAACTCGAATCAACAGATAATAAAATACCCCTTAATGTCCACAGATGACATAAAGCCTACTCTTTACTCCATATAAATTTGGAGTAAACACAACAGAGTAAGTACCAGTGTCTTCCAGATGTCTTTAGTAGACGGTTGTCTGCCTTATGGACTGGAACTGGGAGCTGAGAACTAAAACATCTGCCTCCTGTTCTACTTCTAGAACTTCTAGGATCTACAGGTCTATCAGTGCATTTCTACTAAAGGCCGTTTTCTTCAGAACAACATGGATACATGCTGTGTTTCACGTTTCACTGTGAAACTTTAAAAAGCGGCACCAAAATGAAACAGAGACGACTTCCATCTACAACTAAAGGACAACATGAAGGTTTCTCCTTAAGCTGCGGGGATGATGATGGAGAAAGAATCTCCAGCGGTCATTGGGCGAGAGACAGAGTCCACTCTGGAGAGGTCGCCAGTCCATCATAGGGCTTATTATTATTCCAACTAGCTGATGTTAGTCACAGATGCAGCTCAGTGGGAGCCGTTACCCTGAAGCCCTCATTAGACTCTGAATAAAAAGAGAAGAACATCGTCAGCGCGTCAGCTGAGAAGCGTTCTATGAGCTGATGACGAGCTCGAAGCTCCTCCAACATGTTGAGAAATAAAAACTTTTAATGTGAGGAGATTCTGCTCTGCATCAGCTCAGTGGAGGCATCTCTAATTTTCATCAGTCATCACCTTCTCTGTCTGTAACTGGCTCTGATTGAGCTGCTGGCTGACGGTGATAATGGTATTCCCGTTTGTTCAGTAGATGAGCTGCTCCTGGGAGGGGGGGCACATAAATCCCAACGCTGTGATAATGTCACCAGAGGGGTCTCGAAGCCCACTGAGATGACACACCATCATTAGAAATCCTCCAGGATTACTTCTCTCTCTGCTGAGACAAACGGAAGAAATTACCTCAAGTTTAATTGCCTCGATTTTCTTTTTACTGTTTGAAGGAGAAATGTGACGAAATTCTCAACGCTGAGAACTTTTGGCAATAGTTGGATTGACAGTCAGATACGTCTGTTGGATTTATGTTGGATTCATTTCTGTAAATGAACTGTTCTTCTTGAACACAGTCACCGTCTGCAGTGTTGATGGAGGAACATGAACTTGTCATGAACTGATGAGATCCTCCCCCTCCAGGCTGCAGGGGAGCAGATCAGCAGCAGGTTGCTATGGATTTTACACAGTGAGACATCTGTAATCAATACGCCCATCTCTGAACTGGCTGAGCACTCGTGCAGCTTCCAGTTGGTCCACAGGGACCTGAGGATCTCCATGAGCCTCTGACCTTAATCACATGTTCACCTATGAACACATGCATTGTTTGTTGTCTTTAGTTTGTGCGCGCTGCTTCTTTAGAACAGAGGGAGCATTTCATGTTGTTTAGCAGAAAGCAGAGCAATAAATGAATCAGTTGAGTTCACACTTAATAGAAGTAAAATGACCCTCTGCTGCCACCTTGTGACCAAAGCAAAGTAATGATTGAATTGGTCGTTTCTGGGATGTGCAGAAATAATAACTTGTTCAACTTTACTGTTTACTGTTTATTTATTTACACAGAGATCATGTAGAACATTTCATTAATCTTTTAAAAGCAGAGCTGCATGGTACTAGGTAAAGCAAAACATGCTTATTTCCACCTGTAGTCCCTGGACAGGTTGATGTAAACAAGCATGATTTAACAGATTATGAACTGGTGAAAATCCAGTAAAATAATTAATTACTTACATGTTGGACAATTCATTGTTCAGATCTCACTAAAACCAATGAAACTACAAACCAACAGATGGTTCATAAAATCATTTCTTCGCCTTCATCAATCATGAGGGCAAATCTGCTTTTTTAACAGCCATATTTTTACCAAATGCGCCAACATTTTACAAGTTTTACATGTTATAACTATTCCAATGACTCATCACATCAAAAGAGAAGGCCGTTTTATTAAAAAGCTACATTTTAGGATGCTGCACTCACCTCTAGAGGGCGCTGTGGTGACTAATCATGTTTTCTGATCTCAAGTGACAATCCTTAACGGTAGAGCAGCATTGTCGTAGAGAGGTTTATAAACTAAACAAACGTTTGCGTAAAATATATTTTCAAAATCTAAAATCATATTTAGAAAGAATATGACAGTGATGATAGTGTCTCAATTTCTTGTTGTTGATCTTTAAGGCACTTTGATGTGCTGATTCAAGAGGTTTTAAGTTTTTTTGCATTCCTGTGACCAGCTCATCGCACAATATAAAAAAAACTTAAAAAAAAAAAAATCATAGAATTTAAATAAATATGGGAAGCCTCAGTAGCATGAGAGCCACATTTATATCTACAATTAGCCAAACTACATTTTAAAGGCTTTCAAAGCTTTTTGACATGATTTTTAAAGTTAAAAGTTGGCTCCAAAGTCACGCCTAAATAAGTAAATTCATCAACATTTTTAATTTTCTTCCCATTTATATGAATATCTGGATAAATAATAATTTTGTGACTATTTGTGAACCGTTTTTCCCGTATTTAATGTGAGGCTGGATTTTTGCAACCAGTTAGTGACGTTCTTCATTTTCAATCACTTGGACCTGAGTCCATGTTTAAGGACCGGCTGTGTACCTTCCTCCCTCTCCGTTCCACCATCACCAGACTGGTTTCCTGTATGTTGTTGTTGTGTTAACTGTGGAATTAAAATAACTGACCCAGTCAACCCAGACATGATTCACAGCAGATGAAGTTCTATGGCTACGTCTCAGGGCTTACAGGACGTTGCTGCTCCACCTTGTGCTCCAGGTACAATGAATATTTACTGGTGATCTTCTGCTTGTTAAAATAATTACGAGTTTCTGATGTTGTAACCGCGGCAACAGAAAACAGTGCCTGCCTAACCTGGTCAGAGCAAATTAAACCTTCTGCTGGTCAGAGTCGAACCCTGAAGAGCGAAGGTGTTAGATAGCGACGGAGCGTCTGCTCAATCATCCTCCCTGGAAATGTGAAATGAGAGCTTTGATGGGAGCCGGTCAGAACCAAACCGCAGACCTTCCTCACGCTCCGGCTGACTGACTGTGATCAAACGGGAGCAAACAGGATGAGCTTCCTGCAGAAGAAATCCCAGAATCATTAACTCAGACAAGTGCAATGTGTGATGAAAGGCTGATTAGATTTAATTTTCATGAAAGGTGAAGCGTGTTTCTGGTAGACTTTGATCTCTGTGGCTGAAGATGAGGAGGAGGAGGAGCTGTGTTTCCAGCAGCCGGACGCTGATTGATACTGGCTCCTCCAGCTTTAATCTGAATTCCGGTGCTGAGACAAGCATCTAAGTAGTCCAAGCTTTGCATTCACAGAACGCTCTGAAGGATCCTCAGGCGTTCAAACACCTGATGACTTTACATGCCTTTAAGAACGACTCAGATTTCAGACCTTTTTCATCAACAATGAACAGATTTCATTTAAATGTTTGACCAGAGAGGAAACTCATCATCAGTAGTCCACCTGTTTGTTATAGCGCCACCTGCAGGCTCAAAGATAGCACAGTTCAATCAGTGAAGAAGAAGACCAGGATTGAAGCGGTGGAACTTCTTCACCTATAACCTCAGCCACCTCACCTCGGTCGACTGCGGTGCCTCGTTTTATGTCCTTTCCTTTCTGATCATTTACATCATTACAATTTGGGACCGGTAGAGATGGACAAGTAGAGATGAACCGGTAGAGATGGACAAGTAGAGATGAACCGGTAGAGATGGACAAGTAGAGATGGACAAGTAGAGATGAACCGGTAGAGATGGACAAGTAGAGATGGACCGGTAGAGATGGACAGGTAGAGATGGACAAGTAGAGATGAACCGGTAGAGATGAACCGGTAGAGATGGACCGGTAGAGATGGAGAAGTAGAGATGGACAAGTAGAGATGGACAAGTAGAGATGAACCGGTAGAGATGGACAAGTAGAGATGAACCGGTAGAGATGAACCGGTAGAGATGGACAAGTAGAGATGGACAAGTAGAGATGAACCGGTACAGATGGACAAGTAGAGATGAACCGGTAGAGATGGACAAGTAGAGATGGACCGGTAGAGATGGACAAGTAGAGATGGACAAGTAGAGATGAACCGGTAGAGATGGACAGGTAGAGATGGACAAGTAGAGATGGACCAGTAGGGATGGACAAGTAGAGATGGACCGGTAGAGATGGACAAGTAGAGATGGACAAGTAGAGATGGACCAGTAGGGATGGACCAGTAGGGATGGACAAGTAGGGATGGACAAGTAGAGATGGACCAGTAGAGATGGACCAGTAGGGATGGACAAGTAGAGATGGACCGGTAGAGATGGACAAGTAGAGATGGACAAGTAGAGATGGACCAGTAGGGATGGACCAGTAGGGATGGACAAGTAGGGATGGACAAGTAGAGATGGACCAGTAGAGATGGACCAGTAGGGATGGACAAGTAGAGATGGACCGGTAGAGATGGACAAGTAGAGATGGACCGGTAGGGATGGACAAGTAGAGATGGACAAGTAGAGATGAACCGGTAGAGATGGACAGGTAGAGATGGACAAGTAGAGATGGACCAGTAGGGATGGACAAGTAGAGATGGACCGGTAGAGATGGACAAGTAGAGATGGACCAGTAGGGATGGACCAGTAGGGATGGACAAGTAGGGATGGACAAGTAGAGATGGACCAGTAGAGATGGACCAGTAGAGATGGACCAGTAGAGATGGACCGGTAGAGATGGACAAGTAGAGATGGACCGGTAGGGATGGACAAGTAGAGATGGACCAGTAGAGATGGACCGGTAGAGATGGACAAGTAGAGATGGACAGGTAGAGATGGACCGGTAGAGATGGACCGGTAGAGATGGACAAGTAGAGATGGACCAGTAGAGATGGACAAGTAGAGATGGACCGGTAGAAATGGACAAGTAGAGATGAACCGGTAGAGATGGACTGGGTCTGGGTTTCATGGCCCTATCCTAACATGTAAATATTAATGGGAAGTTGGTCCAGAACCAGTCAGTGGGCCTCCATCACACCTCTGCTGAAGCAGACCGTGGCTGATGGTCATCACGCTGCACATTTCTCTCTGAGATACAGAAATGAAGTCATGCAGAGCTGCAGGGCTCAGCCCCATTATTTACAGGTAATAACTGTTTCTGTTCATGGTTCTGACAGGAAACCTGTGCTTAAAAAAAAGCCCAGAAAAGCTGCACCGCTGGTCATTGTTGGGCATAAAACCCCTGAATCTCCAGCTGTGAAGATGTAAAAGCAAAGATCTAAACGGGTCGCTGTTGGTCACGAGGAGAACTGGAACACGTGAGCTAAAGCTGTGCGTCTGCTAGCTTGGAGATCTGAGCCACGATCAAACTCAGGAGAACAGTAACAGGAAGTGACATCATTGCTCCATGATTGTTACAGCTTTAAGTGTCTCACAGCCCCAGTCAGAGGGGCCGGAGATGGCTTGTCCCCCGTGGTTAGGGTCGGGCCTTCATTACAGGTGGAGCAGCAGGTCTGGATCCCGTCTTACCTTCAGTCACGTCCAGTCAACCAATCAATACTCAGTAAGTCGAGAGGAACGATGCAGCGCCACAATCAGCTGATCAGAAATGTTTTAATCAGTCCAGGTTGTCTTCATTTCAGGATTCGACTGGTGAGCTGAAGTTAGCATGTGATTCACCTGCCGAATGAAAAGCTCTCAGTCAGACACTGACTTCAGTCTCCATGAACTGATGCTTGGTCCGTCCTTTAGGTCAGTGCTTCCTGCCCAGCCTCACATTTTATGTTTTATTGTTATATTTCACCTTAGTGTGAATCGACATTGTTTCATTTACAGATGTCTCCACTGAGGGACAATCCAGGATATATTACAGTGGGCCCCTGGTATTCATGGGAGTCATTCACTTACGAATAGTTAAAATCCATGAATACTTGAACTCCCCTCTAAAAACGCTTCTAACTTTATCTTTTATTAGCTCAAACTCAAATATCCCTTAATATGTATTAATACACTCATTGGAAACAGTCTTAGCGCTACAGAAGCTAACATCTGGTCTTCCTGGTCTCTGCGCTTGGAGGTTCAGCCAATCAGCACCAAGGAAAATGAATGGTGTTCCTGGATTGGCTGCTTTGTAAATAACCAGCCAATAGCATTTCAGGAAGCATTGCTCCGAGATACTTCAGCTTCCCAAGAGGCATTTTCTTTCTAATATTTTAGATATACAATAGAACAGCCCAGTTTTCTGTAATAATTTGTAGTTAGATTCCCACAAGAAAAATCCAGAAATGTGTTCTAGTCTTTTCTATTAGGAGCTTTAACATGTTAATTCCAATTAATTATTAAATAGATTTTAAAGCATCAAAAAAAAATTTAATACAATTAATTGTATTAACGAAGCGGCTCCTCTGGGCCTCTGGGGTTAATTTCTGCTTCCAGAGCCGACCTGATGCTGGAAAAGACTCCAGTTGTGTTCAAGTTGAGCTAAAAGCAGTCGGCCTATCAGAGAAGCTATGCTAGCCTAGACTAGCATCTCAATGCTAACCATGTAGCAGCAGCGCTAACGTCAGCGTCCACAGTCCACGTTTCTAAAGAAGCTCCATGAATGACCAGGGGTTCCTGAAACTCTGGAGAGATGAGCTTTGCTCCAACCTGATGCTGGAAGAACCTGAAGAGCAGATCAGAAACTAGAAACATCTCTGCTGTTCAGCTCAGATGCTGTTGATTCAATCATTTAGCAGCTAAAAGGGGTTTTGAACTGAAAATGCTGCTGATTTTGTTGATTGATTAGACCCTGAAATGAACTCCATTAAATGTTTCAGTGCAGTTTCTCCACTGGTTCTGCTCCAGGTCCAGACATCAGGAGGAAACCCTAAAACGCTAGTTATTTCCTTCATGCTCTCATATAGAAATGGGTGATTTATTGAGGGAAACGCTGAGATGTTTCTGTTTTAAATGACCGATATGAGGCCGTATTTATTTGTCCTGTTCAGCACTCCTCCCTTTCTGCCGTTGTCCATGCAGACAGCAGCTGGTGACCAGAGCAGGTCTTTTCTTCCAGAGGATGAGCAGAACCTCAGCGCCATGGAGATGGTGGAGCAGCAGAGATTAATGGCTGCTTCGTCCCTCTATGATCTGCTGAGCCGACATGATTTATCGTCACAGATGGAAGACACGACCGGAACAAAGAAGAACTTCAGGACTACCAGAGTCCAGCTCTGTGAAGTGATTTATGGACCTGCTTCGCATGAGCTTAGCTTCCAGCCCCACCCCGCTGCAGTGGTCCAGTCAAATCCTCACCTCTTAGGTTTCCTGAGACCTGCTGTCCCCTGTCCAGCCAGAGCCGTCCTGTCTCCTGGAGACGTCCACGGTTTTCACCTCCTGGGACATCTTTTTCCTGTGAATAACAACGTTTTTCTCCAGACTTGATAAAAATGCATCGGTAAAGAAATTCATTACAGGCAGAAAGCTGCTCCCAGAGTTTTATTAATCTGGTTTCTAATAGCTGCAGGGAGGAGGACCGTGATCACTTCACAGCTTTGGATCAGAACCACACCAGAACTTAAAATATTAGTCGTATAAAAATTGTTCTGTGTGAAGCAACAAAGCTGCTGCTTTTAGAGCAGATTCTACAAAAGATGTTCAGGTTTTTATGAATTTACCGTCCATCGCAGAGGCTGAGACACGTTTATCTGTTCACGTCCCCCTGAACACGCCATCCAGGCTGTGCAACATGGTGGTGGCAGTATCATGCTGTGGGAAGCAGGTCAGAGCTGATGTGAAGATGGCTGGAGATAATCCTGGAAGAGGAGCTGGGAGAGGCTGGAATGGCCTAGTTAAAGTCCAGACCTGAGAAGCTGGTGGACTCTGATGCTCTCCATGCAGAGAGACAGAGCTGTGGATGATTAAGAGCTGCTGGTTCTACAGGGTTCTGACCCGGACCAAACCGTTCACATGGTCAGTGTGCAACACTGAAAACCTCCTGGAAAGTTCTGGACAGTCTCCCTGAATCAAGCTTCCTCTTATTTTAGACGTTTTGAAGCTTTTTCCAAAGGAAGAGGTGAAGCCCCGACGTCCAGGAGAAGCTTCCACCAGCCAGGAGCTGCCATGATGGGTGTGGAACCAGTTTAATGCCGCTTCAAACGCTTCCCTCACGCAGCAGATCTGTGGCGCTCAGCTTCCTGCTCCTGCTGGGACGGACGCCGCCGTCAGTCAGCAGGAAGAACAGACAGCTGCCGAAGCTCTGCGGCTCGGAGATGAAGCTGAACTCAGTGAGAAGCGCGCCCGCTCTCTGCTTTAATCCCACTTTTCCTTTTATTCTTTGAACAAAGTGAAAAGTGAGTTTTCCAGGTTTATTAATGATTAATTCTGATTTGATCTGAGCCCTGCTGTCATTAAAAAGGCCTCAGAGACAGATCTGCTGAGGTAGTAACTATCTTTAACGAAGACGAGTTTTAATGACTCCTGCCATGAAGTCTCCCTGATGTGTCAAACTAAAGATGATCAGCCTGATGTCAAACTAAAGTCCAACTGAGGTCAGAAAACCTCCGATTCTCCTCTCTGTGTTTCCACCAAACTTTCCACTGATGGGAGAATTCTTGTGCCGTCCCATGACGGGATGTTGCCCTGGGTGGTGAGCCGCGTCCCCTGTAGGGGCTTCGCGGTGCGTCCCTGGCAGACGCTGGCTTCCTGAGACTTCAGCAGATAGAGGAGCTCGTCTCACGCCCATAGTGCCGTCATCTTGATGAAAACGTTCCAGTTACAAGTGCAGGAAGCTGACAGTGGAAACATCTCGTCTCCTTGAACCATACAGATATGTAGAGAAAGATTATTTTATTGCTGCAGAACGAAAACAACACAAAAACAAACCAAAAACCTTCCGCTCAAACGATCAGAAACGTCCTGGGATCATTCGGAAGCTTGAACTGGTAGCTGGTAACCAGTACAAACAGGGCAGATGCTGCAGAAGAGGCCTGATGGAGGACAGAAGGACGTCAGCCAGCAGAGCAGGAAGGCGAGAGAGGGCGTCGGTGGGGAGGGACGACGGGAGGATCCCGGCGCGACGGTAAGTGGGGGGGGGTGGAGAAAAGCACTCATGCTCTCGAAATGAGAAGCACTTCCATTTAAGGAGGGGAGGGCGGCGGAGGAGGAGCTGCTTTGCATTTTTCTCACGCTGAGATGACCCGACTGAACAAATCAGATCTGTTCCTGGGGGGGGGGGCGTCTCTGCTTTCAGCAGCTGAACCCGTCATCTCAGCAATCAGCGCGCATCAAGCACTGCTTGCTTCCAATGGCCCACATGTTACAGACATGGCCCCAAAGCCACCGTCCCCCAGAAGCAGAACCGCAGGGAAGCCCGGTCCATCAGAACCAGGCTGCGCTGCTGAAGCCAGGAGTTCCCACAGAAACCAGCAAAACACTCCTCTCTGCTGGGAATCGGACCAGCCGCTCCTGGCTGCAGCCCACGTATCTCTGCTGTTCGTGGGAGGATTTCAGTTTGCTCAGCCTTCGGCTCCTGCTCCAGGACATCCACACCCAGCGCTGCACAGAAACTTTCTGACCTCACCGGAAGCTGCCTCCAGAGGCGTTCTGGGAGGAACAGGCTCACAGACTCAGCAGGTTCTTCATCTGAGATGTTTCTGTCGGAGGCTCAGTTCTGGCTTCACTGCTGCTCGGACTGGGTCGCTGTCAGCCGACGGCCAGTTCACGGTTCAGAGATGACTGAGTCAGCCGATGGCTATTTCAGTCCTCGATTCTTCTGGTTGATCTGATTCGTGTCATCAGTCGTTTCAGCCCTAATCAAAGCTTTTATTTTCTTCGAATGTCTCGATAAATGTGGTAGGATCGCCTGTTGATCTCCAAACCATCTCCCAGTATTGTAGAACCTGAAACCCATTTGTGAGCGCTGAGCAGCAGCAGGTCAGGGAGGGGCAGAGAGCAGGTTGTACAGCAACAGGGTGTGATCAGAGGCTCGGCTGCAGGAGGGACGCCGCGCGCTTCCTGGCTGCTTCTCAGCTGCTTATTATCCCCGGCGTGCCTGTGGTTCTGTGAGGCTGAGCTGTGGACCTGAAGTCCTGGTTCTGGGTGAACGTCTCAGAGGAAACATCTTAGTGGGTTCCCTCGTTATACATCCTGCTCCTCCTCCCGTCGCTGCCCCAGCCTCTCTGGGCTCATGGTGGGGTCCAGACGTCCTGCTCAGTATTCTGGGCTGCGGGTTGAACATTTGTTCCTGCTGTTGTTTGCCATCGACCTGCTTCCAGCCGCTGCTGAGAAACTTTTCAGAGCGTTAGAGTGGTTTTCATTGCATGTCATTCCTCCTCGTGTGTGTGTGTGTGTGTGTGCGCGCTTCTCTCCCTGTATGAATTTATTCTGGATCCTGCTGAGCAGAGCTCTGAAGCCGACTGGAGGGAAATCAGTGGCAGCGTTTTCCTTCCCTGTGTTTGCAGGAAAGTTCAACATTAAAGGCCTGGAAAGATGGAGGAGCTTTCTGAAGTGCAGCAGACGAAAGTCGTGCTCTCCTTGCAGTGCAGGAAGTTGAGCTGGTCCGCTGGCCTGGTGTGGGTCAGCAGCAGGGCCTGCGCTCGCCGCTGCAGGGTTCTCACAGGACGCCCTCAGCGGCGATGGTGAGGCGGAGAAAGCTCCAGGAGGGAGCAGGACGGACCGCAGCGCAGCATGAAGGCTCTTCGTCGCGTCCTGATACGAGCCTTCAGGTCGACAGTTTCATATCAGAAGCTCCTTCAGCACCTCAACGCTGGCTGGGAATATGGTTCCCAGTGGATTCTGTCGACTGGGGACAGTATGTTCACACCGAGGCCCCGCCCACACAGAGACGGTTTTAGGCGAGTCCGCAGAAGTTTCTGTCGTCCCGGCGGCCACGATGACGTCGAAGCTCCGCCTCTCTCTCTATGCCGCATGCGCCGCACTCTAGCAAACATGGCGCCAGATCCGACGGTCTCCACCCCAAACACAACGTGAAACCCGCCCAGCTCCAGAACAGCAGCCGCAACTCCAGCTCTCGGAAAACTCATGCTAATAATAAGGCTTTTCTGTGGCGCTGTCAGTTTCAGCCATGCCGCTGGCCGGGCTTTCTGCCTCCACACTGGACGAACCAAGACTGCTCGTCACTGACGATGTCGCGTTTCACAGATTCTAGACATCTCAAAATAAAAGGACGCTTCCTAAAAACCTGAAATGTTGTGAAAAGCAGCCTAAACCCGTTTTTTCCCAGCCCAACATGTTCAAGAGAAGCCCCACAATACCTGCCCAGCCCGGCAACACTGCCTCTTCTGCGTTCTTTGCGTCGTTCTCTGGCAGTGTTACAGCGCCACCAGCTGGCCCGGCTGACCTCCGACGCCTTTCTCTGTGGCGCTGCTTCCCGTCGTCTCGTGTAGACGCACATTTTTTGGTCTCCATCTGGACGGGGCCCAATATAGTCAGATTAATGGTGACGTCACAGAAACCTGCATGAGAAGCAACAGATCCTGACGCTCTAAGAGTCTAAAAACCCTTTAACTCATATTGACCCACTTCTGCCTTCAGTCTGCCTTTCATTATGATCTTATGTGACAAATGAAAACAAACTGATGCATGAAGAAGAAGGAAAATGAAACCTGAGCCTCCGTTTTTGTTTTTTTTTTCTTTCCAGTTTGGCTCAACCACGTTTTCATTCTGGAAGGTGAACATCACCCCAGTCTCAGGTCTTCTGCAGCTTCTGACCAGCATGATGCTGCCACCACCATGCTTGTTCTGGGTTCCTTGGTCTTCATGATGCTGGTTGTTCTCTGAAGAACGTCTGAATCCAGAACCAGAACCTCTGCAGCTGATTCAGGTTAAATGAAACACAGATGGACTCTAGCTGCTAACAGGAGACTCCTGAGGGTTGCACAGGAGATTAATTAAGGGGTGTCGGAGTAAAGAGGGTCCGATAAGCAGCATCATTGTCCTGCTTTGTGTTGGTCCCTTAAATTTGGGTATAAAAACTGAGGAGAGAAAAAGGGATATGGTTCCTGTGGCGTTAGCGTAGCCGTTAGCGTGACCTCATCCCATCACTCGACGGGTTGAGAGCAAAGACGGTTTGTTTATGTGTTGCAGGAATGAAGGGAGGAGTCACTGTATCGCTATGGCAACCCTGACCCATCATTCCTGGTGTTTAATGGTATTCAGCAGTACAGTAATGTCTTTCTGAATATCTTCTACAGTTAAAACATAATAATAATAAAGGCTGGTTAGAGATGATTTAATGAGACATGAACCATCTAAGGGGGGAAATGCTGTGTTCTGGTTACATGGCAGCCATGTTGGATTGTGAGATGGGGTTGGAGGAACGTCCTCAGGGGGCTCCAGTTGAGTTCAGAGCTGTGGCGTGGATGGTTTTGTTGGGCCAGTGTCTGATGGCTCCTTCTGTCTCCATATACGAGTCAGAGTTGGTGAAAGATGCAGAGCCAGCAGCAGTGTTCTGCTGCGGCCCGGTTCAACCCTGTTTGGGATCTGGTGAGCTGTGGGGTAATGACAGCCACTCAGGGACGTGTGTGAGGACCGCCGGGTGTTTCAAGCACCTGCTTGAGCCCAGTGTGTTCTACTCCGTCTGATGATGAAGCAGACATTGGGTCGGTTCCGGTCGCAGTTTTGAGATGTTGGACTTCTTCACTGATTCCTTTGTTTGTGCCCAAAGGCAGACGGACAGCCATGGACGTCCTCTCGGCGCCGCTCGGGCCCCTGCTCGTCCTCCTGTCCTGCCTCCCTTCCTGCGTCTCCGACATGCTCTGCCCGAAGCGCTGCACCTGCCAGAACCTGCTGCCGTCCTACACCGTGCTCTGCGCCAAGACGGGCCTGCTCTTCGTCCCGCCCAACATCGACCGGCAGACGGCCGAGCTCCGGCTCATGGACAACTTCATCACCACGCTGAGACACCGGGACTTCGCCAACATGACCAGCCTGGTGAGTTCTGGGGACGGCTGGTTGGACACGAGCCTCTGGCTGATATGGAGCCCATTCAGAACCAGCACTCGGAGAAATGGGTCTGAACCAGAGCTCCAACTACTCATCATGTTAGGAATCGATTATTCTGAAGATTAATCGATTCATCGGATAAAACAATCGTCACGTTCTGCTGATTTTTCATTGAACCACTTCAGCCTTTTTACACAACATTAGAAACACATTAAAAGATGCAGATAAACATTGAATTCCTTCTTTAAATGATAAAACCATCATTTCTAGCCTGAGATGCAGCAGCAGCATTCCTCCAGTGATGGACTGATCATCTGCAGCTATAAATCCTCCGAACCTGAGAGAAGCTCAGCTCCTCCTGCTGGACTGAACATCAGCGGAGGACGGGTCTGCCGGTTATTAGGAGCTCAGCTGATTAATAACCGGACAGCAGATTTATTTCCAGAAAGTGAAGCAGCTGAAGCGAGAGCTGCCTCCAGAGGCGTTCTGGGAGGAGCTGATAGTTATTTCAATCATCGATTCATCCGACGGTTTCAGCTCTAGTCTGAACCCAGTTCTGACCAGAACCTTAACAACACAGTACATTTTGGGTTTAACTGCTGGTTTTTAGCGCTGCTGGTGCTGATCTGAGATCAGCTGACTGGGAAACGTTCGTAAACACTAATTCAATTCGCTTCAGTTCATGTCTGTAGCGACAATTCACAACAAATATCGTCTCGAGCCACTTTACAAACACATAAATAAATAAACCAAAATCCATTAAAGACCTGTTGTCGTCGTATCAGCCTTCTAGACCACTCAGGTCTTCTGGTTCTGGTCTGCTCGGCTTCCCCAGAACCAGAACCAAACACTGAGAAGCAGCTTTCAGCTTCTATGCTCCACTAATCTGGAGCAAACTCCCAGGAAACTGGGAAACACTGAGTTCCTTTCAATCAAGGCTGACCCCTCCTCCTTAGAGCTGCCTTTGATTATTAATAACTGGAACTTTGGAAAAATGTATTTGATGTGTATCGATGTTTTTAATGATGGCACTTGCTAAAATGTGGTGTTTGTTACTGGTTTCCCAGTTGGTGACTGTGTGTGTGTGATGTTTTTATGACGTGAAGCACTTTGAACTGCCTTGTTGCTGAAATGTGCTGTACAGATAAACTTCACTGACTGATCTCCTGCATGACGGCATGAGCTTCTGTCTTGTGTTGCTTCATGTCCAGATCCACCTGACCCTGAGCCGGAACACCATCAGCCAGATCCGGCCGTACACCTTCGCCGACCTGCAGGACCTCCACGCCCTCCACCTGGACGCCAACCGCCTCACCGTCCTGGACGACTCGCACTTCCAGGGCCTGGTGAACCTCCGGCACCTGATCCTGGCCAACAACCAGCTGCACAGCATCTCAGAGGGGGCCTTCCAGGTAGGAAGGTGGCCTGCACTCAGAACGGGAGCGGAAGCAGGCTCAGCTGTGGTCCTCTGCTCCTCTGAGTTCATGTTAGGATGGAAGTATTAGGTCATATGAGGAGGAGGTGAGCAGGAGTGTGGAGCCACCCTCAGGCCTTCATTAGGTCCGCTTCTAATTTCACTTTAAATTATCTCAGTGAGGAGAGGAAAGTAAAGAGAAAGTAAATGTGAGGATGAAATCAGATAGAAAGCGCTCCTGGTGCCAGCTCCACTGCCAGCGCTCCGACAGTCGGAACCTTCTCATTCTCTCCGAGTTTCACTGCTGCCAACAAGTGCTCCGAGTCCTCCGACCTCTCAGTCTGACAGCCTTTGCCAACAATCCTCGGCTGAAAACTTGTTGAAAGTCATTAAAAGTGGTTCAGGGTAGCAGTGGTGCTGCGGGTCAGTTGGTTCCTGGCTCCAGCAGAACCAGCCGGCCCAGCTTGACGTCTCTTAATGACCTCAGCAGGACCGAGCGCTCCTGCTGCTTTAAAGCTGCAGCATGGAACTTTTATGAAAAACATGTTTTTTCCATGTTTGTTAAACTGATCGTTATTCCATGACAGAATAATATCAGATAATCTGTGAAAACATCCAGCTCCTCTGCCTCCTCCCAGTGCTCCCAGTACTAACTGCAGAAATCCACCAGTCAGTCAGAAACAACCAATCAGAACCAGGAGGCGGGGCTTAGCGCTGCCAATCACCTTCATGCTGCTCACACACTCCGCCCCCCACCCCCAGCTCTCTGCATCACTACAGCTGGTTCACTACAGCATAGCCTGCTGCTAATGCTAAGGCTAGCTAGCATGGCCACCGATGGCGGCGGATAAACAGTTTTCCTGGAGCGGTGAGTTGTTTCTCCACCATCAACATGTTTAGCAGCGAACACGAGGGTGATTGACAGCACTAAGCCACTCCCCTTGCCTCTGATTGGCTGTTTCAGGTCGGGGGCGGAGCATTTCTTTAGACCGCAGCAGCAGCTCAGGGAGGAGGAGGAAACTGATCTTTTGACAGATTATCTGCCTCAGACCAAACTGTTACCACATGGAGACGGTGTGAACAAACATGGAAAAACCTATTTTTGTAAATGTTTCATACTGCAGCTCTAACACAGGCTGTCCTTTCCGTGTTGTTGCCTTGGGACCGGCCCCCAGACCTCCACCACCGACACCAACACTCAGCAATGGAGAACCTTGAGGTTGGGGTTTGCCTCTATACATAAAAATGTTCCTATAGTATCTGATTTTTTTAAACACGGAAGCATTTGGATTTAGGTAATGCAGTCAAAAGATGTTCACTAATATCCACACATGAACTTTATTTCAAGAAATTTCCAAACAAAGAATAAAATGCACATCAGGTCAAAGCAGTATTACGTAGATCTGGTGTTTCAGCAGAGCTGCGCCGTTTCTCTTTCCTTCGTCGCTGCTTGTTCTTCAGAGAGACCTGCTGCTGGCAGGGCTGCTGGATCGCAGGCATCGTGCTCCAGAAGCTAACGCATGTGCTGCTGGCGTTGCATGAGCACATGCCTCCAGACTGAGCAGCTCTCCAACAGCAGATGTCTGCCGGTCCACTGCAGGCACTGAGATGCTGTTTGGAGTTTTCCGTGATGTAAATCTCGCGCTGATCAACAATCGCAGTCAGCTGTCAGTCAGATCACTTGTGTGCAGCTTGCACTACCCCTGAAGTAGGTACGAAAAACCGAGAAGAGCCGAGCAGGACCTGCTAATGGAGATGGATCTGGGTGAGAGCTGCTCAGAGGCGCTCTGGTGGAGTCGCGGCATTAGAGGCCTCCTGCTGACCAGATGTGGTGCAGCTGTTCTTCCTGAGAGGACTTCAGAGAACAACCAGCATCACGGAGACCCAGGAACCCAGCAGCAGGTCACATGAGGCCAAAACTCATCTGGCCCACAACTGAACCTCTCGCCTCCCTGAGCACACCATCCTCTGAGTGAAACATGGTGATGGCAGCATCATGCTGTGGGGAGGGGGTGTCTATCACCTTCCAGCAGGAGAACCACCCTAAACACACATCCAAAGATACAGTGGGATGGTTGAGATTCAAGCTGACTGGTGGGTTAGAATGGCCTAGTCAAAGTCCAGATGACGGCAGGACTTGAACCCTGATGTTCTCAGATGTTCTGCATCCAGTCTGACTGAGCTGAGATGTTTCAGTCCAGAGACCTTCAGGAGGTTGTACACAGGGCTGAACGCTCCAGCCCGCTGCGTGAAAGGCGTCGGTCCTGCCGGGTGCTCCTCCTCCGCGGCGCCTGCGAGTCCCAGGCAGTGCCGTCTGAGGCTGAGAGCTCCTTCTCCATGGTCCTCATGGTGACTCAGCTCTCCCACTCTGGCTTAAACCTGCTTCTCTGTTCCCTGCAGCGTTCCAGGGAAAACCGCCTGCTTCCAGCCGCCTGTCTGTTACTCATTTGAGCAGCGGTTCTGATCCGGCCTCCTGGTTTCTGCTCCGCGCTGCACAGCTTCCAGACTCTGTTGCTGATAAGTACTGTGAACAGCAGCAGTTGTTGTGTGAGAACCGAGGAGTCGTGAAAGTGAAAGCGTGTCCTGATTGTGCGCTTTATGGGAGTAATTACAGGCCTGACAAGTCCATGTTGGCAGATCAACAAGCTGCCTGTTTTCCATCATCGTGTTTGCCGTGCACTGATGACGGGACTAACATGGAGACGATTAGAGACAACAGCTCGCTCTGATTGTTCACAACTGATCAGGATCGTTGAGCTCCTCTCAGACTCTCGTCATATTATCTCTCCGCTGAAGCCAGAACATGGAGGGATTTACCGCAACAGAGACGTCCCTGTTTTCATGTCTCACTCTCTGCTCCATCATGTTTCTCTTCTTTCTTCACCTTATTGACACATTTCTGGCTCACTTTCTTCTTCTAATCATATTTTCCTGCATAATTTTTGATTAAATATAGAAAAGAAACAGCCCTTATTGTCCCAGAGTGGGGAAATTCAGGTATAACAGCAGCAACAGGATATGGAGGTTCAAACAAAAGATTAAAGTGTTAAACCTGCAGTAGGTAACTTTTATAAAAAATATATTTTTTACATATTTGTTAGAACTGTCACCATGTCATGACAGCATAACATGAGACAGATATTCTGTGAAAAGACTGAGCTCCTCCACCTCCTCCTTGTGGTCCTACAGCCACCTGCAGAAATGCACCGCTCCCAGTCAGAAACATGTTTTTGCTCTGAGCAAAAACATGTTTTTCATAGAATTTACCTTCTGCATATCTTAAAACATATAAAAAACAAGATTAACTGTACAATAGTAATAATAATGTACTGACAAGATTCTAACATAAGACGCTGTGTTGTCAGGAATAGAGATCTTGTACTCATGAAGTGCAACTGAGTACGGCGACTTTTTTTAAAGTACATAATCTTTGTTTATTAGGATCGCCATTGGCCGTTACCATGACAACAGCTACTCTTATGGTGGGGTTCGCATCATAAAGACACATTTATCACACAAACAGCAACACACACTTTATATAACATTAGTAATTAATTAATTCGTAAACGTACAGCTATAACTCTTTCTATGATAAAATAAATCAACTCATTTTTTAAAAGCTCCAGCGTTTGTTACGTTTAAAACAGGTGAAGGGAGGGCGCTCCATGACCTCATTCCTCTAAAAAGAACAGACTGTTGTCCAGCATGGCTGCTGCACCATGAAAAACAACCTTTTAATGCAAAATTAACATTTTATTAAAATTATGCAAAGAGTGATTAAATAAATGTTGGTTATGTAAAACATCTGGTGTTTTAGATACTGCAGTATTTCTAAAATAGCAAAGAAGAGCAACATAAACCTTGTCACTGAACATTAAGGAGACAACAGACCGTTTACAGTATGTCGGTGCAGAAAACCAGATGTGTCATGACAGCAAAAATATTATTAAAAATGAGTAAAAACAGAGTAAATGATCGTGTGAATTCCAGCAGGGATGTGAATATTTATTGAGTCTGTTGGGAGCAGTGATGGTTCCAGAGTCTGATAGCTGCTGGGAGGAAGGATCTATGGTAACGCTGCTTAGTGCCCCGAGGACGCAGCCGTCTGTCACTGAAGCAGCTCTGCAGCAACAGGTGGGCACCGTCCATCAGAGATGTTCTTTTAGAGTCCCTCTGCCTCTAAAATCAACCTTGAACTGAAGTAGAAAGTAGGCAGGCACTGATTGCTCTGGACTGGTCTAACTGGTCTGTCAGCAGTGGAAGGCAGAACATGTCAGAAATCAGAGATGCTTCAAGACAGAAGCTCTGATTGGTTTAAACGTCCCTGATGTCCTCAGGACTTCCTGGAGACTCTGGAGGACCTGGATCTGAGCTACAACAACCTGGTGGACATCCCCTGGGAGACCATCTCCCTGCTGGTCAGCGTCAACACCCTGAGCCTGGACCACAACCTGATCGAGAGCGTCCCTGAGGGCATCTTCTCCAACCTGCACAAGCTGGCCAGGTACGTCTCCGAGCTCCCACTCCCGCAGCTGGGCTCCCACTCTGCTTTGGACCTCCTTCTCTAACACCGCCCTCGGTAGAGAAGATGGTTCTGGTTCTGGTTCCAGGCACTGACTGGGTCTGAGTCCACGTTGGGCCGATGAAGGCCTCAGAGAGGAGGTCTTATGCTTCTGTTGCGTCATTTCTCATCATGTTTATCTAAACTTCTGGGCCAAACTGTCCTGATTGGTTTTCATATCTCAGATGTTTGTTGCTGTTGGAAACGAACGATAGCTGCGTCTCCTGAGCTGTTGGACCTGTGAGCTGTGAGGGACCAGCTTCGTTTCCACCTCCGTCCCTGGGCAGGTTCTGGGTTAACACCGGTGACGTGTCCAGTCCACCCGGACCAATTAAAAATATTCTCTTATTCAGCGGCTTCGCTGCCTTCACGACAGCAAAAGCAGAAAAACATGAACGTTTTTATCATAAATGTGTCCATAATGAAAATAACTACTATATGAGCTCAGAGACCAGGGAAGAAACTCAGCTTCAAGAAGTTTTTATTAAACGAAAATCTGAAAAATAAACATGAACTGATTTATTTTAGTGCTGTTTAGTTCTAAACTTTAATGAAGGATGAACTTTAAAAACAAGTTTGTCTGTAGTCTGTGTGAACTGATCTTTAAAACACACACACACACACACACACACACACCCCCCTCTGTATCAGGACCGGCTCCTGTCACTTCGCCCTGTATTCAGTGTTTAACCTCTCAGTCGCTCTTATAGTCTCTGCTCTTCAGAGGACCCCCCCTCCCCGCCCCCCAGTTCGTAAAAACCGAAAACAGGTTGCCATAGCAACACACGTTGAGCTGTTTGCCTCTCATCTTTACTGTCAGGCCTCTGCAGAAACAAGCATTTCTCTCCAAAGCAGAGTTCACCAGCTGCGTTTCCATCGAACATAAACTGCACAAATCGAAATTATGAAAATTAATTAGCTTCATAGAAACACGGCAATTTAGAAAAGCTCATGCTTTCCATAAAAACGTTTTGTGCTAGGATGAGGTGGTTTTTCAGCCGTAATAAAATGTGCATATTTCTCAAAACTGCAATGGAAACGGGTTTTTTTGGGTCTTTTGCATCACGAGTCACATGATCAACAACCGGAGGTTACTACTGGCGAAGAAGACGACAGGAAGTGGGAGGAGGACGAAGCGGCATGGTCTTATTGGACGAGGAGCATCTGGCTCCACCAGAGCTCTCACAGCATCACAACGTTCATCTCGAGTTGAGTTTCTCTTCTGAAAAATCACCGACGACGGTTTCCCCAAACGCTGCTTCACGTCGCTGCTCCCAGGTATTAGGAGCTCGTTGCTCCAGCGTCTCCGCTGAGGGCTGGAGGCTGAAATGTGGATCTCTCTCGTGATTTTTAACGGCTTGTCACGTGAACAAGCTCGTTCGCTCCTCGGCTACTGGTCGACAAGCAGGAAGCAGCAGGATCCGTGTGCAGATCGAGCTGCACGCCTGCGCCTTCGGCTTCAGTTTGGCAGCCGAAGGGTGGTTCTGGAGGGAGCGGAGCCGCTGTGTGTCGGAGTCGCTCATCGAAGATGCAAACAGACCGGACGAGCTGGAAGGCGGTGAGTGTTCAGCCGGCCGACCACCTGCTGCCCATGACGCGGGTTTTATTCTCTTCAGCACGAAACCAAAGCAGCTGAAGTTAAACTCAGGTCTGTTTCCAGCTCAACTCATTCTGAGGAATATGAAGCGTCTGACATCCAGTTTCCTGAAGCCGGTAAATCCCCAGTCAGACCAGTTCTTCCCCACAGCTCCAGGGACCCGGGACTTGCCCCTGCAGAGATCTGCTTGCTCTGTTCTAGCGTCTGTTCCCACAGATTTCCTCTCTGAGGATGCATTCAGGCACATCTGGAGCTTTTAGTTGCTCCTTCAACACACGTTGCTCTGAACGGACTCCTGGAGCCGGTCCCAGCTCCAGCCGGGACCAGTTCAACTGGACCGGCGCCGCTGTCCGTTCTGCTGCTGAGGCCTGGTGTTAAAGGCTTCCTGGAGACTTGAATGAAACTCAGTGGTCATTTTAAATCTGTCTTCTGCATGAATCTGAATATCAGTCATAAATAACCAAAGAGATGAAATCATAACCTGTCTGCTCTGTTAATATCAGGGTTGTGTTATTTTGTTGAGTTTGTTCATCTGACAGCAGCTTTAAGCACACCGGGGCCATTTCAGTGTTTACTAATTAGTTTATTATGTAGACATAGATGAGGAGGAAGAGACACTGCTGGGTCGGCCAGTGAGGAGGTCCACTGGGTCAGGGCTGGCTTTGATTTATCCGATTCCATTTTATTTGCTATTTTTTAACAAGTATTTTTATCTTTAACATAAATATCATAATCAGTATTTGTATGGTTATTATTTCAGGGCTTTTTATTATTTTAGAGTTTTTATCTTTGTTTCAGTGTTTTTAAACACAGAAGCCCTGAAAGGGAAGGGAAAACATCTGTTTTCAAGACCATTTTCTAAGTCAGACCA
The DNA here is from genome assembly GCA_014839685.1 of Anableps anableps. Classification (NCBI taxonomy): domain Eukaryota; kingdom Metazoa; phylum Chordata; class Actinopteri; order Cyprinodontiformes; family Anablepidae; genus Anableps; species Anableps anableps. The sequence continues at coordinate 528,519 of CM026068.1, forward strand.
AAGTTTCTTTTTCTCTTGACTTTAAAAGTCACGTGGCAGTAAACAAATAAAAAAGAAGATTAAAATATTTTAAAGCTTTTTGTTTGGCTTAGGCCCTGAGGTGCAAGTTTTAAAAAATTCTGTTGCGTCATTTTTGTACGTTGATTTTTTTCTTCTCATCCTTACAAAAATGACACGACAGTTTTGTTTGCACTTCAGGACTGAAGCCAAACGAACCAAAACATGTATAAATGAAAAGACTTAAAAACAGAACTTTCTTCTTTTCCACTCGGTTGTTTGCTGTAGAAATTAAAGAAATCATTTTTTTAAGTCCAAAATACTTAATAGAAAAACACAGTTGGTCAAATTTTGCACCTTGTAAATTTTTTATGCTTAACATCAGAAACAAAAAGTTCCACAAGGAGGAAAAAAAAGCTTAAATTTTTTTTTACTTGCACATGACTTAGACAATGTGTCTTCACAGAATATTATTTTTGCCTTTCAGGTCTTCCGTATCCATGTCTCTTTATTCTGTGATTATTTCTGTGCTCTAGTTTTTAGGTTAGCTCTGAGGTGTTCTTGTGCTTTCTGTTCTGAACCTCTGCAGCAGCGACTCCATTAATAATAATGAAACAGATCAAAGAGATCAATTTAACTTCCACAAACAGAAAATTAATTTCAAGGGAGCATAAAACAAGTTACTAAAGAAGCATTGTCATTTATCCGATTAAATAGTTTTGCCCTGCTCCTGATTCCCAGTCGAGCTGGTTCCCAGCAGAGGAAAAGCTGCAGCGACTCCATCAGCCGGTGCGGCCAGGAGAGGGTACGGAGGGCTCTCCATGTCAGAAATCTCCGTTCAGAGACGTTTCCGGGCCGGTCTGAGGTCGGCCAGCAGCAGAAATGCGACTCTGGCCGCGTCCTGATCCAGAGACGAGGGCCTGAGCCGTTTCCTGCTCTGCTCTCTGCGTCTGCGTTGATCCTTGGCCTCTCTTGTCCTCCCGCCTCCCTCCCTCTCACACGGCCTCCCCCCTCGTTGATCGATTACCCATCTGCTCCCGCCTCCCACTCCATCCTTCGGCGCAAACAGCAGCGCCAAAAAGCCATAAATATGATTTGGGAGAAATGAGTCACCCTCCTCCGTAGCCTTTGCTTCTTATCTGTCTGGACCTGCCAAGTCACTGACTTTAAAGAAACGTTGGCTTTTATTTTCAAATAATTACGTCCTCTGGGCTCATATTTATAGCAGCTTTCTGAGACGCGGAGAACGAGATGGGAGAAGAAATTAAACGCTGAAAACTGACTTCAAAGTCATTTTTCCTTCCTCAGAAAAACACAGCAGCTGCTTTGAAGACGAGGACTTCTGAACCCCACTTTTCCCAGTCTGGGTTGTTCTTCCAGGACGTTTCTGGGAGCCGGTTCTGAGGTCTGTTTCAGATTAGCACTGAGACCGCAGAGACGTTGCTTTTACTCCAGGTTTTTGCTCAGATACGAGCGAGAGATTCCCTGGAGGTGCGTGTGGATGGACGGTGAGGATCTCTGTGTTTCTGTTTCCACCAGGCTGGACATGACGTCCAACAAGCTGAAGAAAATCCCTCCAGACCCGCTGTTCCTGCGGATCCCGGTGTACGCCAAGATGAAGGGCTCTCCGCTCACGGCGCTGGTGCTGAGCTTCGGGGGGAACCCCCTCCACTGCAACTGTGAGCTGGTGTGGCTTCGCCGGCTGACCCGAGAGGACGACCTGGAGACCTGCGCCTCGCCCAGAGACCTGGCCGGCAAATACTTCTGGACCATCCGAGAGGTTCGTTGGGGAAATGCTCCACTACTGGTAGCGCGAGCACCTCCGCTCAGGACAGACAGCCATCCACACACCTGATGGTTGCTTAGGGAGACTTGTTGACCTAACAGCGGGAGGAAGCTGGAGTACCATGAGAGAGTCTGAGCATCCACCTGGAGAGCATGACAATCCAAGCCAAAAAAGGCCAGGTTGGGATTCGTACCCAAGACCTTCCTGCTGCAAGGCAACCCTGCTAACCACTGATGTGTAGAAAATGTAAATCTCTATCAGTTAAACAGGGTGTACTTACTTTTTACTGGGACTCTAAAGGAGGTCCTTGTAAAAACAAATTTTAGCCTCTATCAGCCTCTGATTTTCAGTGTCAGCACAGGTGTCTCCAGCTCCAGACTAAACATTTCGTTAGCAAGCTAAATGTTTGGCTCAGAGCTAAATATGCAATATACAATGCAATCTGCAAACTCCCCTGCCAGTAACCACCAAAATCAAAGCTGGGTCTTCTGAGCCTCTTTCTAAACTCCTGATGGCGAATCGCTTCATGCCGCCTCTTCATCGTTTCTTTTCCTCTTTTCTTGAACAACGTTTCAGCTTAAAACAAAGGATGAGGCGTTTTAAAGGCGATCCAGACGTTTAGCGATGGATCTGCAGCAGCAGTGACGCATCAGCGCTGAAGGGTTCAGTCTCACCAGCAGGAGTTTGTAGAGAAGCTCTCAGGAACCAGCTTTTATTTTGATAGTCCGCTTCCGCTTATCGGCAAGACAATTTGCATATTAGCTGAATATTAGCTAAAAAATTAGTTTGGAGCTAAATAGTTAAGTTGCTCACTAAATAATTATGTTGCTAAGCATTTAGCTAACTAAGTATTTAATTGACACTGTGACATTTTTAAATGAATGAATAACATGGTGAAAATATGACTTTGAAAATGAACCCCCAGTTCTCCTCCTATGACCAGCTAAACAACCCAAATTACCGTAGATGGGTCGAAGGACAGATTAAGAAGCCTCTCCTGGGGCCTGCTGTTCTGACCCGGTTCTGAGGGTGTCCTCTCAACCACCCAGGCGGGTTTGGCTCTGAGCGTCTCTCAGAGATAACGTCTGGACAAGGCGGTGCAGAGCGCTTTGCACCACCTCAGACCCTCTGAGCTGCCACAGATCAACAGGCAGACACGGAGGTGCTTCCTGGGATAAACATGGGATTATCTGGCATTATCTTGAAGAGGATGCTGCACTGCTCGCGCCACTCGGGGGAATATGTGTCGACCTGCCTGAGAGGCGCCACAATGAGGGGATTAGCCCTGAAAAGGTTGTGTTGTTGAAGGTTTGGCGCTCATTAATGCTCCGAACACCTTCCTGCTGTGAGGTCACGTGAGCTCCTCTTCTGCCCTCCAACCAGCGAGGATTTATTCTCTTAGAAATCAGAGAAAGGTCACTTTTCCTCTCGGTAAAACCTAAAACTCCTCCTGAGGATGTTCAGGGTAGCTGGTCTGGCTCAGCTCCTGCTCCTGATCTGGACGCTCCCCGCCTCTGGTCGCAGCAGTTCGTCCAGGAACCTTTGGCGGGTTAAAAGCACAACTGGAAGTCAGTCGAGATTACGGTGAAGCTGCATGAGGTCAGCTATCCGCTCTGATCTCAGCAGGCCCTGAGAGGTGGGTGAGGTGACGACCCTCTGTCTCCCGCAGGAGGAGTTCGTCTGCGAGCCGCCCATGATAACCCGTCACACCTCCAAGATGTTTGTGATGGCAGGTCAGGAGGTCAGCCTCCGCTGTAAATCCATCGGGGACCCGGAGCCGTCCACGCACTGGGTCAGCCCCGACGGGAAGCTGATCGGGAACACCTCCAGAACCATCTGCTACGAGAACGGGTCGCTGGACATTCTGAAGGCGTCCGTCAAGGTAGACGGTGCTTTAGTGAAGTCTTGTTGAACTGTTCTCCCAGATTCTTTCCTCACCTGGAGGAACTGAATCTCTGGTTTAATTTTTCTCGTTTCCTGTGTTTTCGAGGACTCTGGGAAGTTTACCTGCATAGCATCAAACGCAGCCGGTGAGGCCACGGCTCCTGTTGAATTAGTCGTCAACGATTCTCCACACTTTGACCTCAAACTGGACCCCGACCCGGGGCCCTCGGACATCCCCACATCCATCAAGTCCAACGTCAGCGGAGGCCAGCCCAGGTCCGACCAGCAGAGGGTCAGCGTGTCGGATCTGACCTCCAGCTCGGCCGTCATCAGGTGGCCGCCTCAGAACCACATCCCAGGAGTTCGCATGTACCAGATCCAGTACAACAGCTCCACAGACGACATCCTGATATACAGGTGAGCTGTTGTTAGAGGAAAGGGTTTGAGGAGCGTTTCCTCTCAGCCTTTGGTCTGGGTTTGATCATGTTTGACTGGAATCAGAGAATAAGCAGAAGGAAAACTGAAAGCTGAGGCATTCTGGAGCAGTTTTTGAGTCTTAGGTTTGTTCATATTTCTCATTCTGTGGCTGTTTGTATCTCATTCACCCATCTAATCAAGATTTATCATCCCTGATTATGGAAATCTCTTACCTGCTTATTCTGATTTTAAATTATTTAATTTCTCCTTAAATTTTCTACAGTATAAAAGCTTCTGAGTAAAATGATTAATAATTTATGAGGCGTCGTCACACTGTGTTAGTTACAAATGTTTAGTGAAAAGATGATTACAGATGTGACATTTCTAGCCGTCCTCAGCATCTTATGTTAGCAATTAGCACAGTTAGCATTGCTAACGGTCAGTGATGGGCTAACTAAAATGTTAGTTATGCTAACCCTAAAGTGCTAATCATAAGCATAAGTTCTGCTAACGCTAAAGCGCTATGCCAATATGGTACTTTAGCTAAAACTAATGCTAAAGCACTAAATTCAACCAAATTGTCAATTGTAACGTTACAACATAGTATATCGCCCTTGATTTAGCCTAAGTGACCACGGTAGCGCTTCGGTCAGAACACACGCAGGACATCAGAAGATTTTAAACTGTTTACTGTTCTACAGCGATGCATTCTGGGTACCGAATAAACATCATTTTCTGTACCGCATCACAGGTGGAGCACATGAGGAGAGGAAACGGATCTGCTACATAAACGGTCTTCACTCACTTCAAAATAAGAGCATGAAAATAAACGTCTAACAGTTTGAAGAACTCTTAACAGTCGAGAACCAAAACTTCAGCACAGATGTCGAACTTTATTCAACTAAGTTTACAAAATGGCCATGTAAATCAGTACTTTAGGATTTATCCAGATAAATTTATTTAGAGGACGCAAAGAGTGCTACATGTTTTCAAAGTTGGCAAAAGCACAAAAAATTAGCTAATCTATTAGCACATTAGCGAAAGACTCCCCACCACTGCTTTTAAGTATTAAAATATTAAACAGCGGGAAAGAAAGAAGGGAAGTTAATTTAGGGGAAGCTAAGTACGCTAAGCATTTTCAAAGCTAGCAAAAATCCTAACACTAATCCTAGCACTAACGAAAAAGTAGCTCCCCTATTAGTGGAGGTGTGACCACCATTGCTAATGGTAACTATAAACGTGTTCTCTCCATGACAGGTCAGGAGACCCTCATCTTAACTGGGAGATTTCTTAGTCCAGTATTGTCCATGGGATGTCTAACTGGAGAAATCAGAGAAACTTTACTTTGATGTGTTCAACCTTCCTGTTCGCTGCTGAGGTTGAACTCCCTGTTGAAGTTGCATCCTGAAGGAATTTCTGGCATGCCTTCATAGAAATGTGTTTGCTTTCTAGAAGCTTCTTACACCTTCTGTTCTTCCTCAGACTGAAAAGAGCTGAAAATGTTGAGTCTTCCTCACTCGGTTCCATCTTTCACACCAGAGAGGGTTGCTCTTAGCACAACTGTTGGTGTGGTGCGTTTACTGATCAGGGAAGAAAAGATCGTTTTTTGGTTTTCGACCAGCCAGTCACAGATCAGGGATGGTCAGGAATAAAATGACCTCCAGACAAACTTTTCAGACAAATAAATCGGTATCTGCCAAAATCGGAATCAATAAGGCTTCTGAAAGATCGGTGACCGGCCAGAAAACTGCAATCGCTGCACCTGTAAGTTTCAGACGTGACGGGATTTCATTGATTTTCCTTCATTAGAAAAGACAACATCCACTTCTGCATCGTAGATTTTAGAACAGCGGTTCATGCAGGTGTTAGTTTTGTGATGCAGGCTGAGCCAGACTTTAGGAAGGGCTTACAGGGGCCAGCAGCCCAGGGCCCCGAGTTTTTCTGGGGGGGCCAAAAAAAACGTTTTTTTGGGTGTACTTTGCATGTTTTACAAACATGGCACCTCAGATTAAAGTCATAAGCTCATTTGTGGTGTTTTTTAAAAATAGGGTTGGATTTTTATGAATTTTGACTAAACTAAATATTTGAAAATGATTATCTTTTGGGACCAACATTGAGCCATCTGCTGGACGTTTTAAACGAGTCAGCCATCAGTTCGTACCTGCAGATGTGTAGGCCTACCTATTAATGTTCTGTAATTTAAATGAGTAAAATATTTTTATTTTCTGGGATAGGGCACCAAAACTGGCTCCTGCCCAGGGACCCTTATTCTTCTAGATCCGGCCCTGGTTGCAGGCTGTATTTCATAAACCCTGCAATAGATCAGAGCAGCGCTGTGGTCACATATTGTCCTAAAACACCACGCAGCAGCAATAATTCAGAGTTTATTCTGTTCATTGGACCCAAATCCTCCCTGAGTTCTGGTCCGCGGCAGGAGGCAGGTGTTGTTCCAACCGGGACGGAGACAAACTGTGATGCTGGAGAACCCCGAAGAGCCGTGAAATCACGAGTGCAGATAAAAGAGCTATAAAAGTGAGCGAGTTGCTGCTGGGAGCACGAACGGGACTGCAGAGCTGGAAGTTATAGAGATAAAGGAAAGAAAAGCAGCTGTGATGAGAGCAGAGAGAACATCAGAGGCAGGAGTGTGTTATTGCTGCAGCCCTTCAAAGATTCATCCGAGTGGTCATCTCTCACAACATTCCTATCTGCGGAAGACTCAGCGGACTTTAGAAAAACGCCTCCAACATTCGGACTGACTTCAGAGAAAAGAGCAGCTGGACTCGTCCCCGAGCAGCTGGACTCGTCCCCCAGCAGCTGGACTCGTCCCCGAGCAGCTGGACTCGTCCCCCAGCAGCTGGACTCGTCTCTGAGCAGCTGGACTCGTCCCCCAACAGCTGGACTCGTCCCCCAGCAGCTGGACTCGTCTCTGAGCAGCTGGACTCGTCCCTCGTCCCTCAGCAGCTGGACTCGTCCCTCGTCTCCCAACAGCTGGACTCGTCCCTGAGCAGCTGGACTCGTCCCTCGTCCCCCAGCAGCTGGACTCGTCCCTGAGCAGCTGGACTCGTCCCCGAGCAGCTGGACTCGTCCCCCAGCAGCTGGACTCGTCCCTCGTCCCCCAGCAGCTGGACTCGTCCCTCGTCCTCCAGCAGTTGGACTCGTCCCTGAGCAGCTGGACTCGTCCCCGAGCAGCTGGACTCGTCCCCCAGCAGCTGGACTCGTCCCCGAGCAGCTGGACTCGTCCCCCAGCAGCTGGACTCGTCCCTCGTCCTCCAGCAGTTGGACTCGTCCCTCGTCCCCCAACAGCTGGACTCGTCCCTGAGCAGCTGGACTCGTCCCTCGTCCCCCAGCAGCTGGACTCGTCCCCCAGCAGCTGGACTCGTCCCTCGTCCCCCAGCAGCTGGACTTGTCCTCCAGCAGCTGGACTCGTCCCTCGTCCCTCAGCAGCTGGACTCGTCCTCCAGCAGCTGGACTCGTCCCTGAGCAGCTGGACTCGTCCCTCGTCCCCCAGCAGCTGGACTCGTCCTCCAGCAGCTGGACCCGTCCCTCGTCCCCCAGCAGCTGGACTCGTCCCCCAGCAGCTGGACTCGTCCCTCGTCCCCCAGCAGCTGGACTCGTCCCCCAGCAGCTTGACTCGTCCCTCGTCCCCCAGCAGCTGGACTCGTCCTCCAGCAGCTGGACTCGTCCCTCGTCCCCCAGCAGCTGGACTCGTCCCTGAGCAGCTGGACTCGTCCCCCAGCAGCTGGACTCGTCCCTCGTCCCCCAGCAGCTGGACTTGTCCTCCAGCAGCTGGACTCGTCCCTGAGCAGCTGGACTCGTCTCTGAGCAGCTGGACTCGTCCCTCGTCCTCCAGCAGTTGGACTCGTCCCTCAGCAGCTGGACTCGTCCCTCGTCCCCCAGCAGCTGGACTTGTCCTCCAGCAGCTGGACTCGTCCCTCGTCCCCCAGCAGCTGGACTCGTCCCTGAGCAGCTGGACTCGTCCCTCGTCCCCCAGCAGCTGGACTCGTCCTCCAGCAGCTGGACTCGTCCCTCGTCCCCCAGCAGCTGGACTCGTCCCTGAGCAGCTGGACTCGTCCCCCAGCAGCTGGACTCGTCCCTCGTCCCCCAGCAGCTGGACTTGTCCCTCGTCCCCCAGCAGCTGGACTCGTCCTCCAGCAGCTGGACTCGTCCCCCAGCAGCTGGACTCGTCCCTCGTCCCCCAGCAGCTGTTCTGCTGGGAGCCCTCTAACTGGGCTTTACTGGTGCAGCCAGACCATAAGGTGACCGTCTCGGTGGTCTGTCCGGTTTCCCACGCATGCTGGTGTGTGAACACGTCAGAACCCAGCAGCAGTAACTGGTGACCAGTAACACCAGACGTCCAAGACTCGGGGCAAGATAAATATGACGGGCGCATTTACATGAACCTTCCTCCTTCCATGTTTGTGATGTAAACATGCAACTCCCCCAGTGGAGCTATTAGGGATTATAACGGATATACTGGATGGTCTGGTGGTGCTGGTGAACAGAGACGAGACATTGGTGGCTTCGCCCTGCCTGACTGAATTCTGTTTCATTTCAAGCAAATTCTAAAACAATAAATTCACACATTTCAAATGTGTTTGTTGTGGACACATTAGGGGCGCGTCTGTGTGATGAGCTCACGTTGATCCTTTGCTGTCACTGCCTGTCGCTGCCACTTTGCTGCTGCTGAAACCTCCCCGTCGTGGGGCAGAACGGGACATTTCGGCCGTCGCCTCTCCACTGTCTGATGGGCTCCAGGCAGCGGAGAGGCTCTGTGTTGCTGCAGTTTCCTTTGCGAAGCGGAGAAGCTGCTTCCAGCAGGACGCTCCCTCCTCTGTGGAGCCTGAAAGCAGACAGCTGAAGCCTCCTCCTGCTTTCAAGGGAACAGCTCTGATTTCTGGACTCAGCAAAGTTTCTGAAATAAAACAGCCGAGTTCTCCTCTGCTTCTATAGCAGCTGCTGTTGTTGCCTTGAGCTCGGTGTTTACACCCTCCAGTGGAGCTGGAAAACACCAGAGAGGCGCCGTAAAACAAAGAAAGGTTGGAGTCTTCATCACTGAGAGGAGCAGGGTTGAGACAGACAGGCAGCAGGAAGCAGAACAGAGCCAGGTTTCATTCTGATCAGATATGTCTTCTTTAAAATGACCCATTCTGCATCAGACAGTCGCTGAACCATGACTACAAGTAAGAGAACTCGATACATGATGGAGTCGCTTGATCCACCGGGGTTTCTGGTTTGGATTACATTTGTGTTTGCTCCTGGGTTGTTTATTATTATCATTAATGTCTTGCCATATGCATCTTATTCCTGGGTTGCTTATTATTGGGATTAAGGTTTTCCATACCAGTTGATTCCTCCGTGGTGAGTCTCTGCTCCTTCCTGTCTTCTGTTCTGTGTGTTTTGGGTTTCATTCTTATGTTTTGCTGTTGGTTTCTGGTTCCTTTTGTGTCAAATTTTGGATTGCTCCTAGAAAATCAAGTGTCTGCTTGATTTCAGGCCTTGAACCAATGATGTGACGGTTGTTAAATCTCTCTGGAGCTCCGCAGGGTTTCACATTTACAGTCGCTGACCACAGCATCGTCTCCGTCCCCGTGTCCGATGTGTCCTGCCGGATCCATTCGCTCCGCTCGGCCTGATCCGGCTGCTCCAGAATAGACCCGGTGTGTATTTTCAGCTGGAAGTAGGAGCCCAGCAGTCTGCATTTTGACTTCCCTCCACCCTGTCTCTGTTTCATTTTCTCAAATAACAACAAACCAATCAATGTGACGAAAAGATGCGTCACCCGAAGCTCTGGCTGGTTTCTGAGCGCTGGAGCCGAGCCAGCCGAGCAGACTGGACTATAAATACGCGCCGTGCAGCAGCGAGCACGTTTCCTGGCTGCGAAGCCCTCAGGAGGCTCCTGTGCGCCACTCATGGTGCTGAGAAGCTTCTCGTCAGCGCTCACAGACGAGGCGCGGCGGCGGCTCCTCAGGCTGCGGGTCTCCGGCAGGCCCGCCGCGGCTCCTGGGACGGGCCTGCTTAAGTCCTGAATGTTAGGAAGTTGTTCTTAATTCCCCTTCAGGGCCTCAGCCAAAAAAATATAAATGAAAGACTTAAAGAAAGAAAGACTTAACATTTTTCTTTTCCACTTTGTTGGAGATTTTTTGTTTTATAGTCCCCCCCCCACATGTTCCACAGGGTTAAAAAAAAAAAATATTTAAATCTTAATTATTTATTTTCTTGCACACGACTTTTAAAGTCAAGAGAAAAGGCCTTTCTGGGCTTCCGTACTGGTTGGCATGTGACGCTGAGGTCTTCCTGATGAATGGTCAGCCTGGACCTGCTGCCTGGGGTCAGGCTCAGGAAGCAAACAGGAAGTGCCGGACGGACGGAGGAAGCTGAATCATGGTGGAACGCTGTCTTCACAGCCTCTTCTTCTGTGGTTTTCCCACCGTGGGGGTTTTAGCTCCTGCAGAATAACCTGAAGGTCGACGCGTGGAGACGGCGGTCTGACACGTCCTGCGTCTCTCCAGCTGTTCCCCCGGTCAGACTCTGGAGGAAGGAGAGGAAGAGCTGTTCCTGCGTTACTCCTCCTCCTCCTCAGCTCTGCCCCAGGCCAAGAAAAACCTGCCCCGCTTCATCCTCCACCACTTTCACAAACACTCGTGAACTCTCAGGATCAGGGGCTCAGCCTCCGTCGGCAGCAGGAAATGAAGATATCGATTCTTCCTCCTTTAATATTCTCTGCTGCTCCTCTTCCTCGTGTGTCCCACTGCAGAACTGGATGTTTGTGTGTTTTCATGAAAGGCTTTCTGTTAGCGGGCGCATTTGAATGTGTGTGTGTGTGTGTGCGTGTGTGTGTGTGTGTGTGTGTGTGTGTGTGCGTGCGCGTGAGCTCTCTAATTACCATCCTGGCTGCTCCTGGAGGAGATTAAAGCAGAGAAGGAAGGCGGCTGATGAAAGATGGACAGACTGCTGCAGAGCTGTGAGGAAGACTCAGCTGATGCAGAGATACGAGGAAGAGGAGGAAATGACAGCTGATCATATTCTGCTGAGATGAAGGCATCAACTTTCCTCTCCTGCCACCCTTTAGTCCTCCCATCCAGCTCTCCATCAGCACTCAGAGCTTTAAAAGTCACTTTAATGTCATCTTCCTCCTCTTCAGGTTTCATCTCCTCCGTCCTTCCTCATCATCTCTGTCTCGTTCAGCCGCTCTGTCCCTCTGGTCAGAAGACGTCCGTGACAGAAGCTTTCAGGCCAGGACCAGCCCAACCAGGTGGTCCTCTTCTCTCCGCTCCAGAGCTGTCTGCCTTCAAGCCCTCAGAGACTCTGATCACCTGGAGGACCGTCAGAGTTGGTCAGATGGACCCAAACCAAACCTCGCGTCTCTGTTTGAGGTGTTTGTCTCCAAGAAGCAGCGGATGAAGACGTCGCCACATATTCTGCTCTGCTGTAGTTAAACAGATTGTTTAGGGTCGCAGCTGGATATAATATCTGACCTGATCTTCTGACTTCCTAACAGCAGGAAATGATTGGTTGTTGGTGATGAAGATGGTTAAAGAGACCCAGAAAGAAGAAGATCTGATCAGAGGAGATCAAATGTAAACACTTAGTGCTAACACTGTGGTTGAAAACAAAAAAAAATTAAATAAAAGAGGGGGAGTATCATGGCCTAGTCAAAGTCCAGACCTAAACCAAGCTGTGAAACTGAGGCAAGACTTGTAATGTGATGTTCTCAGATGTTCTCCATCCAATCTGACTGAGCTGAAGCTCTAGATACGCATTAAGATAACGAAGGTTGATGGTTCTAGATGTTTTATATCCAGATAAAATGATGAGTTTAATGGTCTTGAACTCTCATCCATCCGTCTGTCCGTCCGTCCATCATGGGACCAGTACCTCGTTTGCTATGGTACTGTATCAGCGCCATAATTAAGACCACCCAGTACACCCAGTGGTGGCTACTTCCTTGTCCAGGAGGCTGTATCCATTCCTAAGCCAGCTACTGATGTGATTAACGACAGGCCAGCACTGCGAACTGACAAGGAGAGGACTCTCAAGCGTTAGCCTTGGATAGGCTAAAACTAGCATGCCTCGGCTGGTCACCCATGACTTCTAGTTTTTTCTTGAAAAGAAAACTTTATCAAGAAAAATAGTTGGCATACAATATCTGTAGGCATCACACATTAGATGTATTGACATGTTCTTTTGACAGATTTACTGAAATCCAACACCAATCATAAACATAATGTATTATAAGGAGCTGAAGTTGGCTTCTGATTGAGGCTTCCGATTCTGCAGATACCTAAGGGGTGTTTCCTCCTAATTTCTTACAGATATTGTTTGCCAACCATTTCTCTTGATAAAGTTTTCTTTCAAGAAGGAAGTATGAGTGGCCATGCTAGCTGGTAGCCTATCCAAAGCTAATGCTAGTGAGTAGTACCCTTCTCATTTGCCGGCGCCAGCCATTCAGTTACTGGTGGCGGTTGCTCAGTAAGCAATGTTGGCCTGTCATTAATCATTAATCAGATTAGTAGCTGGCTTTAGAATGGATATAGCCTCCCGCAACAAGGAAGTAGCCACTGCTGAGTGCGCTACAGTCCTAATTTTGGCCCTGAAACCACACCATAGATTGCTACTAGTGAAAGCTAACTGTCAGTGAATGCTAACAGTCGGTGAAAGCTAACAACCAGTGAAAGCTAACAGTCAGTGAATGCTAACAGTCGGTGAAAGCTAACAGTCAATGAAAGCTAACAATCGGTGAAAGCTAACAGTCGGTGAAAGCTAACAGTCAGTGAAAGCTAACATTCGGTGAAAGCTAACAATCAGTGAATGCTAACAGTCAGTGAAAGCTAACAGTCAGTGAAAGCTAACTGTCAGTGAATGCTAACAGTCGGTGAAAGCTAACAACCAGTGAAAGCTAACAGTCAGTGAATGCTAACAGTCGGTGAAAGCTAACAGTCAATGAAAGCTAACAATCAGTGAAAGCTAACAGTCAGTGAAAGCTAACATTCAATGAAAGCTAACAGTCAGTGAAAGCTAACAATCAGTGAATGCTAACAGTCAGTGAAAGCTAACAGTCAGTGAAAGCTAACAGTCAGTGAAAGCTAACAATCAGTGAATGCTAACAGTCGGTGAAAGCTAACAGTCAGTGAAAGCTAACAATCAGTGAATGCTAACAGTCGGTGAAAGCTAACAGTCGGTGAAAGCTAAAAGTCAGTGAAAGCTAACAGTCGGTGAAAGCTAACAGTCAGTGAATGCTAACAGTCCGTGAAAGCTAACAGTCGGTGAAAGCTAACAGTCGGTGAAAGCTAACAGTCGGTGAAAGCTAACAATCAGTGAATGCTAACAGTCGGTGAAAGCTAACAGTCGGTGAAAGCTAACAGTCTAATGTGTTTTTTTTTTTCTCTTGGTGTTTTTCTTCCTCTTCTGGAACCGAGCTCGCGTCTGTTTATTGAGCGAGTGGGAGAGCAGGCAGGGAGCTTTTCTCTCTCGTCTCTGGCTTCATCCAAACAAAGGACGCCTCTTCTTCTTGTCCTCACCACCTCCTTTCATTCCTCTGACCTCACATCCTGCTCTCTGCTGTGTTTCTGTCCTTTCATAGTAATGATGTGATGAAGGGAGGTTTTCAGCCTGACTGCTGACCAACATGAAGGAACTGTGTGATACTTCAGGAGAGGGAACCGGTTCCGTCCACTGCTGGTTCTGATGGTGTTCTTGTTCAACAGACACGTTGAAGCTTCCAGTATCGATTGTCAGATGTTTCCAGGGGTTAACTGGGATTACTGGATTATCAGTGAGCTCCTTTATCTTCTTCCATGGACTCAGATAGAGGGGGTCTGTTCTCAGGTTCTGTTCGTCCCTCAGGTTCTGCTGTGAAATACCGGTTTCTGCCCTCAGTCCGCCCTCACATGCAGTTCCTCTGGATATTTACCTCAAACATCCATCTCTTCATCGGTTTCAGATCTCACCGTCCTCCATCCACGTTAAGCAAACCTGATGATTGAATCTGAAGCGTTAAATGACAAACCTCCTGTTTTTTCCATCTGTTGCAGCTGAACGGACAGATCCCTCAGAGCTAGAACCTTTAGAGACACAGCAGGAAAAACTACAGATTTGCTTTTTTTACACCAAAAACAAACAAAAACTGGAAAAAGAAATATTTCACAAATTCTTTCAATTTTTAGGATTAAATTAAGTTTGACATTTTTGAATCAGAATGAATATTTGGAAATTAGGTTCTGCTCTGAGGTCTGAATTATAGATTATTATGACCATTGTTGTTCTAGAGCAGCGCCTCCTGGTGGCAGCATGTTGGAGCAGCTCTGCTACGTTGATTCTGATTGGCTCTTCATTTTCTGGTTGAATCATCAGATGTTTGAACAACTAGTCCCTCAGGTTCTGGATGCTCTTACTGTTTTACTTTTGGGCAGTTGTTATAATGCGTAACCATGGCAACAAGGCATCGTTTTTTACAGCTGGGAGCAGCTCATCTCAGAAGCTCAAATAACACCTGAACTTTGACCTCAAATCCCAGAGGAGTTGAAAAGGAGGCTTCATGGATGCAAAGAGAGAAGTTCAAACCATCTCCTCCATCCATCATAGTCTTCCAACCGCACGGCCAGACGGAGACTGAAAGAGGAGCAGCAAAAGCAAAGGAGGTGGATTAGCAGAGCTGATGATGTCACCCAGGACATGTTACTGTGGAATATTGTCTCTGCTTCCCGGATATTGAGCTGTTAGCATGACGGTCATGAGACTGTCATACAGCACCAGTCTTCAGTCAGAGGCCTCCTCAGATTCGTTGCCAGACTGACTGCTACTGGAGATCCTTCCTGCCCACAGCATCACCGTCCACAACGACTCTTTGAAGAAACATGGAGGATATGAGTTATGACAAGATTTAGGATGATTAAAGTTTTACTGAACTGTTGTTTTGTGCAAAAGTTTTAGGTCACCCTTCAGTTCTTTAAACACTCCGTTTCTTCTTCTCTGTAATCTTGATGATAATTTCTCCAGGATTTCTGAAGCTCTTTCTGTGGTTTTCTTTGGACCGCTGCTGCTTGTTCAGCTCAGTTCTACCTGTTATCTCCAGCAACAGCTGCTCCCTGTTTCCCTCCAGTTGACCTGGAGTGCAGCAAGATGCTCAGCGTAGAAATGGTCAGAATGCTGCTCGGTTGTTTGTTACATGGAGGAATGCACCAGAGATCATAATCTGCCAGTTTTCTCCCGGTCGGTTCTGACTGGTGGAAAAAATATCGGACTTCGTTGAATCCATCAGAACTCAGAACTTTGAGTATTTTTGGTCTCTGAATGTATTGACCAGCAGTAAGTTAGGAGTATTGTTCTGATGATTCCCCCTAAAGCGTTCTGCAGAACATTTATTCTGTTTAGTCCAAAGAAATAAATCTGAAGCATCTCAGTTTTTTAAATGAAACATTGAAATAAATGAAGTTTCAGTCATATTTTGATGGACCTGCATGTTTTCCATCCAGATTTGAAGCTTCGGTTCCACAAACAGCAGGGATGTCGGACAGAACCGGTTCCAGTTCAGATGCATTTCTCAGAGTCAGTCAAATGAAATGAGATTATCGCCACGCTGAGTGAATTAATAACGGAGCATAAAATGGACGGAGGCTGTCAGGCGCTGCATATGTGTGAGGAGCGGTCGGAGTAAAGTGTAACTCCCATGACGCCTCAGATTTAGTGCCTGGTGAAAATTCGGAGGCGGCTGTATTTCATCCAGGTTGCAGTTGATGCATTATTCAGCGGAGGAGCCGGAGAGATGCTCACGTTTCTCTCTGGATCCTGATGGCAGCCGTGGTATCGCTGCACAATATGGCCGCTGCATTATTCAGCCCTTCAAATGAAACATGCCGTCATTGTGACGGCTTGAAGCTGCTGTTATCTGGGATCTCTGGAGCCTTTTGTGACTCCGGCTGCTGACTTGATCACCGCCGAAGGTCCAGCTGGATGTTGCTGCTGCTTTAGCTGGGTGTGGAAACAGAACGTTTGACGAAAGTCTCAGTAGAAAAGCAGAACTTTGAGTCTGAAGATGATTCAGGAACCTGGAGGAGCCTGGAGGGACCTGGAGGAAGGGGCTCTCTGTCCTGGATTGAAAACTGAAATGGGCCCAAAGAGCCTGGAGGACGGAGCCAGTGTGTGAGGAGGAGAGGAGCAGAGCTGCCGTCTCTCACACCTCCACCTCTCTCTTGACCCTCTGACCAGTTTTCCTGTCTTCACACCTTCATACACTCAGAGCTCCCAGAGGCTGGGCTTTGTTATCCATCCTTCAGGCTGAACAGCAGCTCTCCTGCAGCTCCTGACACCTGAATTATAGATCAGACTCTCCTTTGGAGGGTGAAGCTGAAAGGAGGGAGGAGAGCTCTGACTGCTTGAACCTCCAGGTTCACTGAACAAGCTCTCAACCAGGCTTAATCCTGAGAGATGAAGATGTTCAAAGCTTCACTGAAACACACTTAATGACGGGACCATCAGTTCAGTTCAGTTTCTATAGCGCCAGTTCACAACAAATGTCCTTATTTCAGTTCAATCATCCATTCATTCCAGTTGATCCCAGTTATCTACCAGTTCAGCAGCTCCATTAATTATCCAAAGTAGCTGAAAAAGTTTCTAATTAAACCCAGCAGAGCATCGAATCGTTGATTTGCAGCGTTCAGTCCTCCTGACCAGCAGGGGGCGACAGCATGGCGTTGAGACATTGACTTTCCAGCGACAGTGGAGAGGAAAAACTCCCCTTTAACAGGAAGAAACCTCCAGCAGAACCAGAACTGGGCTCAGTACCAGCAGCCATCTGCCCCGACCGACTGGAGGTTGGAGAAGACGGAGCAGAGACACGAGAAGAACAGAAGAACTGATCCAGGAGTACTTTCTATGTTCATGAAAGTCAAAAGTTAACAGCAGGAGAAGGAGAACGATGAGTTGATGGCAGCATCATCTCAGCTGAAGCGCTCCTCCAGGAAGGCATCACAGCCAAACAGAAGCCAGACCAGGTGCACCTTCTATGGAGAGAAAATAACGGAGAGAAAATATAAGTTAACAGTTGAAATAACAGCAAATAATGCAAACTGGAGAGCAGTAGAAGAAGAAAGTGAGAAAAAGTGGTCAGTCTGTCCTCCAGCAGCCTCTGGCAGCAGAGCTCCAGAACCAGCTCAGGGTGACCTCAGCCAGTCCATTAGCTTCATCAGAGAGGAAGCTTTCAGCCTGGTCTGGAGAGCAGACGGGGCGTCGGCCTCACGGGCTGAAACTGGGAGCCGGTTCCTCAGGAGAGGAGCCTGAGGACTGGAGGATCTGCCTCCCAGTCTGCTCCCAGAGCCTCCAGGAACCAGCAGGAAACCTGCAGGCTGAGAGCGAAGGGCTCTGGTGGGAACATCTGGACCAGTCAGGCCTCTGGTAGGAACATCTGGACCAGTCAGGTCTCTGGTAGGAACATCTAGACCAGTCAGGTCTCTGGTAGGAACATCTGGACCAGTCAGGGCTCTGGTAGGAACATCTGGACCAGTCAGGTCTCTGGTAGGAACATCTGGACCAGTCAGGTCTCTGGTAGGAACATCTGGACCAGTCAGGTCTCTGGTAGGAACATCTGGATTTAAATGACACATCCTGGTCAAAAATAACACCGAGGTTCTTTACTTTGTTATCTGAGGCCGGTTTAATGCCATCCAGATCAAGTGACTGACTAAGCAGGGTCTCTTTCAGAGGTTCTGGTCCAAAAACAACAACTTCTGTCTTGTCAGAATTTAAACAAAGAAAATTTGATGTTATCCAGGTTTTAATGTCCTCAAGACATGCCTGTAATCTGCCTAGCAGATTGGATTCATCAGGACTTATGGATAGATAGAGCTGAGTATCATCAGCATAACAGTGGACATTTATCCCATGCTGTCGGATGATTTTTCCAACTGGAAGCAGATAGATAGTAAAAAGAACTGGTGCAAGCACAGAGCCCTGTGGCACTCCACCAGTAACCCTGGCTTCCAGGTGTTTGAGTCCACTTCATTACTGTGGTTCAGGTTCTAATGGACTTCAGGTCCAGAGAGTGTTTTGGAGTCTAGCCCGTTTAGTTCTACTAACGCGGTTCCTGAAAATAAAGCTTTAATATTTCCATTTTATTGGTGATGGCAGCACCCCCTCCCCCTCCGCCGCAGCTGCAGCTCCGATGCGCTGATTGGACGGAAGAACTGCACGGTTTCTCCGCAGCGCCTTCATTTAAAGTTAACGTTGACGCTGTCAAAGTTTCGAATAATAAGACTTGAAACCGTGGGATTGATTTGATTGTTGAGCATCAGTTTTCCTCTGGTGGATCCAGAGACGATCATC
Organism: Anableps anableps; assembly: GCA_014839685.1. Classification (NCBI taxonomy): domain Eukaryota; kingdom Metazoa; phylum Chordata; class Actinopteri; order Cyprinodontiformes; family Anablepidae; genus Anableps; species Anableps anableps. The sequence goes on from CM026068.1 coordinate 546,919, forward strand.
CGTCCGTGTCTCCTTGTCCCGCAGGATGATCCCAGCCAACCACAAGTACTTCCTGCTCAGCGACCTGGCGTCGTCGCGGGACTACGAGCTGTGCGTTCTGGCGGTCTACGACGACGGCGTCACCACCCTGACGGGGACCAAGCTGGTGGGCTGCGTGTCCTTCACCACCGACTCCGAGTACGGGCGCTGCCACTCCATCCGGGACCAGGTCAGTGGGTCCAGCCTGGAACTGGGTCCCAGAGATCCCAGTTCACTGATCCGTTTCAGCTTTCAGCCTCCTGGACTGTTCTGATCTGCAGCAACAGATCCAGAGCCCTCATTCTTCCTGTTCTGCTTTTTACCGTCTTCCCTCAGTAAGTTTTCACACCCCAGTGTTAGGGAGTCATTTCAGCCTCCTTTACTCTGAAACCCCAAAGAAAATCCGTGGCAGCAGTTGAGTGACCAGAGTCCAGATGTCCTGGTTCTGGTTCTACAGAGTGGAACCCAGCAGCAGTGAAAAACCAGCACTGCAGGTCACCCTGAACACACCGTGATACAGTGAAGCATGGTGGTGGCAGCGTCATGCTGTGGGAACGCTGGTCAGATGTTAGAAAACGTGTTAGAGGCTACAGAAGAGCTGAGACTGGGGTGGAGCTTCACCTTCCAGCAGGACGGCCGCCCTGAGCATCCAGCCAGAGATATTGTGGGAACTAATTAGAATGGCCTAGTCAAAGTCCAGACCTGAATCTCTGTGGCAAGACCTGAAAACTGATGTTTTCAGATGTTCTCCATCCAGTTTGGCTGATATCTGGCTGAGATGAACCCAGAGGGGCTGGATTTAAATGCACTAATCACGTTGAATTTTATAAAATTATGTATCTTGTTAATTTACTTCATATTCATCTCCTAAAATCCCAGTAAAATAAACTGGAGTTTGTCCTAGAAGGTTGCAGACCTGCCGCAGTCTGGGTGATTATGGGATGGCTGGACGTCTGAGACCAAGTGTTGGTCACCCCTGTACGGCATCCAGTTAATGCATTTAATCAGTAGCATCCCTCCTGCTCCACACATGTTCGGGTCTGGCTTCCTGTTGTCATGGAAACTGCACCACAGCACCACCCTGGTGTCTAACGTCCTGTCTTTTTCCCTCCAGTTCCTGGGCGGCACCATGATCATCATCATCGGCGGGATCATCGTGGCCTCTGTGCTCGTCTTCATCTTCATCCTCCTGATGAAGTACAAGCTCCATAGCAACCACTACAAGCAGAAAGCTGCAGCGCGCCACGCCAACGTCTGCTCCCAGACCAACGGAGGGGGCGGAGGCGGAGCCAGCGTCCTGGCGCTGCCTCCGCCCTCCTCGGCGGGGGGAGGTAACTGAACCGGCAGCGTCTGGAAACTCTGGGGGGGTTCTGCGGGTTCTGGTGGGTCTGAGTCTGTTCTGATGTTTTCCAGGCGCTAATAAGAACTGTCAGCCGGCGGTGGCGGAGGGAGGAGCTTCTCTCAGAGGGACCACCGTGGTGGACTTGAATCCCACTCATGACGATGACGCCATCTCCCAATAACACAGAAGAAACTGTGGAGCCCCCCCACCTCCAGAACCAACACCCCCCACCTCCTTCTCTTTGGGTTTTATTCGTTTTTTTAATTTTGTTGCTCGTGCCTGGAGTCGGACTGGGCTTTCTGGTGAGGAGCGGCGCTGGTCGTTGGTGAGTCCTGAACACAGCAGCCCACACCCACTCAACACAGCAGCCCACACCCACTCAGGAGGCCCTGAACACAGCAGCCCACACCCACTCAACACAGCAGCCCACACCCACTCAGGAGGCCCTGAACACAGCAGCCCACACCCACTCAACACAGCAGCCCACACCCACTCAGGAGGCCCTGAACACAGCAGCCCACACCCACTCAACACAGCAGCCCACACCCACTCAACACAGCAGCCCTGTTCTGCAGCTCTTTCATGGCAGCAGCTCGTCTTCATCAGATCAAACTCAGCCAGCCCACTCAGATCAGCTGATTGCATCCAGACTCTGCATGTGGCCCCAGTGGGGAGGAACAACTCCCTGTTAACAGGAAGTACCCCCCCACACACACACACACACACACTGAGCCAGGTGTGGGGGGGTTATCGTTCACATGAACAAACTGGAATGTAGTGCTGTTGCTTTGATACCCACAACATGTTCAAGCCTAAGAGATATTGTGGTCCACTGGATCAGAACCAGAACTGAGATCAAACAGAACCAGAACCAGTCCTGTATCTGAGGCCAAGAGAAGGTCATTTTTGACTTTCGGCAGAGCTGTTTCAGTGCTATGATGAGCTCTGGAACCTGACTGAAACTCTTCCAACAGGTCATTACGTTCTAGATGCTCACACACTGGATCAGCAACGATTTTCTCCAGGATTTTAGATCAGAAGGGAGGATTAGATACGGGTCTGTGATTTATTAAGTCATCTTGATTGAGAGGTTTCTGAAGTAAAGGTTTAATTCCAGCTTCCTTAAAAGCCTGTGGAACGTGTCCATTTACCAGGGACAGATTAATCACATCTAAAATGGAGGCAGTAATCAGAGGGAACACCTCTTCAGATAATCTGGTTGGGACGGGGTCCAACATGCAAGTCGCAGGTTTGGAAGAAGCTAATAATTTTGATAACTCAGAAAGCTCAGCTGACTCAAAACCGTCCGAACACACATCAGGTTCTAGAGTTACATTCAGCGCTGCCTCACTTGTTGAGGATGAAGTCATCACGTTCGGGAGGATCCCAACAATTTTATTTCTAATAGAATCAGTTTTATTTCAGAAGAATCCCATAAAGTCATTACAGCTGGGAGCTGGGGGATTGATGGCTCAGCAGAGCTATGACTCTGTGGAAGTTTGGCAATTGGACTAAAAAGAAACCTGGGATTATTCCTGTTCTCTATTAATGATGAAGAATACAATGTTCTTGAAGGTGAAGAGTCTTTTTGTACAGCAGTGGACTCTTTTTCCAAGTTAAGCAGGGCTCCTCTAGATGCGTAGAGGCCGTTTTCTCTCAGATTTCCTCATGTTCCCCACTTTGCTGAACCTCTGTTGAATGAGGTCAGCCACTTTAAAGGGGCTGAATAATTATGCAATCTCTTATGTTAATTATTTTGTCATTTTGTAGAAATCAGTTTTCACTTTGACATTAAAAGGGTTTTTGTCTGTTTTTGGTGATTCTAATTGATTTGTTAAGGCAATAAAAGGGTAAAACATTCAAAGGGGTGAAAACCTTTTATAACCGCTATGGCAGCACCTCCTTCAGGTCTGACGGCTGCAGCAGGATGAGAGGAAGGTGTTCTGAGGTCACATGGTGCTGGTTTGTAAAATACATTAATATATTTATCCTTTCTCCCAACACAGTTTCATAATTTAGCAGAATATGATGCATAAAGATGCTGGTTTAGACATTTTAAATGAAACCGCATCTGGGTCTGTGTACTCTAATTAATTACATCATTTGATTGTATTACCTCCAACTCCAGTTTATATTTTATTTATAATTGTTTGCTCAGAAACCAAGACATTACCTTTATAATACTTCCTTTAGGGAGAGAATGAAAAAACTTTGTGGTTGTGACAGTTTTTGTTCTTCCAGCTGCAGGAGGTTGTCAGTCAAACAGTCATCAAGGCCAGATTATTTCTGCAGCTGCATTCATAGATGTGCTTTACAGGAAACCAACAGAAAGACTGACAGAAAACAACAAACCCTTTAAGATTTGGCTTTAAAAAGAGCTCAACCTGAGAAATGTTTTAAAGATGTTGCACAAAACAAACACATATTTGAAAATTAATCCAGATCTAATCTTTTAAAGACAGAAACATCCTTTAGTCCAGACACCATGACTGAACACCTTCCCAGTTAAAATGCTCCACACTGAGCGAGAGTTGCAGGACCAGAACCTGCAGAACCAGAACCTGCAGAGGTGAACAGAGTCCGGCTGGTTTCATGTCAACATGGACCCAGAAATCAATGCAGGACATTGATGACTTAGTGATGCTTCCTGTCATGGTTGTTAGGGGAGTTTCCATCGGCGGAGTCCTCAGGGAAGTAAAACTCTGAGCAACCCTTATCGAACAATCAGGCATCCCAGCACAGAGCTGGGATGCCTGATGGGCTGATCCAGCCGCTTCCTCTCAGCTGGAGAGAAGCTGCTGCTCCAACAGACAGTCCCATAGAAGATGGCTGATACCACCACAGAGTCAGAGAAGGCCTTCAGGAGCTCCCCCTGCAGTCCAGAAGACCTCAGCCTCCTCAGCAGGTAGAGTCTGCTCTGACCCTTCCTGTAAAGAGCATCAGAGTTATGAGTCCAGGTTATTGTTCAGGTGAACACCCAGGTAGTGAGAAGAGTCCACGATCTCCACGTCCACTCCGTGGATGTCAGTAAGGTGGGTCTATGCCTGCAGAAATCCACCACCAGCTCCTTGGTTTTAGCAGCATTGATCAGGAGGTGGTTCCTCTGGCATCAGTCCACAAAGTCCTGAATCCACTGAGTCGTCCTCACCTTTGATGAGGCAGACTATGGCAGAGTCATTAGAGAACTTCTGAAGATGGCGGCGTGGGGAGTTGATGGAGACGTCTGCAGTGTAGAGGGTGAAGAGCAGTGGTGCCAGCACGGTTCCCTGAGGGACCCCCATACTGCAGACCAGCCTGTTGGAGACATTGCCCTGTGTCCTCACATACTATAGGAAGCCAGTGAGGTAGTCCAGCATCCACTGGCACATAAGGTGGTCCACTCCTGACAGCTCCAGCTTGTCCCTGAGAAGTTCTGGCTGCATGTGTTGAAAGCACTGGAGAAATCAAACCTGTTAAAGAACTGGTTCAAGTCGTTCACCCACCCTAAGTCTCCTACAACCAGAGGGTTTGGTTTGTGGCCTGAAACTGACTTCAAACTCCTCCAAACCCCACTGATGTTGCTCTGCTTCAGCTGATCCTCCATCTTCTTCCTATAGATGTTTTTTCCATCCCTAATGTTTCTTCTCAGCTCCTTTTCAAAGCTCTCAGCTCCTCCTTGTTTCCTGACTTAAAGGCTCTCTTCTTCTTCTTCTTCAGGAGAGCCTTTATATCAAGGTTGATCCAGGGCTTGTTTTTGGAGAGACACCGTACCATCATGGTGGTTACAGTGTTGTCGACGCAGAAGTTGATGTCATCCGTGATGCAGTCTGTGATGCTATTGATGTCCTCCCCACGAGGACCACAGAGCTCTTCCCACACAGTGGAGCTGAAACAGTCCCTCAGAGCTTCTTCAGTCTCCTCAGACCATCTCTTCTTCTCTGTGCGTCTCACAGCTGGTTCTCTGTGTACCAGGGGATTATACAACGACTGGAGATGAACCAGGATGTGATCTGAGCCTCCCAGAGGAGGCAGAGGTGATGAACCTTTATGCATCCTTGGTGTTGGCATAAAGTAGATCCAGGATTTTGTCATCTCTGGTGTGGCAGGTGGCATATTAGGTGAAGGCTGGTAGAGTGGAGGACAGGGAGACATGATTGAAGTCTCCAGAGATCAGAAAGAGGCCTATGGGTGCTGTGGTTGGAGTCTGCTGGTGGTAGTGGGGAGGACATCGTAGGCTGCAGCAGCGCTAGCAGAGGGCAGGACATACACAGTTATTACAATAAGATGTGAAAACTCCAGAGGAATATAATGCAGCCTGATGCTAACAGCTAGCAGTTCAATGTCCTCACTGCAGAGCGTCTCTTTGATGGTTAAATGTCCAGAGTTACACCATATATCGGTCACACAGTCAGAAACCCTCCTCTCTTCTTACTGCTCTCCTTCGTTCTCTCGGCACGGAGTAAATGAAAGCCGTCCATGTCTCTATGAGAGTCAAGAGTTAGCATAGTTAGCCACTCACACATTCTCTGAACATGAAAGACTTAAAAAAACGAAGATAAAAACAAAGTTGTCCACAAAATGGTCAGTTCCAGTGTACCAGCAATACACAAAAAGAGAGCAACAAAAAAGAATATACAGCATATCTAAATAAGATTTTAAAGGAAAATACTCTTAATTGAGTCAGAGCTGCTGTAGCGGGCTGCTAGCTCACGTAGCACTCAATAAATAAAACTATGATCCTGTTCCTACAAAAAAATCTGATTACATTTTTTTGTTTCATTAAAATACTTCATGGTTAGTTTATTGTTGAGTAGGTAAGAAAAATCACAACATTTTTGATGATTTTAGTTTTTAAAAATTAAATTTTTTTGGCCAGTGAGAACTGTTGAGCTAAAGATTTTGGCTCATGTGACAAAAAGTTTGGACACCCCTGGGTTAGATCCTTGAGGGTTAAAATATGGGGGTTTTTTTGATCGAGTTGAGAAAAGCTCTTCTTCTTGAGGTGCAAGGCGGTCACCAAACAACCTGAGGTTCTGACCTCCCACCTCTAACCCTCTTCAGACATTCCTCCATCACAGCTGTATTATATCAGGTGAAATTCATCCTCATATGGTGCAGCAGATGATTCAATATTTCAGCAAAATCTTTCACATGTGGATATAAGAACCTAACTTGGCACAGATGTTCACAGGGGCTTGCTTTTTGAAAAAAGACCTGCCATTTCTCAAGATGGCCACCATGGTTGTCATGGGGAAAAAAATCTTTTTTGCTCCATAATCACCAATTAGATCAATGTGTTTGGCGTCAAATCGTAGCCTACATATTTTGAACCATAGAAATCATATATTTTCTTGATCTTGTGTTTCCTTTTTCTGGTGGACATTTTTCAAAATGCTTGTAATGGAAAATATGTTTGCTCTAAAATGGGCAGCAGTTATTTCCAGTGGTGGGCACAGCTAACCAAAAAGTTAGGTTCATTAACCACCAATTCACTTAACAAGAATCTTAGCTTGGCTAACGCTAAACTGCTACACACATTAAAAAATTAGCAGAAGCTAACACTAAAAACATTAAAAAAAAAACATTAGCAGAAGCTAACGCTAACCATGAAGACGACTGTCTCCCAGTCTGTGTCTTTCATCTCCATCTCCTTGTAGTTGACGACTGGTGTGAGACTCGCTGACAGCAAAGTCCTCAGCTTCTGATTCTGCTCCATGTTATTACTTTAAAGTTGGATGAACAGGACGACCAAAGTGGAAAACATCTGATGGGACATAAACTTCACCCAAGTCATGAAAACGGGGAACATTTTATGGCAATAACTGGTTTAAAAGGCTCAAAAATGGTGGCCATCTTGAAAAAATGTCTGTCATCCTGAAATTCAAGTGCCTCATGAGAATATGAAAAACATAAAACCTGAGGGGTGAGCATGCTCATGTTTATGCTGCACTATTGGAGACTCTGACACCAGTAGATGCTTCATGACGCATCAGCAGGTTCAGACAGGAAATGGACTGAAGACATGCAGCAAAGGTCCAGAGGTTGGACCACTCAGATTGTGTCCACCAATAGATCTCTGAGGTTCTGAAGCAGGTATCTCCTGAGCGTTTCCTGAGTTTTCTGCTGTTTTTTGCATTTTGAAGCAGCTCAGCTTTTATTAGAAGTGAAAAACAAACATTTAAAATTGATTGTTTCCTTCCTGGACGTCCTGTGTCCTACCCATCCCTCCATAGACATCTATCTTTTCCACCATTCCTCTGCTTCTTTGCAGCTCGCTTTTAATGAGCTCTTTTGTTTCTCTTCTCCACTCCTTTGATTTCCAGCTCAAGGTTGTTTTGTTTGTCTGTTCTTCTTCATTACAGCTTTCTTTATCTGCTGCTGTTTCTGCTGCAGTCGCTCCCAGATTGAGGTTTGCAGCGTAAATACGTGGAGATATCCTTCAACGCTCCGGAGGATTCTCTGCCCTTCAACAGCAATTTATTTTCTCTTTATCTCTGCTGGATTTGAGATGTTGCTTGTGTGCAGTTGAATAAATGATCAATCAGAGCAAAGTGACACTTTGACTCGGTCCCATTTCGCCCCTCGCAGCCACCACTTACTCTGTCCCGCCATTTGGAGCGTCACACCCAGGCTGTTTGTTCGCAGGTAACAGACTGAGACTCTTCAACTGGAGGAGGATGTGACCACATTTAAAGAAAGAGAAATGAACACTTTACATGCTAACTAGCATGTAGCTAATGGGATGGTGGTGGCAGCATCATGCAGGGCTCTAATGGAAGAGTGGTGAAAGAGTGAAAGACAGCCATGAGAAGATCTTACTGCAGGAGAAGAAGCAAACAAGTGGAAGGAGTTCATTTTCTCAGCACTTCATGAGGAGAAACATCAACCTCTCTGTTTCGGCATTCAAACTGTGAGAATAAATTTCATGGAGAAAATGTTCTGATGCGTATTTTAAACATACTAATGACGGAACGGAAGGGGAATAAAAGAATCTCTTCAAACCAGAACATCACAAAGCTTCAGATTAATGAATGAAACAGACTGAAGGACAGAGAGAAATCCTTCAACAACAAAGATAAAACATCTTCTGATCTTTTTCCTTCAGAATTTGGGAGAAATATTTAGATGTTCTGTGACCTCGGCTAAATTTGCGTCTCCGGCTTCTCTCGGTCAGGTTTCATCTGATCTGATATTTAGTTATAGTTCTGATCCCCAGTTAGGAACACGAGAACCCCTGATCGAACCAAAATAATATGAGTGGCCTTCTTGTGGTTGATATGATTCACTGGTGTCACAGTAGATGTATTTTATAGAAATTACTGACTTTTAACACTATTAGTGGTCAAAGCAAGCAGGAAACATCCCGGGAACAGGAACTCGACGGGAGTACGTGAAGGAACGGGACCTAAACGGGAGTACGTGAAGGAACGGGACCTAAACGGGAGTACGTGAAGGAACGGGACCTAAACGGGAGTACGTGAAGGAACGGGAACTCAACGGGAGTACGTGAAGGAACAGGAACTAAACAGGAGTAACGGAAGGAACGGGACCTAAACGGGAATACGTGAAGGAATGGGAACTCAACGGGAGTACGTGAAGGAACGGGAACTCAATGGGAGTACGTGAAGGAACGGGAACTCAACGGGAGTACGTGAAGGAACGGGAACTCAACGGGAGTACGTGAAGGAACGGGAACTCAACGGGAGTACGTGAAGGAACGGGACCTAAACGGGAGTACGTGAAGGAACTGGAACTCAACGGGAGTACGTGAAGGAACGGGAACTCAACGGGAGTACGTGAAGGAACGGGACCTAAACGGGAGTACGTGAAGGAACGGGACCTAAACGGGAGTACGTGAAGGAACGGGACCTAAACGGGAGTACGTGAAGGAACGGGACCTAAACGGGAGTACGTGAAGGAACTGGAACTCGACGGGAGTACGTGAAGGAACGGGAACTCGACGGGAGTACGTGAAGGAACGGGACCTAAACGGGAGTACGTGAAGGAACGGGAACTCAACGGGAGTACGTGAAGGAACGGGAACTCAACGGGAGTACGTGAAGGAACGGGAACTCAACGGGAGTACGTGAAGGAACTGGACCTAAACGGGAGTACGTGAAGGAACTGGAACTCAACGGGAGTACGTGAAGGAACGGGAACTCAACGGGAGTACGTGAAGGAACGGGAACTCAACGGGAGTACGTGAAGGAACTGGACCTAAACGGGAGTACGTGAAGGAACTGGAACTCAACGGGAGTACGTGAAGGAACGGGACCTAAACGGGAGTACGTGAAGGAACGGGACCTAAACGGGAGTACGTGAAGGAACGGGAACTCAACGGGAGTACGTGAAGGAACGGGAACTCAACGGGAGTACGTGAAGGAACGGGACCTAAACGGGAGTACGTGAAGGAACGGGACCTAATGAGGAACTAATCCTGATTAGTGTGAGCAGCACACTGAATTTCAAGGGCTGAATTTGTTTGCAGCTGACCTTAATGAACCCTCTCCACACTGATGGGCAGCAGTAACCTCAAAGAAGGATCTGAGGTCATTGCTGATGTCACACCTGGGCATTAACAGTGCAGGTTTCCACCCTTGATGGTCGGTTGAAGAAGGGATCCAAGCTGCAGTTTTCCCGTCTTTTGTCCATTGACACTAAATAATGAGAAGATCTTTATCACTCAAACTGGGATCTACTGCTCAGTCTATTAAAGGGGGGGCAGCCGGTCTGAGTCATGCTCAGAGCTTCATATATTGGGGTTATATATGTTGAAGCAGTAAACTGTGGATGTTTGTGTCAGAAATGAAATTATTCATCTTGAATGGAGTTAGAGGCGGCCGTCTGCCGTAGAGCCCACGCTGCGTCTTCACGGAGTACTACTGACGGCCAGAGAGGAGGCAGATATCATCACAGGGAGCTCAGTGAAGCCACGAGGCATCAGCGCATCATTCATCCGCCTCTTTTATTATCAGAGCCTGGCACAGAGCAGCGTGACGGCGCAGTGACTGAACTGATGGTGACGGCCCTCGCTGAGCCTGGCCGGCTGCCCCTCACGGAGCCACAGTGACACCTGGTGGCCGGACCCGGCGCAGCAGCTTTTATTTTTATCCTCGTATCCGGGGAGAAGACAAGGGAAGCTGTCTCTCACATTCATGCGTCGACACGCTCATATTCACAGTGGGAGACGCAGAGCACAAGCACAGTCTGTTATTAGGTGTGATAAGAGAACAAAACTGGGATTTCTGAGGATGTGGAACTTTTTTAGCCATCTAAATAAAAATATGAAACATTTAGACAGTTTTCTCTGAAGCAGCATCACAACTTGATACGTCCTCTAAAAAGATCCAGAAAAGCTCCCTTTGCTTCCATCACAGTTAGTTTCCTTTAAGAATGCAGAGTTCAGTCTACTGTAACGAGAAACTTTAGGAACGTCCAGTTGGTGTTCCAGAGTTTATATTTATTATTTATAGACCAGATAGGAAAATGATTATGGAACAAAAAAAAAAAAAAAAAAAAAAAGAGTTCAGAGTTCAAATGTTTGGAGGGGAAACCAAACCAGGGTCAGCCTGGAGATGGAGACACAGATCAGGTCTTAGTCTGCAGTCATCTGGGCGTTGCCCTGATCTGACAAGCACTGAAGCTCTTGGTTGGCTGGTCTGTTGACGTTCTGAGCCTCACCTGTGTCACTGGATGTGGAGAGAAAGAACAAAATCCTCCATACCAGCAGCTGAAATTCCTCCACAGGGTGGTAGAGACTGGTTGAGGAACTCAGTCAGAGCTGCTGCTCCATTTATACAGCACGAATTCGCAACAAATGTCGTCTCGAGGCACTTTACAAGAAAAAAAAAAATCAATCATACATGCATTCCAATAGATCCTAGTTATCAAACAGTACAGTACGCTCAATTTAGAGGAATTACTCTAAACAGTATTGGTTTATTGGTTTCTTTTGTGAAATCTTCATCATTAGCCTAATTCTGCTTTATCTGGAGGAGATGTTTGGTAGTCTTAGTTTCCAAACATCCACCCTTAAAACAGGACCAGAATGAACCAGGTAATAAGAATTGATCATAGCGACAAAAGCAGGTTCAAACAGACAGAAAACCAGGCAACAAGCTGAAATCCGTCAGCCCAGATTTACACTGCAAAGCCCAGAACTTCAATTAATCATTAAAGAACAGTATGAATTAGAGGTTAATATGTAGAAATCAATCCTGCCCCCTGTTAGTGCACGTTAATATTAGATGGTTCAGTCCCATTAAAGGGTTTCTCATTACCAAGGTGGTCAGGGCTTTATTGGACATGTCTATAATAACATTATTTGATGTCATACTACACAATGCAGACGCTCTGTTTGCTCTGTTTGAAGACTGCCTCAAGTCAACATGCTGAGTGCTTGGAGTGAGTCCAGTGGGAGGACAGTCCGATCTGGTTTCTTAGTAATTCGCGTCCAGAACAGTTCTTTAAAATGAAGCGATCACATTTCCTCAAAAAGAAAGTTTTCAGCTCAGGTGACTTTAATGAAACAAGTGAATCAGACATTTAGGTGAACATCAGACATAGACTAAAGCTGGATTAATGCTTGACCAGTCCTGGAGGGCCACGTGGCGTCGCACGGTCAAATTACGTCATTTCAGCAACCAGGCTCCTCTGTGCGGACCAAATTCAGACATTCATCTGAGGCTGCATCATTCCCAGCAGTCCTTTTTCCATCCGTTTTAATCCGACTCCAGTCCGGCTGCCTAGAAAGTCCGGTCCGGTTGGAAAGGTGTGAACACGTCGTTGAACTCTGCTCTGCCTACAAACCTCGATCTGGGTCCGGTGGAAGAGAACTCTGGTGCGGTTCGGATGCAGATGTGAACGCCAAGCGGACCGGAGACCGCTCCAAAACCAGGAAGTGGACTACAGCGCAGGGTGCTTGGTGCAGCGCCCCCACAGGTGAGGAGGGGAACTGGTTCCTGAAAGGGTTTGGTTGGTTTGACTCGGAGCAGAGAGGAAGAGAACCGCAGCAGCTGGACATGGAGGAGATGCTGCAGCGTTGGTCCAAATCGGACCGAGTCTACCGGACTATCAGGTGGGAAAACAGCCCATAAAGACAATAATACCGCCTCCCAGGAGTGTGGAGCAACTGTTTTCTTACTTCTAAACATGTCAGGGTTGCCATAGGCGCCCTGCACTGCCCCCTAGAGTCTAGCAGTGGGGACAAGCCACACAGAGTATAAATGGTGCAAAGGTTGCGTCTGCCTGATTTCACGCAGGATGTTCATGCGTCGAACATAAACCAAACTTTGGTTCTTTAGGTTGTGAACCTGCAGCAGGACGGTTGCAGCTAGCAGTAGCTCTGGTACTGCAACATGGTCTGCACTGAGGTGAAACAGTAGGGTAGAACTTTACTTCATTAGTGCTAAGCTGTTCAATGTGCTCATATATCAGAACTAATACATCAAGCGAAATGAAATCAATTCATTTCAAGGTTTTCAAACAAACCCGGGAAGACAAAGAGAATCATTTTGGTCTTGTTTGCTTTAAGCTGCTGCTTACAGAAAGCAGGACGGTCCAATCCAAGCTCAGCGTTGTCTTTTCCCAGATCTATCATTTTCCCTACAGGGAATAACTTAGAGCATAGTGCTGCCAGCAGCCTTAAAAAAGCCACAACTAAAATTAAACCCAGTAATTCAATCTCCTCCTTCGTGGATGAATGTGAGAAGGAGACAAGAAAGACAGCAGAAGCTGGACAGAGAGACGCAGCGAGAGTTTAGCATCAATCAGAGAGAAAAACCTCCAGAGAAACAGGAGGATTACTGACGGACTGTCGAGAGAAGGAACCAACCGAACGTCCAGATGAGTCACTGAGCCCCTGGGACAGTTACTGACAAGATGAGACGGAGGGATGAAGAGGAGGAGGAGGGACAGGCTGGAGGATCTGGAGATGGACGAAGAGAAAACAGAGGAGAGTCAAACACAAGGAGATGATTGATTCATTCATTTCCTTTCTTATATAGACCCCTGTGTGGTTGTGTGTACAGATTAACAGGTGACCTCTGACCCTATGAATGCTCCCCCTCATGACCTCCTCCTCAACAGGGGTTATTGTTCATGTTCTGGTGAATGTTCACACAGATTTCACACCATTAGTCATGAAGTTTTCCCTTCAGTAGACGCTTCTCTGGCGACCCCTGCTGGTGAGCTGCAGGAACTGCACCGGAACGCTGGGTGGGAATTAATCCCCAGCGGAAACCCACACAGCTGAGTGGGTTCTGCACGTTCCAGATGTTCTCCAGCTGAGAACATGCTGCAGGCTTTGATTTTGGAGTCAGAAAGGAAGTGGTATTGGGCCAGCTCATACAAGCAGTTTGTTTGGACTGGTTTAGATCCTTTTTTGCAGAATTTTACCTACGGGACAGAAAGTCAGAGAAAAACCATGACTGTCTAACTGTTTTAGCCCCTAAAGATGCAAAGGTTAGCTTGGAAGTTTCTCATTGGTGGGAAAATAAAGGAATGTTTCACAGTTTTTAATCTCTAACCTGAACTGGATGTTTTTTTAAAACAGTTTCATATTTATTAAACCTTTTAGATGTTCCTGAACGTCTCTGAACTACTGCGGTTGTTCTGGTGCACCCAGTCTCATGAAGCGTCCCGCTACACAGTCCGTACAACTCAGCCCAACAACAGGCCTGAATTATTTCTGGTTTTCAGCCTCAGTTTTCTCCAGATAATTTTCCTGCATGAGTAATATTTCTAACCATGTGATTCAGTGAAGCTGATGGAGTCTGATCAGTTATTTAGTGAAGCAATATGGTCTCCTCCTGAAGTTCAACCAGCCCAGCAGCAGCTCGTTCCAGTGCTTTACCACAGACTGACCACAGAGAGGCGCTGTTTCATTCTCTAAAGCAGAAAACTGAGAGACTGGACCACAGAGAAGAAAAAAAAAAAAGCTGAAAAGAGATGGATTCCTGCTTCACTCTGTGATCTGATTGTCAGATATCTGCTTTATTATTAATGTTTCTCATCATTTTTTATATTATATGTTAATAAAAACCTTTGAGGGGATTATTTTGTGCTTGGAGTAAATTAATTTGAATAAATCTCTGCTTCCTGTTCCAGCTGTAGTTTAGTGCAGTGCGCCCCCTGCTGGCACTCAGAGAGCACACCATCATGTTGTCCTCACACCAAAGAACAGCATGGCTGCTTTATTCAGCAGAAAATAAAAAAGGGTTTATTTTAGGAAGCCTGCATTTCTAGAGAAAAGCAGCAGCTGGTTTCCATGGCAACATGTTGGCATAAAAACGGTTTTTAAGCCTGAAATCTCTGGCAGAGGCTGCAGGAGGGCTGGGGTGGTGTTCAGCGTCCAGCAGGACGACCCCCCTGAACATCCAGCCAGAGATATTATGGGATGGTTGAGATCGGGGATCAGCCCTCGAGGGCTGGTGTCCAGCCAGTTTCAGATGCGTCTCTGCTTCAACACACCTGAGTCCGGTAATGAGGTCATCAGCAGGACTCTGGAGAGCTGGACTGGAGGAGGTGGTTCAGTCAGAGTAAAGGTGTGTTGGACCAGGGACACAGCTGAAAGTTGCAGGACACCGGCCCTCAAGGACTGAATCTGAGGACTCCTGGTTTAGAGCAAAGCAGATTCATGGCTTAGAATGGCCTAGTCAAAGTCCAGACCTAAAATGAGCTGAGAATCACAGATGTTCTCCTTCTAACCAGACTGAGCTGGAGATGTTTCAGTCTGTAGACGTTCAGAGATGCTGGAGACAGAAAACCTGCAGCCAGAGGAGGTTCTGCAGAGTTCTGACTCAGTGGGGGTATAAGTGCAAGCCACACTGATCATGATGAAGCTCTACTAAAGCCCCAGTAAAATACTCTAAAGGTTCTTTGTAATGTGACATCTGGAAGCGTTTAGGGGTATGAATACTTAAGGCTCAGTAGGTTTCATGCTGTCATGTGAGACTCACACCCTTCTTCTTCTCTCGTCTCCTCCAGGTGTTCTGTGGAGAAGCTGTGATGAAGGGACTGAGACAGACGAGTTGGACACATGTCCGGTTCTTTAGCCTAGTAACGTTTTGTCCGTTGGACCTGAGGAGTTTCTGACCCGGCAGAACTCTGCAGAACGTCTCTGGGTCAGTCCAACCCGTCTCTTCCAGGATGTCCTCAGCAGATGTTGGTGGCACTGCTCCTCTATTCTCCTCACTATACAGTCATATGCCAAAGGATTATAATAATTCAAGAAGACATTACTGGGAGAAACCTCTGAAAGCACACCTCTTACTGTATTTACAATCCATGCCTTGGACTGAGTAACAAGCACACCGTCTCGAAGCATCGAGGCGCAGTAAAGATGAACTTCTGTGGCACTTTAAACATGTCTTCATGTCACCTCTCCTTCCTCTCTTCATGCTTTCTCTCTGTTTTAGGGACAAACTGATCAGTATTACCCATGAAACTCTTCTGGATGTGGACCATGATGCTGAAATATTCTGTATGTTTGCATCCATGGATGATCGGTTCTTTCAGCGTTGGAGTTAAAAAACGAGACACAACTTTGTGTCCCGAGGGCAGAGCCCTGAGGAGCGCCAGCGACATGTGAAACTGTACCTGCCTGAAACGCTGGTGAACTGAACCAATGACGTTTCAGCTGATGGCAGCGGGGGGTTGGGTAAATGTATGAAGTGGTTTTAAAAGATGGCCACAGACGTTGCGTTGTCCCCCCCTCCCTCACCCCCCTTTGCTGTTTGACAGTGTCTGTGTTTGTATGTGACATCCACCTAACAGTCTTCAGCGGTTTGATACCCAGAATTTACTTTGACCATTCAAAACAAACGACCACAACACGGAGAAAAAACACAGCAACATGTGAAATGGGAATTTTATGCTTTCATAGACACAAATATGTGGATTTATAATGAAATAAAAAGTATTTTTCTTGGAAAAATTTTGGATTTCTAAATTTCTGTTTGGTTGTGAAGTTTTGCATGAAAAAAAGAACCATCAAGACATTTTTAGTCACTGAATAAAGGCTCCCACGTACTCAGGCACACTGCGTATTCTGAGCCTCTGCTCACACTGTCCGCGGACGGTTGAGATTTCATAGTGGAGCGTACCGATTATGTACATTTGTTGGAACAAAGTCCTTCATTTCCCTCTATCCGAATAGATACTAGCAAGCAGTGACACGCGCAGACATTGTGGAGGGCAGGTGTTCAAGTGGAAAAAAGGGCACCTTATACAGCTCATGGAACCGGTGTCTGCATTAGTAGTGTGAAATTTATTTCAGTCTGATCTGGCAAAATTACAAAAAAGTGGGGCTCTGGTAATATGGGCTATAAAATCTAGAAATGTTACCTTGGGCCACACACTTTAAATAAAAAAAAAAAAAAAAAAAGATTTCAGAAAGGCACTGTTTTTGTCCAGATGAAAAAGGGCAGCTGCTCCAGTACAACCCAGTGTCCGTCTGTGCGCGTCCCTAGTTGGACGCCTAGTCCTGTTTCTTCTCCACCAGGGCTGCCACCACACACCTTTTGGTGCAGCACCGTCGAGTCCGCCTCAAGTACACGCGGAGTGAAGTACACCCAAGTATGTTGGGGCCTTAAATCGGTTGATTTTGAACTGTTTCAGTTTTCAGTTGGCTGAAAAAGCTGGTGTTTGTGCTGTTTGGAGATGGCCCGGTAGAGCGTAACTGCAATGATCTCCACTTTCTAACGTAAGCTGTTCACGGTTAGCATCGGGAGCAAAACATTTTCTCCAATATATTAGAACGGTTTGTTACAAAAACTTAAAGATGCTAATGGCGTTAGCTCTAGCTAATGCTGTTAACGCTTGCTCTTGCTCTAGATAATAGTTTTACTGCTCCCCCTGCTCTCTGCTACACTACATCTACCATTAGCACATTTAGCAGCGCGTACACGAGGGTGATTGACAACGCTAAGCCCCTCCTCCTGGCTCTGATTGGTTGGTTTAGGTCGGCAGCGGTGCAAAGTTACACACTGCAGCTTTAAGGAGACAGCTTCACACATCAGATTTTTTTTGTAACTTTTTCCATATTCAGAATTTTACATACATTTGATCAGTATCAGGGTCTAATTGTCTTAAACTGAATGACTTAGGTCAAATGTTCTGGGTTTCCTTACGCAAGCTTCTCCCAGTAGTTTTCTGGAGTTCTGGTCCATTCATCCTGACAGAACTGGTAGAACTGGGTCAGGTTTGTAGGCCACCTTACTCACCTTTTCAGCTCTCCCCACAACTTCTTCAGAGGACTGAGATCAGGGCTTTGTGACGACCACGACAGAACCTTAACTCTGTTCTCCTGAAGACACTTTCTAAGTTCTCTGGTTGCTGGCCAGCGCTGGGCTCTCATTCATAAAGCTGGCCTTCGCACAAAGCGGAAACCTGCGTACGCCACTTTCCACCAAAGGTTCTGATTTATAAATTATGCCAAGGAGTGAAGGATTCACAGTGATTTCTGTAAACCCCTAGATGGCGCTGTGACACCTGCTGCGTAAAGCTGCACCATGGATGAACTGGTGCTGCTGGAAGACGCTCTACTGGGAGAATCAGGAGGAAATGCGTTTTCAGGGATCACCAAGATCTTCTGGCCCATGATGACTGGCGGATCAGCAGACTGAGACTCCCTGGAGCATTGCTCTGGGATCTATGTGCTGAACTGGGTCCAGTACTGGAGAGAGCGACCCGCCAGAGCCACACCATCTCTCTCCAGCTACAGGTGTTAACCTCCCTGGGGCTCCTGGGAGCGGCTCCTGCCAGTGGAAATTAGCTGGTAGAAGTACAGCTGTGAGTTATAAAGAAGAATTGCTGCTGGTGTGCAACGCATGGTTTTATTAATCTGATTTTATTTATTTATTTATTTTTTTTGGTGTCATTTTTGTCTTTTGGGCGTACGAACACTTTCAGTATGAATCCCACGCAGTCCTTCATAAACGAGAAGCCAGAACTTTAACTTCCTGGCCGATGTCTTTAGATGTTGCTTCAGTATTTCCACATAATGTTCTTTCCTCGTGATGCCATCGAGTTTATGCTGCACTAACAGGATTTTATATACAAACAAAATTAGTGAAACATCACTGACTTCTTCAGTGATCTTGGCTGAAACGTATTTGTAATGATTCAACAGTCAAGAGCTACACCAGATCAGAAATAAAATGAAATACTTGTTTTCCACATAAACAGGAAAATCTAACAAACCTGAAAATCTTTTACAAACAATTAATTTATGGTTTATTAGAAACACTTTTGCAATAAATCTTGCATAGATTGATATTATATACAAGCATTCTTTTATACACAACCTTTAATGCTGTGCAGCAACAACAGTCTCCATCCTGTCTGCAGAGTATTTCCCAGTGAGACCAGTTCAGATGCAAATAAGCTAAAAACCATCCTCCTCCGGTGGTTCAGTGAAGGTTTCGCATCGTTTCTAGAAATCATCAGAGAAGCCGTCAGTTTCATTTAAAACGCTTTTATTAATGTTCTCATGTCCTTGAATGTGCTGACTGGGTTGTGTTTATCGCTGTCTGGTGTACACCACTCTGCACCCCCCACTGGCAGCTCTCCCTGTGTCCTGAACACATCTCAGTCATAAAACTAACATTTTATTGCTTTAATCTCAGTCATGAAAATCAGAAACTTGAGGTTTAAGGAACCCAAAACACTTCAAATTCATGGCTCATAAGAAGACTAAAGAAACTTCTGCTTTACAAATACCAGCTCTGTGATCATTTCAGCCGATGAGCTCAGAACACGTCAAACTGTCCTTTCAGGCTGAATAATGTAGTGAAATTTGTTAAGACATCAGTTTATAGATGTCAAACTAAAATATAAATCAGAGCATTGATTTTAGGACACTTTATTAACAGCAACAATAAATTTTAATGTTTCAAGAACAATAGATCCTCTAAAACATAAACTATCAAAGCCCCCCTCCCAGTAATAATTAACCACTAGTCTCTCCCCCCTGCAAACTGAGAGGACTCCAGTGCTCAGAGTAAAACACCCCTCCCTTCCACATGGACTCGTGTGTGTTTGTCCAGATTACCCTTCTGGATGAATCTTTGTCCGCAAAAATCACAAGAAAATGGTTTCTCTCCAGTGTGGAGCCTCATGTGGATCTTTAAGTTGGACTTGTAGCCGAACCGCTGCCCACACACCTCGCAGGCGAACGGCTTCATCCCTGTATGCGTCCTCATGTGGATCTTCAGGGACTCCTTGTGGCTGAACCTTTGTCCACAAACATCACAGCCGAAGGGTTTCTCCCCTGAATGCAGCCTCATGTGGATTTTGTGCGACTCCTTGTGGCTGAAGCGTTGTCCGCACAGATCACATCCGAAGGGTTTCTCCCCGGTGTGGCTCCTCCTGTGCTTGTTGAGGTTGGCCTGCTGGCTGTATCTCTGCCCACACACGTCACACTCGAAGGGTTTCTCTCCGGAGTGGCTCACCGTGTGGCGGTTCAGATGCGCCTTCTGGCTGAATCTTTTCCCACAGACATCACAACAGAAGGGTTTGTCTCCAGTGTGGATCCTGGTGTGCTGGTTTAGATGTGCCTGCTGGTTGAACCTCTGACCACACACGTCGCAGCAGAAGGGCTTCTCTCCGGTGTGGATCCTCATGTGGATCTTCAGATCGGTTCTCCTGGTGAAACTCTTCCCACAGTCACAGCTGAAATATTTCAGCGCCGTTTGATCTTTACTTGGTGAGCTGATGTTTTTCTGCTTCCGTTTATCGTTGCAGTTCAGGGAGCGAATGATGGAGTGACACGTCATGTGTCTCTGGAGGGAGCGCTTGCTGGCGAACTGGTTGCTGCACTGGGAGCAGGTCAGAGACTTGTTCCCAGGTGGAGCCCAGTCGTCTCCGTCTTCAGCTCCAGACTCAGAATCCGATAAGGGCTTCAGAGCAGCGTCGCCGCGCTTCGACCCATCATACTCCTCACTCTCCTCGGTCTCTGAGGAGTTCAAAGCGTCTCCATGAATGTTCGGATCAAGCCTTCTGCTGGACCCTGCTACCTCACCGTCCTCTTCATCACTTCCTGCTTTCCTCTGTTCAGCTGAGCTGCCTGGAAGATCTTCATCTTCTGCTTGATGAGGATGTGAGAACAAAGGTTTCTGTTCTTCTTCGTCGTCATTCTCACCCTTCACAATAACTATATTTAATGGAAACGCGTCGTCGGTCGGATGGAGCTGCTCCTCGTCCAGACTGCTCCAGAGGTCTTCCTGTTCCTGCTTTATGTGGACGGGTTCTGGATCCAGCTGGTCCACATCAGAACTCTGGTCTTCAGGAGGATCTTCTTCAACCAGCAGCATCAGCTGAACATCTGCAGAGGAGATGGAAACGCTCGGATTAGTTCACGTTAACAAACCACTTGGAAGGTGTCTGGAGGTCCGGCACCACACGGAGCTGAAGGTTCAGCTGGAGGCACCTTCAACTCGAGGCCTCCAGCGCCACCTTCAGTCACGCATCCATCCACGCAGAGTCACAGCGAAGAGAAGGTTAACGCCACTGCAGACACGCAGAGACTGTGTTCAGATGAACGTATGGAGGACTGATCTTGCCAAATTTGGCAATGACGATAAAAAAATAAATAAATGGCTGAGTAAAGTAATTAATGTGGCAAATATTAAATCCAAAAAAATAAGAACTTTTCAAACTTATTTGATTATCCAGCGTGACACACAAGTAATATTTATCATTTTCAACAGTATTAATTTAACACTATTATTTAAGTTCACATTTTATTTCCATTTTATTTTTTTTCCATATTCTGTATTTATTTAATACGTTTTTATTTATTGTCACATTATTTTCATCTTTTCATATTCAGTATTCTTTTTATTTACTGTCACTTTTTAAATCATGAATTTACAGCAAAGCTAACAGTTTAGATGCCAGCTCAGCAAAGACAGCGGTCATGTGAGCAATTTAACAATTTAGGAATTTTATTTCAACTAAGCTGTTCCTGTTGAGATGCAGCTGAGAAGGACGAGAACAAAAGAGCAGAACATGGAACCAAAAGAGAGCCACAGATGCAGCTCTGATAAATAAAAGGGAAGAAAATGAAACAGAACAGTAATCAATGTCTTCAACTAAGAGTGAGAATGTGACAAGATCTCTAGTTAATCTCATAACTAGAACCGTTTCTTCCTGAATAGTTTTCCATGTTTGCAGATACGTTCTGGCTTTAAGGAGGAAGCAGAGGAAACCATACGGGTAGACAGACTAGAGAGAGCGCCTAAAATGACAACTAGGAAGGTAAAACGAGAAATTAAAGCTGCGTATTGGACAATACAGGACCCGCGGTCAAGCTCATGAGGAATTTTATAAGTTTATAAGCCCCCCCCCCCGTTTGAAAAAATGAATTTCAGGCTCTGATGTGAAAGCAGTGTAAAGCATTGGTTAATACATATATATATAGCCTATATTTGCCCACCTATACTAGCCATAATCAGAGTTTGAAACAAATTTAAATATCATGAAATGCTAAAATTTACTTTATTTTGAAAAACCAACAATGCCGACTCCTTCCTGTCTAACTGAGAAAGCGGCTACGGTGCGCTGCGGCGCTCTCAGGAGTGAAGGAAAACTAGCGGCGACAGCCAGAAGTAGAGGGAGAGAAAAGGTGAAAGAAAGCAACCTGAGGAAGGTTGAGTTAAACACATTTTCAGCTCCAGCCAGTGAAAACGGCCCTGATGTTAGCGAACGTTGCATTTCAACAACAGTAATCAGTTTCAGATGCGTGTTGAACAGCACCACACAGCTTAATGTTGGGCGATTTTTCCGCTGAGACTCTTTCTGGTTGCATTTTCAGATGAGTTCATTAAATGTTTTCAGAAGAAGAGGAAGGGACCCGAGGAAGACGTTAAGGTAACGCCAGCTGGAGATGCTCGATGTTCTTTATTGTGATGCGGTTCCCTCAAGTTCTGAGCAATATGGAAATGATAGTGATCTGTACCGAGACACGTGGAATATTTAAATATTCCCAACGTTCCTCGGTGGTGTTGGTGACTGAAACGACTCTAACACCTCCCAGTTATCAATTACACCATCTGGCAGCATGCATGCTACTCAGCATCAATGCCCCCCCAAGTCTGCATCCAGCAGGGCGTTGGGGCTGTTTCTAAAGAAACCCACAAAAATAAAATGCTCCCAGCCAGGCTGCAGCCTGGGCCACTGGATCACTGCAGCAGAGCTGGAATCATTTCAGCTGTTCGCTGTGAATGTCGTGAACACAGACCTGGCTCCAGAGGAATTTAGATGGGGGCGATGGCTTATTTTGGGGGGGACGGTAAACAGGCGTCTAAGTTAATATAAATAAATAAAGGTTTATGTACTCCGTCAAATAACCAAGTTTATTAATGCAAAAAAAAAAAAAAAACAATAAACAGTGAGAGTAGAAAACGTTGAGTAATGATGCTCAGATTTGCATAAACATTAGATCAAATGTTGCAGAAATCTACAAATCTAATGTTTCCAGTCTCTTAAGTCTATTTATTTAAAATCAAAATCAATCTGAGTAAGAGTAGTAATAGTTCACATTATTACTAAAGTGAAAGTAAAAAGTACAGTGCACTAAAACTACTTCTATGAGTACCTTTTTTACAAAAAGTTCCTCAAGTAAATGTAACCAGTACTAGCCACCTCTGAACAGAGATAACAACAAAATGAGTAGCCTATTCTAGTTAACGTCATACATATGCATGGAGTAACTAGTTATCGTTTAGTTAACATTATCTGCATCCAACCACATCACTCAGCTCAGGTGGAAAAACTGTGCAACGTTCTTTGCCTTTTGCTGGTTTGCTGCCATGATCGTAGCACACACAGGCGTGCAGCTCTGCCCAGCAGCGCGTCCCCCACAGCTGTAAAACTCATTAAACCGCTGTAGGAAAGTGCGGGGGACAGAGGGCACAGACAGGGGAGGTGCGGGAGCCCCTACTGTATCAAATCGAGATAGGCATAATAGAAAGTTGGCCACTCCGAGGAAAATAAACGGCTCCCAGTACACGGCCCCCCCCAATCCGCCATGCCATGCCGCCGGGGCTGAGTGAATGGAAACCACGTCGTTCTACAGTCGTTCCCCCCCGGGACAGCCCATCACCATGGGAACCCTGTACATGATATCACAGTGGCAACTCAAAAATGTTTTATCTGCTTCTCAATAATCAACTGATAAAGTTTTACTGATGTTAAAGCATTCAGACCCATTTATAAAACCAGCTGTTTTTACAGGTTTCACTGGTATTTTGATATTTTTCTCTGGTGAAGAGCAGGCAGTCATTTAGGCTGGAGGTCCTCCATGCCATCACCATAATCTCCAGCTGGCTGCACAGATTCTCTATCAGACCAGTTAGTCTAGAGCCCTGAGTTCAGTTAGCATGCACATGCTGTAGCCTAGCAAACTAACTATGCTACCTTCAGCTCTTCTTCTTTACTTTTAAATGGTCATAAATGTTTGATTAAAACTCTTTGCATAAAAGTCTTAGAGGAGAAACAGAAAAAAATGCTATCGATTTCAAACATACTTCTGTGCTGATTACAATTTGGTTAAATCTATTCAAAAATATTAGCATCTATTTTAATTGTGCTATAACGTGACTCTTAAAGCAGCCATTTTTTTGTAATGTTAACAGGATTCAAAACAATCATAAAACTAAAAACATCAAATCCTCAGGGAATGTCAAAAGGCCTTAGCAGCTTCTAAGTTTTACTATGGAGACCATTCTGCTCCAGGGTTTCTGAATTTTGTGTAACCAATGAGGCCAAGTGCCTGGCTGCGTCACGGTGAACAACAGCGCCCCCAGTGGTCAGGCTGATGTGCAGTGCCGACGTTTGCTCCCACGTCTATAAACAGTAACGCCACTCACAATATGGCGGCTACGTTGACCTGCTGTTCGGACGCTCGTGCGGCTCTAGCCTGCTGTCCGCAGCTAGCAGCTCCTGAACACATCCTGAAACATCAGAGACCTCCGAGCTTTCCAGCCACAAACCCTTTCTAGAGAGGTCCACCCACTCTTCCCAGTGCACCCAGACCACTGGGTGGACTGATAATGGGAAATGAAAGATACCAACCGGGATCTTCGGGGCTGAAAGCAGCATCCAGTGTTTCGTGTCTCTGCTCCTCTGCTGCATCCAGTCGCTGTTTGACCTGCTGTCTCCACATCTCTGCTAGCTTTTCTCTCTCCAAACTTTCCTGGAACAGTTACTGAGCAGTTCCAGCGGAGCTTCAAACCGTGTCTCTTCTTTCCAGAGTTCACCAACTGCTGCTGTTTCTATCTCACGGCTTTATTAACTCTCCCGCTGCTGCTCCGTGGACAAAAACCCGAGAAAACACGAAGGACGACGCTCCAACTAGCTCTGCTGCACTGAACACAGTCACGAGTCTGCGCACTGGGGTTCATGCTGGCCTCCGGGAAACGAAAGAGCCGGAAGTCCCGCCCATAAAGGGCATCAGCTCAAAGGCAACGTGTCCGCCATATTTGGAGGGGAAATCCGTTCGTATGTATAATTTTGGTGAAGACTTGGAGTGGCTTATGCAGTTTTAAAAGCTCTATAGTTCAGTCTTCACAAATAGTTTTAAATTTAAATGTCAAAAAAGAGACAGAATTAATACAAACTTTATTTTCTTTCACTATCAGATGTTTATATTCACTCAGGTTACTAAGCCTTTAAACAGTTTGATGAAGGCTATACAGTAAAGTTGTGGCTCTTTAACTTTCTGATGTGAGGTAGATGGAGAAGCTGCTCCATCAAACTCTGCTTCTTGTGTTTCATCAATGGGAAACCTAAAGAAATCAGCCAACATATCAGGAGAAGAATGGTAGACCTCCACCAGCCTGGTCCCTTCTGGGGACCAATTTCCAGATAAAAACCTCTAATGAAAGGGTTGAAAGGCCACTCAGGGACGAAGATGCCATGAATCCATTAGCATCATACAAACCCAGATTACAGTTTGCAAACTGATTCAGGTAGAAAGTCCTTCATCTGTGGAGACATGTCCTGTGGTCTGATGAAACTAAAGAGGAACTGTTTGGACATAACGACCATCGTTACATTTGGAGGAGAAAGGGGGATGCTTGTAAGGCTGGAAACACCATCCCAACTGGGAAGTATGGTAGTGGCAGCATTATGCTGTTAGGAAATACTGAAGCAACATCTAAAGACATCCGTCTAGAGGTTAAAGCTTGGGTTCAAATGGGTCTTCCAGATGGACAATGACCCTCAGCGGACCGCCATGTTAGATAGAAAGAGGCAGAAAGAGAACTAAGTCCTTGTCCTGGAGCGGCCGACACAGCCCTGATCTCAGTTCTAGAGAAAACATCTGGGTGGAGCTGAAAATGTGTGTTTGAGCGAGGTGGTCTACAAATCTGACCCGGTTCCACCGGTTCTGTCAGGAAAAATGGGCCAAGATTCAGCAAACTATAGGGAGAAGCTTGTGGAGAGAAACCCAGAACATCTGACCCCAGTCAGAAAGAGTAAAGGTCATGCTACCAAATGCTGAGGAGATGGAAAGAAAGTCCTGAATTTACAGAAAATAAAAACTTTTCTCTCCTTATTCCAATATTTGGTAAATAGAGACAACTTAGTTAACCCTATATGACCTTAAACAGGAAAAGTTTAGTGTGATTTAATGTATGTAGGACATAAAAGATGGCGTGTCTTTTCATCCAGAGACAGTAAATATCTGGTTTTAACAGTAGAAATACTCCAGGTGTGGTGTGAGAATGTAATATTCTTGGAGCGATTTAATACCAATAATGTAATGACCTAATTTACTTTGAAATAAAGCTCATTGGAGAAAAACTATATTCATTAATGCAGATAAAGTCTCTGACAGTTTAAGGTCAGGAGAGAAACCAGATAAATGACCGAAAGACTCTGGATCCTGCTGTTTGAATGAAAGAACTCCTCTGCTAACATGAGACACCGTTAGAAGATCCTGACGTTGTTCTACACCATGATGGTCCTCAACATGACCCAGCAATGAAACCAGCTTATCACAGTCAGTTTTTCAGAACCATGTCTGTTATATAGAAGACTAAAAGCAACCCCGACCACCAAAACAAGTCCCCAGTTCTTGGTGTAAACAACATTTGCAGAAAACAGCTTGGAACAACTAAACTGATTCAAACTGGTCTTTTCCAGAGATTTTCCAGAGGTTTCAGCAAGATTTTGAGGTTTTTCTTGTGGTTCTGATTGTGTGAGACAAAGCAGATGCTGATCTTATATCTGCTGACTTTGAAGCTCTAATTATAATAACCATGTCCTCATATACGCTACAAAGCCTGACAGTCCAAGGAGACTCTGACATAAATAAGTAAAGGCTGTTGGGTCGGGCGAGGAACCCGTGATAAGTGCTTGCACTTTGAGTTTTAACTTTTCAAACAAGATATAGAAGCCAGAAAGTAAGGAAATGACTTTGTGAATGTTGGGGTTGTGTGACCTGTTCAAGTTTGATGTTAGTAATTACTTATAACTTATTGCACTACAACACCGTTAAGGTGTCCATGCTGTGTTATGTTAAATTACATATGTATGGTAAACTTTTGTTGGGGTTCTTAATCAGAAAAGAAAAACAACGGCTGGTGAAAAACTTTCTGCACCAGCCGCTGTGGCCGGTGGAGAAAATGTTTGATTTCCACACCTGTTGGCGACTAACCTGTGCAAAGGCACTGCCATGTGTGGAAATCCAGCTGGGAATCTTCTATAATACTTTGCAAACCCCCAAAATGAACGAAGGTCTGCTAAGGTGCTTGGCTTTTCCAGTCCTGCACAGCAGCTACTTTATTAGTTCAGAGCAACAAGTTTCGGCAGATGTTCAGTCATCCACACCTCCGTAATGTAGACTGGAGTTTAGATCGGGCCTAAAAACTCCAACCCGACCCGGCCTGAGCCCTTAGACATTGTGTCTGAGCGTGATCCGACCCAACTCACTTTAAATAGAGGCCCAAGGCCGAAGTAAGCCGACATATTTTAATTACGATTTTACTGCTTTTTTTAGACCACCATTTGAGTAATCAGTGTAACTTCTCCTGTTCTTAGCTTCTGTTTAACATCTTCCAGCTCCATTTTGTCACTTGTTGTAACCGCAGGGTGAGCCAAGTGCAAATCTGGGATGTGATCAATAGCAGCGGAGCAGGGTGGGGTCGCATATGCATTTATTGTGCAGTGTGCTGCGCTTGTTACAATCTAACTTCTGCTCCTTATTTTCTTTCTTTCCTCAACAGGGTAAGCTGCCTACTCCTCTGTTTAGACTAGAATAAGTAGATTAACACAGCTTTATATTGAGCATTCTCGTTTGCTTTTCTCTGTGCTGGATCTATTATAGACTAAAACGTGTCAAAGAAGGCCAACCCGACCATCAAGCACATCATTTTATTATTTATAATTGTCGGACCAAATTTCGGTTCAAGTCGGGCCATAAATCTAAACTCTAATGTGGACAGGCAGCAGAAACAAGGAGGACGTCCTGCCAACATGGACACCACTAGAGGGAGCCATCCAGACACTCACTGCCACTTTAACGCCTTTATTTGGTCGCAGAGTCAGACTTGGTTTGTAAGGTAAGCAGAGAAGCAGGATTGCATTAGAGCAGGCTCAATATTAAAATGTATAAAACCAGCAGACAGACAGAGAGAACCTTCCTGCAGCTTCAGCCACCAACAAACATTCATTCTTGGTGTAAACAGCATCAGACCGTCTCAGATCTTCATGTGGCGGTTTCCAGCAGTCTGAAACATGTCTCTGCTCCTTCATGTGGATGTGAAATGAAGATCCTGATCTCCTGGTTCCTTCAGACTGCAGTCTCCTCCTCTAAGCTGCCTTCAGCTCTGGAACCTTCATCATGATGGTCGTTCTCTGGTCCAGACTTCTGGCTTCTCCTGGCCTGGAAACAGATGATGGTTTAGATTTAATGCAAGAACTTTACTAACTGAACACATCATGCATGATACATGCAGTACCTTAAGGTAGAGGACAAGGACTGGTCCCATCAATCCCAGCAGGACGACAACCAGTCTGATGATCAAAGCAGTCAGAGAGGCTGAAACTGAATGAAACAGATTCAGCTTTCATCAGACGAGTCCAACTAGAAGTTCACAATAATCATATATTTGCTGTGTCCTCTTGTCTTTCTACTGTCTGTATATCTGATCATGAACATTAATGTCATCCGCCCTCCTCTCTGAGCCCATGAGCTGCTGCTCCACCTGAAGCAGAACTTCTCCTGATGGACTCCATGAGGTTACCTGAGACAGTGAGACTGAGCGGCTGGCTCGTAGAGGAGAAGTTAAGGGAGAAAGCGTAGACGTGGTAAACACAGCGGTAGGTTCCTTGGTGGGCGTGGTCAGCAGCAGAGAACAGGAAGTGGGCGGAGTGATCAACAGCTAGCAGGGTGTGGTTCTGGGTTGAGTTGGAGGTGCTGAAGATGAGCTGGAAGGAACCGCCTTCATACTGAGGTCTGATGGAGCACATGATGCTGAAATCTGAGCCTATGGGGAGCTCAGACCCCTGTCTTCCGGCCGAGGAGACCCCGTAAGTGGAGGAAGAGAGGAAGATGAGCGGCTCAACCAACAGATCTGAGAACACAGAGGAAAAACTGAGACAAATGGATCTAATTTGAAGTTGAAAACAATTAGTGACACGATGTCATGAATGGAAAAGAGACAGGAGCTCATTGCAGACTGGTTGCCATGGTTACTGGCATGTTTATACATGACAGGATGGACTTTAGGGTAGTCAGCGACATTTAAACCATTTTATTTTCCTCAGAAGAAGCAGCAGTTTAATCTCCAGCTCTTCTCAAATTGATCTTCTTGTTCATAGAGTTACTTCCTCATTGCATGTGGCTTTAGACAATGCAGCCCCCTTAAAAAGAAGGTAATTATCCATAGGAGGTTGGCTCCTTGGTTTAATTCAGAGCTGCGTACCTTGAAGCAGAACACGAGCAAATCTGAGAGAAAACGGCCTCTACGCATCTAGAGGAGCCCTGCTTAAAAAAAAGAGTCTACAGCTGTGCAAAAAGACCCTTCACCAAGCTAGAACACTATTCTTCATCATTAATAGGAGGAGAATAAGAACATTCCATCCATCCGTCATCTTCTGCTTGTCCATGATCCAGCTGATGAGGGCAGCAGACCCAAAAGCAGGTGCACTTTAATGGAGTAACTTTATTAGTTTATTGCAGTTTTCCTTCACACTTTCCCAGTTTATGGACTGCAGACCCCTGGAGGATCCCTAGCAATGGTTCTCTCCTCTGGACACAGAGTTAACACGGAGAGGCTGAGAGAATTTCTGATATAAAAAGATAAACATTAAAAAGTAGGGCATACAAACCCTATTAAGTCCTTCTTTTCTGGGCTACAGAATTAGCCAGCAAGCAGTCTTCATTGCAGTGGCAGCCAGAATCCAACAAATCAGCTTTGAGGCCGCTCTGCCCCTTAAAACTCGAAGAGTGACATTTATTTTTTCTTGAAAGATCTTTAGGATTCTTTACAATTTTAGTTCCCCTAGTTTAGGGAACCAAAACAGTGGTAATAACCTGATTTACATACTGATAAAGGCCTCACTAGACTTGTCCTAAATCTTAGTTCCTGTGGTTCAAACCAAAATCCTACAAAGATCTCGTCATGATTTGTGGTGGTTAGTCGTCTGGACTCAAAGGCAGAGGCAGCGAGTGGTCTTTGAATATTTAATGAAAACGACGAACGGCAAAAACTGAAAAAACGCAGGAGGACGCAGGAAGCTGGAGCAAAAACAAAGCATGAATCCAGGGAGCAAAACAGTTAGCACAACGGGGAAAAACTCGCGCAAGGAAGCAGGCTGACGACAGGGAGATCTCAGGCAGGATAACAGGAAGCATAACGGGAGGAAGAGAGGAGCTCTGCTGGAACAATGGCCGGGGCTGATTGGCTGAACGTTTGCAGGTGAGGAGGAGGAGGGAGACTGAGGAGAGAGAGAGAATGGCAGCAGGGGCGACGGAGAGTAAACAAGGGAGCAAGGAAAAAGAATCCAGCAGGAACAGAGGATAACTAGACTAAAGTTAAACAGAAACACGGCTGATCTAATAAACATGAGACACAGGATAACAATAATCAAAACTAGAGTCGGAATAAACCTCAAAACAACCCAAAACCACCCAGGTTCTGACAGATCTTTAGTTTTCCAAAACTCGATTACCTTTAAATTACCTTTTGCAAATCCCTGATCAACCAGTCTATGTTCCCTAGAATCCAGCCGACCTTTCCCTGGAGGTACGGTCGGCTGGATTTGCTACCGATTTTAGTGCATCATAGGATAACTGAGCGAGCGTCTCACAGAGAGCAGAGGACTCGGCTCGTTGATCGCGGCGCTGGAGCCTTGTGTCCAGGTCGAGGGATCCGGGTCACAGCACCAAACTGGTATGGAAAAAAGACTTATCCACCCGCTGCGAAGGTGAAAGTCACTCATTCAGGTAGATTAATATCCTGTGCATGATATGAGAGCATACAACATCTCTGCAGCTGAACAGATCACCTAAAAATGTTCCATCAGTTCCAGCTCTGACCTCCAGCTTCCCAGACCCTTCCATGGCCAAGGCCAGAAGGCGGCGGGGAGACGGTCCGACTCCCCTTCAGTGTGTTAGCTCAGACAAGTTCGTTCCGTTAACGCTCATCAGCAATAAAATCAACATATGACCATCAGATTAATGATGTAGGGACATTTTGGTTGGATGACCATGATGAGGCAGTTTACTTTATTAAATGTGAAATTTAAACTGATAAATTCTCAGGGAGCCAAACCACAGAGATTTATCCTCAAATCCATGAGTGATACAGATGGGCTGACATCTGGAAACTTTCATTACTATCTTTAAAATTACAGCAGCACCATACGGCCCAAATTGCCCAAACATACTTATCTGGACGGGTGCCCTCCCCAAAGCAATCTGTCCAAAAATTCCCGGGCAGTCAAAAACATTCTAGAGGAGTTGGATTGAAGAGACGCATGGAGACACTTCAACCCATAACAATCAGATTCATGTCATTCTTTGCCACGTTCAGTAAAGATGCGTATTGATTACATATTCATGTCGCGCCACTTGGTCCATTTAATGGAAGAATCGGAGAGGAGCTATAGGAGCGATCGCACAGCTTGGTGGAGGTTAAATAGATTGCTGTTGATAAATGAAGATTTGACCAAATTACTAGGAGAGGAGACAGACTTTTATTTAAAACTTAATAACAATAATGACCCCAGAATAGTATAGGATGTTCTAAAGCATAGATGCGTAGGATAATAATATCATATTCTAGTCATAAGAGAAGAGAGCGTTTAGCAGAACAAAATAAAATTGAAAATAAAATTAAATAACTTGAAGAGGAATATTTTGGATCTAAATCTGCTGAAGCTCTGGGGGAACTAAAAACAGCGAGGGCCTCGCTATCAGATATAATAAAGAAAGCTGGAAAGGATATTTTATTTGCACAAGAAAAGTTTTCTGAACACGGCAATAAACCAAACAAATTTTTGGCAATACTAGTGAACAAGTCCTCCAGCACAAGTTTTATATCGTCAATACAAGATGAAAATGGTTGTCGCCATAGGGACAACAAATATATAAACAAATGCTTCAAACATTTCTATGAAGAATCAGACGGAGCAGATCAGGCTGGATTGTGTTAAATGCCCTGGAGAAATCAAACAACATGACCCTCTCAGCGCTGCTGCTGTGTCCAGGAGACAGTGGGTCTGTGTGATGGCGTCTCCGTCTCCACGGCGATGAGCAAGCTGCAGGGGGCCTGGTTTGCTTCCTCAGGGGGGCCAACAGGAGCCTCCAGGATATTCCAGTAACCTGGTCATCTACAGACTTATATGAAGTCACTAAGCATTGATGTGTGTGTTTTCCTTTTAATATAAAACAAAAATTATAAAGTGAAATTATTTAATGTTATCCAATTTAGATTTTTTTTTTTTATCTTAAAATTCATATATGAGGGACATTTAAATGAAAGCAGTGATTTTAGGAAGAAAATTAAAAATCAATAACGAAGGAAATTAAATATCATTGCTGAGAACAAATTCAACAGTCATTAAAAGACAGTTTGTTCCTCATTGTTTATAAAATGTAAATGTACTATTATTGAAGATGTTGAATCAGTTTAACAGACAGCAGAGTATCAGCTCATGTCAAAGTCAACCTGTTGCCATGTGAGTGGACGATATCGTCGGTGTGGTGAAGCAATGATCAGAAGAGGATCCTCAGGCAGCTGGTGAGGTGGAGATGGGAAGGAAGGCTGCAGATGACCTGAAAAGCAGAAGAACTGTAGACATTTTTAAGAACAGGGATCCAGAACTGGTTGTTTCTGAGAACTGAACAGAACCAGTGACATTAGAGACAACAAACTGGGGATGAGGTGAGCGTGATGGCCAGAGTGGAGGAAGAACAACCCACCTTTAATCAAGTCAGCCTGGCAGGAAGCATCTTGGATACAAACCAAAGCTTCATAAATTAACAGGGTGACTCATCAAAGACCTCTATGGGCAGCGACTCCAGTCATAAATGTTTCACTTGTAAAACTCTGACCCTGCGCCCAGGCGAGGTCTCGGAGCTTGATGCTAGCATGTGACGCCAGCACAGAGAAGCGGCCCAGGTAGGAGAGTGAAGGGCAGGAGCAGCCTGCTGGGATGGAGCTGAGTCACTCTTTCCTTCCTGCCCTAAAGCCACGGCTTTGAACATTTCAGATAAGAAATAAACACATTTCTGACCACAGGATCTTTGACGAGTCTGATGCTGATCTTGAAGCTCCTCCAGCTTAAATTGGCTGAATTACAAGGTTCACATTGTTCATTCATCTTTTGAACCGAATCCCTTTTATTCTGATCAGTGGAGGTGAACTGCCCCCGCTCGGCTTCATCAGGGCAGCATAATATTAAGAAAACATGAGACATGCAGTAACCCTGGTGAATGGCACAAAAACAATCAGGGTTGTGATGAAAAACGTGTGAAACTCTGCTTCGGGTTAACAGCACACGTACCACAGACAACCGGCAGTTTGGGCGATGGTGGCGACGGAGGTAGGAGTCGGTGGGTCGCTGGTTCGAGCCCCGCTCCGTCGTCGTGTCCGTGGGCAACACACTTCACCTGCTGGGGGTGGTCAGAGGGCCGACGGTGCGATATAGCTGCCCAGGGCAGCGGTGGCTACCATCCAGTAGCTCTACCGTCGTCAGCGGGTGACTGGTTTTCTTGTAGAGCGTCTTTGAGGGTCCTGAAAAGCGCTAAATAAGTCTGAAGTCATTCAGACGGGGAGAAACAAAAAAGTCATTTACATCTCAGTTTTTCAAGAGAAAAAGTTGCTTCTGGCCACGTCGGCTGTTCTCGTCATTAAATACCTGTAAATATGGTTTGGAAAAATTAAAAATGCCCACTCTGATTCAGTTGTAGCTGCAGATGATTTTCCCCAGAATGAAAGATGACATGATTCAACAAATGACAGATAAATAGGTGAAACACCAGGTCTTTTAAATGCATCATTTAATTCAATTCAGCTTATTTATATCGCGCCAGTTCACAACAATGTCATCTCAAGGCACTTTACAAACAACTCACTTCAATCACACACACATTGTAATCGATCCTGAGGGCTGTTTCACATAAACCAACATTAAGCCAGGATTTCCACCGCTCTTGTTTTAAGTTTGACAGAAAGGCCTTTAATAGACCATTGCAGTGTTGAGGGGATTAGAGAAGTGGCTGATAAAGAAGCAAAGGAGTTGGAATCAACTCAGGCCATATCAGTTGCAGCATAACCCCCGAATGAAGTTCGACACTTTACTGATGAATTTTGAAGTTTAATGGCAGTAAACCCTCTTAGCTTAAAATAATGTTTACAACTTAAAATAACTTTAGTTTTGGCAAATAATTAAACAACTGCACAATTTAAGTCACAATATTCAAAACAAGAACTTATTTCCATCACAAACAGACTTGTGCCTCTATCAAGGGGGCTGCTAACAAGATACATTTTATCAGCTCCGTCACAACTTTTCTTTTGATAGCAGAAAGGAAGCTTAACAGCAAACAGTGAAACAGGAAGTTGTCCCTTCAAAAGAAAGCATCAAAGCTCAAACAGGAAGTTAATTAAATAAAGGTGATAAGCGCCAAAAAGGGGTGCAAGCAAAAAAAGAAATGTATTTAGGGTTATTTACATCAATATCTCCAAACACACGTCGTCCTTGACAACGGTGTGCCCAGTATATCCATGTAGCATCAGTGAATCTGTGATGGACCTCATGGTCTGTTGAAGAAAGCTGTGGACGCACATTTACCTGGATTACTTACACCTGGCTTGACAAAGCCGCACCTCCTGAGCCAGGGGCAATAGCAGAAAATCCTGCCTTGTGTCGTTGACTTTACAGCAGTCCCTCATACCGAGCATGCACGTAGCGACAGTGGAGAGGAAAACTCCCCTTTAACAGGAAGAAACCTCCAGCAGAACCAGAACCTGGTTCAGTCCAAACAGCCATCTGCACGTGGCAGATGGCTGTTTCTTCTTGTGTCTCTGCCATCTGCAGAGGCACAAGAAGAAACAGAAGGACTGATCCAGGTGTACTTTCTATGGGTATTTCCCTCCTGATAGTCCGCTAGACTCGCTTCAACTGGGGTCCAGAATCAGAACATCTCCTCCATGTCCAGCTGCTGCGGTTCTTCCTCTCTGCTGAGTCAAACCAACCAAACCCTTTCAGCAACCTGTTCCCCTCCTCGCCTGTGGGGGCGCTGCACCAAGAACCACTGAAGGAAACGACATGAAAACCTCTGAAGACGCTGAGCGCAGCTTCCTTCTTCACCAAACGTCAACAACAGCGGAGCGGCGTCAGGTTTTAGCGGCTGGAGGATTTCTCTTCAGTCTTTGGCTGAAGACCATGAGCCATTTCTCCCGCTAGCACTAGGCTAGCTAGCGATTGTTTTGGTTGTATTTACCCAGAATGCCCTGCCCTG
Source organism: Anableps anableps (assembly GCA_014839685.1). Classification (NCBI taxonomy): domain Eukaryota; kingdom Metazoa; phylum Chordata; class Actinopteri; order Cyprinodontiformes; family Anablepidae; genus Anableps; species Anableps anableps. The sequence continues at coordinate 582,237 of CM026068.1, forward strand.
TAATCCACTTTCTGCTTCTGCTTTTGCACATAACCCATCACTAATAGAGGAAGGTGTGCAATAACAAGTCTGATCCTGTTGAGGTCAGCATACTATGTTGTAACACGTGTCATTGACACATGATGGGTATCAACATGGTTGAACTGAGCGCTTTAGCTTCCACAAATGCTATGTTGAAATAGCACTTTAGCGTTAGCATAACTAACGTTTATTATTAGTGCTTTAGGGTTAGCGCAGCTAGCTCTTTAGTTAGAGGTGCCCACCACTGGGGATGAGTTTAAAATATTGTGGTTCACAAAAACCTTTTGCTGGTTTCTTAAAGAGTGAAGAGACCTGCATTTTCAACAGTTGTTTTAATATTTTACACTCACACAGTTTCTCTTCCAGTGTGGATTTACATGTGATTTTTCTTATAGCAGTCTTTTACGAAAATCCTTGCACACATGGTTCATCTTCTGTCTGGACTGGCATGTGACTATTTAAAACAAGCGACTCGATAAATCGTGTTAGTCTACTGTGTGACATTTTACATGTCTGTTTAAATTTGACTTGAATCGAAATCTTTGCTCACAAACTTCACAACTATATGGTTTGTCTCCTGTGTGGATTCTCATGTGGCAGTTTAAATTCGACTTTTCGCTAAATCTTCTTCCACAAACATCACAACTAAATGGTTCATCCCCTGTGTGGACTGTCATGTGGCAGTTCAAAGCTGACTTTTTGACAAATCTTTGGCCACAACTTTTGCAGCAAAACGGTTTTTCTCCTGTGTGGCTTCTCATGTGACTGTTTAAAGCAGATTTTTCGATAAATCTTCGTCCACAAATATCACATCCGAACGGTCTTTCTCCGGTGTGACTTTTCACATGTCTGTTTAGATTTGACTTGAATCGAAATCTTTGCTCACAAACATAACAACTAAATGGTTTGTCTCCTGTGTGGATTCTCATATGACAGTTTAAATGTGAGTTTTCACTGAATCTTTTCCCACAAACATCACAACCAAACGGTTTATCTCCCGTGTGGATCGTCATGTGACGGTTTAAAGCGGACTTTTCAATAAATCTTTGCCCGCACACATCACAACTAAATGGTTTGTCTCCTGTGTGGACCCTCATGTGGCTTTTTAAAGTTGACTTTAACCTGAATTTTTGTTCACAAACATCACAAATGAATGCTTTTTCTCCTGCGTGAATTCTGATGTGATTGTTTAAAGTTGACTTGTTGCGAAATCTTTGTCCACAGAAATCACAACTAAACGGTTTGTCTCCTGTGTGGATTCTCATGTGTCTGCTTAAACTCGATTTAACTCTGAATTTCTGTTCACAAACCTCACAACTAAATGGTTTTTCTCCTGTGTGAATTTTCATGTGTCGATTTAATTTGGACTTAACTCTGAATTTCTGTTCACAAACATCACAACCATAGGGTTTCTCTCCTGTGTGACACTTCATGTGTTTGTTTAGATAATCCTTCCTGTTGAAACATTTACCGCAGTCAGGACAACTATAAAGCTTCAGGTCGGTCTGGACTTCACTGGTGGAGCTTGAAGACCTTGTCGCTGAATGCTCCGTCACGTGACTCTGAAGAGAGATCTTGTTATTAAACTGCTGACCACGTTCAGAGCAGCTCACAGATCTGTTGGCGCCCGATTCAGGAGTCCTGCTCTCCTTCCAGTCTTCATCACTGTCTTCAGTTTCAGATCCAGAGTCAGGTTGGTCCACATCATCATCCTCTTTCTCATCAGTGACCTCAGTCTCTGAGGAGTTGGGGGTGTCTCCATGAGTGCTCAGATCTTGCGTCCTGCTGCATTCTGCTCCTCCGTGTTCCTCTTCTTCAGCTGCTGCTTTCACCTGCTCAGCTGAGCTGCTGGTTGGAAGATCTCCGTTGTCCGTTTGGTGATGATGATGAACCTGTGAGAACAGAGGTTTCTCTTCCTCATCTTCACCCTTTATGAGAACAGTAATGACTGGAAACCTGGCATCGTCAGTCTCCTCCTTCACACTGCTCCAGGGTTCCTCCTCTTCCTCCTTTATGTGGAGAGGCTCTGGGTGGTTCTGGTCCACAGCAGGACTCTCTTCTTCAGGAGCCTCTTCTTTAACCAGCAGTCTCTCCTGAGCATCTGCAGGCAGCTCTGAAACAGAGGATGCAGATGAGGAACAACTGCAGCTTCTTCATCGTTCTAAAATCATTTAGATTCAGGAGAACAAGACCAAATTGTGAGCTGCCATCTTGGCAGTAATCAGTCACTATGATGGCGAATTAACGCAACACAGAATCGATTGTCCAAAATGCTACTGACTTCGAATTCAGAAAATGTTTTTGGAAGTATTATTTTATTAAAATGTTTTATCTTCACTTCTTATAGAGCCCCCTAGGGGACATGGGGGGGATTTTTTCTGTTGCGTCACCTCGCAAATGTATTGCATTCCCTCTCATTAAATAATAAATGTAAAAAATAAAAATTATAACAAACTTTCAAACCCTGGTCTATTCTGTATAAAGTCACGGCGATGACAAATGGCCGCCCGCCCGGAGAGCACCGAGCGTTCGGAGCGATGTGGAGCTCGTTCCAGAACGTTCTCAGATTTAAACACACAACAAAATATTGTTTGTTCACAAAGATGCGTTCCGATCAGACTGTCAGGTTGGAAGAATGTCAACGCCACACAACGACACACCTCTGGTAGTTTGGAGGATTTTATCACTCAGAGTTGAACCTAAAACGCCGTCTTCAGCAGAGATCACTGCTGGCTGGTCAAGCCTGTTCTTCTCTGCTCAGTCAAACAAGCATCGTCTAATAGCTTTCAGCAAATTACAGATCTTACTAGTGCACCAACCTGCTGCCTTCCCCTTTCTGCCCTGATTCTTCCTCCCTTCTTTCTCTCCATCCTGACATGAACTTTGTGTTCAGTAGGTTTAAAAAAATACTGCAGTTGAACCACAGATAGAAAACATGAAATTTAAATTTCAAATAATATCCTGGTTGGATAACAGTTACTGACTGGACGCTGCATCTGATCAGACTCATGACAACAGCGCTATTGAGTGAAGACATTTAAACTCAAGTTCTACTATTCATCTGTGATTCACCATCTGGTTAAACAAATGGTTACTGTCTTTATTAGCTTTCTTTTCTTGTTATAATCTATTATAAATGCAGCAAACAGCTGCAGGACAACAATGACCTGTCATTTTATGGTAACTTAAACTAACCTGAACGTTTACAAGCCTCCTCTTCATCACCGACATAACTCACCTGCTGTCTCTCAGCCGCTTTGAGAACCTTCTCTCATCCCTCCTCCCTCTTCTGCTTTTTGTTTTCTGCCCCTGGGAGCCATCTTTTCTGCCTCTTCATCGGATGACGACATGATCCAAATGACAAAGATCGCGCCCAGCGCGTTCTCTACGGGGCGCCAACGTCTGCGTCGAGTATAAAAGCCCCGCCGCTCGGCTCAACGCGGCCGTCTGAAAGCGCGACCGGGAAGGGTCAGTGTTACTGATCACATCATTTACAGACAGATGAAGCTGTTAAATACTGAAAATAGACTAGAAAGAACTTTTCCTCCCATCGTTTGGCGCCCCCTGTAGCGCAGCGCCGATTCGTCGCATATAGTGCATACACACTTTTTGCGCAGAAAGTAATTAGACCCTCAGATGCAATGCTGGGACTTAGATAAATATGACGTGGTGGTAACCTGTAAAAAAAACCTAAATCTAAACAAAGCCGAGACCAGCAGAGGACGCCAGTAACAGCTGGAGGAGAGGATGCTCCTGGCGTTTCCATAGAAACGACACATCCTCCATGTTCAGCTCCAGGTAACACTCGATGTTCTGTGACGGTTTAAATATCTCCAGCTTCTGCTCAGCTCTGCTGGAACAAGCCTAAGACGATGCGTTTGATGGACGGTCAGAAAACTAACCCTTTCCTTTCCATAAGAAAACTCACTAAATATGGTTCAGATGGAAAACTGATGTTCAGCTTATTTTACTAATTAAAAATTATACACTGAAGAAGAATAAAATGAACATATGATCCAAAGTTAAAGATATAATAAACTTTTAGGGAGCATTACCTGAAGGGTGATGGCAACTAAACTTTCAGATTTATGACAACACAGTGGGACAAAATCTACCCCCCCACCCCACGGCACTCCTCCAGCACTTTTACCGTAATACACCGTCTGCAGGTGGAGCTAAATCCCAGCCTCACACGTTCTCCTGGAAGCTGCTCCTAGCCTAACCTGACATGAAGAATGGAAACCTCCAAACCTGATGCGTGCAGCTGATCTTCGGGGCTGAAAGCAGCATCCAGTGTTTCGTGTCTCTGCTCCTCTGCTGCATCCAGTCGCTGTTTGACCTGCTGTCTCCACATCTCTGCTAGCTTTTCTCTCTCCAAACTTTCCTGGAACAGTTACTGAGCAGTTCCAGCGGAGCTTCAAACCGTGTCTCTTCTTTCCAGAGTTCACCAACTGCTGCTGTTTCTATCTCACGGCTTTATTAACTCTCCCGCTGCTGCTCCGTGGACAAAAACCCGAGAAAACAAGAAGGACGACGCTCCAACTGCCGCCATTGTACCGGAGAGAAGCACGAGTCTGCGCACTGGGGTTAGAGACTGGACCCGCCAATCACGGCACGAAAGACCAGGAAGTCCCGCCCTCTCGGGGGTCATCCACAAGACGTTAACGTCTCCGCCATATTGGAAGGGGAATGGTGACCATTTTAACGCCTCTAATGAAGAAGGAAACTGCATTTTGAACAGGTTTAAAATCAGTTTATATTTCACAAAAAGGCTTTTAAAAGTTAAAGAGGTGTTATCTAGTTTATTGGACAATATTTTGATCTCTCCTGACTTCAAATTGAGCAAAAAAAGTTTGAACAATTATTTTACCTAAACTTCTTTCAAAACAATAAACATTTTTCCCCACATATATTATAAAGATAAAGAACAGCATGAAATCACTAAGCACCGGTCAGTTGTCTTATTTATTTATGTTTATTGTGAAATGATATATTTAAAAAAAAACCAGCAGCACATCTATTGTACGAAGAAAAAGGTATTGATCAAAATCAATAAAAAATTAAATATCATTGCTGAGAACAAATTCAACAGTCATTAAAAGACAGTTTGTTCCTCATTGTTTATAAAATGTAAATGTACTATTATTGAAGATGTTGAATCAGTTTAACAGACAGCAGAGTATCAGCTCATGTCAAAGTCAACCTGTTGCCATGTGAGTGGACGATATCGTCGGTGTGGTGAAGCAATGATCAGAAGAGGATCCTCAGGCAGCTGGTGAGGTGGAGATGGGAAGGAAGGCTGCAGATGACCTGAAAAGCAGAAGAACTGTAGACATTTTTAAGAACAGGGATCCAGAACTGGTTGTTTCTGAGAACTGAACAGAACCAGTGACATTAGAGACAACAAACTGGGGATGAGGTGAGCGTGATGGCCAGAGTGGAGGAAGAACAACCCACCTTTAATCAAGTCAGCCTGGCAGGAAGCATCTTGGATACAAACCAAAGCTTCATAAATTAACAGGGTGACTCATCAAAAACCCCCTCTGAGCTGCTGCAGCCCTGATGACCAGCTGAGGACGGGGTTGGTCCATCTCCTGATTTAGCTCATGAGCTCAGGGAACCATCCAGACCAGCAGTCTGAATAAGATTCAACTCAATTCAGTTTATTTCTATAGCACCAGTTCACATTGAATGTCGTCTCGAGGCACAAAAAAACCATTTCAGTTCAATCATCCATACCTTTCAGTTGATCCCAGTCATCAAACAGTATCAAGCCTCAATTAATTATCCATAGTTCAAAAAGTTTCTAATTAAACCCAGCAGAGCGTCGAGTCGTTGACTTGCAGCGTTCACTCCTCCTGACCAGCAGGGAGCGACAACATGACGTTGAGTCGTTGACTTTACAGCAATCCCTCGTACTGAGCATGCATGTAGTGACAGTGGAGAGGAAAATCTCCCCTTTAACAGGAAGAAACCTCCAGCAGAACCAGAACCAGGCTCAGTACCAGCGGCCATCTGCCACGACCGACTGGAGGTTGGAGAAGACGGAGCAGAGACACAAGAACTGATCCAGGAGTACTTTCTATGTTCATGAAAGTCAAAAGTTAACAGCAGGAGAAGGAGAACGGTTAGTTGATGGCAGCATCATCTCAGCTGAAGCGCTCCTCCAGGAAGGCATCACAGCCAAGCAGAAGCCAGATCAGGTGCACCTTCTATGGAGAGAAAATAACGGAGAGAAAATATAAGTTAACAGTTGAAATAACAGCAAATAATGCAAACTGGAGAGCAGTAGAAGAAGAAAGTGAGAAAAAGTGGTCAGTCTGTCCTCCAGCAGCCTCTGGCAGCAGAGCTCCAGAACCAGCTCAGGGTGACCTCAGCCAGTCCATTAGCTTCATCAGAGAGGAAGCTTTCAGCCTGGTCTAGAGAGCAGACGGGGCGTCGGCCTCACGGGCTGAAACTGGGAGCCGGTTCCTCAGGAGAGGAGCCTGAGGACTGGAGGATCTGCCTCCCAGTCTGCTCCCAGAGCCTCCAGGAACCAGCAGGAAACCTGCAGGCTGAGAGCGAAGGGCTCTGGTGGGAACATCTGGACCAGTCAGGTCTCTGGTAGGAACATCTGGACCAGTCAGGGCTCTGGTAGGAACATCTGGACCAGTCAGGTCTCTGGTAGGAACATCTGGATTTAAATGACACATCCTGGTCAAAAATAACACCGAGGTTCTTTACTTTGTTATCTGAGGCCGGTTTAATGCCATCCAGATCAAGTGACTGACTAAGCAGGGTCTCTTTCAGAGGTTCTGGTCCAAAAACAACAACTTCTGTCTTGTCAGAATTTAAACAAAGAAAATTTGATGTTATCCAGGTTTTAATGTCCTCAAGACATGCCTGTAATCTGCCTAGCAGATTGGATTCATCAGGACTTATGGATAGATAGAGCTGAGTATCATCAGCATAACAGTGGACATTTATCCCATGCTGTCGGATGATTTTTCCAACTGGAAGCACAATAATCGAATATCCACACTTCTCTAAAATGTTATGTTTCTTTAATTAGTAAAGTTTAGAAGGGGTCAGTACATTTTGATTCAATAGCAGAGAATAATAATAAAACTAAGTAACCTATCTATCCTTGCTGCTGCAGCTGAAAGATTCCCAGTGGAGGCTTTTAGAGGATGGAGAGGCTTTTCATATCCAGTCACCAGATCTTCTGGGAGCAAAGGGTTTGAAGAACTTGGAACTGCAGGTCAGACTTTTCTCCACCTCTGGCGTCAGGACTTGAAAACATTTCTGATGGAACAGGAGCACTGCACCTTCGACTTTTCTTCACCTTCGGCTTGAATACGTGAAAACTTTCTCAACAAGAACTTCAACAGACTATTTCTTCACCTCTACTGACCTCTGAAACAGAACTGAAAACATTTTTGTTCACCGCTACCTTCCCCTCAAGACTAAAGGTTATTTCAGAGTAATTCTTATGTAGTTCGTTAGACATGGTACATTTGTTTTTTTCATGTTGTGCTAAAAAACGTTTTTATTCATCTGATTCGTTTTAGGGAAAAGCAACACGTGCACAATTCTTTTTTAACCCAAGTTTAATAAAGAATCTCTAATATTATTACAGAGAAATTTCAGTCAGATAAAGTGTCAACCCCCATGGTAAATTTAGTCTAAAACCGCCCCTGTGACCATCATCCCAGTTTTCAGTGTCCATCTCCAGCGGCCACAGGGAGAGAGGCGGGGTCCAGTCCTAAGCGTCAATGCAACGGACATAAAACCATGCAGACACACACATAAAGGCAATTAAGACAGACCAACTGACCCGGTAGCCATGTTTTCGTAGACTGTAGGAGTACCCAGAGAGAGCCCAATTGTACATTGGGAGAACATACAATTATGCCCATCTAAGCAGTTTCTCCTCCTGTGTGGATTCTCATGTGATTTTTCAGAGCAGGATTTTCAGTAAATCTTCGGCCACATACGTCACAACCAAACGGTTTGTCTCTCCTGTGGATTGTCATGTGACCATTTAATGCAGACTTCTGAAAAAATCTTCGTCCACAAACATCACATCCGAACGGTCTTTCTCCAGTGTGACTTTTCACATGTCTGTTTAGATTTGACTTGAATCGAAATCTTTGCTCACAAACATAACAACTAAATGGTTTGTCTCCTGTGTGGATTCTCATGTGACAGTTTAAATGTGAGTTTTCACTGAATCTTTTCCCACAAACATCACAACCAAACGGTTTATCTCCCGTGTGGATCGTCATGTGACGGTTTAAAGCGGACTTTTCAATAAATCTTTGCCCGCACACATCACAAATAAACGGTTTGTCTCCTGTGTGGACCCTCATGTGGCTTTTTAAAGTTGACTTTAACCTGAATTTTTGTTCACAAACATCACAAATGAATGCTTTTTCTCCTGCGTGAATTCTGATGTGATTGTTTAAAGTTGACTTGTTGCGAAATCTTCGTCCACAGAAATCACAACTAAACGGTTTGTCTCCTGTGTGGATTCTCATGTGTCTGCTTAAACTCGATTTAACTCTGAATTTCTGTTCACAAACCTCACAACTAAATGGTTTTTCTCCTGTGTGAATTTTCATGTGTCGATTTAATTTGGACTTAACTCTGAATTTCTGTTCACAAACATCACAACCATAGGGTTTCTCTCCTGTGTGACACTTCATGTGTTTGTTTAGATAATCCTTCCTGTTGAAACATTTACCGCAGTCAGGACAACTATAAAGCTTCAGGTCGGTCTGGACTTCACTGGTGGAGCTTGAAGACCTTGTCGCTGAATGCTCCGTCACGTGACTCTGAAGAGAGATCTTGTTATTAAACTGCTGACCACGTTCAGAGCAGCTCACAGATCTGTTGGCGCCCGATTCAGGAGTCCTGCTCTCCTTCCAGTCTTCATCACTGTCTTCAGTTTCAGATCCAGAGTCAGGTTGGTCCACATCATCATCCTCTTTCTCATCAGTGACCTCAGTCTCTGAGGAGTTGGGGGTGTCTCCATGAGTGCTCAGATCTTGCGTCCTGCTGCATTCTGCTCCTCCGTGTTCCTCTTCTTCAGCTGCTGCTTTCACCTGCTCAGCTGAGCTGCTGGTTGGAAGATCTCCGTTGTCCGTTTGGTGATGATGATGAACCTGTGAGAACAGAGGTTTCTCTTCCTCATCTTCACCCTTTATGAGAACAGTAATGACTGGAAACCTGGCATCGTCAGTCTCCTCCTTCACACTGCTCCAGGGTTCCTCCTCTTCCTCCTTTATGTGGAGAGGCTCTGGGTGGTTCTGGTCCACAGCAGGACTCTCTTCTTCAGGAGCCTCTTCTTTAACCAGCAGTCTCTCCTGAGCATCTGCAGGCAGCTCTGAAACAGAGGATGCAGATGAGGAACAACTGCAGCTTCTTCATCGTTCTAAAATCATTTAGATTCAGGAGAACAAGACCAAATTGTGAGCTGCCATCTTGGCAGTAATCAGTCACTATGATGGCGAATTAACGCAACACAGAATCGATTGTCCAAAATGCTACTGACTTCGAATTCAGAAAATGTTTTTGGAAGTATTATTTTATTAAAATGTTTTATCTTCACTTCTTATAGAGCCCCCTAGGGGACATGGGGGGGATTTTTTCTGTTGCGTCACCTCGCAAATGTATTGCATTCCCTCTCATTAAATAATAAATGTAAAAAATAAAAATTATAACAAACTTTCAAACCCTGGTCTATTCTGTATAAAGTCACGGCGATGACAAATGGCCGCCCGCCCGGAGAGCACCGAGCGTTCGGAGCGATGTGGAGCTCGTTCCAGAACGTTCTCAGATTTAAACACACAACAAAATATTGTTTGTTCACAAAGATGCGTTCCGATCAGACTGTCAGGTTGGAAGAATGTCAACGCCACACAACGACACACCTCTGGTAGTTTGGAGGATTTTATCACTCAGAGTTGAACCTAAAATGGAGGTTCAACATGCTGTTACTGCATTTAAAGCAATGGTTATTTTCAAAAAAGGTTCCTATATCTCTATTACTCATAAAATAAACTTCGTAGTTACTCCAGACGCTGACCGTTTCTTTTTGTCCGATTACTCGATTAATCTGTATAATAAATCGACAGAATACTTGAACACTAAAATTTAACGTGAACACCAATGCAGACAGAAAATTATGACATAAATAACCACATTGTTTATATTATAGGAGCTAACAATATGTATCTGGCTGTATGAATTCATGCAGTCAGCATCCGTATTTCTGCTCAACAGGATTTACATAAAAGGGACAAAGCTCTGGAGGAACCTCCTCTGCACTTTTACCGTAATACACCGTCTGCAGGTGGAGCTACATTCCAGCGTCCGATGAAAACCTGAAGCCCCAGTAGCTAAGCTACCAACAGCCTCACACGTTCTCCTGGAAGCTGCTCCTAGCCTGCAGCTGACATGAAGAATGGAAACCTCCAAACCTGATGCGTGCAGCTGATCTTCGGGGCTGAAAGCAGCATCCAGTGTTTCGTGTCTCTGCTCCTCTGCTGCATCCAGTCGCTGTTTGACCTGCTGTCTCCACATCTCTGCTAGCTTTTCTCTCTCCAAACTTTCCTGGAACAGTTACTGAGCAGTTCCAGCGGAGCTTCAAACCGTGTCTCTTCTTTCCAGAGTTCACCAACTGCTGCTGTTTCTATCTCACGGCTTTATTAACTCTCCCGCTGCTGCTCCGTGGACAAAAACCCGAGAAAACACGAAGGACGACGCTCCAACCGCCGCCATTGTACCGGAGAGAAGCACGAGTCTGCGCACTGGGGTTAGAAGCTGGACCCGCCAATCACGGCACGAAAGACCAGGAAGTCCCGCCCTCTCGGGGGTCATCCACAAGACGTTAATGTCTCCGCCATATTGGGAGGGGAAATATGGCCTATGTCTGATGAACACTACGGTTTTAACAGGTTTAAATGAAGTTTATATTTATTAAGTTAAGATTATTGATTTTGTCGTAAAATTATGTTGTTTCCACCAACTTGATATCTGAGCAAATTCAATAGAAATGTTGTTAATCCTTCTTTTAATTCTTATATAAAAAATTGTTTTGATGCAAAACATATGCACACCCTTTCTGATAATGAACATAGCCCAAAAATAACCAACATATATTATTATTATTTCATTTTGGTCAAGTGTTTCTTTCCAGTTTCTTTGAATTATTACTTAACATTACAAGTATTGTTGAAATATTTTTTGTTATATATTACCCTGTTTCTTTCATGTTTTATTGAATTAAGTTTACATACATATGTTCAGAACAGACCTGGGCATTTTATGGTCCATGGGCCATATCCAGCCCACTGACAACCTTTGATGGCCTGTATGAATTTGCAGTGAAAGTGTACTTTATTATAGGTGCATAAAATACAATAACACAGCTTTTTTTTTTAGAAGACCAACATTGCTTTCTTAATCAGTGCTATTTTAATACCTGCACAGTATTTTTAAGTTGTAATTTGCCATTATTGTACAGTGTATTATTATTTCTGTTTAATATATTTTACATTTTTATCTTGTGTGAATCTACATGCCTCGACTGCCTGTCATTTTACTGCTGATACACCTGAATTTTCCAACTGTGAGACAACAAAGTGCATTTCTATTCTAATGCGCCTCAGCAAATGAGTTGAACAGCTTTCAGAAAGTTAGCTCTTAGCACCTTAATATGTCAGCCAGAGGATGTGCAAGACCTTTTCATTGTCTCTCCTTTTGACTCACAGGGTCAAACCCTTAAAAATCCTGTCATTATCTACTTTACCCATCAATTTTTAAAATGATAGTGACATATGCAATTGGATTTAATTTAATTAATATTCAGTCTGAACAGTCTCCACAGTGACTTGTTGCCCCAGTAACTACATATAAACAATAACATGAAACAACTGCACTTAAATTATGGACCAGTCACAACTTCCTCCTGGACCACATCCTCTCACCTGAGGTGGTAGATAGCTCACATATCAGATGTTATTACAAGGCCTTCTGCTACAGACAACTCAGCTAAAACGTCGAATCAAATCTACTCTTCCACCTTGCCTCTATCCCAGTAGATGAGCTGGTAGATAACTTTCATTCAAAAATCTCAGACATTATTGATTCCATTGTTCCCAATAAAGTCAAGGTCGTCTTTGGTACAAAGAAGTCTCCGTAGACAAATGATCCACTTGTAAGATATAAAAAACTCAACTCCAGGTTCACTGCAAAATGTACAAAGAGACTGCGAAGATATCACTTAACATTGAAGTACACAAGGGAAACATTCTTTTCTGAAATCAGCAACAAAAACATCAACAATACTTTGTTTGCCACAATTGACTAACAAACCATCCTGTGACTGTAGCATCTGAAATCCACACCACCAGACCCTGCAACGAATTTGCTAACTTTTTTACTGAGAAAAAATTAAAGGGCTAATCTATATCAGTATCAAGCTCATTACCTGTTATGCCGAATCAAGACCAACCTGGAGAAAATTACAAAATTCTACCAACTCAAAACTCAACGCAACCTGGGACCCCTCCTATTTAATATCTACATGCTCCCACTAGCTCAGATTATAACAAGTAATAAGATCAGTTACCATGACTACACAGATGATACACAGCTCTATATTACGATGTCACCAGGTGACTCTGAACCCATCCAATCACTGAACAGATGCTTAGAACAAATCAATGCGTGGAGGTGCCAAAACTTTCTCCAGCTGAACAGAAACAAAACTGAAGTTATTATCTTTGGACCAAAACAGGAACGATCTGGAGTCAGCGCGTAGCTTCAGTTATTCCAGCTAGAAACTAGTGATCAGGCCCGAAATCTGGGTGCAGTGATGGACTCAGACCTGAACCTTCAGAGACACATAAAGACAGTTACAAAGTCAGCCTTCTATCACCTGAAGAACATTTCCATGATTAAAGGACTGATGTCTCAACAAGACCTAGAGAAACTCATCCATGCGTTCATCTTTAGTCGCATTGATTACTGCAACAGTGTCTTCACAGGTCTGCCTAAAGAGTCAACCAGACAGCTGCAGCTGATCCAGAACGCTGCTGCTGGCGTTCCCAGTAAAACCAGGAAGATAGAGCACATCACCCCAGTTCTAAAGTCCTTCCACTGGCTCCCTGGAGCTCAGAGAATAAACTTTTAAATACTTCTGTTAGTTTATAAATCACTGAACGGCTCAGCACCAAAATCCATTAAAGACCTGTTATCCTTGTATCAACCTTCCAGACCACTCAGGTCTCCTGGTTCTGGTCTGCTCTGCATCCCCAGAACCAGAACCAAACATGGAGAAGCAGCTTTCAGCTTTTATGCTCCACTAATCTGGAACAAACTTTCAGAAAACTGCAAAACAGCCGAAACACTACATTCCTTTAAATCAAGGTTAAAAACCCACCTGTTTAGAGCTGCCTTTGATTCATAATAACTGGAACATCATAAATTGGGGTCTATTTTTAACCTGTCATTGTCTTCCCTTAGTTTGTCACTGCTATGTATTGTTTTGTTTGTTGTTTTATTTTCTTTCTAATGATGTAAAGCACTTTGAATTACCTTGTTGCTGAAAATGTGCTCTACAAATAAAATTGCCTTGCTGTCTAAGAACATTAGTGTGCGAATTAACGCCATCTATTGTTCTATAATACCTCCCTCAGCAGACAGGTAATCATAAAGCAATAATTGACAGCGGCCGAGTGCTGTTTGGCTGCTAGTTCCTGATAATCAGGTGGTTCCCCACCTTGGTAATTTTGATCAAAACTTTAATAATTGCAATTGGGTTTTATTAATAATTATTTATAGCCAAATCAAACCTATTGTTGAATAATACATGTAATTTGTACAAAGGTAATGAAATATTGCAGTGCTTCAGTTCAAGACCTAGTTGTGTGGAATAAACTCCTCGATTATTGGACAATGTTAGGACAGAGATGTCTCATGTCTGAAGCTGTAAGAGAGTCTACAGATCCATGTTGCAACCATGTGAGAAAAGCACCATACTGTTGCTGCCATCACCCATAAACATGGAAAATACCTGATACAGAAAAAAAACAGCAATTGCACATGTATTTTACAGGTAATTGTTTTAAGACCCCTTTCACTTTGTTGTCTTAACATTTCTCTTAATATTCACACCTACGCAGCTTCACCATCTGTGTGGATTTTCATGTGACTATTTAAATTTGATTTATCACTAAACCTTCGTTTACAAACATGACATCCGAATGGTTTTTCTCCTGTGTGGATTCTCAGGTGAATGTTTAAATTGGCCTTACGTTTAAATCTCTGTCCACAAACATCACAACCAAACGGCTTGTCTAATGTGTGGATTTTCGTGTGGTTGTTTAAATATGCTTTTTGGCTGAATCTTTGCCCACAAACATCACAACCAAATGGTCTGTCTGATGTGTGGATTTTCATGTGGTTGTTTAAATATGCTTTTTGGCTGAATCTTTGCTCACAAATATCACAACCAAACGGTTTGTCTGCTGTGTGGATTTTCAAGTGTCTGTGTAGATATGATTTTTGGCTAAATCTTTGCTTGCAAACCTGGCAGCCAAAAGGTTTTTCTCCTGTATGGATGATCATGTGTTTATCTAAAGCCGGCTTCTTGCTAAACTTTTGATCACAATAATCACAATCAACCAGTTTTTCTATTGCATGGATTTTCATGTGTCTACTCAAATTTGACTGAAAACTGAATTTTCGTCCACAAACGTTACACACACAGGTTCTGTCTTCACAAATAAATGGTTTGTCACCTGTGTGGATTAACATGTGTTTGTTTAAATTAGCCTTTTGTCCAAATTTTTGTCCACAAACATCACAACGGAAAGGTTTGTATCCTGTGTGGATCCCCATGTGTTTATTTAAATGTGACTTATCCTTAAATTTTCTCCCACAAACATCACAACCAAATGGTTTGTCTCCTGTGTGGACTCTTGTGTGTTTATTTAATGTTGACCTATCACTAAATCTTTTCCCACAATTATCACAACTAAACGGTTTGTCTCCTGTGTGGAATCTCATGTGACTGTTTAATGCTGTCTTTTGGATAAACCTCTTTCCACAAATATCACATAAGTAGGGTTTTTCTCCTGTGTGGATTTTCATGTGACTGTTTAATGTTGACTTATGGCTAAATATTTGTCCACAATAATCGCAACAAAATGATTTGCCTTCTGAGGGGATCGTCATGTGACTGTTTGTGTGGATTTTCATATGTCTGTTTAAATTAGACCTAAATCTAAACGCTCGACCACAAACATCACAACCAAATGGTTTGTCTCCCGTGTGGATCCTCATGTGGTCGTTCAAAGTTGACTTATCACCAAATCTTTGTCCACAAACATCACAACCAAATGGTCTGTCTCCTGTGTGGATTTTCATGTGCTTGTTTAAGCTTGACTTGGATAGAAGTCTTTGTCCACAAACGTCACAACCAAACGGTTTGTCTCCTTTGAGGAATTTCAGACTGGTCTGGGTCTTCCTCGGTGAGTCTAGATTGTTCTCGTCTCCAAAGCACGTCTTGCTATTCGAACAACGAGAAGCCATTGTTCTAGAATGACGTTTTATGTGACTCTGAAAAGAGCGCCTCTCTATAAACCGCTGACCACATTCAGACCAGCTTAGAGACCTGTTGGTGCCCGATTCAGGAGTCCTGCTCTCCTTCCTGTCATCATCACTGTCTTCAGTTTCAGATCCAGATTGGTCCACATCATCATCCTCTTTATCATCAGTGACCTCAGTCTCTGAGGAGTTGGAGGTGTCTCCTTTAGCTAAGCTGCCAGTTTGAAGATCTCTGATTTCTGTGGGGTGATGATGAAGCTGAGAGAACAGAGGTTTCTCTTCCTCATCTTCACTCTTTATGAGAACAGCAATGACTGGAAACCTGGCATCACCAGTCTCCTCCTTCACCCTGAGCTGCTCCCCCTGCTGGTTGGTCCAGACTTCCTCCTCTTCCTCCTCCTTTATCTGGACGGTCTCTGGGTCATTCTGGTCCAGATCAGGACTCGGTTCTTCAGGAGCCTCTTCTTTAACCAGCAGCATCTGCTGAACACCTGCAGGCAGCACAAAAACAGAGGCAGGAGATTGTGAAAATGTGATAAACTCATAAAGGGTTCTAAACTTGGATTTACCAGAATAATCTCAACAGTATTAACCAGCCACAATAAAGAGACCAGTGAAGTGAATTCAGGCTTTACAAAAACACACAAATCAAGAGAACAGAAGGTTTGCCCCAACTATTTATCACAAGATGATGCAGAATGTAATAATCTGTTGACATCAATATTTGTTTTCAACATTAATTCCACTGTAGTGCAATAAAGCATTTACCTCAAAGAGATTAATTCTGTCAAATGTCAAAAACACCATAAAAATAAATAAATGTGTCAATGTCAGTTTAGCCGAATTGTTAAGGACCCTTAAAACATTAACCAAATATAACCTTTAGCCAAATTTCAGACTCTTAAAGAGTATTATACACCAACTTATCAAAAATAACAAAATTCCACTATGGAGTTACGTTCCACAAATGCGAAAGTGGTATAATAGACAAAACAGGATTTAAAAGCAGATCCTAGCGGTCAAATTAACAACCCTCGACAAAACCCCCCCTCCACACAACCTGAATGTCAGGCAACTCACCGCTGAATTTGGTAACTCTGCATCAAGTTTTCATGGAGTTTTGGGATCTAAAAGGCATAGAGCCAGCAACGAGCAACTTTTAAAACAGCGCCACCGGTGGCTGGATGAATGAACGGGTCACACGCTTGTTGAATTTGGCTAAATTTTCACAGTAACTTTTTATGCATTTCTTTTTCCTCAAGTTGCGCCCCCCATTAAAAGCTCTGGCCCATCCAAGCGCCAAGTCCCAAGAGCCAACTTCTGTAGCTGAGGATCAGACGGCCAAGGCCCCCGCCTTGGGCCATCACCCATACCACACTGCACCCGACCCCCTTGGCCCCTCCCACAGGTGGTGAGCCCATCGGAAGGGGGACCCACGTTTCCTCTTCGGGCTGGGCCTGGTTGGGCTCCATGGGTGAAAGCCTGGCCACCAGGCGCTCGCCAGCGTGCCCCACCTCCAGGCCTGGCTCCAGAGAGGGGCCCCGGTGACCGCCGTCCGGGCGAGGGAACACCGTTTCCAAAGTCTGCCCTCATCATAAGAGGTCTTTGGGCTGCGCTTTGTCTGGCTCCTCACCTAGGACCAGTTTGCCTTGGGTGACCCTACCAGGGGCACAGAACCCCTGACAACTTATCTCCTAGCATCATTGGGACACTCAAACCCCTCCACCACGGCATGGGGGCAGCCCAAGGAGGGGCACGTCAAGCTCCTTGTGTATAAAAATACTTGGCCAATAAATCTGATTTGTCAACATGGAAGCCATCAAGACACGTATCAGGCATGGCTGAATCACAAAACATCACCACTTTATTCTCCACACAATGTTTTGACTTTCATCACGAAACAACTTCAACATCTTCCTGTGTTCTTGAAGTGAAATTTCAAACTTTCTCAACATTTCTTTGTCATTAAAATAAATCCTCGAAAGTGAATTGTTGTTTTCTTAGAAACCAAGACTCCTTCATATTCTCTGAGCTGGAGGAAATGACACAAACCGTGTTTCAGCCTCATGATAAGAAATCAAAGATCATACAAATAATAAATCCAGTCATTTTAAACCTTTTATCCTAACACTCTTCAGTATTTCTGTGGGCTTTCAGTGATTAAATCAGTGCGTTTGGATGTTTTTGATTTATGGCATCTTCACATCTGTGTCCATGTCTCTGCTGAGGCTCTGACCCAACAAACCAGGACAAGTTCTGTGTAATTTCAGAGTTCTCTGTTATTTAAAAAATTGCGACATGCAATATTATTGCAACGACATACCTGTCCACTGAATTATACGTAAGATCTTAAAAGATGAGTTAAGGAATACGATTTTAACGTCATCAGTGACGTGTTCCTCTCATACAGCAGCAACACAGAGCTTTAGAATCACATTGCTGTCCAGTTAGAGGAAGCATCACGAAGCTAAACCCTGTCCCGAACCTGCAGCTCCCTGGATCCCTGCAGCTGACATGAAGAATGGAAACCTCCAAACCTGATGCGTGCAGCTGATCTTCGGGGCTGAAAGCAGCATCCAGTGTTTCGTGTCTCTGCTCCTCTGCTGCATCCAGTCGCTGTTTGACCTGCTGTCTCCACATCTCTGCTAGCTTTTCTCTCTCCAAACTTTCCTGGAACAGTTACTGAGCGGTTCCAGCGGAGCTTCAAACCGTGTCTCTTCTTTCCAGAGTTCACCAACTGCTGCTGTTTCTATCTCACGGCTTTATTAACTCTCCCGCTGCTGCTCCGTGGACAAAAACCCGAGAAAACACGAAGGACGACGCTCCAACCGCCGCCATTGTACCGGAGAGAAGCACGAGTCTGCGCACTGGGGTCAGAGGCTGGACCCGCCAATCACTAAAGACTCGGAAGTCCCGCCCACACAGGGCATCGGTTACACGTTTACATGTCCGCCATATTGGGATGGTTATGTAAACAATTCTAATAAACAGAAACTGGAAATTTAGCAGATTTAAAACTCGTTAGTGGTTTATATTTCAATATAAAGAGATTTTGACATAAGATTATTTTACCCTCCGGTTGAAAAAATGTTTTTCTCTTTGAGGAGTTGATAGTTTAGAAAATAAAATAACATTAAAAACAGTTAATCTTTTCCTGGCAGTGTGCAAACTCCTTAACTATCAGATAATTATATATAATCTGGCATTTGAGGAACTGAGTGGGATTACCAAGCATGAATTAGTTTTCTTTTCTAACGCTGCCTTCAGACTGAACGCGTTTCGCACGTCAAAAACGCATCCAGCGCCTCAAGTTGGACCGTGGGAACAATGTTTTGACCCGAGATCCGGACTCCGCGCTCATCCTCCTCCAGGCGAGGTCCTTTCTATTCCTGCCTCTGCAGTGACAGCTCGACCGGTCGTAGATGGGCTCCTGGTCCTTGCGCCACCATGTCACATAGCAGAGTCTCTCTGATTGGTTGACGCTCCATGTCCAGCGGCAAAAGTTCAGATTTTCCAGCTCCAGCGTCTGACGAGCTGGAAACGCTTCCAGCGCGCGTCCACCACAGGCTTTGCATGTCAACCAGCCGCCCCTGAAGCCCAAATCGCGTTCGGTCTGAACTTAGTTCATTCAATTTTCAAACAGTTCTAATAAATACATGTACAATTATCAAGTTTATTTATTGTACATAGTTTTATACAGTAATGATTAGCTTTTTTTAACCTATCCATTGAACTTTAAAGAAAAAAATAGATAAAAGTGCAACAAATGTGATGAAAATAAATAATTTCTGTAAACAATACCGGATTGGCTCAATTCAACATTCATTAAAAGTTGATATTTGTAAAGATAAAATGAGTTAAGATATTTTATTTGTATAAGAAATGTAGCAGCATCACCATGTCTTTATAGCCTCACAACGATATTTTTTTTATTTTATTTAAACATTATTTTTTTTAAAAATTAACATTTAGGTGTAATAAAATAAAATCAGAAACACAAAATGAAATTTTAATAAAAACACCTAATTTTTAATGTGTCAGCGAAGTGGAAATTATACTGGAGAGAAACACGTGGCTTCGCACTGGGGGTCAGAGGTTAACCAAACCAGAGGTCTTGGGGGGGGGGTCTCCACTGGCTCAGCGTTTCTGGCGGCAGCGGCAGACCGTGGAGACGCTGCAGGATGAGCGGCTGTTGATCAGCAGGCGGCAGGTTTTCTGTTGTCATTAAGTCTTTATTAAGACTCGACAACATAACCAGTCGCACATCACAACAAAACGTGACTTAAACGTAACAGCAGAAAAATAAAATAATGAAGATACAAACATGGTGTGAATTTAAGAAATTATTACAAGAGAACTTTTTATTCTTAAAGTAAATTATTGATATATTGGATACATAATGATGGGACTTTTGTGTTGTAATGATTTAGTGCTTCCTTAAATAAAATTGTTCACTGCAGAAAAATTTTGAAAATGGGGATCGTCTTCAAAAATTTGCTGCAGAAGGGTTAAATTATTATCGTAGTTTGATTCTTCATCCCCAGTTAGAGAACACAGATTTCTGATACAAGATCCAGTTTTGAAAATCCTTCCAAAAAGCATTTCTGGTCTTGCACTGAAAAAAAAAATCTCAATTTCTGAGTCAC